>JMRO03000016.1:0-600000 GCA_000743665.3 Scytalidium sp. 3C | reverse complement strand
GCTTATAATCCCCGTATTTTTTGATATCTAAATTACATTAAAAGAGGATCTTTTGGTTCGAGAGCGCTAACAAAAAGAATATGTGCTTGGCTCCCCGCTAAATAATAACCTGATATCATGCCCATATGTCCAATCCGCTTTTAACGCCTGCAAAAAGTGATCCCAAAAACTATCCCACCCATGGATTAAGGTTGTCGAAGGAGTCTTTCATGCAAGAGTCTAGAGGTGATCTCGTCATTTCGAGGATTCTTCTTCCTCCTCCTGGGGAGGATTTTCCCTAACCCAGCCGCGGCTCATCTCTACAGCTTGCTCCCACTTCCTGAACATGGCCTCGCTCTTGCTCTTCTCCATCTTGGGCAAGAACTCGGTCCTGCCGGCGACGTTGACCTCCTTGAGTTCGTCATACTCTTTCCAGAGGCCGGCTGCGAATCCAGCTGCGACGGCTGCACCCAGAGCTGTGGTTTCTCGCATCGCCGGTCGCTCAACCGGGATGCCGATGATGTCACTCTGGGTCTGCATGCAGAGATCGGAGTTAGACATGCCACCATCGACGGCAAGCATTTCTAGCTTCTTGCCGGAGTCCTTCTCCATGGCGTCCAAGATGGCCTTGGTCTGGTAGCAAGTAGCTTCGAATGTTGCACGGGCAATGTGGCCTCGCTGGGTGTGTTGCGTGATACCAACTATATATCAAGCTGTTAGCACTAGGTAGTCCACAAAAGCAAACTGCGAGGGAGAAATAACTTACACAATGTTCCCTTGGCATCATCAATCCAGTAGGGAGCAAACAGGCCGCTGAAAGCGGTAACGAAGACGACTCCACCGTTATCAGGGACAGTCTCAGCCAGTTCGGTGATCTTGCTTGAATGGGCAATGAATCCCAAGTTCTGCATGAGGAACTTGATACCCGCACCAGCAACGGCGATGCTGCCTTCCAGTGCGTAGACTGGCTTTCTGGTCGGGCCGAAGTCAAAAGCCACGGTGGACAGCAGACCGTACTTGGAGATGACGGGCTTCTCGCCGACATTGTAGAGCAAGAAGCAGCCGGTTCCGTAGGTATTCTTGGCCTGTCCCGGACAGAATCCACCTTGGCCTACCAAGGCACTGGACTGGTCGCCCAAGCAGCCCATGATTCGGATGCCCTTCAAGGAGCCATAAGCAAGCTTACCGAAAGCTTCCGCATCGGCTGATGGGACAATCTTGGGGAGAGTGACATTCTTGCGGTCAATGTTGAAGAAGTTGAGAAGGTCATCGTCGTACTGCAGGGTATGGATGTTCATGAACATGGTGCGAGAGGCGTTGGTGGTGTCGGTGACGTGGACGTTAGCCTCCTTGCCACCATTGAGCTTGTAGATGAGCCAGGTGTCAACGGTACCGAAGGCCAAGCGTCCTTCATCATACGCCTGCTTGATGGCGTCGACATTTTGCAATAACCAGATCAGCTTGACGCTGGATGGGTACGTCGATAGAGGGAGACCACACTTGTTCAGGATCTCGTCAGCGCCCTTGCGGTTCTTCAGCTCCCGGACGACGGAATTGGTCCGGGTGTCGGGCCAGACCACGGCGTTGTGCAAAGGCTCCCCGGTGTTCTTGTCCCAGCAGATGGTGGTTTCTCGCTGGTTGGTGATGCCGATGCACTTGATTTGGGAGATCTTGTGGCCGTCTTCCTTGAACTTCTTGACGGCTTCTTCAATGCACTGGTCTACGGAGGAGACGAGTTCTTGCGGATCATGTTCATGCCAGCTACATATATATCATCAGCTCAGGTGGTTCCTGGGAAAGAATGAGTATGTAATAAAAAACTTACCCTGAGTGAGGATACAGGTTCTCGAACTCAATCTGATGGCTGGCGACGGGGTTGCCCTGGGCATCGAAGATGAGGAAGCGTGAGCTGGTGGTACCTTGGTCAATGCTGCCGATGTACCACGGCTCATCCTCAGCTGGCGGCTTCTCCTCGACGGGCGAGGCCACGGGCGGAACCTTGGCTTCAGCCTCGAGCATGGGAGTAGGAACCGGCGACCGCGCTGGGATGGTCTCGAGATGTTGGACATTGGTGCCCGGTTCCAGCAGATCGAGGATCTTGATATCGTCTCTCTGGACGGTGGTGGTGGTTGTACTCATATTCGGGTTGACAGGTGCGGATATGGTTAGAGCAGGTGTTGTTTGGGAATGGTCCGAAGGAGGCTCGGCCAGAAGGGGAAGTGGCAGCGTATGTATAAGGTGAGGGTGGCCAGGGTCCGATACGTCATGCAGGGGCGACAGCTGAGATGCTATTCGTCGCGATGGAGGAGAGGCAACGAGGCGCAGGGGAGTGCAGGGTCGGGTCGTACACCACGGGGAAAGATGTGTGGATGAGGATGTGGACGAATGCGTGGAGTAGGTGGCCGATGTGGAAGCAGATGTGGTGTTTGTGGGTATCGAAGACAATGAAGAGTAGAGGAGTGAGAGGAGAGCAGCAGATGCAGATGAAGACGGAGATGGAGAAGACAATGGAGAATGCAAAGCAAAGTTGCGGAATGAAGAGAGAGAAAACATGGAACAGAAGCGGAGGAGAGGAGGGGTTAAGAGGGGAAGCAGCATGAGGGGGGGTGGGAGAGGAGGAGTGCGAGCAGCGGGTGTGTAGTCACAGTAGCGTCAACGGAAGCACGAGGAGGCCCGCCCAGGGCGATGGTGTGCGGCTGTCCGTGGGTTAGCTAACAGCACACTTGCACACCCGTGCGGACGTACCACAACAGGAAATCCGCCAGCAATCGACACAGAAGGTGATGTCCCCCTTGCCGCATTGGCCACCCGCCACAGGGCCTCGACGTCAAGCCCCGGCCAGGGGGGGAAGCCAACCGCGAGGGGTCTATGGGGCTTGCCCAGGCCCCGGGTCACGCGGCGCCGTGTGGAGAGGCTGGAGGGGGTGCCTTACGGCTCCTTAGGGTCCTTCTAGGGCCTTTCCCAAGCCGGCCCAGGGTCATCTTGGGAGCTGCTTAGGGGCTGCTTGGGCTCGTTGGGGGCCTTCGCGCGCTCTTTGCTGCCGGACGGGGGGGTTGCACAGGAAGAGGAGAAGCCAGAGGATCGGCTGCCGAGGCCTCGCCCAGCGCGGCAGCGCACCTGTCAGCAATAATGTCCTTCTGGAGGACCCATCGGAGCTCGTCCAGAACGTCCAGCGACCTCTGCGACTGCTCCACCCGCTGATTTTTCCGATCATATGGACAAGCGCTCAGGCCAGCCGACCTGCGCTGGAGATTATGTTAAAGTTACGCCATGCTTCTGGCCGGTACTGCTACACCCCCGCTGCCTGACTCAAGCACGGCCTGCGTGGTTCTAGTACCCCTCTGCACCGCCCAGCTACAAGGTACCTCGAGTCCATGGTCACTGTGATCCCATGTGCGCTCGCGGTTTTCCACTTTTCTATTTATTTGATGTTTTGTTCGATCCATTTATTTTTCCACTTTATCTGGGTATCAATCTATTTTCGACAAAAGAAGAACAGGCCCGCCCGATCATCCCAATAGTCCGTGTGCCCTTACAGCACGCATGCTACGAACCCCCCCACTGCTCCACAGTCCCGGATCTCGACCTCCGGCTCTGCTGCCCACGCGCGCACCGGACAAGATTTTTCCGTCTCTTATCTGGGCAAAAATACTTCCTGCCAAAACATTTCTCCGCCTTTCGCGCGCTCGTCGTCGCCAACTGCTGCTCCCCCCAATCCTGCCATCCTCTGGCTCCCTTCCTCTTGCTCTTCTCTTCTCTTCTTTCTAGTCAATTCCAAGTCTCCAGCTCTCATAATCCCATTCAATCGTGGACAGTGCATCCTCGTCCTCCTCATCCTCCTCGCTGTCGCCTCCCTCCCAGATCCCTCGCAAAAATCTCCCCATGCTCCTTTCGTGCGCGCGCGCAGCCTCTCTGAATCGTGCTCCCTTTTGATCGTCAGGCTGTGCGGCCCACGCAGCTTCCGCCCATTGGATGATGCGCGGCCTTTCTTCTTCTGTTTCTCCTGTTTCTTCCGTGAAGTTCTGTTCGCATTGCTCTCTCAGCCCGGAGGTCACCTCATCCTCGTCAATCTCATCCCCTTGCTGATGTCGGAGATCCAGCCGGCGCTGGATCCAGCAACGTCTCTTAGCGGGTGGCAGGTCATCCATGAGGAGCCGCTTTCGTTCGCGACCGGATAGGTCGTCCACGACCCAGCCGGAGCGTGCCGGTGAAGGTATTGGATACCGATAATCCCAGTCATGGTCCGCTATGGCATCTTCCTCTTGCTCTCCTTTCTCTTCCTCCCATTCGTCCTCCTCTCCCTCCCTCTCTCCCTTTCCTTCTTCCTCCTCCCATTCCTCTCCGTCGGTCGCAGGTGGTGAAGGTAGCCTCCCCACGGGAGACGGCGTCCTTGATCTCTTCCACCGGCTGGCGTTCGCATCTGACGCAAAAAGACCGAGATCGAAGACGATGCTACCCGTTTCGACATCCTGGTCGAATTCCCTGTTAAGGTTATTTTGGTCGCGATAAGGCGTGCGCGGCAGAGTGGAGATGATGTTGATCACGGCGTTGTCGCTGAATGATGTCATATTTTCACCCTTCTTTTTTTTGTGGTCCTGCGAAGGGATTCTAACGTCAAGATTAGTAACAAAGGTACGTACGTAGGTATATTACATATGTTTTTGCATACCTTGCGTCCAAAAGTGGAACTCTCTGGGTGGTTTTCGTGGATTTGCAGATTTTCTAGGGGTCTTTTGGGTCCCTGATGTAATGTTGAGACCCTGATGTAATAAACAGTGGGTTTTCCTCAAAATTCCGGATGCTATTGCTATCGAAATTTGATTAACATCGATCATGACATAAATCCTATTCTTTGTAATATCGGTACATACTCTTGTGTCAGATTTCAAAATTGCATGTGTATTTCCAAATTTCGATGTTGGATGTTTGAACCCCTTAGCTGCTGAATTAAGGGTTAGTCCAAAATCTCAGGATAGTTGCCATCCACAATTGATAAATGACTTACTCCGTTTTATGATACGAGATAAAGATCAAACGTCTACTGTGGCGAATCTATTTTAATCCTCTTTTGTTCTTTGAGTTCTGAAATGCTGCAACTGCTCGAGGATCTGACAGCGAACCAAAGGAACCGGATATTCTCTAACAGCTGCAATGAAAGGGATTAGTTCAATCTCATAAGCACTAAACCACAGGTATATTATACCGTGCAGTAGCAGCTGCAAGCCACTGTACTTTATTTAAAGTCCCTTCCTTTCGCAGAATCTTTGTTCATCGTCTCGGACTGCTCTTTCTTTGTTCCTGCGCCACACACAGCGCGCCACACACAGCGCGCCACACACACTATTGCTCTTGTTTTAGGAGACCGAAGAATAAACCCAGGACAACGCTACGGGAATGAAGATGACTGGTTGAAGATATTACTTGAAGTTTGTTGCTGGATTTCGGTCCGAGGTTGGTAGGTTGATAATAAAAGTGTGCCTACGGATATGAGTGTCTGTGAGATGGATAATTATTAGAGGCACCCGATGAACCAACCAATATTGGGAAACCTATCGATTTTGCTCTAGTATGAGATGAACAAGAATCAAGAGAGGCAGAATATTCCATGGGTGGCAAACCATCGTATTTATGTTGGAATTCAACAACCTTCCTGGGTAGGCACATAGGAGTCACGATAGAGGGGGCAATACGTCAACACGTTGTGCGGAGAGGGCCTCTATTGATATAGCGACTGACTAGTTCCACGGTAGGTATTACGGTAATTGGCCTTCCTTCAAATTTTGAGTTCGTCTGACCAGGTAATCGGCTGATGTCAACGCCCTTTGTTGATGGAGAAACGGTTGATTACCGGTAGATGATGTCTTTCTCCTGTATTCTTTATCTTCTCCTTCAACAGTGTTGCGCGATGATTCTTCTGCTACACCCCGGTAGTCTAAATCTGATAGTACTAACCAAGTGAGTCATTTGATGCGAATCCATTATCAAATCAACCACATACCACATCAATCTAGATATGGACTGCTACAAGCGCTTAGCGTTGAAATGGCGAGAGCTCAACGAGACAATTCGCTATTGAGTAGAGAGTTAATTTGTCAAAGAGGGAAGATATTTACGAATTGGAATGTTACAGCAGGAAGAAGAAAATGGTGGTAGATGGAGAAGGGCGGAGAGCTTGAACATACGTACTAAGACTGGTCGTAGAATTAAGTTCTGCAAACGTGAGACCAAAAAGCGTGAAGAAGTACTAATATGGAATAGAATATTTGTGATATCGACACTTGAATTATCCGTAAAATCATGGTATCCAATATAACTCCAACGCAAGCAACGTCAGGAGCGCGCCACAATGCAGCACACGAGGGGTACTCCGAGAAGGTACCCGTCAAAACCCAACGCCAACAAGCCAACAAGATCCTGCCAACCTTTTAACTGTTTCAACGCCCTTTTAGATCCTAACCGCTTTGACCTTTACCCAGTAACACCAAGTTGGCAACATTCATCACCGTGATGACCAACCATATGAAGACCGCCACTATAGCCATAAACCAATGATTCCTCATTTTTACATCGCCTTCTCCGGCATGGGAAGGGATACCTCTTTCTACTCTCTCTTCCTCGTCGCCAAAAGTTTCCGCATTAGAATGGGGTTTCACAGTCATATACTTGTTCCTACAGGTGAAATATATCAACGGCGCAGAAACGAATGGAAGAACAACGCTCAGAGCAACCTGGCTTCCATTTAGAGCTGCAGAAAGCCCTTCTCGACCGACTGCCCCTGCAATGATGATACTTGGCGTAATACTGATGCTGCGCGTAAATAGCCGGCGAACCCACGGCGTTATTCTTAAGCTAAGCGCACCTTCCGATACCATCTGACCTGCCATAGTGCAGACTATACCGGCGCTCACACCCGACAACAACAGCGCAAGAGCAAATATCGTCCCTGCTGCAGGAGAAATGCTCGAAGACAATAGCGAGTGTATTCCAAAGAGATCGGCATCCGCCGCTGAAGCTATGGAGGATAGAGATGCTCCAGCAACGATTAAGATGGCGCTGTTGACAAAAAGAGCGAAAGTGAAGAGCGAAATGGAGAGTTCCGCCACCGAATATTTCATACAGAAATTTATCGCCTTGAGTGAAGGATAGTACACTTCTTTACTTGTACTGGTCGAGTCCATATGGCGGTTGACAGTACCCTCTGCGACATCATATTCCAGGAGTCGAGGTTGTACAATACCGCTACCCAAGTAAAGACTGTGTGGCATAACTGTGGCACCAAGAATACCGCATGCTTGATAAAGACTGAACTTGCAAGTAAGTAGCCGTGCAAACTGAAGAGAGTGATAAAGGTAAGACTCACCCCTGCGACTGAATAATGGCGGAGGAAGGAAGGTATCCCCGGAAGACTTCACCAACGGAGGTGTCTTTAATTAACGATAGCTGGACACAGAAGCATACAACTACTCCTAGCACTAAGGCGGCAACAAAAATTTCAAATGCGCGGAGGCCTTTCATGGATCCGTTCGGGTTATAAAACAGAAGGATGAATAGGACATCAGCAATTGAAATGGCACAACCAGCAACCAGTGGTATCTTAGGGATCAGCAGATTTATTGCAATCGCAGTTCCAATAACCTAGAAGAGGGATTAGCACTGTATGCCGAAGCTTCGGGGTCAAACAATCGCTTTTAAGTTGCACAAAAGCAGCTTGAAATAACTGAGCTGGTATGATTTGTCCTTACCTCTGCTATATCTGTAGCTATGATCTATGTGATCTTGTCAGTTATGTTCGGCGCAGGTGTATTCTAATTTACTTACGGCAGCTTCGGCCATAATATACAGTATGATATTAAGCCACCATGGTAAGTATTCTCGACAGGCTTCCGCGAGGTTAAGTCCAGTAACGCTTCCCAGCTTGATACTAAGACTCTGCAGAAAAATTGCAAAAATATTCGACGCAAGCACAATGAAAAGCAGCTTGAATCTATAGCTTGCTCCAGCCGCAACATCGGTAGCATAATTTCCTGGGTCAATATATGCCACGGATATCTATCTTGCTTTGAGTATACACGCCACGTGATGCTGCAGGGAAAAAAACAACATACCATAAAGCCAGGGCCGATGAATTTTGCATAGGTCATAAGCATTTTGACATTCTTCCTCAACAACAGCTTGAAATCATGTTGATTTGCTCCACCGGACCCCTCTGGGCTACTCCCAATAGCGGAGTCGTTTTCTCCCTGAGCATCCCCGCCTCCCGTCGTTTGTGGCAACACGCCAACATCAGCGCTGCCCGCCTTCAGCTGTGTCTGGTAAATGGTTTCCCCTGGGTCATCAGGTCCGCCAGTCTCTTCAGCAATCATCTCGCGAGAAGTCCGTCTCAAGATTCTGGCGTTCGCAATCCCATTCAAGTCTTCCCTGGTTGTCAGGTCGGCTGCTAGGAAGTTAGGGTTCTGATTGTACCCATCACCCTCGATGGGCTCGTCCGTCCGAGAGGGACAATTCATTATGGCCTAACTATACCCCAATCTACTCATGCAAGCATTTGGGCGAAGGAAAAGCTATATAATGACAGGAGCCAAAATGAAGGAAGAGGCTGAGCTGAGCAGTGGCGCGCGTACTCGTAAGCTCTAAATTTTCTCTACTGTCTTTTGCCGTCGAAGCGAATACATGTAGAGGACACGGGCCCTTGGCGAGTTAATAAATACGAGACGGAGAAAAAGCAAGGAAATACTGGCAAACAAAATCCGGGGAAGATGTAACAAGAGTTTTCATTACAAGTCTAGAACCCCTCAGCTTAGATGTTTACGGATTACACTGCAAAGGATTCACATAAAGCGGAGACAAGAAGCCGGTCGGGTGATGTCGGTTGCAAGTTACTGTAGCGGTGACGATATGACGTCTTGTACATCTGCCGGACATTGTTCCAAACGCACAACTTTGATCATAAAGTGATCGTACCAATTCTTTTATATTTTTGTCCTTATATAAGAATTGAATAAGAGTGGGCGGTTCCAACCATTTCAACATTGGATTTGATGCCATATTCCCATGATTTTTTTGCGCAGCTCTGCCCCAGCAGACAGTTCTACAAGGGATCGAAGGATCTGGTACCTTGTTGCCCCGCGGTTCAATTTTGCTCGGGGAACCCAGACTCGCGCTTCCTTGGCAGCATCCGGAACCGGTTCCTTCCGGAGCCACGGCTGTCAGATTACCACACGTGAGCCCCTTCCCCCTTCTTGGTGACCATCCCCGCCTCCATACTGTTACGTGAGAAGAGGGGCAGGTGAGGTAAGGACATCATACTTGGAGAAGGTCAAAACGCTCTACTCGAGCCCGGATACGTTATGTTTCAAGTTTTATCACCGAGTTTGGATTCATCAATCTAGATCTCTTGATGTCGTCTTAATTCCTCTTTTTAAGACTACATGTTCTTATGTACTTCTTTTAGTAGTGCACGGGAGAAAATAGAAGAATGGGGGCTGGCTGCCTCCTTGAGAAAATCAACCCGAACCTATGCCCATCCACGCAACGCCAGCTAGTTTTGTTTTGCGAAGTAAGGAGAATATGCGTCGCCAAATCGTCGACGGTTAAACATTTAGTACAAGTTTTGAAGTCGCTCCAATCCGTGCCTTTCCTCTCTTCTTTGCAATGGTTTATTTCGGCTCCGATTGGTCAAGCCACATATAGGCTTTCTGTAATGCTTTCTTCTCTCTGCCATCATCTTCGAGGACGGAGATCCAGTCACGGATTTGGATTCCCATCCCCTTCTCATGATCCTCTCTCCAAGTCCCCAACCGCCGGACTCCGTCAGTAGTCAGCCGCTCAGGCGCAACAGGAACAGAAACACCGGATGGCGTTCCAGGTAAGCCTTGTGTCATTATTCGTCCAGGTGTGCTTGCACCACTAGCTGGCCCTCCAGGAGTCCCTCCTGTCATCCACGAGTATTTCTTCTTCTTGCCAAATAGACCACCGCCGCCGCCTAAGAACTGCGCCGTAGTTACATTGGCTGCTGCATGGCTTGCAGCTTCATTAACCTTCGCTTCCGCCTTCTTTTTCTGCTCTTTCTTCGTGGGTGCTTTTTCGGACGGGTCTGGTGCAACTGAGCCAGGGGTTCCGGGTGCAATAGAGCCCGCTCGTGGAGTTCCGTCACCTGTAGTCCGATTTCGACGCTTCCGCAGCCTGGCTTCCTCGTATTCTCTCTCTCTAGCTGCTGAGGTCCGTAGCGCTGTTACAACCTCGTTGCTGAATTTGACTTCACCAGCAGGCGTTTTGACTCCATCTGACACAGGAGTGGGGATGTTGTTTGCAGGGCCTACAAATCATTAGCTTGTGTGAATAGACAAACAAAGAGAAGCACAGACGTTTTAATGGGCTGTCTGAGGGAGTGACGGTAGACTCCCAGCCACTTCTAGGAGCACCTTCAGCAGCAGGAACACCAGTTACAGTGTTGCTCGGTGCAGAAACATCTGCCCAATCGCTAGGTACGATCCCATGAGATCCAGTTTGCCGTCCTTTTGCCAGCTTGGTCGCATCCTCAACCAATCCACGAAGTCTATGCTTGGTTGCAATAGATAGAAGAGCGAGTTGGTCGACAAGTTGGGAGTCCGCTGGTAAGAACATGCCTTGTGTTCCGGTAAGAGCCCCGTTGGGCCCTACCGCTGTCTGAACATTGACGGTACGCTCAGGAAAATGCTCAGGAAGCCTCATGGTGCCCATGCCCCCCTTGATGTCTGTATTTAAGCGAAGACCCATCTCCCATGCCACCTTTTCCATCCGCTTGTGAACAAACACAACATTCAAAAACGGGTTATTCAGCTCTAGTTGCCTTGAGATTGCCAGGTTCCTTGCAGCATCATGCCAAGCCTTATCCGCTGCCTTTTTACCATACTCATCCTGTGATTCTTTCGGAACTTCTCCAGGCTGGTTTGCTGGACCTGCACCGTAAAAGGAGGATTCGTCCCCTGGGGGAAATTGAGTAAAACTGTGACTGGCAGAAATATTTCCGGCATGAGAACCCGAAGTTGAAGAGTTGAATGAGGAATTTAACTGAAACGTGTATTGTTCCTCCTCTCGTAGATCAATACCTGTGCCACCCAAAACATCCATCGGATCTACCCCATCCTCTTTAGCTTTATCCTTGTCCATAGGCTTCGAAGGCGGGCCCATAGACCCTGGTCCGAGAGGCATCGCGAAGTTGTTGAACGTTGGAGGTTGGCCTGCCTGCGGAAAGTTGAGAGAACCAGGGGTAGCTGGGCTCTGAAGAGGAGGCTGCGTCTGGGGCAGGTTCAGAGTTGGTGTAGTATTCCCATTCGCATACGGGGTATTATATACTCCTTGAGGTAGTTGTATGTTGGCAAAGTGAGGGGATGCCGTGGAGCCAGGAGTTGATATGCCCGTCGAATATGGCGACGTAACGTAGGGAGACGGGGGATTGGGAGACAGCCGTTGTCTCTTATTTGGGGGAAGACTGAACGTCTGTGAACTTCCTGGTGACGTCGCGCTTTGCGGCGGCGGAGAATATTGTTGAGCCATGGGAAGCTGCTGCTGCTGCTGTGGTTGCGCCATGATGGGCAATTCGACGACTCAGCGCCGAGATCCAAACTCAGGCGCAGAGCCTGTTTTCCGACAGCAATGTCACACCATGCGTTGTATACTGTGCTGTTTGCGATGCTTGCTAGATGTGCGCCGTTGGCAGAAGCCGGAGGGAGCGTGTTGGGGTGCTCTTTTTAGCTTGCTAAGATTCTAATTGTCGACGACATTTGGCTCGGAGATTCAATCGCGACGACTTTCGCGTAGGATATTACATAATTTAATCACGTGATCTGCAACTTTACCGCGTTTATTCGTTCACTGCTGTTCGCGACAGTTAAATGAGTTAGAAATCCTCCATCGTCAACGCACTGTTTTCTTTGATTGTAGGCAATACGGCCTCCCAAATTAAAAAAATAACAGCTGGATGCTACTTTGGCTTCTGCCAAAAGGGTATCTCTCGGTGGCGAACCGAAGGTGCACAGCTGCAAAGGAGGTAAATCGCAGTCATGGCTTCGAAACGCAAAGCCTCTGCGATGGCGCCCGCCGATGAGGAACCAGTTGATCCCTCGGATCAGTTAATGTTCCTGGCCCTTGGTGGTGGTAATGAAGTTGGCAGATCATGTCACATCCTGCAGTATAAAGGCAAGACAGTTATGGTGAGTGCGATCATACCACTCTTTCGCTGCTATGCTAATATCTTCTTCCTTTTCAGCTCGACGCAGGTATGCATCCGGGATACGATGGTCTTGCTGCGCTTCCTTTTTATGATGATTTCGACTTGAGCACGGTAGACGTCCTTCTTATCAGCCAGTAAGCATATATCTTCTTTCCCATCTTATAGATCGTTGGTTATCTGTGGTAGATGTCCGCGTCGACTGGGTAACCTCTTTCATATTTTGTGTGGACTTTCAGTTTTGTTGGGACTGCTCTGCGAAAGAATAGTTCTTCAGCTATTATGTATACGAGAATCAATACAAACCATTATCGCACAGCACTTGCATGTCTCAATTCTGTGAAGACGAACTGCACTCTCCCGCTCAGTACTGTACATAGATGAATCGTATCCTCCACTGGCAGCCATTTATTCCAAGGGAATATAAAGATTTGCTGACATGTATTAAGTTTTCACGTCGACCACGCAGCTTCTCTTCCATACGTTCTGGCAAAAACGAACTTCAAAGGCCGTGTCTTCATGACACATCCGACAAAAGCCATATACAAGTGGCTTATTCAGGACAGTGTTCGAGTGGGAGAAGCATCTACAAACAGTGCATCTCAACCTGTCTACACCGAAGCCGACCATTTATCCACGTTCCCTCAAATTGAAGCGATTGATTACTACACTACTCACACCATTTCCTCAATCCGAATTACACCTTATCCAGCTGGTCATGTACTTGGTGCTGCGATGTTTCTCATTGAGATTGCTGGGCTTAAGATTCTCTTCACTGGAGACTATTCCAGAGAAGACGATCGACATCTTGTTTCCGCTGAAGTTCCGAAGGGTGTAAAGATTGATGTTTTGATTACAGAATCGACATACGGCATAGCGTCTCATATTCCTCGCCTCGAACGAGAACAGGCTCTAATGAAATCTATCACTGGCATTTTGAACCGTGGAGGGCGAGTCTTGATGCCAGTGTTCGCTCTTGGACGAGCACAGGAATTGCTACTAATTCTGGATGAATATTGGGGCCGTCATCCTGAAATCCAAAAAATCCCGATCTATTATGCCAGCAACCTAGCTCGAAAGTGCATGTTAGTTTATCAGACATACGTGGGTGCCATGAATGATAACATTAAGCGACTCTTCCGTGAGCGAATGGCGGAAGCCGAAGCTTCAGCTGACGGGGTCGGTAAGGGAGGCCCATGGGATTTCACATACATTAGAGCTCTCAAGAACCTTGACCGGTTTGACGATGTAGGAGGATGTGTCATGCTTGCAAGTCCTGGTATGATGCAAAACGGTGTCAGCAGAGAACTCCTGGAGAGATGGGCCCCTAGCGATAAGAACGGGGTCATCATAACTGGTTATAGTGTAGAGGGCACTATGGCGAAGCAGATTATGCAGGAGCCAGATCAAATACAAGCCGTCATGTCTAAGAATACTGGAGCGACAAGACGAGTCCCTGGTGGTGGAGAAGCAGAGAAAGTTATGATACCCCGCAGATGTAGTGTGCAAGAATTTTCATTCGCAGCTCACGTTGACGGCACAGAGAACAGGGAGTTCATAGAAGAAGTAGCCGCCCCAGTAGTGGTGAGCTAATACTCTTCCTTTTTTCCTATTGTAAGGCTAATCCCGTTTAGATTTTAGTCCATGGCGAGCAGCATAACATGATGAGGTTGAAATCTAAGCTTCTCTCGCTCAACGCGGACAAAACTACAAAAGTAAAGGTCTTCAGCCCTCGAAACTGTGAGGAACTCTATATTCCTTTCAAGACAGACAAAATCGCAAAAGTTGTCGGCAAATTAGCATCAGTAGCGCCACCATCTTCCCACGATCTGGAAAACGAGCATGCGCGACTGCTCACTGGTGTATTGGTGCAAAATGACTTCAAGATGTCACTTATGGCGCCAGAAGATCTTAGAGAGTATGCTGGCTTGACAACTACAACTATTGTATGCAGGCAACGCTTGACCGTCAATGCCGCCGGCATCGATCTGATCAAATGGGCCTTGGAAGGAACTTTTGGTCGTGTAGAAGAACTACCGGAGAGTAGGCCAAGGAAAGAGACCAATGGAGATACCCATATGAATGGTATCGAAGAGGAAGCCGATGAGGAGCTGTATACGCAGCCAGTAATCTATCTTGTGATGGGCGCTGTGAAAGTAACCTATCTGGAACATAGTAGGGAAGTAGATTTGGAATGGGAAGGCAGCCTCCTCAACGACGGAATCGCAGATTCGGTGATGGCAGTTTTACTTTCGGTCGAAAGCAGCCCTGCCGCAGTTAAAGGTACAGCTCTCCATCATTCTCGTGTATGAACTTTTGAAGCTGATTGTTTGCCTCGGCATCTAGAATCCTCAAACAAGCATAGCCATTCACATGATCTTCCAAAAAAGAATCCCCACGCTGAACTGCCGGCCACAGAAAGATTGGACCGGCTCTTCATGTTTCTGGAATCACAATTCGGTCCTGAAGCTCTTATCCCTATTGCCTTACCAAGAGTCCCCCAAAATACTCTATCTCAGAATGGCAATGTGCAAGAGCACACGGAGGCAAACGGATCGGAAGAGGAGCAAAAACTTGAGACTATTCAGAAATCGGAGATAGACAGGCTACATAAGCTAGGAATACCTGTCCCTGGTGTACAGATAAAGGTTGATAAGATGATTGCAAAAGTCTGGCTAGAAGATCTGGAAGTAGAATGTACGAACAAGGTATTCGGAGACCGAGTTCGGGCGGTAGTCGATAGAGCTGTGGAGGTTACTGCGCCGTTATGGGCATGATGAATAGGCCCGAATCCAAAGGTCCCGAGTCCACGATACTAACATCTGGCCTGAATAGCGCTGTATATGTAATTTTAGGTCGTTATGCGTTCTCAGAAACTCAACATGGGATGGGAAACTAGGAATGTTTGCATGGAGTATTGCTTGTATTCTAAAGGCGATGGGGGAACTTAACAAGGCTACAGCCAGGTGTATGAGGACAATACTATTACATTTCAAAGCTAAAGCTATCTCTAAAAATGCGATTCTTGCCTTCGCAACATCACTCTTAAGTCAAAACGGCTATCGATATGTCTAAGCTCTACAGGGGCGATAAGATAAGAGATACTCATCCACGCCATTATGTCATTTTAGCAGCCACGGCAGCCTACCACGGGTCTCCCGAGCCGATGGTCCTAACCGCCTTCAGGAATTTTCAAGGTGTCAACTTATTTCGGAAGAAGTTTAATTTATCGTCTTTCATACTTGTTTATTTTACATTATGGCGTGGCCATATCCATGAATTATGATTTGAATCACTTTTTCCAGCGATCCTCAGTTTAGGCATCTCCTTTAGAACGAAAGCACTTCGCAGCTTGCGGTGACCTAGAAGGCCTCGGTTTTGACTCTCAAGCACTACTCTTCGATGTATACTGCAAATTCTCTCGATCATTCAAGTGTCGTACCGCATAAAAATGACCATCCAAATGACCTCCGATGCCGACCACGCACCCGTCGAAGGGATTGCCACTCTGCGGATTGGGGAAGTCGAACATGAGCTTGTTGACATTCGCGCGGCAGGGCACGTCATTCTAGACGTGACCTTCGAGAACAGTAGCTCCTGTACGAAATCAATACCGGGTGACCTCATACAGCAGCTACGAATTTCAAAAACACCAATAACCTCTACCCGAATTTTCTATCGAGTCGACTTTGAAACTCTCAAGAAGCGCTCGAAATATTTTGAGCATCTCGGATCAGATACGTTTGGTGAAGGCAGACTTGTGTCTGCCAAGTTGGATGAACTGGCCAAGACAAACCAAAAACCTTCGGAAGCTGATCCAGACCTGCTCCCACGGATTACAATTGTTGATGAGGATGATGCAACACGAACAATAGGCAGAGAAGCTGTCTTCAGAGACCTCCTCTACATCATGCACGGTGGTAAACATGTTAGCCCGAGCAAACATATATCAGTCACCTACCTCAGTGTGCTGGTTGTCCTGGCAGATCGATTTGATTGTATGTCCTCGGTCACTCCGTACATCACCGGTACTGGTCCACTTGCAAAATTCAAATTCCCTGCCACCCACGGTTCAGAGAGAAGCGCTGAAGAAGTGTTACGGCAGAAGATACTGATTTTCTACCTCACAAAACAAACACCCAAGTTACTATCTGCTAGCAAGGAGCTGATCATTCGTGGATCTTGCCAGTGGACTGAGTATGGTGAAAGTCTACCTTCTACTTCAGCAACATGGTGGGATTTGCAAGATAATCTAGAGGCCGAGCTCGTCTACCGCCGTTCTCGCATTATACAAACAATTGCTTCTCTGCAAACCCACTTTCTCAGCTTGTATACTTCGCGTAATAGACAGTGTACTTTGGGGTACGATAGCAGTGCCGCCTGTGACTCCTATCAGCTCGGGGAGATGATCAAATTCTTTACCAATAAGGAACTGCTTTCGCTTGTACCCATATCGGCAACGGACCCAGAAGATCCGGAATACATATGGCCAGGAGCATATTCAGGAGATATAGAACATTTGTTAGGCATCCTACGCCAATGCCCAGGTTATCAGATTGATGGCAACCACTCTCACTGCGGTATGAGAACCAGGCTTCTCCCAGCGGTAGATTACATTCAAAAGTGTATCGAGACAGGTATCGGGATTCATGCTATGCGATGGAAAGCTGATAGGCCTAGCCAAACATGGATACCGCAGAAACAAGCAAAAACCGGCAAGAAAAAGGCCTTCGTTGTGGGTGATAAAGACATTGGAGAGGAAAAGCGAGTTTTCGATTTTAAAGACCGCAGTGCTGGGGGTAATGATCTCAGATTCAACTCGTTAGGATCTGATAAGTTAGCTAGGGAACTATTCACTGCCGACGCACGGAATTGGTCTTCATCGAGAGAAGTAGAGCCAATCCGGCTTCCAAGAACATCTCCTTCTCTTAGATTCTAGATATGTCGCTTTTCTCTAGAATGGAAGATGTGAAGGCAGAAGACTTAATAGTATACTTCACTCGATTATGACCTGGACTAAAATATAGCTGTCTCTTGTTGTTACGGGAAAATTGCCATCTTTCCTATACTAAAACTAAGTGTTATGCAAACCTTGAACCATATGCTCCCGGCTGAATGCCAAAGTTGCCAAGATGCAGAGGTATTTTCCCAGCTCAAAACTCCTGATACCTTCAGATCCTTGTCATTTAATACCCATAACCACCTCCGCCATACGGAGGGCGTGGTTGATAATCGCCTGGGTACGGTGGGCCCTGCTGATAGCCACCAGGACCTGGAGGTGCTGGACCCTGGTTATAACCACTCTGATATTGGGCAGGTCCGCCATAGGCAGGCTGCTCCGGATATGGGACTGATTGCTGATAAGAGTTTTGGTTGGGGTACCCGTATCCTTGGTATCCGCCATACCCCTGTTGATACGGAGGTTGTTGGTATCCATAGGGAGGTGCTCCAGCATACTGATTGGGAGCTGAATAGGAATCAGGATAGCTGTCTGGCCCACCAGTGGTTTCAGGTCGGTATGCACCACTTTCATAGCCATATTTGGGGCTGCGCGGCGGCACAGTTGAGGAACCGGATAGCTGTGGTTCTGAGCTCTGATAAGCATTTTGCGGGTTACCATCGCGGCCTTCCATTGAGTCGAGATCGCGAGCCTGGATTTCGGACCATATTGACCCGGAAGTTTTGCCATGGCCGCCAAATAGGGCTCCATGAGAGTGAGTATCACGATCCTTGTCACCTCCCTTGTGGTTATGTCCAGCCTTAACAGAAGCAGAGCTCAAGACATGGTTGATGCTTCCACGGTTCGGAAGTTCATCTACCCATCGTCGCACTGTATTGAACATGTCGCGGTGGATTTCGATTCGCTCATCACGGAGAGCTGGATGGTGGAATGCTCTGAGAATATCGTTTAATACCTCGTCAACGGGCACGCCCGGGTTCTCCCATGCGTATATGATTCGGCTTGTATCTGGTTAGTTAAGATTCCACCAAGGCCGTTTATCAATGAACTTACGGTGCAACGTATTGTAAGATGGTGCTAGCGACTCTGCCAGCACACCCGTTCAAGTAATTGGAAAAGTGATCTTTGGATAACATGGAATGAGTTGGATCGGTACTATGCGGGTCGTTCCAAGGTTCAAACTGCGCTTTTGCGCTGGCCTCAAGAACTGTAGAAGAGCCTTTCTTGAGTGCGTTTGATACGGCTTCAATAATAGGTCTGACATACGGAGCAAGAAGAGACAAAATAAAGAGCGTGAGCGTTTCACTGATCTTTTCCACCAGCGCTTCAAGACCCGGGATTTTGGCGATGGTGGCATTGATAGCTTTAACGACTCGGTCTCTGAATTCCAAGATCGGGTATATCTGTTTTGCAACCTTAATCGGGTCAAAATCCGGACTCATTCCTGGGATCCCTGTTGGAGGTCCTCCACTACTTGCTTGGGCAGGGTTAAAAGATTGCGTGGCATTGTCTCTCGCAATAGTGTTCCTTTGTTCTTGCTCAACAGACTGTGCTTCTAGGCTTCGTGCAGTATCGGCAAGCCCACCACCCAGTCCGGGTATTTGCCCTACAAGACTGACGAAGTTTTGGCCGCCAAACCCACGCTGTCCACTATTCTGCGACTGTTCAGCATTTTTGAGAGCAATATCCATTTCATCCACCTCGGTTTGAGTGAAGTGATCCGTCGCCTCTCCGAGGACGGAGTGTAAGAAATCTACTCCACCAAAAGTACCTGTCACAAGTGGGTAAATCCGTTTCCCCCTAACGTTTATCTCAGTTGCGGTTCCAACGTGAGGGAAAACTTCATTAAAGCCAAGCTCACGTAATGCAAGCTCGCAGTAGTTCGTGTGGGCCCCAAAATCCTGTTCAGGCCATTAGAGAATACGCCACTGAAAAGCAGATTTTCGTATAATTACCTCCATACAATGAAGACCCTGTCCTAGGCATCGCAGGGCTTCACAAAGGTCAGCCTCCTTACCTCTACTTCCAGAAGAACCGCTGGTATAGAGCCTGCCAAAGTGGATACTTCGGGAGAAACTAAATCGAATGTAGCCACTGCTTGTAGCCCAACCACCTGCATCGTTGGCAATGTAATTCTTCATTCCAGTGTGCATATCTACTTCAAGTTCCTGTGGCTGAACTGGCGGCCGTAAACGAGGATCTAAAGTTCTCGCGTCTATATTATCAGCGTAGCCTTTTGGATTATCGATATGCTCCTCTGGTCTGTAGACTCCCAGACGCTCCTCCGTGACCTCAAACTCCGCAGTTGCATAGCCAAATGACAGGAAACTTAATACCCAAACCTTGAGTAGTCAGTGTCTATTGGTTCAGAATGGTACTGGAATAGAATATACCAGGATCCGAATCGTAGGGGCGTTGACTCCCTTTAGACTTCCCACATCAACAGCTTGAGAATAGTCACGAAGCCAGTTTCCAAAATAGACTCGTTTGATCATCATGGTAGTCCATTTTTGCCCTTTAATAAAGGCAATAGTCTTGAGCATATCCTCGATATCTTGATACTGAGTTAGCAAAGAGCCCACGTGACGAAAGATCTTTGGAAATTGATGTCCTACCTCCATGTCGGAAGTTTTTGCCTTCAATTTGGGCAATGCTTGGAATATTACCAGCACCAAAGGCAGCTGCTGGGGTCGGGAGGATTATCAGTAAAATACATAGTGCTAAAAGCACCGAAGTAAATGTGGGGTTGGAAATGCCCATGGTGAAGTTCGTGTCTGTTCAGCTATATGAAATTGCCTGCTACTTAGACTTGAGGAGGGGGTTCAAGTTGTCAACCAGGAAAGCATTAGCTGGATCAACTGTGCAGGGGAGCAGAATGATTTCCTGAAGAGTAGTGCAGCAGGATGCCTTTTGACTTCAGCTACGAGCGTCATGGGCATCTGATAGCCAAGCTGCCAAGGCGCACAGCCACAGAAGGTTGAGGTGGCTTGTGAACAGGCTTTGCCCCAGCCACACCTCAAGCACATGCTTAAGAGTCGGATGTCCGGGCTTTGGGTGGCCCTTCGGCGTCGGATGGTTGCCACGTCGTGTGGTCCCATTGCCAGGGGTTAAACGGGCCATCTCCTTATTCTTCGGCGATTACCTTATCTGGATCAATTTTACGATTTCTTTAAATGCACTCCAGTCCTCAAACCGAAGCCATCTTTCGTCATTCCTTCCTGCTTTCTTCCTGACTCTTTGTAAAACCTCGAAGAAAATCACATCGCGCATCTGCGCCTTTATATATTTCCTCCCTGAAGATTAAGTTTTTCCCGCAATGTCGCCTTCTCGCACGCTCCCGACCCTCACACCTGGGGAGGTTTCCTCTCACAATACTGCCTCCAGCTGCTATGTCACCATGGGAAATCGCGTGTTTGATGTTACGGACTTTGTCGAAAGTCATCCAGGAGGGGGAGACCTAGTATTGGAGTACGGAGGCAAAGATGTCACCGAGATTCTGAAGGATGAAGGCTCGCACTTTCACTCCGAGGCAGCGTATGAAGTCCTTGAAGAATCTGTAGTAGGATTCCTCGTCCAAAGCAAAGCCAATGGCCACTCTCAAAACAACGGTGTGACGCAAGAAAAAGAGCAGGCCAACCTAAAGGAGGGAATCATGGTGTACCCAGCAACTGGCATGGCGTCCGAAGATGATCTATCTAAGGAGACTGACTTTGCCGAGGACTACAAAACTCACAAATTTCTTGATCTTAACAAACCTCTCATAATGCAGGTGTTGCTTGGTGGATTCACTAAGGAGTTCTATCTCGAGCAGATTCACCGACCCCGCCACTATAAGGGAGGGGCATCTGCACCTCTTTTTGGTAACTTCCTGGAGCCACTGTCAAAGACCCCATGGTGGGTTATTCCGATATTGTGGATTCCACCAGTTATATATGGGACCTATATCGCTAGAGAAGGGCTTTCCAGTGTGTTTGAGGAAGCTGCGTATTGGTTGCTTGGATTCGCAATTTGGACGTTGGTTGAGTACCTCATGCACAGGTTCCTGTTCCATCTTGATGCGTAAGGTGAACGTCTCTTTCGCATCAGACTGCTGCTAACAAAAAACATCAGGTACTTGCCAGATCACCCTGTCGCACTCACTCTACATTTCACGCTCCACGGAGTGCATCACTATCTCCCTATGGACAAGCTTAGACTGGTCATGCCTCCAGCGCTCTTCTTGATTCTTGCGACACCGTTCTGGAAACTTGCACATGCAGTCTTCTTTTACAACTGGCACGCTGCAACCGCCGTATTCTGCGGTGGCATCTTTGGCTATATTTGCTATGACATGACTCATTACTTCCTACACCACCGAACATTGCCTTCTTACATGAGAAAACTGAAGAAGCACCATCTTCAGCATCATTTCATGGATTACCAGAACGGTTTTGGTGTCACCAGCTGGTTCTGGGATGTGGTTTTTGGCACTGAACTTGTCCCACCACCAATGAAAACCTTGAAGACCCTCTAGATTCCACAATTAGATCATCTGTAGAGTATTTAACACTTGGCACGCAGCTCATCCATACTTGGGGATGCAGTGGACGACGTAATGTTGTAGGGTGGGGGCATCTAATATTGGCGTTACTGGTTGTAATTCGGACCAAGACAATCGATAGTAATAATAATCCATCTAATTATAATGAAATATGCTTCTACAGTACCCTGCAAAATCATCTTCTCCAAGAAAGTAATAGTTCTTGGTTTAGTCTCCCTCCTCCTGGGCAAACAGGCTCATTACATGAAATGAATGCATTTCCTAAGAACTTACTCGTAATATTATTATCCCAGCGTATCAAATCTAGAATCAAACTAGCCAATTCACCAAGTCTAATGTTTTTAAAGACCAGCAATGTCGTCCCTCAGCAAAGAGACATTTATATGTCACGTGATGCTACCAAAATTTCACTCTAACCGTTTTGCCTAGCGCCTTCGGTAAATCCCATACATCATCATATTAACGACTAACATATCTGTATATCTGCTCAACCTCTTCTTATTCAGATAGGACCGTCGCAGATTAGGATTTTTGTGGGTGCCATACTGGGTAGATTGCCTGTCATTCTGAACTTTATTCCTACGTTACCCAGAAGCCACATCTGTACAGTCCCACCATCCTCCGATACACTATATACTTCGCATAACCATGTCTTCTCTTGATGTGGAAGCTCTTTTGGACTCCACTGCAAATGCTGCCCCAGCTGAGCAGAACGGGAACGATAGATCGAGGGAGAGCGATGATCGACACAAAGCTGAAAGGAATGGCCGACGAGAGCGAGAGAGGACTCGTGATTTAAGCAGAGATCGCGACCGAGATCGAAAGCGTCGTGACCGCAGTAGAGATCGACGAGATGACGGAAGAGGGAGTGCAACACCAAGAAGTGACCATGGCAGTGCCCATGGAAGTCACAAGAGTAGGCGAAGAAGTCGAAGCCGAGAAGATGATGATCACCGGCACTCACGTCGTCACAGAGACACGCCAGACAGAGATAGAGACGGTGATTATTACAGAGGAAGCAGACGTCGGTCGCGCTCTAGGTCTCCAAATAGGTACTACCGTCCCCGCGGCGAGCGTCGTGATCGTGATGACCTAGATAGAAGAGACGATCGCCGTGCCAGAAATGACCGGCGCACACGCAGTCGGAGCCCTAAGAAAGAAGGCACACCTCCATTAACAGAGGATGAACGCGATAGACGCACCGTGTTTGTCCAACAACTTGCTGCTCGTCTTCGCACTAAAGAACTTATAGCTTTTTTTGAAAAGGTCGGTCCGGTCAAGGAAGCCCAGATTGTTAAAGATCGTGTTAGTGGACGTTCTAAAGGGTAGGTTAGATCTCCATAGTTGGTCTTTTCTTTACTAACCTCGAATAGTGTGGGTTATGTTGAGTTTAAGAACGAAGAATCGGTGCCTGCTGCTATTCAACTCACAGGACAAAAACTTTTAGGCATCCCAATCATTGCTCAATTGACAGAAGCCGAGAAGAACCGCCAGGTTCGCAACCCAGAAGGATCTGGGTCCAATCCGAATCAGATCCCATTCCATAGACTCTATGTGGGTAATATCCATTTCAGCATCACTGAAAACGATTTACAGAATGTTTTCGAACCGTTTGGTGAGCTTGAATTCGTGCAGCTCCAGAAAGAGGAGCAAGGAAGAAGTCGTGGTTACGGATTTGTCCAGTAAGTCATTCCTTGCCTTCTACAGCTACGTGTGCTGATACCACTTTCAGATTCCGCGATCCCAACCAGGCTCGAGAAGCTTTGGAGAAGATGAATGGTTTCGAGCTTGCTGGCCGCCCCATACGAGTCGGTCTTGGTAATGATAAGTTTACCCCTGAGTCTACAGCCTCCCTTCTTCAGAGATTCCAAGGTCAGAGTCAACAGGGCTCTGCATTTTCAGGAGCTGGTGGGCGTGGTCCCTCTGGTGGTAGCACTTTTGACCGCGTTGGAGGTCGCGACAATGATAAAGGAGCAGGAGGTGCGAGTGCTTTAGATGATACCGATGTTGGAGGAGTCAACTTCAATAACTATAGTCGAGATGCATTGATGAGGAAACTTGCCAGAACAGACGAACCTGCTCCTGCCGCAAATAGCCGCGATGATCGGCGAGAGATTTTGAAGCCAAAGACGGAAGCAAAGCCACTTCCAGTCAATGTGAACATGGCAAGCCGATGTGTTGTTCTCAGAAACATGTTTGATCCGGCAGAGTAAGTGATATCTTGATTTTTTGACACATAACTCCACTAACAACGCACAGGGAAGAAGGCGACAGCTGGGTAAAAGAGCTCGAGGATGATGTCCGAGCAGAAGCTGAAGAAAAATATGGTCATGTTGTTCACATTGCTCTAGATCCCAACTCTCAAGGCGATATCTACCTGAAATTCGACCGAGTCCAAGGAGGCGAGAATGCTATTAAAGGACTTAATGGCAGATATTTTGGTGGCCGTATGATCAGCGCTCAGCCTGTTGTGGATGCAGTCTACAGCAGTTTGTTTTCACGTACAAAGGCTATCTAAATCGCTAATCAACACCCCCTCTCTGCTTGAATTTAGGACTTTCTAGTGGGTCAAGCAATCACCAACTAAAATGGGGCATTTCCTAAAGGATTTCCAGATCTTTTCCGTGCACAGATATCTCAGTTCCCTTCTGGAATAATTGTGCCATTAACAGTGTTATACTGCGCATCTAAGCCAGTAGTGGCGAGTCATCGTTAGTTTTGGCAAGAGCTGTTGGCCTGGGGATTCAAATCGCAGCAGAGCGCAAAATCTAAGAATCCAGCTGATGTCTACCTGCAGGACTTTTTCCGGGAGCGCCCGCGTTCACACCTATCTGAAGTCTTCAATGTTGTCATCTGACTTGCTGATTGCACATAGGTCTTCTTTTCACGTACACAATTTTCCTTTTTTTCAGGCAGTTCAGTTTTCAGCATTAAACGATTTGTGTTATATGTAGGGAATTGAAATGTTGCAACTAGAGAGCTTTCCAGTGTGAAGTAACTTTACTCCTTATGTGCTATCTGTCAAGCAATGAATACTCCCTGTCCTGCAAGATGTTTAGGGTTCTGCCGGCGTTCAATACATATAATATGACGGGGCTTGAAGTAAGTAACATTCCGCGTCCTGTGGTTCACTATTGATATATTTCCATTCTTAATGTTCCTGGGACAGTCATCTCAAATCTTGATTTGGCCTACATTCACATCTCCCTCTTCTCTAGTAGAGTATAATCCAAAACATTAGATTATCTCTGTTCCTTGATATACCCCTGAGATGAGCGCGTTGACATTTTGCCCACAACGCTGTATGATCAAAATATCAACGGTCCCCTGCGTGGGAGGTTTCTAATAACGGAGAGCACACCGGAGGACTTTGCCGATTCAACATATGGATGCATTGAGAATCGATTGGCTCCTAAGTGAGCAAAGTGTAAGACAAGAATCGTGCCGATGTATTTTGATTTTCCTCTAGTCTCAAAAGTTTAGCTTCCCGGCCTGAGTACCTCTGAACTTACCTCTTCGAATCTTCTCCTCTACGATTCTTTCAGACCACCCACCATTCTGCTCTCCTTTGTTCTGCTGTTCGAGATGGTCAACGTGTTCTCATGCTGTTAGTGCAGTTTACAACTGGGTACATGATCCTGTTCTCTTTCGTCTTTCTCGCCGCTCAAGACTCAGTTTTTTTCACAATCACGAACTACACTTACCTTTTTCACAAGGACCTTTCATCTTCCCATTGTTTGTTGGGGATTTACAGTTCCATAACAAATGTATTATCCCATGGATGAGGATAAGCAACAATGTACCTCCACTCATTGGGCTATTGCTGCTCTTCGGGCACTCTCACAAGTCCAAACTCTCCTCAAAATGTTGGCGATCTTTCTCTGAGTAATTTGCATATAGTGTTCTTATCATGGTTATTGTCGGCGTCAACAAAAGTACATGTTCAAAGCAGAATGTTATTCAAGAAGGAAGCTTTCAACCTCATTCTGATTCAAAAGGGGTCTTCGTGCCGATGTCTTTCCGTCCTCTCTTCTAATGTCCACAGACATATCTGGGCATCTTTCGGGGCGCTGGTTGATATCCGCAGGAGATATGAAGTTAACTTCGTTAAAACCCCTCGAAAGAATTTGGATACAGAAAGACCCGGCCATCAGGCATGTTGATAACTATGTCGCCCCGAGTTCTCACCGAAAACTATCATGCAACGATAGACTGTCCACGGGAAATCGAACTCTGTAGGGCACGCTAAGGAGGCTGCAAAGTAATGCATTGTTCCTAAGTCACGCTCTCGCCTAATCTAGTGATAAACACCTATTCACGCTTTGGGGACTTGACCATGGAGATATCCCCAAATAAATCTTCCAGCTCTTCATCTTTACCTTATAATTTCTCATTTCACATGCAGCATTGCTACAACTGTCAAACACACCGAACGAAAAGTCGCCCTTTTCAAGAAGTATCTGTTTTGGATAACTGTCACCGGCCTGCACCTGATGAGAGTTCAGTCGACCTGACAAGTCACCCAAGGAGGCTAGATCTACATTCTTCTTCAGCTTAACTCAAACGTTCTTAATCAAAGACCTCAGTCATGTCTCAATACGGATCTTCCTCTGCACCTCATAAGCAGAATTCTGGTGGTTCTTCTCAAAGCAGCGTGAGAAGGTCGAATGCTTTTGGTACCTCATCTCAGGACTCCCCTTCTCTCCACAGAGGTCTGAGAAGACATGCTGGGAATGTCAATACCAATGTCTCAGTTGGTATAGGCCCTGATAGCAGAGCTGACGGAGGTAATATTCCATCGGCAGGGATCCAGACATTTCAACAAGCTTCGAGCCATGGACTGAATCCTCTGGCATTTACGGTTAGTCCTTTGAACTTCAATTTAGTTAGTCTGCTCATAATATATAGGCACCGATCAACCAAGTCTCAGCTCACTTTCAAGGTAAGCTGATTGAGCTGGAGCAGACTATTTCTCGCACCTCGGGAATCCCTGACAAAGTCATGGAGATGGTGGGTCAGCTTCAAACTATTGGGCGGGATCTCAGTCAGTCTGTCCAACAGCTACAGATTGACTACATACGTACTTCATCTACCAACGACCGACTACAACACACGGTGGCTTACCTTCAGAAGCGAGTTGAGGAAATATCTATTGAGAGAGATAGAGAGCGTGAGGCTTCAACTACTTTTCATAGTTCTCCCCACCAGCTCTTGAGGGATCATGGGAGGACCGGGATTGAGAACGCCAACCAGGACCTATCTAGCACAGCGGCAGCTTCTTCCAACGTCATACATTATCCTGCGTCACCTCTTGATAAAAGCGAGCAGTCCCCTAGACAGGATTCACCAAAAAGCTTGGTTGTTTCATCATATCCAGCCGCCAAAAACCAACGCCAGCAAGTGCGAGATCTCTCTCGTCCGCCAAATATACCCAACCCTCCATCAAATTTGGCGGTTCCTACTTCCAATCTCGTCCCGCCCAATACTCTTGGCTCAAGCAGTCAGCGCGATGACCGTAGAAGCCCCCGATTTCTAAATCTGCCTACAGGTAGAGCTGTGTCACAAGACGTCGCAGAGACTGTTGTGACGATTGCTCGTCCTGATATATATCGCCCATTCGTCACGTCAACTGAACCTGGCAACTCGCCGCCAAAGTCAGTTGCCTTAGTCGTCCACAGTTCTGTCAATGAGCAGTTCGATAAGTTGGAAGGAAAATTCGCTCATCTGTTCTCACTTTCAGAGGGATGGGTGCGGACCTACGCACGTCTTCCATGCATCCAAAGCGACTATAACATATCCACTTCCTCAGGCGCACTTTGGGGTTACATGACGAAGGTGCTGTATCCAAACGATCTTCAAGAGTCACACTACCATGCAGTCGCCCTGCTCGGCGATCCGGCCGCGCGCCCGTGGTACATTATGAGAATTCTAGTCACCTACTGCTTTGAGAATATGTTGACTGTCGATGCATTCTATGGCTACAGTGAAGAAATCGATAGTGAATTAGACAAATTCAAGAGAGAAGGGCGCGGTGGAGGTAAGCTGAAACAGAACTATTTAAGCTCGCACTCCTACTCACTCAAGACAACAGTTCAACAAAGATCATCAGACCAGGCCACGGTTGATGCCCAGGCCGCCCTTGTCCAGCTGGTCGTTGGTGGCCCCAACTACAGCGTGTTCCGCACGCTGCAGTTGGGGCACCACTCAAAGCGGCTTCGCGATTTGTTGGGTACACTCCTTGATGCAGGAGTGAACCGCGGCCAGGCTGGCAAGGACCTGGGCACAATCGTGGTCGTGGCGTGGGATCTGGCGGTGGAGATGTACACGTCCCATTTTGCATTCCAGATCTACTTCCCGGAGCTGACGTCCATGTACACGGCTGGGAACATGGTGGCCAGGAACATGAGCGCGGAGGATCCCTATCAACTGCAGCTGAAGCAAACGAAGCTGAAGCTTGTGATGACTCCGGTTATCACAGTGCGTGACTGTCGCAATCAGACGGTCAAAACAAAGAACCTCCACTACTCTCATGTTCTCGCAAAGAACTAAAACCCTGCCTCATGAAGTTCTATAGATAGTTAATCATAATTTTTCTTCCATCCCCTCACAAAAATATGACATTCAGTCGTGCTCGTTCCCTTCATGCTGTCTTCTGAAGTTCTGAGCTAACTTGACTAGAGAATCCTACACCGGAGTCCCGGACTCAAGAGTTCCAAAGTACAGATACGCGAAAGTAAATGTATCCAGGGATAATATCAAGGAGCAACGGTGAATAATACCAGCCAGCGATTTTTGTCTTTGTAATGGCCCTCGTCAAATTACTTCTGGCTGTCAATTTGGATAATGCTGTCGTGCAGAGTGGAAGTCATTCAAGGTGCCCAAGCTTTGCCTTAGGTTGTTCAGGTCATTTATCTCAATCCATGCAGAATTGACCGATTCTCTGACAGAGTCTCACCAGCGCTTCAATTGAATGAGGAATTCACTACTCCTGGAATAGAATGAAGTGAAACAAGCAGATTGACAAAACTACGGTGAATGAGACTTTCATTCAATTCTACGCTCTTGATAATTATCTAGTGATATTTTATTCTAGGGCATCATGTCCAGCTAGGATTACCTAATCGACTTCAGAGTAGCTTTCTGTTTTTTTTTTTTTTTTTTTCAGATGTTCTCCTGGCAACTAAGTGTACATCTCATGGGCTCACTCTTCCTAGCATGACCAAGGAGTGGTCCTATTTAGTCAGCAGCACGATTTCAATGATAGTTGAAAGACAGGCCTTTAATGTGAGGAGATGATTTAGATTTTCTGCTAAAAGCAAAGATTTCTTTTTAGGAAAGAAAAAAAGTCTAATTTCTAATGTCTTGAGTATCCGATAGTCGCCTATTCTAAACATATGTCTCCATGTGATTTTGAAATCCCAGGGTATAAGCACCTTCAGACGCCGAAAATCATGCAGGCCAGAATGACTGAGAGAAGGATAAAAGACTAAATATAGTACAAGGAAAATAGTAAAAGGGGTCTCCAGTCGCTGGAGAGCTATCGCCGTCAATGAAGGCAGAGAAGCAATGGAAGATGTATATGAATCCGCTCATCGGTAGCAAGTTTAGTTTCTGCTGGCCTCTCCACTGGCCCGTCTTCTGTCCAAGCGTCGGTTGACACTTCCCAAACATGCTTTGAGTAATCCCTGAGCAGTAAGTCCGACGCCGCCTTCAGAAGCTGCGTTGCCTCCGGACCAGGTAACTGTATCAACCATATCTTAGCGCGAAGTTGTTACCTGGACTGGGTGGGAAGAGACGAGATGCATCTCTATTCATTGACCTTCGTCTGCTCGCTCACGGAAGCCATCGACTTTGAGGGTTTTGATGAGGAGAATCATGGTAGTGAGTCATCGGTCGTGGTTGAAGAAGGCGTTGACTAGGTTGTGTCGCAGCGGCCCCCTAGGTTGGCGGTCCCTCGGAGCTCCAATCAATCGGTGCCGTCGATGTCGTACGCCACTTTTCCAGAATCAACATCACCACTAATCAGATTCGGTAGCAGTAGGCGATCACTATGGAACGAGCCGTAACTGCATTTATCTACTACGGTGGTCATAGCCGGGAGCTTATCCTATCCGGAGCGTAGCGCGGCTAGAGGGCTCTGGATGCTTGGCCCCATAAGGGAGAGAAGAAAGACTCAATAATAGGTGACGCTCTGCTGGAACCTAGATAGGTACTGTAGATGTAGCTCTCGGATAGCCAGCCGAGGGTTAGGTGACGTAAGGAAGTTCCGATTGGGCAGGATCAATCAACATATAACAAGCATCTACGGTTAAAACAATATAACCTCGAGCATCACGAACAAGCTCTTGCCAAATAATACGGTGCACGGTGTATCACTCAGTATAAGACTTTCTACTATTACCACCTATAATAGAGGGAAGAGTCAGCTTTATGATCATCATCAAGCTATCCGCCAATATGGAGGAACTTGCATCTCACGATAGTTGTGTTTGGTTGACAGGGTCGTTCCTTCTTGATCGATCCGCGACACTTCACCTCACTTCAAGCTTTCCTTCCTTCCTCCCTTGCTCACTCGCAACAATCCTCCTAATGACGGATGACGCGGTGTCTTTCAAGATTGGGCCACCTCTCATGCTCTTGTCGTCTCCATCTTGATTCCTTCACCTACAACCCCTTGATTCGCGTTTCTTACAATAATCTCGATAATACCGCCATCGCCTTGACCTCTCAGCTTCCGAAGCGCCACTGTCGATTCTCTGGTGCGTGCCACTCACTATAAACTGAATATAGACCTTGAGTGATTCGCTTTTGCAACGTCACCATGGATGATGACCTCAACTCCTCCGATGTAGAGGTCGAGATGCCTGACAAGCCATTCGCATCTGCAGGCGAACAATCCATAGCAGATATGCTCAGTGTAAGTTTAAAGTTCACGTCAATTCCTGACCTTGAAGTTCGCTCTTCCTCCTGCTAACCCAACCTCACCAGCGTGCTGTGGTAGACAGGCTCGAGTCCAAGAAGCGCTCGAAGCAACTGGGTTTCACTTATGGTAGCAGAAAGACCCAGTACATGAATCATCTATGGTACGTACCTCCTTACTACAACCAGCAGTCCCGATTTGTTGTGATTTGTGTGCTTCTACCTCCCTGCTTCCTCGAAAAGTATTTTAGGACCTGGCGTACAGTCCCGACCAATTCTGCTGACTACGAATTGCCCATGGGACTTTGGGTCAGTGGACAATCTTGCTGACGTCTCCAAGGTATAACAGGTTCCAGGGCTTCCGTGGTGGCGTGCTTCGAGTACTCCCTACCACAACTCCGGTTGGAGAGCAGATTGAGCGGTTCATCGATTCAATCGTTGGACAAATTAAGCCCGTGGGACTGCATCAAGTTCCCTCGTACAACTGGATACAGCAAGGGGTCTTACATCTGGTCGACAGCATCGTCTTCTATCACGGAGAGTTCACACTGTCCAAGCATGAGAGATTGCGAATTCAGGCAACGATCCATCGCCTGTTCCACGAAAAGAAATTGACCAAAGATCCTGCCATTGAGCGCCATCATATCGGCGTATTTCTGGTCCGAAAGCTCTCCACGGGTCTTTTCAAGGATGCCCTCACCACTGGAACTCGCAGCTGGGATGTCACGCTTGCAAAAGTTCTTTCAATTATTTTGACTTCCGCCCTCGCAGCTCGTACGGGTGATCTCACGGTTGGGGAACTCGATGATCATGAGCTGCCATTCCTCACTTATGGGGACATTACACTGAAGCTGAGCAAAGGAGCCAAGCTCGTTGACTTGGTCGCGGATGTGGTGATTAGAAACGAGAAGGGCAAAAAGTAGGTGTTCCCCGAAAAGCACTTTTGATCTTGTCTGGCAAATCGACATTGCCGATTAGCCGCTTTCCAACAGCATGATGGAGATGGCTGACATCTGGCTAGGGGGAATGGCCAGTATAGGCGAAGGGTCAAGCTCGAAGTCTTGAAGGATGCAGCAAGCAACGTCATCTGCCCTATCAAATTGCTATTGATCGTAGCCCTCAGACTTGGCAACGTCCAGGCGGTAACAGTCGATGAGGTACTGCGCAATGCTGCAGCACGGAATGACAAGACGGTTCAGTGGGTCCATCCGGAGCGCCCGGTGTTGTGTGCCTTTGGACCAGGGTCCTCCCGAGTTTTGGTGGACAAGCCCGCCAACAACCACCAGCTCAGCTATACCATGGCACACGCTGCCCCGATTGCAGGATTCCTGACAACCAAGATCCGATCTCATGATCTGCGTCGAGGCGCTGCACAAGATGCTGCGAATCTGGAGGGCAAGATCAAGGGCCACGCAACCGATGCTATTGCTGAGTACCTTGGCCACAACCACACCAAGACTACGAAGCACTATGTTGGAGGTATTCGAGATTCGATCTACACCATGAGAGTCGAAGAGAATTTCCAGGATCCGTTTCATCTCGTGACAACCGACAGGGCCTATGTGAAGCGTCGCAGGCTCGACCCCGCGGTCATCACTGAGATGTGTGAGAAGGATGGCCTTGATCCATCCGTCGTGAAGAATAGAGCTGCGATAAGCAAGAAGGCCACTGCAGAGTCATGGGAGGCCTGGGCGAAGGAAGCCAGCATATCATCCTCCAGGTCATCAGGTACTACCCCCTCGTGCGAAGATTCTCCCCTAATATAGGCTAACGCTCTCAAAAGTACTTTCGGGAGAGACTATCGACACTGTCGATTCTCCAACAACTCCAAGCGATTACGTAGGAGAGCCATCTGACCCAAAGCCTGCTCCTCTGTCCGATACTCTCGACTTCGACATCCTCCCGGATGATATTAGGTACCAAAATACAACCTTCAACGACTTCGAGATCGGTGGGCAGTTTATGGACCCTGCCCTCCTTCCCGGTAGCATCGACTGGGACAATCTAGAGTTCTTTACCATGGACGAGACACCTCCCCTCGAAAGCTCTAAGGATACAGTGGTCGAAGCCTCCACCTACCTGCATATTGACCCTCGGCTGCTCACTGGTGAGATTGGCTTCGAGGATCTGGCGGAAGCCAATTCAGAGCAGCCGACTGCTGCTGTCGAAGAAGCATACTTCGATGAAATCGTTTCCCAAACCGTCCCCGCAAGCCCCACTGAGCTGCTAATCGACGGTGCCGATTTCGTTCGTTTTTTCTCCAAGATCAACATCTCCACCAACCAGGTCCTAGCTCAGAAGGGGTATCATAAAGATCAGCTTGCCTTAGCTCGATCCTTCTACGTGTGCCACAGCCAGGATCCAGTAACATTATGGGTCTATTCATGCGAACACGCCAAGTTTGGTTGTCCATATCAGAACTCCTTATATAGTGCAGTGCTCGAGCATCAGCGGAAATGCAAGCTCAAGTCACCAGAGGCGTTCATCGAGTTGACTAAGGTCAAGTCATTTCCATGCGATCGCCCTGGATGTAAGAGCAGCTTCGATAGTCCACAACGGCTCACGGGCCACATCAATGAATATCACGAATGGAAGATGCGCAGCTGTACGGTGGTAGGTTGTGGTTCAAAAGTAGTGTTCGAATCGAGGAAGGAATTCAAGGCCCATATGACAAAGAACCACTCTCCTTACACACCCAGTCAATGCCTGTTTCCAGGCTGCCTCTCCAAATTTGCATACACCACTGCTGAGACCTATCGCCATCATCTGGGTACCCATGGGTTGAAGGATCNGNGANAGGAGAAGGACAAGTTTATGCCACCAAAGATGCCTCGTTTCGTACCTCAGAAGTGCCAGGTCACAGGCTGTGCCAGCGCCGCGACTCATGCAACACTAGGCAAGCTGAAGGCCCACCTGGCCAAGAAGCATGATTACCAGGAGGGCGAGATTGAGGAATATTTTTGTTTATACAGGGACTGAATCGACGGTGTCGATTTCTTCGAAGTTGACAGTGCCTAATACACCTTCAAATTACATAGCAACATGTATCGCTCCAAGCATATTTACCAACGGTTGGTATGGATTTCCCAAACATTGCAAGGTTCTCTGCTGCGGGTTGCAAAAGTTGTTTTCGAGCATGTCTTCATCAAAATGTATCTATATCTAGCTCAGCCATACACTTGCTATCAGACATAGCAGGACGAGTCCTTAGCCAACATTCGTATGTAGATGAAACATAGACTACCTACTTTGCTATCAAGCTCAAATCTCCACCCGTGTCTATTGTTCCACATAATTAGGCCAGTTGACTGCAACTGTCTTCACGGGTGCATCGGGAGAAGTACTTGCCGAGGAGAGGACCATAAAATCAGACGGCCTCCACGCCAGCGGCCCCGGAGAGCCAGTGGAGCTTCAATCTTCATGCTCCTCTTCGAAAGGTAAAACAAGCATTTTATGATGTGCAATAAACTGAGAGGAAATAGGGTATCGTTTGTCTACAGCTAAGGAGATCTAACCAACGCCAACCTGAACTTTTACGCCGGGAAAGTACTATACAAGGCCCATGCCTAGAACTATTCTCCTCTGCGATCCAGCCTGCGATTTACAGCACCGAGGACGCATTTCAGAATGAAATCGCTATTCAGACTAACGCCATCCTGGGTAGAATTCCATGTCACCGTGTCAACCATATCCCTAATTCCACCTTCTACCATGCTGCTGAGATCATCATCCAGCTCCATCAAAGCCTCTCGAGCACCTTCTTCATTTCCGACCTGGAAGAACTGCACGCCCACTTGAAACGGGGGAGCTTCAAGCTTATCGAGCTTCTTGGCAGCGGCGATGAGAACGCTCTCAACATCATCAGAAGGCACGCCATCGGTAAGAACAATGAGATTGAGCGGCTTGACTTCTTTGCCCAATGCCATCTCGCGCTCAACTTTTGCAAGATAGGGGGACAAGATATTGTGCACACGGATCCCGGTGGGAGTGCCACCTCCGGGTCTCACGCGCTCAAAGATCTCTGTGATTGTGGCAGCACGCTTGATGCCTCGGTAGCCTCCTGGGGCGATGCCGTCGGCGGGAGCACCAGGATCACTTGACTTGTGGTTGAGGAAATATATATCCGTTCCATCTGCATCAAAGGAGGTTATGACGGGTGCAAGTGTAGCAAGAGCTTGGGAGACTTCTCGCCACGACCGGCCAGCCATGGAGCCGCTGTCGTCGATCAGGAGAGTGGTGTCGAAGGTGCTGAGGAAAGCATATGGAGATTCCGGGCCGGTAGGGATATCCAGAGGTAATGTATAGGATGGTGTGGAGTTAGATGAGAGCTCCACTGGACGCGCTGCGGGGAGACCTGCAAGCTGTGATGTAACTGTAGGTCCCGATGCCGTCGTTGGAGATGGAGTATAGGCTGGCGGCGGTTCGTTTGAAGGCACGGTAAATGCGTTCATGCCCGGACGATCCGGTCGTCGAGTTGGAGGTGATGGGTTGGTTAAGGGGCTGATGCTTCGGTCGGAAGATGTCCCATGTGCAGAGGCATTGGCATTGCCCATGAGGTCTCGAGGGCCTCGCTGCTCCAACTCGGTCTCAGCAGAGCCGGTGGATTTGGCCGAAGCACTGCTCTTTCTATGAGCAAGTTTGCGAATGGAGCCTAGCATCGCGTTTCGACTTGACTGCCTGGGGACACTTGCGTGAGGCCACGCGACGGTGGGTGTGGTAACAGGAAAGACCGCCATTTTATGGGGAGATTGCGTCTGTTGAGCGTTGGTACCAAATTGGTGAATGGACTGGCTAGCGCTTTGTCGGGACCCAGCAAGATGGTATGTGTTTTACCTTCAGTGAATGGTCTGAGAGCTCCTACCAAGGCGACACAAAGCACCTGGTTTTATATTCACTTTGTTTGTCAAACACCCATCAGCGGAGGGTGAAAGAGAAGCCCCTGTGTCTGCCTCGACGGACACTTATGANGCNTACGCCCTTATGTTTGCTCCACCCTCATTACCACCTCTGTACCCGCTATGATATATGTCATCGCCATCAGATGCGATCTTGAAAGAGTCTCATCGACTGATCAATCATCTAGAACGTGGCTAAGCAACGCTCGCTATGGCTGTGCAGGCTGTACACATTACCCCCTGCAGAAGGCGACCAATCGGGTCTGTGGCCAGCACTGGGGGCAGGGGTCGATGATCTGCCTTACGGTACGCCACACCTTGATAACCCCCTCTCACGCAGGTGCTCAGCCCTGCAGACCCAACAGGCCTGTTTCCAGACACGTTGGATCTCTTCCCCTCAGCTTCGTTTCACACCTTTGCTGCAAGGGACGATCTGATAGACGTTGGAACAGGGGAGGTGGGAGCTTGGACTCCTCTGCGTTTCTGCATGCGCTCCTCGGGACCGAGCGCTTGGGGCAGAGCGTCGCTTGTTGGGAGACTTGCCGCACCTCGCCCCCATTGGCAGACAACAAGGCTCTCCGTGCCTGACACCCCTTTCAGTCTCTGAGATGTCAGCTCCCGTCCCACTATGGAGAATGACGGAGGACGTCGGTGTCCGAGCAGTGTCGAGCACTGGACTGCTGAGAATTCATGACAGGGCGTGAGTTGCACATGGCTCTCAAGCAGAGGGCATCCACGAGGGTGACTGTAGGTTGATTTCCTCTGAACCGTAGTTAACCGCGGGCGAAGCTCGTATTATAGCACGGTCATCTGTACTTCCACACACTCAGCTGGGCGTAGTGGCTTCATATGCCCTAGGCAGGAGCATTAAAATCTCCTCGCTAGTCGTGCTCGTGTACACCAGAAGGCGGATTCGAGGATCACTACGTCTTTTGGCTAATCGTTCTTAACGGTGTCCATTTCTGGGTGCTGGTGGTCTTGCACTATTGCGTTTGAATTTGAATTATTATCGAAGAGTGGTGCCAATTCCTGCTCGTCTCACGTCTTGCATTTAAATAGCCTCGACATTCTTGCCAGCGCAGTTGGTATCAATTCCTAATGGACGTTTGGAAGAGTCACACGTTGTACACTTGTGTGTTGTCTTGAAACATTTGAGATGGGAACCCCAGCGGTACTTTCAAGTTTGAAAGACCATGTAACCAAGATTCTGAATAACCCTTATGGACAAGTTGTAACGGTCCGTGCTCAAGAAAGCATAGAGGGGACAGAGAGAGTAACGATGATTGGTTTTCCAGAGACTTGTCACGAATTTATGACGATAATGCATGATTTCAGTTAGCTGGATTTTCAATAATAGTCTTCTATCTATTCCAACAACTGGTCTAAAATACCGCGGCAAGCTCTCTTGTGACGGCTGGTAATGAATCCATGTCCTTCTGAATAACTGTCATATCGCTTTCTCCTTGATACCCACTTCTCCGCTGCTGCTCTAGCTTTCCGTCCGGGCTCCTCTCTCACGGCCATATGTTGAGACTTTTCTACGCTTGTGCGCTATTTAGGCTCTTGGACATTCTCAACAATAAACTGGATAAACATGTGCTGCAGACCATGGCTCAACGCAACGTTAGACCTACCGTACTGTCCAGTATTGACATCAGCAGCTTTGATCTCCTTCACAGTCGTTCCATACTCTGAATGAGTGTCTTTGGCAGATCCTCACTCAGGTTCGACCTAGTCTTCCAAGAATCGTCTGTCAGCTTGCTCCAGTGCGTCATGAAAAGATCAGAGATAAACATCAGTTCAACTCTGTGGTGAGTGATGCATTGGTCGAGGCCGAGGAAGGGGTTTCCGAACTCTATATGACATGAGTGAACACCCACACATGTCGGATCTCTGCCACAGAGGGAAGCTTGCTTGTTGCGGTACGTCTCTAGGAATTTGCCCGCACATTAGACCGGATGGACAATAGTAGGGTCGGAGCAAACCTGAACTTGCTCCTGCAAGAGCTCTTCCTCTGACGACATAGACAGGACATTGTATGCTTGTAGGACATTCTCAACTGCTGCGCTTGAAGGGTAGCTAACCATGGAAGTACCATGGAGTTTGGCATAATTCAAGTTGGCCTGACAAGAAACTCCTCAATATCGTCAAATATGGGTGACTACTTGCCCACAACCGTCTGGACATAACTGGGCACAGCACCTGTCCGCAGTCCCACGACGGCGGCCCGTTCTGGCGTCCTTGTGGGACGCATATGGGTGAGCGCAAGGGGAGATGGAACAGGATGTCAGATGACTTATATGTCTCAGCTAGAATCTTGCTGACTATTCACACTCAACGATGGTTTACATAAAGCTTTTCCTTAGTGCCACATCATCAGACAGCGCACCAGCTAGAGAAGTTGTTAGCTTGAGTGTGAGATGTAAAATTAAGCAGCAATTGACTCCACCTCATGCTAACAATGGAAATTCAAATTCAATGGTGCGATTTTTAGGTGCAACCAGGCCAGAGTAAAACTACAAGCGTTCAGAAATGGACCCTGCAAATAATAATTAACTAAAACCCGACCGACGCTCACTTCGCGTTCTACTGTATCAAGCCTTGGAGGGATATGCATCTGGCAGGTGGGTATAGATTGCGGGCGAAGTTCTTGGAGAATACTGAGCGTGAGGCTCATGATCACGGAGTAGTTGCCAGGGTACAAACGGTGAAGGGAATGATGAAAGGGATACAGTTCCGTTACAGCCGTTTACTACCGCTAACTACCTCAGCCGAGTATGACATGGTTAACGATGTAGGACCAACGCGATCCTGCCTCATGAAACATTGTGAGAAAGATTTTTGATTTACAATATCCTGAAGGAAATGTATCAATGTCACCTGCCTTTAGAAAAGAATATGGTAGATCTTGATCAGAATTGAGATGGATAAAACGTATGATATTACCATGGGAATTGGAAATCTCAGCAACATAAGATATCACTAGCCTGGTCAGTTAAAAGCACCTCCTTTCAATCCTCTACGAATAAAGGAGTATAATAAGAATGGCAACCGCGAAATACGCTGTAGTTGAGTGAAGGAAACTGTAGCCTCGGAGTATCAGCATACGCAAAATTTCTCTATCGTGACTGCTTTAATATCTAAGGATACATAGCATGTGTTAACTTTTTATCCACGATCATTATTTACTTGACTCCATTAGGAAAATCTGGGGAAGTTCAGTACCTATGGGGATAGTCATGTGATGAGACGAGAGTCCTTACATAAGCGATATCCAACGTCGGTTCTTCCGAATCGGGCTGAGAGCCGTTGATGTCCCCTCTCTACCAGACTGGAGAATGTTGGAACTCCCCGATTTTATTTGATCTACTCCTCCAATCGATCCTGCGCATAGGCCTGAGAGAAGAGAGATTGTAACTTTATAGCATCTCTTGTTCTTCTGCCTCCTATCACGCAGCGCTTTCTTCGATTCTTCCTCCTTCGCGACGGACGCCAAACAGTATTAGATGGACAGAACATCCTGCGCTCATCGATAACGTAGGAGGGCAGCGCGTCGGTCTGACAAAGGAACGCTTCCTAAGCGCTTTGGATCGCGCTGGTTTACTCCGCGCGGGTTTGCGAATATGGCGCCTTCGGCCACAACCGTACAGTCGCTCACTGCGAAAGCGAAGCGACCCATGCCTCCTGGCATCCAGACCAACGGCATCAACTCTTCGACTTCCTCCCCATCTCCATCTATGCCTGCCAGAGGCCTCCCATCAGGCGGAGCGAAAAATGCACCAAATTCTGCCGTTAGTAATGCTAGCAATTCTGCTTCTCGCTCAGTGAATCGACAAAGACCGGGCCAGCTGTTGGGACGAGGTCAGAGAACAACCAGCTTGAGCTTGCGCTCTGGCAGTGTTATTGGTGATATTTCAATTGAGCAGGCAGTGCAGCCTCAACCATACAGTACGTTATTTTTGTGGCCTGGTTAGGGATTCCAACGCTTAACTTTCACAGTCAAAACCGATGCATACATCCTCAAGAAATACCGCGGCAACCCGCCGTCTCTTATAATTCATTTACATCCAACTCACTTTCGGTTTGATCAACAAGAGGGAAGTTTCTCCTACAAGTCACCTATGAGGATTTTGATCGAGCACCTCAAATTACGCACTATTCCCCACGATCTGATCGAGTACTTTGTACAATCAGATGTCCCTTTCTATGAGGGTTGCATGATCGTACAAGTACACGACCATAAATCTGCGGCACCGTCACAAAATGTCAACAAGGTTAAATCTGGTGCTTCAAAAGTGGTTCCATTCTCCGTTCACAATTATAACAAGTTTTTAACGCCCTCTTCATATGTGCCATACCCTACCGACAACGCATTGACGCCAAAAGAAGAGCCCAATGAGGATGAGAAGGAATTAAAGCTATCGGATCAGAAGGATAAAGAGAATATGCCCGCACCTTCATTACCTGGAGAGCAGAGATCCGAAAGTCAAACTAAGAAAGTTTCGGTTTCTACCATCGTCCTCCACCCCACAGAGCTCACCAAGCATATTGAATTGTCTCTTAAACTCATCACCCCACGTTCATCCAGTATCGATGGACGATCAGACTCTACGGTGGGTCTGCAATCCGCGGTACCCCAAACTCCTATAACTGCTGTACCGTCGACTCCCCTGACCAGCATGCCGCCGCCAGCGAAGAAGCAGAAGAAAGCAAAAATGGAACTCGATGGCAGTACTTTCCACGCAGCGGAAGCGCAAATCACTCTTGCGACTACCGCTCCATTGGTCCTTGATCCTGTCGATAGTGCTGCAGAGTCTGCACGTCTATTAGAAGCGCTAGCACACCCCATGCACTCCGAGAAACCGCCGCTGCCGAAGGCCAGGAAAAGGACTGTGGCGGAGATGGCTGCGGACGAGGCCTTGGCTGCGGATCAAGAACGGTATATGCTGCTTCTGGATGAGCGGCTTAGCTCAAATCTCGCCAATAGCAAAGGCGGTGCCAATGCTTCTGATGCAGATGGTCAAGCTGGCGGTATCTCGTTCGAGCCTCGTTTCGAAAGATTCAAAGTTATCGAGAATATTAAGATACAGCATGCAGAGGCAAAGAAGCAAGAGAAACTTAGACAGCAAGAGGCGGAGAGAAAGCAAGCCCAAGACCGCGAAAGGGAGAAAATTAGACTCGAAGCTGAGAAAAGGGAGCAGGAGAAATTACGGGCTTTGCAAATTCAACAGCAGCAGCAACAACAGCAGCAAGCTGCGCAACGCCAGCAGCAAGAAGCTCATCGCAGGGCGTTGGCAGCACAACAGCAAGCGCAAGGGATGGCTAATATGGCTCAGCCTCAGATGCAACATGGCCATCCTCAGCAGGCTGGTATGATGCCAAACGGAATGCAATCTCAACCTCAAAGATTCCAGCAGCAACAAGTGAGCCAGTCGCAAATGTCATCTCCGGTTGCGCGAAATGGAACACCACAGGGCCATTCGTCTCCAGTAGTCAACAATATGGGCAATGTTCCCATGCAGCCCTCAACGTCAAGCATGGGAGGAAGCCCTCCACGTCCTGGCTCAGTGGTGCAACAGAATCACGTACCGTCTGGACCTGGGAGTCATGGTATGTCTACTCAGAGAAGTCAGCAGAGTCATACTGGCACGCCGCGTATGCCAAATTCTACACCTCAGATACAGAACACACCACTGAATAGGCAAATGAGCCAAACTCCAAGGATGTCACAAGCTAGTCCGCTCCAAGGAGTCTCCATGCCTCAGATGCCACAGCAAATGACGCCAATGATGATCGCTGGCCAACCAATGAACCTCAATCCAGCACAACAGGCTCAGTTCAACCAGCAGCAACTCCTCCAACAACGGTTAATGCGACAGAACCAGCAAGCTGCAGCTCAAGGAATGGGTAATATGATGAATGGCCAGCAGCTGACGCCCGCACAGCAGCAATTACTGCAGGCCCAACAAATGTTGCAGAGACAGCAGAATCCCATGCAGCAAAACCAGTTACCGCAGAATTATGCTGCTCAGGTAGCTGCAATGAGCAGAGCTCAAGGCCAAAATATGCAACAGAATATGCCGCAAAATTTCATGAACGGTAACAATGGCATGCCTAATATGCAGCAGATGCAGCAGATGCAACAACCCCATATAACCCAAGCTCAAATGCAGCAAGCAGCACAGCAGCAAATATACCAAGCGCAAGTGACCAAGCTTGCTTCTAGCCTGTATCAGCAAGGCTTCAGTCAGCTTCAACAACAGTATCCTAATGGCGTGCCGGAGGATATAGTGAGGAATTTAAGGCTCCAATGCAACCAAAACGCGGTTGTGCAGGTGCAAAACAGCTTCAGGAGGCGGATGGCTGCTCAGCATGCGGCGCAACAAATGCAACAGAATATGAATGTCATGCACAATGGCATGGGAATGGGAATGGGGATGCAGAGGCCGCAAGGAATGTAATGATCTTAAGGATACCACTAGTTAGCAATATTGCTACGGCGTTTGATGGGCTTGGACAAACTCTTTTGGCATTACGGAGCTTGGCGTCAAAATATTGGGGTTCGCTTCACACGGGCGTCAGAGGATGGTTTAGTTGGAGGTTCAGGAGGTGTACGTTTGTGCTTCAAGGGATGTTATTATGATTAAACAGATCACGTCAAGGAGTCCCGAATAGCTATAAATACCAACATTTGTATTATCTGAGCTGCTCAGTTTATAGTGGAGAGAAACCTAGCCAAATCAAACCACAGCTGAACGAGTCGATTAAATGTCCCCATAAAATCAGCACCTGACTGCTTGATACCTAAACTCCCATCCCGTGCTCTAGAATTTGGACAAGACCGTTATCGCCTAGTTGTACATTAATCAAATATATGATTCCCTTCACCACCCCACTCGACTCAACTTAACTCATACTCCCATCAACCCGGCCTGCCCTCCTATTTCTTTCTATGCGATTCCACTCCTCATCAGTTCCGCGCCATTCAGGCTCCGGAACGTTAAAAGCTTCGCCCCATTCCAGCTTTTTGTCTCTAGAGCTCCAAACATCCTCACTACTCTTGCCTGGTCCATNCTTGTTTGCCGTACCGTCTCTTCTCTCTCTCTCGGTAATGTTGCCTTATCATCTCCTCTTTGCCGACGCCTGTATAGGCTCTCGTTCGCATGCAGAACCAGAAATCGCTCCAGTTCTCGGAGCAGGATCTGATTGTGCCATAGCGGTAAATGTTGTTGAATTGTCCACCCAGAGATTGACAATAGAAAGCCGCGTCAAAGGCTTGCCTACATGACATTGTTGTAGGAAGAATTTCTTCTGCTAAAGGATTGAGCCTCTCTGCTTCTGGGGCGGTTGTGCGACTAGGAGTTGGGCGGTCCTGATCGGGTGGAGGGGGTTGCTTGGGAACATGATTGTATTTTGTGCTGCTAGGCCTGACATCCGATTCTAGGTCCTGCAAGAATGACTGGAGTTCGCGCTCTGCCGCTTCATCTCTTGAGAGCTTCTTTGGAGGTTCTGGCGCCGGCTGAGGAGCAGTTTCACTAGGGGAATTCGGAGATCTTGATGAATCAATTCCTTGTGACGCCACCGCAGGAGTAGAGCTTGACCATAGCCAGCCCATTTTCGACACCTTTTACTCTGGAATTTTTTCGAAGAGCGAGGGACTGAACGCCGATTCTCGTTTTCGTAACCAATCCCTAGAAAATTCCGGGGTACAATAATTCCGATGCATTTGATGATACAAGCCACATTTCACGTGATTTCGTGGAGCTCTAATTAAGCTTGCTGTGGCTTGGCATGACCTCATTAGGGACTTTCGATTAGACGTAATTTGGATAACTTGGACGCGCCTTTCTTGTTCACTTTGCCCTTATATGGGGAACATATAAGGAGGGTCGCATTCTGATGTTTTTCAGTGAACCTGCTTACCAAATTCTGCCACGATGCAGAGCGCCAGGCGCGTTTACTTCAACCCTACCAGTCTCCCTCATTTAAGGACGCCTAGGTTCCAGACACGGAATCTCTATAGCAATGGTGCTTATACACCCAGGCCGAACTTGAGAATTGGTCCGAGTGGTAGCATACACCGGGGTGAGAAATTAAGAGGTGTAAGAAGGAAGACAAATCAGAGTGGAGAAGATAATACGGGTCATATATCTGCTGGCCCGAATGAGGGTATTCTTTTTTTTGACAGTCAGTATATGCATCTTGCGCACCCTAACCTTGAAAGGCGCAGTCCAATGAAATAGTCCTACTAAAGTCGATTACAGATATATTTCCCGTAAATCTCAATTGGGTCCTTCGATTGCCATGGGTTGGCGAGAAGAGTCTGCCGGATATACTCTGGAAATTTAACCACGAGCGCCTCGCGGCGTGGGAACCTCTCACCCTGGTTAAACGTGCAATCCCTTCGACTGTACCTATAAAGGTTACGGAAATCTTGCCTCGGCTGAAGGATGGTGGAGCCTTCGTGAAGTTTTCCCATAATGAAGGTATCACTGCAAAGGAAATCGAAGGTATGATAATTATCCGCAGAAGCGAGGATATTTCTAAATAAGCTTTACAGGACTCCTGCAGACGTACCTTAAAGAGAATCCTATCAAACCATGGTTCAATCCGTTTCGCCGCATCAGAACGCATTTAGTGGTTGGAAAACCATGGCTCGAAGATCTAGCTCGGTTTCCTAGCGGACGGATTAAGGTTGAATTTGTCTCCGTAACCCCTGGAGCTGAAGCGGTGGAGCTGTCGCAAGAGACTCTGTACAGCTTGTTTAGACGGTATGGAAAGCTTGCGCAGATTTCAAGCCAACCTTCCGACTCAAAGGTCCTCCCTAAATATGCCTACATTGACTTCGCTCGCATGAGAAATGCTGTTGTGGCAAGGAACTGTATGCATGGGTTCAAACTTTCTGAAGAGGCTGGTGGAGGTAAAGCCGGGACTGCTCTACGGCTTACATATGAACCGAAGATGAAAGCTCACTGGATTCGCGATTGGATTGTGAATCATCCTCGAATTGTCATCCCCGCAGTGGCGGCTCTTGTTGCGACTATAACCGTTGCGGTCTTCGATCCCATACGTACTTTCTTCATCAAAGTCCATATTGATCATAGCTTCAATATCAAGAATTCAAGGGTATATAAGTGGTTCAAACGTCAGACCACGGACATCTTTAGCTTTCGTCTCCGCAAGTCGGAGCAGGTTGGATTACATGCTATCTGGAGCGACAGAAGAGAGGCAATCGAGCAGCTGCAAAATTGGCTTATGGAGACCACCAATACGTTTATTGTGGTTCAGGGACCTCGTGGTGCTGGAAAGAAAGAGCTTGTTATTAACCAGGCCTTAAAGGACAAATCGAACATCCTGCTAATTGACTGCAAACCAATAGCAGAAGCACGTAATGATAGTGCCACTATCAACGCTACTGCAGCTCAGGTAGGCTACCGTCCAGTTTTCTCCTGGATGAACAGTGTAAGCAGTTTAGTGGATCTCGCCGTTCAGGGAACAATAGGTGTCAAGTCTGGATTCTCCGAGACATTGGATACCCAACTTGCGAATATTATGCAGACAACAGCAACGGCCCTACAGGAAATAGCGCTCTCACATCGCAAGAAAGATGACGCTGATGCAAATCTTGGAAATGATGAGTGGCTGGAGGCACATCCTGAATTCCAACCCGTTGTGATTATCGACAATTTCTTGCATAAGAATGAGGATCGTTCCCTTATCTATGACAAACTGTCTGAATGGGCTGCTGGGGTTACAACAAGCAATATTGCTCACGTCATATTCCTTACTACTGACACTTCATATACCAAATCCTTGAGTAAAGCGTTACCGGACAGAGTCTTCAGACAGATTTCGCTGGGCGATATATCTCACGAAGTTGCTAAGAGATTTGTCATCAAGCATCTCAATGGTGAGCCGGATGAAGACGACGAAGCTACCGAAAAGAAACTACCACCGGCAAAGGTTCAAGAGGATTTGACTGAACTAGACGATTGTATCGAGGTTCTTGGAGGGCGCTTAACAGATCTTGAATTCTTTGCGCGACGACTGAAGACCGGTCAAAGCCCTAAACATGCCATCGCTGAAATCATCGAGCAGAACGCCTCCGAGATCATCAAGATGTACCTGTTGAATTCAGACAGAGGTTCCGAACCCAAATGGAGCTCTGAACAAGCTTGGTTGCTTGTCAAATCCCTGGCTGAACAAGGAACACTACGCTACAATGAAATCTTACTCTCAAATACCTTCTCCTCGTCGCTGACATCTTCAGCAAGCAACGGGGAAAATGTCTTAGACGCTCTGTCTGCAGCCGAGCTCATCAGCATCAAAAATTACAAGGGTCGGCCACAAGAGATTATAGCAGGCAAGCCGGCCTACCAAGCAGCATTCAAGGTGCTCACCGAGGACAACGTACTCAGGAGCCGACTTGATCTAGCACTTCTCACCGAGCTCACGAAGATAGAGAGCAAGAGCATTGACAAGTATGAGAATGAGTTGCACATGTTAGGGAAGCTGCCGAAGCAACCAGCAGAGGTCGGATCACGCATCCAGTATCTCCTGAAGAAGATTATGGCAAGTCAGATGAAAATCGAGGCGTGGGAAAAGGAGATGGCAGGGCTCAAGAAGGTCTTGGTGAGCGAGTACTAGGGGTCCAGTGGGGCAAAAATTTGAGTGGTGATGTTTGAGATCATATATATTTGCCGATGTATACCCAGCTCTATCAGTGTTGTACAGTAATCAATACAAGGTTCTTGACCAGTCCCCAGTCCAGGCCCAAAACACCGCGAACCAGCAGACCAATTCCAGGGGTCTGGTAAGCATGCATGCATCCTCATTTGTGGTGATCCTTGAGTCGACGATCCGTAATATGTGGCACAATCACAATCTGGCTGCATCTCTCTTTGATGGCTATGAGGTGCACTTGCTACCGGTGGCTGCCGATTGCTGGCTAGCTGTTGGTGATCGCTGATTGTTGGTGGTTCGCTCACCGTGCCCTGTGCCCCGTGCCCCTGCGTCGAGGGGTGGTCGAGGCGCCTGGGGTGGACTTTCCTATCGCCCTAGAGCCTGCATCGTACGAGGCCGCCAGCCATGGACTTTTGGGCTGGCCCCGTCGCTTAACGTCACTGAGCTAGACCCGCCCCTGTTATCGCACTTGCCAGCTCCCGAATAATATTCCCCATCCCCCCCCCGACGTCTCCTTGCCATTGACTCTCCACACTCACACGAGGCTGTTCTACTCTTCCGTCTCTTCTTCTCAGCACCATCTATACCATGGCGCAAAGCCATAAGGACAATGTGGCGAAGACTCCGTTCTCTGAGCGCGCAAATACCAGCATCCACCCTCTCTCAGCCTACCTTCTCCGCCTCATGACGTTGAAAAAGTCAAATCTCTGTCTCAGCGCCGATGTGACCAACGCCAATGCTCTGCTAAATCTTGCTGACACCATCGGCCCCTCCATTGTGGTCTTGAAGACTCACTATGACCTTGTATCCAACTGGGACTACCATCCAACCACGGGCACAGGTGCTAAGCTGGCTAATCTGGCACGGAAACACGGCTTTCTGATCTTCGAGGATCGTAAATTTGGCGATATAGGAAACACGGTGCAGCAGCAGTATACAGAAGGCACAGCGCGGATCATCGAGTGGTCACACATCACCAATGTGAATATGATACCCGGAAAGGCGGCTGTAGACGCTTTGGCCAGCGCTGCAAAAAGGTGGAGAGAGCGGAAACCATATGAAGTCAAGACGGACATTTCAGTAGGGACTCCGAGACCTGAGAGTGTGGAATCGGAGGAAGAGGGAGACGGCACGTTGGCGAATCATACGAATGAGAACAACCTAAGCTCGGAACCGGAGAAGGGCTCAGGGAGGAAGGCAAGCATTGTCTCCATTACCACTGTCTCGCAACGGTACGAGCCAGTAAATTCTCCCAGGTCTATGTCGGAATACGAAGACGAAGTGTTTGAGGGCATAGAGGAAGCACCTCTCGAGCGAGGGCTTTTAATCCTGGCCCAGATGTCGACTGAAGGAAACTTCATGACTAAAGAGTATACGGATGCATGTGTTGAGAGCGCGCGAGAACATAAAGACTATGTGATGGGCTTCATCGCTCAGGAGTCCCTGAACACGCAACCTGGGGATTCATTCATCAACATGACTCCAGGTTGCCAGTTACCTCCGGAAGATGAGGATGAGGATGCAGATATTCCTGGTGACGGGAAGGGCCAGCAATATAATACGCCACAAAAGATTATAGGATTAATGGGGAATGATATTGCAATTGTAGGCAGGGGAATCATTAAGGCTGCGAACCCAGTGACAGAGGCAGAGCGGTACAGGAAAAAGGCTTGGGAAGCATACGAGTCAAGATTGAAACAATAGAGAAAACTGGCACAAGCCGACATATATCTGGGGCGCTATGGAGTAAGAGCAGGGAGAATAAATACGAAACATCTTTTTATCTGTTGGATATTTGCAACTGGCGGCGAATGGGCTTGGATACCTCCTGACATGTGTAGGATTGTGTATCATATACACTTGACAATTTTACGTTATTTCTCTTACCAGGTCCTGCGGGATTCTGGCTGACGGCGCAAAAAGCAATTTTTGCATCAATTTAACTGGACTGCGAGATATTCCGACTTTTGCCTCTCTCTCAGCCTGACCGGGAAAGAGTTACTGTCGCGTGCGAACCTTGAAACCCTTGTGAACCACTCAAGTTGCGTCAACGCAACCGCGGAGTCAAGATCTTTATGACATGAAATATCATAAAAGGGTCAAAACTCTAGAATCAAATACTTTCTATTTGCCATTTCTCATCCCTGGAAAATGGAGGCCAATCACATGGCTGGCTTAATTAAAACATGCGCCGCCATCCCCGGCAGCCGCCGGCCTCTGAGCACAGTGTACCCCATCCCGTCCTTTGCACTCCCTGAACACCAACAGCTCCCTGAGACCCCTTTTCTTATTTTTGCCCACCCAGTACTAGCACGCCAACGTCTACGATCGCTTTTCGTAGTCTCACCGCCTTTGGAGCCGCATCTCATGACCTCAGAGCTGCAAGCTCCGACACATAAGAAAGGCATGACTTCCTAGCTATGACGACATCGCCATCATTAAGACCTACGTTGAGAAACATGTCAACACCATGTCCCAGCTCTGAAGTGCCTCGAGCATGCTGCGTCGCTCCTCTCACCGTTCATGTCCAAGTGGACCAGCCACCCTGTGAGTGAACCAGCTAATAAGCATATCCCTAGTCCCCCGCAAGCCTTCGATTCGCCCCCTCGTTGTCCACGCATCGTACGCTTCCAGCGCCTCGACATTTCCACCCATGGTGATTACCCTCGCCCCGTTACGAATGCTACCTAAACGACACCATCGCCACCCTTGAATTGGCTCTGCTGACACCGGATGTCTCACCTGTTTTCATCTCAATGTCTCCAGCTGACTGAAGGGCAGGCACCGCAGGAGTATGCTCAAACTGGAATTCTAATCCGCCGTGTTGCATGCTCACCAACGAAAATGAGCTTGGTACACTGCGTCCGGTACCTTCCAGGGCCAATGTGGCGATTGCGATACTGGGTGCAATTGCTACATATAACATTTATATATAAGCTTTAATCCCCCTTCATGTATCACTTTCTCACTGTTCGAGTCATGGGTGTAGATTTTCTCTTTTCTTCTATTGTTACTCGGAGCAGAAAACAACAATTGAAAGGTGGACCTGACTGAATTTCCGGCAGCTCTCAGATCCATTGCCTACCCCAACATGTGGGCAATACATTACAGTCAAAGCGCACATATCTAGTTGCGGATCTCCCCTGCATCGGAGATATATTTATCTGGAGGGTATGGGTTGAACAGATCAGTCTAAACAGCCCTTCTTTTCCCAGCTATGAGCCGATAAGTATTCTGCAGCTCAACACTGCACTAAAGTGTAAGCGCTTCAATTGATAGTAATAGAGAACTAGATGGGTAGCAGTTTCCTGCTCGAGATGTCGCAACTAGCTCTTCTACCTTTCGCTATGACCGCTTGACTACAATAATGCCACAGCTCGTATTTGCTTAGGAGCATCTATAATCTAATGCAGACTCTGATCAACAATAAGTTACAATCTCTAGGAAATCCCGCTGTTACTGTGAACCGCTCAGACTTTAATTACCAAGGAATTTTAGCGTCTTAGGCTGCTACTTAGTGTGAAAATCCCATGTCCTAGTGGTTTTATTTGTCTGTACTCTGGTCAACGCTGCTCCGTCGCGTAGATTTAAGAGTTCCATAGTAAGCAACAGGTCACTAGAATAACGATGGGACAGATGTAGAGCGGCAGGTAGGTAGGTAAGAGGATGTCAATTAAGAACCAATAATCGTTACAAATCATCCCTCCCCAACAAAAGAATTACTGAACCGCTCTATCTATACTTGTAGCAGGCTTGTAGGCTCATAGCAATGTAGCATTCCCAACTTCAGCTAATAAGGCAAGCAGGTGACACAGGCACGACAGTACTTGCGTTACATACTTTCTTTCGACACTCACCATCGGATTGTGAAATCGCCACGACATGAATGTCTCTCTATCTAATATTATATGTACTGGAAATAGAACTGTACTGTTTCACAGTCGAATTTGCTAGAAACTAAAGGACTTTTATAAATTTTTAGAAGGTCATTTGGGCCGCTTATGAATTAAATATAGTATATACGTGAGTGGTCTCTGATTTATACTTTTCCTACATAAACTTTGTCCTCTCCTCGAATCTAAAAGCAGAAATTTTTCCTGATACATGCCCTAATGCAATTGTGTTATTAGAGGAAGCTTCACAAACAGCTCGATATTCAGGGGGAAGCCACATCAATTTTGAACTCCCTTCGATTATCCAATCATCTGACGTAAATAAAGTGTTGTCAATATTTCTCTCTTGTGGTAATACCTTCCCTGTGTCCACATCCCAGAGCCGTATGCTTCCGTTTTCCGACCTAGATATAATTTGACTATTATCTGATGAAAAAGAAACCAATGCAACTTTACTCGTATGTCCTCTAAGTATCTGTTGTGATGTTCCAGTCTTGATATCCCAAATCCGAATAGTATAATCGTATGATCCAGATACAATTTTCTGGCCATCTGATGAAAAGGCTATTGAACTAATCCATTTAGTGTGGCCCTTGAACATCTGCTGTACCATGCCAGTTTCGGTCCAGAGTCGTACAGTATTGTCGTATGATCCAGACGCAACCTGCTTGCTGTTCGGCGAGAAGGCTACTGAACTAACATATCCCATATCTCCTTCAAGTGTTTGCCGCGTCATTCCGCTTTCGGCACAAATCTGGATAATCTTGTTAAATGAGCCACAAGCAATCTGTCTGCCGTCTGACGAGAAAGCTACAGACATGACCTCGCGCGTGTTGTTCTCTAGCGTTTGCTGTAATTCTCCAGTTTCGGTCCAAAGACGAACAGTCCTGTCACTCGATCCAGACACAATTTGCTTGCCGCTTGGTGAGAAAGCTACTGAATTAACCCTATGTGTATGGCCTTGAGGAACCTGGGGTGAAATCCCAATTTCTGCGTCCCAGAATCGTATAGTATTGTCGTATGATCCAGATATGACATATTTGCCATCTGGTGAAAAGGCCACTGAACTGACGTATCTTGAATGGCTTGCAGGTCTTTGCTGTACTGCACCAGTTTGTATATTCCAGAATCGTACGGAACGATTATGTAACCCAAATGCAATTTGCTTGCCACCCGGTGAGAAAGCCAGCGAGCTAATCCAACTTGTATGATCTTTGAGTACATGTTGCAACGTTCCTTTTTCGGTATCCCAAAGTCGTATAGTTCTGTCGCCTGATCCAGAAGCAATCTGTTTGTCATTTGGCGAGAAAGCCACTGAAGTTACCTCTTTTTCATGGCCCTTGTATATTTGCTGTAATTTTCCAGCTTCGGTCCAAAGTCGTACGGTGTTATCACTTGATCCAGAAACAATTCGTTCACCATTCTTTTCGTCATTTTGTTCGTCATTGTGTGAGAAAGCTACCGAATTAACAGAATTGTCGTGGCCTTTGAATAGTTGCAGTACCATTCCAGTTTCGATATCCCAGAGCCTTATGGTTGTATCTTCTGATCCAGATATAATTCGTCTGTTATCTGGCGAAAAGGCTACTGAGTTGACTCTACCTAGATGACCTCTAAACGTTTGTTGGATTGTTCCAGTCTCAGTATCCCAAAGTTGTACCATTTTGTCACTTGATCCAGATATAATCTGTCTGCTCTTTGACGAAAAAGCAATTGAATTGACTGCACTTGAATAATTCAACGTCTGTTGTATCGTTCCAGTTTCAGCATCCCAGATTCGTATCGTCTTATCATATGATCCAGATATAATTTGGTCGCCATCCGACGAGAAGGTCAACGAAGTAATTTCCTTTGTATGGCCTTCCAGTGTTTGTAGTCCAGAATTCCAATTAGGTTGCATTTTGGGTCCTGCCTGGATCCAGGCTGGGATATGTTTTGCAGATCTGGATGTTCGAATGATACTCTTTTCTGGAATAAATACAAGAGCCGAACAATATATTTGGAGAGGCGAATTTTCAATTACTGAACGATTAAATAAAAGAAACCGTTTCATATCATATATAAAACGTTTTAAATTCGGACTTCCTCTAGACTAAATAAATATGTTAGCCAATCCTTCAAACATTAAAGATTAACAAATTTACTTTAAGTTTGTTCTCTAGACTTTTAATCATAATTATACCCTTTGGTAAGTTTTTTATTAGACTAAGTGCTTCAAACCAATAAAGACACTTTTCCGATAAAAAGTTATGGACCAATCCATCGTCTCTGAGAACATCGTTGGTATCATGGTTGGTATCATTATTCGTGTCATTTGTATCATTGCCATTATAGAGCAAGTGATCAACCCAGTAAAGACAGAAGTATTGTATTGTTGCCAATGGATCTGGTCTTGGTTGTTCGATTTCGTCAATAGAGGACCCGGGAGCTTTTATATTGTAGATATTATATTGTAGTGTTCGAGATATAACTCCCAGTGATTGCGAAAAAATAGTATGATGTTGCCTTCGTATTCCAGAAGGAAAGATTTTTTGGGATGTCCTTTTAACTAAAAAGTCTTTCGCAGATTGATGGACGAAAGAAATAGTCCCTCTCCGAAATGACAGAAAAGAACCACACCATCCTATAATTTCGGCCTGAATTTTGTGATTACCAGAACTTCGGGGAGGTACCTTAACAAAAATTGCCAGTTCGTCCCATGTAATTGGCCGGTATACAACCAAAGCGACAGCAAGTATACTTTTGCAGAGCTCAGCACGTTTGGAATCGCATATTTGATCTATCATCCGGCCATAGAAGGGATCCAGCCCGGGCGGAAATACAGGTAACATGTCTTCAGCTTCCCATCCCGAGATATAGGAAAGTTGTGCACAAACCAGAGATACCCAAAGGAAAGTTCCATTTGCGTTTGATAACAAATATTTCAAAACAGCGTCTTGCGTGTCATCATCATAGTCGTTTTGCGCTGCTAACTGGTCGACTTTAAACTGAATATAAGTAGACACAGCTGCAGAAATAGAGTCTTCATTCAGTTCCAGATATAAATTCGATTTTGGTGTGATCCTGTTAAGTAGTTTCTCAATATCCGGCCAATTGCGACTGGAAACAATCCATTTGACTTTTGAGTATTTCAGAGATTTTTGGACAAGATCAATAAGGGACGTCAAACCGGTGATACATTCGTCGAGTGCATCAATTATAATGCAGGTATTTTGAATACGTGGATCCTCCAGGATATCTTGAAAAATCTTTGATAAAGCTACAAATGCATTTATATCTGTGAAATGTCGTTCTCCACGAATATCGTAGCTTTCGCGTAAGTGTGAAATGAGTAACGGTTGTTGCATCGCAAGCATATATACCAATCCACGTAATACTGCTGTAGCATTATTGAGATCTACATTAGTGGCCTGACAGAAAAAGAAAGCAACGTTGGAGAAAGAATTGTCCGGCTCGATTAATTCATCAATGATACCACAAAGCAACATTGTCTTGCCTTTGCCAGGATCCCCTCTGATCCAAAGCAATCGACTTTGTTCGTTATCACGCCACTGTTGAAAATCAACATGATTGAAGATCCAGGAATATGAATCTCTTAGAAGACCACCTTTACTTTGTTCAATACGTTCCTTGTCGTGCCAGGGATCAGTCGCATGCAAATCCCGTAGACAGGCTCTGTTTTCAGCATCAGATATACGTCGGTCCATTTTCTGCGCGAAACCCAAAGTCTCTTGAGAAACATTCAACTGGGAACGATTAATCTCAATGAGGTTTTTGAAGGCAGTCTGTAAAGACTCTGTCTCCTTGGCGAGATCTCTAAGGACCCCCAAACTAGTAGCGGATATAGCTGTCTCAAACTTTAAAATAAGTTCTTTCTCAGCGTCCTTAATATTTTGAAGTTTTTTGTTCCAATTGTCGTATTTGATAGCTCCTTTAAGCAGATTTTTAGCTCTACTACAATAGAATCGCAGAATAGTTTGTATTTGAAAATCAATAATAGATTTATAGAACTTCACAATATGTTCTGTAAAATCTGTTCTCAGGTCGGCTCTCATATGTTCGGGTAGCAATAGTGGTTCCATTGCGACATAATACCGTATTTGTGACGTTACGTATATGAAACCGTCTTGGTTAGCAGCTTCTTCCGTGCTTGGGTTTTTCAATAAAGGAAGAACCAATGAAATGCCTGCTAAAAGAATAGACATATACGGAAAATTGCTAACAGCACTCTGAATATAGGTCTCGGTCCATTTTACAACATCGGCAATATTAGACATGATGTTTTGTAAAGCAATTTCATGTCCTAACAATGTCACATGAATCTTTTTGGTTTCCATATGCTTTAATCCAAGTTCTGTTATCTGTCTTAACATCTCTCGACGGCTGATTGTATCATTTTGAGGAATTTGATTTATAATTTCGTCGGTATCTTTTATTGTATTTGAAGATTCTTTGTTTGCTTGGGCTATATTGGTTCTAATTAGTAATTGAAAATACGATCTGGTTCAAACTGAAATATACCATGAATAAGTGCTCTACTCAAAAGATCCTCGTATGCTGCAATTTGACTGGGATCCTCCTTCTTCAACGAATCATATGCTATTTCCCAAAAAGAACAGTCTTTAGCTAAGTTTTTTCCAATATTTTCTGTCTGGTTATTTGTTGTTGTCTCCGGTATCTCTAAGGCATTGTTAGCAACACCCTCATTTAGAACAACGAGAGGCTCCGCTTGAAGTGTGACTTCTGGTATTGCCGTTGATGGTACAACTGAAGTTTGCGCTGATGTCAATGGTGTAGCATTCTCAGAAGAACTGAGACTGGTATCGGCTAGAGTGCGTTAAACTAAGAGAAGCAGGTTTCTATCTATGTGGAGTACCTTGTGGTGAGCTTGTTGGCAAGGAGAGTTTGCTAAGTGTTGGAGATTCATTTTGTGGCTTCGACTTCGCAGAATGCCTTCTGTCATGACCGATAAGTCGTCGAAACTTCTTGAAAGACGACTCGTCCCTCATAGCGATTGCAGGTACTCTCGATGAGGTACGTGCCTGTGTCTAGTGAAGGAGAGCGTTGGGCAACCGAATCGACACTAATATCATCGGATCTCTGGTTGGCAGGCACATATGGGCAGGGGAAGTCCACCCAAGAAAGCGAATATATTGCCGCTTTTAGATAAGGACTGGCGGCTAAATCCCCATAAACAAGGCTGTGCCAACTAGGATTTATTACTTCATTCAACAAATAATAGCCCAGGTATTCAAAAATAGCATATGGATTCTTTTGCGTGAATGCAAACCGCCAGAGGGTATTGGAAAAGGTCTAGCCAAACTGGATGAATAAACAAACAATAGTCAAGTAAGACTGTCCGTCAACGTAATTCGCTTGTTGGATTAGAGCGATAATTTTTCAAATTGATACCTATGTATTGATCTCCAAAAGATGCCCAAACTTCGGGCATGCTTGGAGTAACTATTGAATAGTCACTTCCCCAGCCGATTGTCAAATGCATATAGATTGCGTAAGATCTTTAAAATTGTTTCTTGGAAAGCTAGTGTTTAGATCACTCCATAAATTGTGCATTGCTGGTGTATGAGCGATACTCGGACGTTCGATCGTAACCTAAGGTGCAGATGAATTGTTTTGATGGATTAGTCGCACACATTGGATAGCACAAATGCAGGGGAAATCCAGGAAGCGATTCTGCGCAGGAAAAGGAAAAGATATGTTCGCTGAGGGTGTTTTGTGTATCTATTCAGAAGGATCCCTCGACCCAAAACTGACACTCAGAAAAGGAACATGCCATGAATCTAGAGCAGTTGAAGATCCTAACGGTGCTTTCGATGCCGTCAGCTTCATCTCATGACCACAGTTCTAAATAAACTATTCGTTGTCTATTTGGACGATTTGTTTTCTTGGCTATTTTTAGTACTCCAGCAGCACATCCACACTCATGGACATTACACCACGGTTCCGAATACGTTGGACGATTTCATAGCCAAAGTATGATTTCCATGGAGATATTTGCTGCTACCTGATTTGCTCTTAGTCACAGGTGCCAGTATTCAATTTGTACTTGATTGGAAGGAGACTTCATCGAAGGAGCAGACCAGAATTTGGATAAATCAAACCTAACGGCCGGAACTAATGACGGTCACGTGAACCCTGACAGTACGTTCATTGTTCAGCCCGCGCTTATGTCGGGTAAAGCTCTACGACGGTTCGTCAAATTGCCAAATCAATAGGAAAGTGATTTATTATTTTATGATTTTTATTGTGCTACCTAATTAGGTGCTATCTGAAACTGCAATGCATTTGCTGAACACCAGCTTTTTTCCACTATATCAACCAGAGGACAAAGCGCAGAACCGTTAAAAAGCAAAAAGTCTAGCCATCATGAAAAATTATCCCAATGCACAATGCAAGAAAGGAGATTCGTTGGATGAAGCCACTTAGTCGACTTCCTCAACGTCAATATCCTCACCACCTGCAGCTGCTCCACCTGGAGCGCCACCTGGAGCACCGCCAGGCATACCACCAGCACCACCGGCGGCGGCGGCAGCCAGAGGCTGGCAAGCTTGCTCGAGCTCCTTAAGGTGCTCCTCGTATTCCTCGATGGAAGCTTGCTCACTGTCCTGGAGCCAGGTGCTGACTTCCTCGATCTTGGTCTCGATCGCAGTTCTGTCGGCAGCAGAAAGCTTGGAGGCAACCTCCTCCTTTCTGAGCTCATTTCGGAAGGCATTGGTAGTACCCTCGAGGTTGTTCTTAGCAGCGATTCTTCGGGACTCCTTCTCATCTTCCTCCTTGTACTTCTCGGCCTCAGCCAACATGCGCTCGATTTCCTCCTTGGAGAGACGGCCCTTGTCGTTGGAGATGACAATCTTGTTGGACTTGCCGGTGCCCTTCTCAAGAGCAGAGACGTTCATGATTCCATTGGCATCAAGATCGAAGGTAACCTCAATCTGTGGAACACCACGTGGAGCGGGTGGGATACCGGTAAGCTCGAACTTGCCGAGCAAGTTGTTGTCCTTGGTGCGAGCACGTTCACCCTCGAAGACTTGGATGAGCACACCAGGCTGGTTGTCGGAGAAGGTGGAGAAGACTTCGGACTTCTTGGTTGGGATAGTAGTGTTTCGGGGAATGAGCTTGGTCATCTGGCCACCAGCAGTCTCGATACCGAGAGACAATGGGGCAACATCGAGGAGCAAGATCTCGTTGGTGGACTTGGAGCTGGTATCACCAGAGAGGATAGCAGCCTGGACAGCAGCACCGTAGGCAACAGCCTCGTCGGGGTTGATAGACTTGTTGGGCTCCTTGCCGTTGAAGAAATCGGTGATGAGCTTCTGGATTCTTGGGATACGGGTAGAGCCACCGACGAGGACAATCTCGTGGACGCTGGACTTGTCGATCTTAGCATCTTGCAAGACACGCTCGACTGGCTCGAGAGTGGATCTGAAGAGGTCCTGGCAAAGTTCCTCGAATCTGGCACGGGTGATGGAAGTGTAGAAGTCAACACCCTCATAGAGGGAGTCGATCTCGATGGAGGTCTGAGCAGCAGAAGAGAGAGTACGCTTGGCACGCTCGCAAGCAGTTCGGAGACGACGGAGAGCACGTGCGCTAGAGGAGATATCCTTCTTGTACTTGCGCTTGAACTCGTTGACGAAGTGGTTGACGAGACGGTTGTCGAAGTCCTCACCTCCCAAGTGGGTATCACCAGCAGTGGACTTGACTTCGAAGATACCTTCTTCGATGGTAAGGAGGGAAACATCGAAAGTTCCACCACCAAGATCGAAGATGAGGACGTTTCGCTCACCCTCAACCTTCTTGTCGAGACCGTAAGCAATAGCAGCCGCGGTGGGCTCGTTGATGATTCTGAGAACGTTCAAACCAGCGATCAAGCCAGCATCCTTGGTGGCCTGTCTCTGGGAGTCGTTGAAGTAGGCTGGGACGGTGACGACGGCGTTGTTAACGGTACCACCAAGGTAGGCCTCAGCAGTCTCACGCATCTTTACCAAGACCATGGAAGAGATCTCTTCTGGAGTGAACTGCTTGGTCTCACCCTTGAATTGGACCTCAATGAGGGGCTTTCCTCCCTTGTCAACAACCTTGAATGGGAAGTGCTTCATATCGGCCTGGACTTCAGGGTCGTTGAACTTGCGGCCAATCAATCGCTTGGCATCGAAGACAGTGTTTGCTGCGTTCATGGCGACTTGATTCTTAGCAGCATCACCGATCAGACGCTCCGTATCGGTGAAGGCAACGAACGAGGGCGTCGTTCGGTTACCCTGGTCGTTGGCGATAATTTCGATTCTGTCATCTCGAAAGACACCTACACAGGAGTAGGTCGTTCCAAGATCAATACCTATAGAGATGTTAGAACGGGCCTCAGGGGATAAGCTTAGAGGGGTCGCGGGGTAATGCTTACCTACGGCTGGCGCCATATTGAATTATTATGTATGAAAGTATGAAAATATGAAAGGAAAGTGAAGTTTCGTTTCGTGATTGCTTCGATTTCGAAGACTTGGGGAATCTCTTAATGATTTGAAGTGGTCTGGAGGAAAAGGAAAGTGTCAGGAGAGGCAGCAGTATTGTTTTTAAATATCAGTGTGGGCGAGGGTCGGTCAACTGTCGCTAGGTCACTTTGGAATCGAATAGAAGAGAACGGAAGCGAAGGGAACAGGCGGCGAGCTACTACAAACAACGAGCAACTACCAGTGAATTCTTGCATTTTCTACAAGGCGAAACCAAGTCCCTTAGCAGATATGATCTACTTTTGGAAAGTAGCTGCAGATTTTCCACAATCTACGACTTGGCGTGAAGCTCTGAGAGCTTTCCATCTCTCGTCGATTCTTTTTTGGCGGAGGAGCTTCCACCCCACCATGCCACCACAACCGCCCAATGACGTATCACTACGGTCTCTGATCGAACCTCATCGCTTTGGGGCAGAATCAAATTTTTGCACCCAACACATGTAATGACTTCTATGTGCCGGATAACGGCTGACCTGCATATTTGTCAGGTCATTATTCTCCTTCTTTTGCTTTCGGTGTATTCTCTCACAGAGCATTTACGCCACTTGCAGCGGTCAGGCTGATTCCAGCCTTAGCCTTGTGGGGCAAATGCCATACAGTACTTTCTGATTCTAGCAGCTACTACCAACTTATACAGCTTCCACCGTCGCCGTCATTGCCTACCACGCACTACCACGACGTTCGAAATTATTGACAGTTAGGTGACAGTGAGGTCATACAACATTTGATTGATATCATACCCTTGATAACAAACTGCCATCCGATCTCTCCTATCCTGAAGCGTACAGACTCACCATATTGCGAGGCATTTCCGCAGTGCGAACGCAGAGTATCAATTACCAGTGTTGAAAACAAAAGTAAAACATAAGCTATCACCAGATCAGCATAATGTATGACGGAGCAGATGAGCTACAGCATAACCGCATCGGCTTGTCAGCCTTGGTCTACAATAATGCTGTATGCACTCAGGTAGATTTTGCCCCCGGGTTACTTTCGAGAACATCAGACCATGAATTCCACGTGATCAGGGGTAGAATATTATTCCATTCCGACATAATGTGCCTGAGGCACTAACATAAGGGCACATGTAGTTGTGGCGCTTCGCTAAGCGATTTCGCGCACACAGATTTGATAATTTTCGCGACTTCGTTGAAGTTGAATCTCCAACGACGACTCTCAACAGCCAACTCCTCCGAACAACCAAATTACCGCAACCATGGCTGGTGGTGTTACCGTTCGCGATGTCGATGTGAGTACAGATGCTATTACACCTGGAGGATGAGTGCTAGGGAGGAGCGACTCTTGACGGTCTGGAAATCCATATCGATATTTAAGATGTCGAAAGTTCCAAAACTGCAAATGGCCCTCCTCTGGCCCCTTAGGATATAAAATGCTATGGAGCAGGCGTGAGGGGGTCGGATGACCTCTGCTGACGGAATGATGCTGATTTGTGGGTTTTCATCAGGCGCAAAAATTCATCGAGGCATACGCTGCTTTCTTGAAGAGACAGGGAAAGCTTCCTATTCCCGGTACGTGAACCCGCTATAACTTGCAATTGCGAAGGTCCTCAAAATATAATAAATGCTAAATAATTCTGTTAATAGGTTGGGTTGACACCGTGAAGACCGGTGCCGCCAAGGAGCTCCCACCTCAATCCATTGACTGGTTCTACGTCCGCGCTGCCTCCGTCGCCCGCCACGTATACCTCCGCAAGACTGTCGGTGTCGGCCGTCTACGAAAGGTTCACGGTTCTGCTAAGAACCGTGGCTCTCGCCCCTCTCACCATGTCGATGCCAGCGGAAGCGTAGACCGCAAGATCATGCAGGCTCTTGAGAAGATTGGTGTTCTGGAGCAGGATGAGGAGAAGGGAGGTCGTCGCATCACACAGAGCGGACAGCGTGATTTGGACCGTAAGTTTCTGTCAAAATCAAATGCCAATGCTGCAGGTTACTAACTCCGTGTTGTAGGTATCGCTCAAACTACCATTGAGGCCGATGAGGAAGAAGATGACGAATAGATTCACTGCATTTATGTCTGGGCTTGGGTTTTCTGCGGCATTGGGCTAGCACGGTGTATTTACCTCAAAAATGAATGGCTTTCAAAATGAGCGTTACATTTACCTGCTCACTCAATTACTTGACCTGAAATGTTTTAACATTAATCCAGGAGAATTCAAAAGTTCAAGAAACTCCACAGTCCCATTTTTTACAATTTTTCGTTGGCATTAATTTCACGCTTTCGTGAAATAGCTTGCATCAAGTGAAACGTCAAGGCAATCATGTTCCTCTTTCCTCTCCTATCGGTCACATTTTTCACTTTTCCTCTACCACTAAGTAAAACATTATCTGAGCGCCTCTGAGTCTTTCCTCTATCCGTTATCACTTCCACTCAAGTTCCACTCAGTTCAACTGTACTTTTCACTTTTACTATCGTCCTCATATCGCGCTGTTCACTCACCAAAACATTTCCTCTTTCCTTTTCACCATTTTGAATTGGTGTCACATTCTCACTAATTCTTGCGACTGAATTCTGTGGACAAGTCTCCTATCTTCAAAGCCACTAACGAACCACTGCTAGAGGCTGCATATTGTCTGTAGTGTGTCAACGGAACCATATTTCACTGCTACAACGTTTAGCCACTGACTTTCTTACAGGTACGTACTGGAAGACCGTAAAGTCTACTTCTCAGCTTCATCTTCATATTTTAGAGGTTCAGGCTGGGTAAAGTTATAAGTCGCAATGGCAAGATCAAGGGTGAGAAGAAGACGCGAAACACAACCAATAGTGAACCACATTAAGGCCTTTAAGTATCGGGCAGATACGTCACGACCTAGAAACTCACCACGGAATGATAGAGCACAAAACGCACTGGCACCCATCATCATCATAGATGATGAGGAAGACGAAGAAGAATGGCGTTCTTATAGAAAGGCCTCTCGAGCCCCAGTCACACTGACCCCGAGTTCCTCGATGCGAAGAGCAACGAGACAAGTCATAAGGTCCGACACAGATGAGAGCGAGGGGGCTCACGAGACAGATCTAGGCATTGATCTGTCGCGCCGAAGCAAAATTAATCAACCTTCACCATTAACAAATGCCAATCATGGGCCCCGAAAGAGCACAGGCACATTGACTTCACATCAGGAAAGACAAAGTCGACTCGGAGAGGCCTGTCTTTCTATGAAGCTCGGGGCCACTAATTTAGGCACAATTGTCAAATTCATTCAAGAGACAAAGATTCATTTTGACGAACTGAAAGGGAACAAACACTTCCAAACCCTGCTCTCTATGTGTAGATCAGTCCTGGACCTCGTTCCCGATGAGAATATCATTCAGAAAGGAGCGGAAATAATGTTTGTCAAACAAAGCAGAAGAACTGTATTACTTGTCCAACAAATAGAGAGTATTGTCGCACATGGACAGACTTCGATCAAGTCTAAGGTCTATGCGTATATCAAACCGAAAGATGCATCGCAACCTCTTATGGGAGCCATCTCAGGCTGGAGCTCTGTGGCTCAGCACGACTTGAAGCTACTAAACAATAAAGAATGGACACAAAATGTCCTAGACTTCTGCAGAATATATGGTTTGCATCTCAACAGATCTGGGTCCGATTTTTCCCATCCGGACAAGATCCCAGGCGTATATCAAGCTTGCCATGTCGAGAAGAAACTCATATTATACTATGCATGCGAGAAAGTCAAAGAACTCTTCGGAATAAACCATTCAAGATTGCTATACACACTGGAAAGTCTCCGAAGTGCAGACTATCTACCTGAGGTAGAGATCCTGATCAGTGTAGCGCCATGTCGAGATTGTCTCAAATTCAAGGCCGAGGTAGAACAAATTACAGGGTTGAAATTCACAATAACGCCGTGTCGAAATTTGACAGAAATTCAACCTACGGGTGGCAATAAAAGCAGAACCCAGGAAGGAATTGTTGGTCCCCTTGAAACTCGGACATCAAGAATTGAAGTAGTAATCCACGCCAAGTCATCGACTGAGTTGAGAAAGGGTTTGCTCACTTCACGGAAGGAATCAGTCCGGGAACAGCGATGGAGTGAGGTCATCACGAAGGAACGATTCAAGCATCGCTTTCCGGATGATGGTGGTGATGAAGACGCTGGATACGCCGACGATGAATACTTGCCCCCTTCCAAGCGTAGTAAAAAGGACAGGAGGCGTTTTAGGCGTGGAATGTTTACACCGTGTTTCACATCACGGAAGTCTACATCATTTAGGAGGTTCCCCGAATCGCCAAATGTTGGAGCGGCTTCTAGGAAACATATCCGGTTCACTGATTAAAAGCGTTTCAACGTGCGGGCCTGATGCTATCGACACCCGACATTATCAGCAGCCAGTATTCGCCGTCATCAACACTGCTTTTCCAGAAATGTTGTGGCTACCTGGGCTTAATTCTATTCAGAACCAGCCGGTCAACCATGCTCCAACAGAGGACAATTTTTTTTCTCACCCACTCTCACCTGCACATTGTTCTCTACGGAACTCAGAGCTGATAGGATTATACAATGTGAGACGAATTGGACGCTCCAATATTGCTCGTCTAGCCCCTGACTCCCTCACAGCTTTTTATCTGTTTTCCAATTTCCTACGTCAACGTTGATGTACGAGTAGAGAAATATTCTGTTTCTTTCAAAAGGTTCCTCGCATTGGCAAAAGTTGTATTGCAGATGGCGGAAGCGCATTATAAAACTGGGTTTCAGACTCCTTGTACAGTAGATATTTGCTTCTATTTAAGTTGCTGGACTCAGAGAAGATGCGAGCTTAAGACCTTGCTAGATTATTCAAATTGACTCAATATCTTCCACCTGAGAATAGATGTCTGACTAAACGCTGCTTCAGCTGGTATAAGTATCATGATAATATCGTACAAGCTCATCTCCTCTGGCACAAAGGGCCAGGCACATTAGCAGACCAATTCAGCTTAATGCCTGGTACTTCCAGAGAATTCCTCTCTCCAGGCGTTTTCAAATCCTAGAGTACACGATGAGAGGACATGCTCCCTCTGCAATAGAGCCGCGGCTCCTTACCGTCCTTCTCCAATAGGTATCAGAGCAGCGGCAACACTGCCAATGCCCCGTTCCGTAGCTAAGAGATTGAATTGAGCTGCGGCATTCCTAGTATCCTGTATTTCAATCCGAATGCCCAAGCTATTAATATACTGTCTCGTCTTAGGACTCAGTGGTCGCATCTGCTTTCCAACTCCGATAATTAATAAATCTGGTTGTCAGAAGTCAGTCTTCGAATCTTTGGAGGATGGGAGCTGGAAGGGCATAGCAAACCTGGTTTCGGCCACATTAGTGCCAGCACCCCCCATGCTTCATCATCGACTTCAAACTGGCCTTTCTGGTTCACAAATCCAGAATTCTCCTTCCAAGGGCGCCATGCGAATGCCTCCCCACCAGCAAGTAGCACACCTTTCCCACCCACAATCTTCACGCCGCTATTTAAATGGAATCCATCCCACAGACATGCATCAATGGATGTTGACGGCGCTGGTGTGGCGCCTAGGACATCTAAGGCGCTGAAATCTGTCTGGGTTGTCTCGCTGGAAGGCGGGCCTCGATCATGGGTCTTAGGCTTAGCAGCATTGTTTCGTACGGCAGTTGTAGAGATTGTGCGTGAAAAATGAGGTACATTGCGCGAAAGATAGAATTGGCTGTTGCGACTTCGAGTGTAGAATTGTCTGGCGCTGGTGGTGCTGGAGAGGGGCGTGGTAGCTTTCCGCGCTTGGTGACATACGGAGAGTTGGGAAGGGAAAAGGCTTTTGTAAAGCTCTTCTATAGTAGGCCGAGGTAGACGAGAATGGAGTTTGCGAACTGTATGCATTTTGGCTTTATGTTTTGTGAGAGCTACTTCTCAGCTGAAGTCAGATTGAGCTTCGGTTGAGGGTGGAGAGCTGCATGCTATCAAAGGAAATTTGTATTGCCGAGCTCGCCAGCTCAAGACGTCATCACTGAATTATCTGATATTGGCAAAATAATGTTAAAGTACGACATCTTTTTGGTGCTTTTGAATGATTTTTCAATTTATTGCACTCCAGAAGCTATCTAAATTGTCACTGTATCCCATTATCCATTATGTACCTCCGACATGCGGTCGTTCGATTTCATGCTGGGCATGTCATCAAATACGCCGAGAGCATCAGAAGAGATCAGTCATAGCACCGTGGCTAGCATCTCCAACCAAGTGCGCATACTTAGCAATGGTTCCACGCGTGACATTAGGCTTTGGGGGCTTCCATGCTTTCAGTCGTTGAGCGATCTCCTCATCACTAACATCCATGCTCAGCGTGTTATTCTCCGCCGAGATGGTCACTACATCGCCGTCCTTAACAACAGCAATGGGTCCTCCAACGGCCGCCTCGGGGACAATATGGCCAACGATAAATCCGTGGCTGGCACCTGAATATCTTCCATCCGTAATGAGAGCGACATTTGTTAAGCCTGCACCCATGATAGCTGCACTAGCCTTAAGCTGTTCGGGCATTCCGGGGCCACCCTTAGGACCCTCGTATCGAACAATAAGAACGAGGTTCTCACCATGAGGGATGTCCCCCCTATTGAGAGCTTCGTTCAATTCGTGTTCCTTGTTGAAAACTCTTGCCTTTCCTGTGAAGCTTAGTCCTTCCTTTCCAGTAATCTTAGCTACAGCGCCACCAGGAGCAAGGTTACCGCGCAGAATCTGAATATGGCCAGAGCTTTTGATGGGGTTATTGACGGGGCGAATGATGACCTGGTCTTGAGGCAGAGAAGGAAACTGCTCGATATTCTCCGCAAGAGTCTTTCCGGTAACGGTTGGGATCTTGCCATTGATAAGACCAGCTGCGACCAGATACTTCAGGACAGATGGCGTACCACCGATGTTGTAAAGGTCCTCCATCAGATATTTTCCACTCGGAGCGAGGTCAGCAAGGAACGGAACCCTGTCGCTAACTCTTTGGAAATCATCGAGAGTCAATGGAACTCCAGCAGTACCGGCCATAGCCAGGAAATGCAAAACACCATTCGTAGATCCGCCCAATGCCATGATGAGGACAAGAGCATTCTCAAATGATTCCTTGGTCAACAGATCACTAGGACGGATGTTCTTCTCCATGCAAACTTTGATATACTCCGCAGCCTTCTCACATTCTCGCATCTTGGCTGGTGACTCTGCTGGATTTGAGGAGGATCCTGGAAGGGTAAGTCCCATTGCTTCGATAGCCGTGGACATTGTATTTGCAGTATACATTCCTCCACAAGCACCAGCTCCTGGGCAAGAATGCTGTTCTAGATCTTCCTGTTTATTCTCTTAGAAAATGTCAGGAATTGGATAGCGTCACTTCCTTACCATGACATCGCTTGCGCTTGCTCCGTCCACCGCAGCCTTGAGCTTCCCATAGATGTATGCTCCAGAGGCTTCATAGCAGGTACTGATGTTGACATCCTTGTTCAACAACTTCGAAAATCCCTTCTTAATGGTTCCACCATAGATCATGATGAAAGGACGGTTGTGACGAGCAGCTGCCATTATGACACCAGGCATATTCTTGTCGCAGCCGGGGATGGAGATGTTCGCATCATGTCGTTGTGCACAAGTAACGCTCTCGATAGAATCGGCAATGATTTCACGAGTCTGGAGGGAAAATCGCATTCCTTTCCCGAGACATCAGCTGTTTGATCTTCTCAAAGGGTAGATCTGCTCCAAGCACGTACCTTCTCCGCCCATTGTAATAGCGTCAGAGACACCAATGGTATTAAATTGCCATCCTAACATGCCATTCTTTTTAACGGCATCCTTCACAGTCTTTCCAAGGTCATGAACTGGGGGTATGGTTAATTATCATCGACGGTAGTTCGTAGACGACTCGGCTTACGATGGGTGCTGCGACATTGGATGTTAGCTAATTCACCCTCTGACATGTTACAAGGCCTTCCACAGACTTACTTGCAGGGATTGCCTTCCCACCAGACTGTTGAAATACCAACATGAGGAGCAGTCTTCATCATCTCCTTATTTGGGACACCAGCTGCATAGAGCATTGCCTGAACAGATGACCAAATCTCAGCTCCGTAATCAAGGGTGATGCGATTTCATTCTCACCTGTGCACCTGGGAAGTCATGGTCCTTGGTCATAGGTTGTGACCATCTGTTCAGAGCCAACTTGCCATCGATCTTGGTACCATGCTCGAGGTGAGGAAACTCGAGGTATACGGCCTCTCCGGGGACCCGTTCACTTGGTTGTTGATTCGCCATTTTTGATGGGGAAATGGATTTTGGTATATGCAGGATATAACTTTTTTTGAAATTGATTTTTTAAGAGGAAATATATGTAGCAAGTTCTGAAAAGTAAAACATATAGTTGTAGGAGATCACTGTTGAAAAGAGACCGCTAGAGCGGATGACACCTTTGAGGCCCTAGAGCCAGACTGCTCGCTATTCCCTAGCGTGAGATGGCGATTCAGAGAATGAATGTAAAAATGGCCAATTTTTCTCACAGGAATTCTCAAGGAGCTCTTATGAGAGGAGAAGTCAGGAAGTGTGAAGTGAGAGGAAAAGAGGGGTGTTCTTGTGCGCTCCAATCTCGACTGATTCGCAGCGATGCTGTCGCGCGGTAGAGCAGACTTTTGCCCCACCATAACCCCTCCGCCCTTTTAGTATTTTAACATAACATGCGCATGACAGCAGCTCGGAAGGTCAAGCGTCCGGATGGAAAGTTTCCGCGGGAACGCCTCTAGTAGAGCAACCCTTGCGGCGACCAATTGGCGGTGCTGGGTTTTTAATGTTGTTGCGACGGGCAATCTACCAGTTTAGCCTCACTGCTCTTACTCCGGAATCGGCATGCAGCTCGACCGGCATCTCTAAGTCCGAGAAGGCCGCGTGAAGAGACAAGTCAAGCAATGCTGCCCTGCATCTGCTGGAATCACCATCACGAAGTCTTTTGCACAACCGTTTCTGAAAGTGACGGATACCAGGCGTAGGTTCTGTGGGGTTCGCCGCACTTTAACCCGAGCTCCCCTCTAAACTGATTGCCCGAGGTTGTGGGAGCCCACTAGAGCCATCACGCTTACTACGCGCAGGTACGAGTAAGCCAGGGAGGCGCTGCTGGTACTGTAGGGACGCTCTTGATATGTGTTGAGCATCTCAGCGGATGGCATCTGTCGTTCTGCTAGATGCGCAAGCCCGATCAAACCCGCATCCAGAGATCTGACAGCATCACAGGGCTTGCAGAGAGGCCCCTGGCTGGAACCCTTGCGAAGGCCTGGCCAATGCAACTTTCTAGACCAGTGTCGGGCTAGCGGTCAATAATCTTAGGTGCAGTGACTTAAGACTGCCATGCGCGATATCATTGTGCTGTATTTTGCGGCCGTACATAAGTACAATGATTTAAGGTTACGGCCGGGGACAAGTCCACTGAAATCTAGCTCTGAAATTTATTCATCCCTTCCCTCTGCCCTCATACGGTCCTGTGAGCCTGCGAGACTACCGTCTCAGCGATCCATTGCGATCTCAATAAAATTTTCCTCAACGTAGCATTCGGATCCAGAGCTTTGACTTTGCAATTATTGGTATCCGTATCGAGTGCATACAGTAGGACGGAACCTTGTTAGGAAGCCAAATAATGTACCCGCATCTGCGGGTCGTGGACAACAAGGTAAATAGATGATGGGGTGGGGGTAGTAGCTCAGTCCCTGCGACGTCACCGATGCCAGCATATCTGATGTATCCAGCGCTATGCGTGGATCCTCGGGCTAGAACAAAATTCCAGGATGTTATACCTATTTTTGTAGAACTATTTGCAACGCGGCAGCGACAAGAAGCATGCGCAAGTAGAATGTCTGGGTAGACGTGTACACAGAGACGTCATACAAACTTTGCGTTGGGAGCTACGGTAGATTGCTGGTCAGCCTTATTATCCAATTCGTCATCCATCCTCATGGCTTGGCCTTTCCTTTGCACCACGTCGGACACAAAAACGTATTTCTGAACAGATAGGCCCTACCATTATGCATCCCGTGGTCCATCATTATGGCTGTTCGATAATTGACGCTTGTGGCCGTTGAGTCAAACAGGGCAGCTGGTCTGTGCAGGTCCAATGGCGTCAGTGGGCAAGGCACGAGTATCGCACCGCAAATTTGTTGGACAATTTTCTTAAAACTCTCTTGACCAGCTCGTTTGGCACGCCGTCGGGAGTTTGCAGCATCAACATATTGTCGGCCTGGCTCTCTCGATATTCAGATGTGATTTGAACACGAGATTGTGTACCGCCTGCCTTTTTTATCTCGCTGCTCGGCGGTCTGTTCCTCCCGACTGCAGTGCATTGGTGCCAGCTCCACCAGCGGAGCTCTCAGCAGGGTCGCATCGACGGCGTCATTGGCTGGGGCCATTATACAGCTTTCATACTCACAGTTTTTTGCTTTGTTTCTCGCAATCCATCATAATAAATGGCCATGCTCTTCTCACCGTCAACATGTCTGCTCCAGCTCGTTGCCGTTGCTGTCGTAGTCGCTGCGCTCCCCGAAGGCGGTCCACCAGCGAGTTCACTCAATAAAGTGACATCACAAGCACTGGCTGCGATATCGTATATTCGCAATCCTTATCAACTTGCGCTGCAAGGAAAAGCTGGAGTTTGGGAGATGGTTCAAATTGTGGCAATATGCAGTATCATTCCGGGGTTCTGGTATTTGCGCAGGAAACAGCAAGACCCTAAGCCACCTCGGCGGAGCTCATCAGAGTCACTACTGAATGGTGGATTGACGCCTGCGACCTACAAGAGGAGCGCCGATCTCCAGGGTAAGCTTATTCAATTGTCCCAGGAGACAGAGAAATCGGACTAACAGAGTCGAATTCCAGATGCTGAAACCGTGGATCCTGGACTGCTAAAAAAGCATTCCGAGATGAGGTCTTTTACCACCAGTCGTTTTACTTATCCCGCCCTCCGAGTCTTTTTCCGCGAGCATCCACAAGCAGATAAGCTCCCGGTTAGCCCAGCTCCCCTTCCATTGCTTGTGTTCGTCCACGGTCTGGGAGGATCAGTCTCTCAATTCAGTCCGCTTTTGACAAGCCTGGTCAATATTGCATCATGTCTGTCAGTAGATCTCCCGGGATGCGGACTATCCACCTTCAAACCAACCTCTTGGGATGCATACACTACAGAAGCCCTTGCAGAACTCCTCGCTGTGGTAATTGAGACTTATAGGGACAAGGAATCTGGGCAAAATGTGATTCTTATTGGGCATAGCATGGGCTGCTCTCTTGCTGCTATGGTAGCATCTAAAACATCCCCCAAAGTCTATTCGTTAGCAGACCACACTGTCGGCCTTGTGGCGATTTGCCCTCGTGCCGAGCCTCCCAGTGAAAAGGAAACGGCAACCTTCAGAAAGCTGCTCTACATTCCAACGCCGATCTTTGACTTGTGGCGAGCGTGGGATCGTCGTGGGGGACCAGAAAGTGTCAGTGTGCGTAGATTCGTAGGGCCTGATGCAGATGATATAAGCAAGAGGCTTCAAGATCGGTTCAACAGTCAGAGCAGGACTCCTGTTTGGAGGCGAATGGCGGCTGGGTCATTACCAGTTTACGAGGACGGTAAACCAAGGGGCGGTCTGCCTGGCAAGGAAGTCTGGGGAGGTCTAGATGTTCCAGTCTTCCTTGTTGTTGGGGAATCTGACAACATTACGAAGCCTGCTGAGGTCGAGAAGATTGCAGCGGTCCTAAATAAGTCTCACCCAGCACCCGGGGAGAGTCCTCAGGAGAGTGAAGCCATTGTAGACGCCGCTGGCCCAGTTGATGCCTCATCTTCTACCGAAACACAGGATCCCAGACCCAGCAACACGAATATCGAATCCTTGGGCGAAGAGGATTTTGCCGAATCACACGTCAACGATGCGGCCGATATGCATGAAGACCCTTCGACACCGCACGAGGGCTTATCAATCATTCCACCACAACCATCAAGACCAAAGAAAGTTTTACAGACCACTATTCTTCCCGCACCTGCATCCCACGCCTTACTTTACATGCCATCGACAGTCCGAATATTAGCAGGCTTGATATCTGATTTCCTGTGTGACCATGTATCAGGCCGCTTGTCGTTAGGGTGGCAGCTTCAATTTCTTTCAACTTCAGGGAAATGGGATGTCAAAAACTTAGTTAAATGGCAGGCAGTGGCACCTGTGTCTGAACCTGTGGGAGAAGTATTTCGCGCATTGAAGACGTTGCGCGAAGTGGATGAGACCCACTCTCCTCGAGTTTTCGTGCAGCACTGGGGGGATCAAATCAAAGACATTATCGACATCAGCCATGATAATCCTGTCTATGACCCGCAGGGATTGGAAAAGGGGGGTGTTCGTTATCATAAATTCCCGACGGTTTCCAAAATTCCACCAAGTTCCGAGGAGGTCCACAATTTCATCACTCTTGTAGACCGTCTACGTGAAGAGCAGAAGGAAAGGGCAGAAAAAGAAAACTGCCATGATAAGTGGTACATTGGAGTGCATTGTCATTACGGTTTTAATCGTACAGGATATTTCATTGTTTGCTATCTGGTGGAAAGATGTGGGTACACGGTTCAAGGAGCAATTGATGAGTTCGCGAAGAAACGACCTAAAGGGATTAAGCATGCTCATTTTCTAGACCATCTGTTTGTACGATATTGCGTTGGGTTAAAGAAAACATCGGACTAGGCAGAGAGACAGGCGTTGAGGGATTTTATCACTGTGGTTGGTTAGTGAAGGTGATCTGGGCGTTTTTCTTGCTGTATATCTACTTGACGTTAATTAGGTATCCCAGTATTGGAATTTTACTGCGAAGGCACTTGCCTACTATGGCAGGTTTCTCATGCACCTTTGTCTGCAAGGCAGGACAAGTCATGAAATAACCGTTGAAATGAGTATTGATGGCTCACACAGCGATACCATCCAATTTCCATACTTTTGATATCCAATATTTTGTTTGTTGTTGTGGGGATTCTATCTGCTTAGACTCAGAGGATATTCTCCAAAGCTTTGCCCGCATTGTTCTTTATATTTCAAATGTCTTTATGTTCTTCCGACAATATAATTTCTAGGGAATATTTCAATTTATGCTGCGGTGGGCAATTCAGCTATGGACAAGTACCCATCAGTGGCCTCGAGTTTAAATCCGAAAATTACATCTCAGAATATTGTGTAAAGTAGCACCTTGATCGCGAAGGATCACTATGTATGATGGACGACTTTGGCAATCCACAAGCGTTCTTACCTTTTCAAATAAGCTCGGCATCTCCGGGGTACTGAAACGTGCGTGCACAGCATAGGGACAAGAGGCAACAAATTCGCTACCCTGAGCACCCTTCAGATGCGCCCTGATGAGTAAGTAAGTCTGGATTTATCTGTCACCATAATTGTGGCTGTGTTCTTGGCTCTGTTATGTTATGCTGTTCACTTATATACTGTGCTATGCCTTGTAGCTGAGACCCTCAATATTGTTACTGCGTATTATGCGTACAATTAATTCTCTAGGTATACATTGTGGTAGATCCCAGACCTGGGGTACATTGTCATGTGAAGATAGAATTTTTTTGGGTGTACGTAGTCTGGAGATCTAGGACCCAACTTTCCGGATAGGGCTGCTTACCTTTGGTACTCATCACTCATACGACTTGTCAGCAATCGCACTTCGACTGAGACAAACCTGCAGATCTGGATGAATCGAGAGGGAACTCGCATTGATGGGCATAGGCCAAAAGACTTCCGACGTCAGAAGGAGAATAAAATACTATTAGGTTGACGGACCCCATAAACTTAAAATATAATGTTCGAGTCTATTGACTTACCGTATCCCCTGCAGTTTGGCTCCGGAGGTAGGCGGACCGGCTAGCGCTTGGGAGCGTCGTCATTTTGCCATCAGGCCAAACTCTACGGACCGACCGCCATAAGTGACTGATGGTAGTCTTCTGCTCCGTGCATCTAAGTGATGATTCTTCCTACCATCTACATCTTTTGATTCACCGCGCTGCAACAGAGTCGCCGATTCCGTTCTTCCGGAGGTAATCTCTTGAGCTTGAACTAGTGCGGGGATAATCTACGCAACCGGGGCGAGTGACCACTCTTACTACCTGCCACCACATTTCAATAGGAGCTACGGGCGCAAACGCATACGTCGATATCGCACCATCGCAACAACAAAGTTAGTCGACCTAACAGAGGGTGTTGTGACAGCCCGAAGCATCCGCTTCTCTGATTCCTTCGATACGTCTTTGATACATTAGGGGTAGTCAGCAGAGCCGCCAAGATGTCGAAAGTCATAAGAAGCGTCAAGAACGTGACGAAGGGCTATTCGAGCGTCCAAGTCAAGGTTCGAAATGGTAGGGTAATTGCCAGTGATGCTATAGACGTGGACTGATTGTTGGGTAGCTACAAGTAACGATCCATGGGGGCCGACAGGCACTGTACGTATGCATCCCATTATCTGGAAGCCGAAGACTAACAGCCAGCGCAGGAAATGAGTGAGATTGCTCAGTTGACCTTCAATTCGTATGCGCACCTTCAAAGCGACATGAACGACACTAACATATGATGTAGGTCGAACGAATTCTATGAGATCATGGATATGCTAGACAAGCGCCTGAATGACAAAGGCAAGAATTGGCGTCATGTACTCAAGGCTCTCAAAGTTTTAGATTACTGTCTGCACGAAGGCTCTGAGCTTGTCGTCACCTGGGCAGTCAAGAACGTTTACATCATCAAGACTCTAAGGGAATTTCAGTACATTGATGAAGATGGCAGAGATGTTGGGCAGAATGGTAAGGTATCGTTTGATGAAGATGGTGATTTGCATCTAACAACTCCCAGTCCGCGTTTCTGCCAAAGAACTGACGTCCCTGATTCTGGATGAGGAGAGGTTACGGAGTGAGCGAAGTGACCGCAGGAATTGGAAGTCGAGGGTTACAGGTATTGAAGAATATTCTCGGCCTCATGACCACGATCAGATCCGTGACCATAACCGGGAACGCAATACCAACAACAGGCGACAACGTCCCCAGCGAGACGATGAGGAAGATGCCGAATACAGATTAGCTATTGAAGCTAGCAAGTACCAGGAAGAGGAGGATAGGAAAAAGCGCGAGAGTCGACAGGAGCCTATCGATGACGACCTAGCGAAAGCCATCAAGTTAAGTCAGGAAGAAGAAGAACTGAGGAAAAGGGAATTAGAACAGAGCAATGCGGCATCTCTTTTCGATGATGATCCAATTCAGGTTGCTCAGCCTACTAGTTTCAACCAAGGGTATCAGCAGCAAGGCGCAGTAGATTGGTCTGGCAATCCAATTGATCCAAACCATCTCCAGACACAGCCTACTGGATATATCGGCAATGCCTATACTGGATTCCAGAACCAACCAACTGGTTATCAACAGAATGGATTTTCTAACGGATTCAATAGCCAGCCGACTGGTTATGATGCGTTCGGTCAGCAGCAGGGCCAGCCCACTGGATTTGATGCGTTTGGTCAACAGCAACAAGCTCAACCCACTGGATTTGATCCATATGGACAGCAACAACAAGGCTTCCAACCACAACCAACTGGATATAACCCATACCTCCAGCAGACGTCTAGCCCATTCCAGGCACAGCCCACCCAACAGCCCGAATCTACCCTCCAACCAGGAACGAACAATCCCTGGGCTACTCCCAATCAAACAGCAGTCCAAGCTTCCAAGCCATTGCAGACCGGGTCTAACAACCCTTTCGCATCATCTTTTGGTCGCTCTCAAACCTCTACTCCAGTCAAACCAACACTTGCTACCTTACAAGAACAGAAGACTTTGACCGATTTTGGTAATAACTCTTTGGGTGGCAATAACTCATTGGGTACCCAGCCGCAGAAACCACAGTCAGAACATCACGCTAGACTTAACGCATTGCTTGCTACTGGAGATGGATTAGATACATTTGGAAACACCGGAGACCTCCGTATCCCAGCCCAGCATACCGCACCCGGGACTTTTGTCAACAGTGCTGGCTCAGGCTTAGGACGAGTCAACCAGCAGCAGACTGGCAGCAACCCGTTTTTGCCAAACCAATTCACTGGTTTGCCACAGCCGTCATACGGAGCCACTAGTGGCTTTGGTGGTCAACAAATTCCCGCTGCTACTGGGCCAGCTGGTTTTGCCAGCAATGGGTTTGGCCAGCAGTCCAACAATCCTTTTGGCGCGAAACCACCAAACCAAGGACAGAACCAAGACCTGATCCAATTTTGAACACGTCTTTGAAAACTAAGATTTCCTTTGTTGAATAAGTATGCGTGATCTGTGTATCGCGATTTGATATCGGACGCTAAACCAGGCACTATTTATTTTGCTCTCGCGGGGCTCTTCGAGATATTCCATGGTGTACCTGCTTCTTTTCTATGATGAGCGTTTGGAGGCATAATTTCATATTTTACCCGGGCTTGGGATTGGAGCCATCGTATTTTTCTCCTTTGCTAGATTGAGATGTGAATCGATTCACACTTGCACATTCTGTATACCGAGATTATAGACCCTTCTTTAATGTGAAACAATGCCCAAATGCAGTTCATCAATTCCACCCTGGTAATATAGGACGCCATGACTCCACCGCTGTTCAACCCTACCCATAATGCCATATTTAATCACACAGGTTAGATGCTGTTAGATCTCACTTGGCACCCCATTGCCTGATCTTCCTGTAACCTCGAAGACGAAAGGGAACAAAAGTGCTAATCATGAACAAAATGAAACTGCAATTAGCCCATGCAAATTTGCAAGAATTCGTCTTTTCCAACACCACCCTTTCCTTCTAGATCGAACTCTTCGATCATCGCGACTAGCTCCTCCTCATCAAGCCCTTCTCCTAGCTCTCTGGCCACCCTTCTCAGGTCTTCGAGTGTGATCATCCCTTTCCCTTCGGTATCAAATAATGCAAACGCCCTTAATATCTCCTCTCTCGGATCACGCTGTGATATCAACGTCGCCGCGATTGTCTGGAATGCGGGTAATGTCAAGACTAGGCGCCCAGGGCTTATCTGTGTCTGTTGTTGAGGCCCGCTACCAGCTTGCGAGGAGGCTGGAGGGATGCCGTGTGTTTGGAGGAGAGAGAGAAGGTCTGGTTTTGGGAGATCAAATCCAAGTGCTTTCAGCGCAACTTTGAACTCATGATAGTCTATTCGTTGGTCTTTGTCCAAATCAAAGAGGGCAAACTGCAGTGGTTCTCCATGTTAGCTTTCGGATTTCTCGTTTCTTTTCGCCCTTTGCTGCATTCCCGCAGTTGAAGACCTGGGCGCATTTCTGACCCGCTTGATCAAGGCAGGATGAGACTTCTACTCACAGCTTCGTTCACCTCCTCCCGTTGCTCATCAGTAAGGTTACTCAGTGGATTTGACGGTGCGGGGCCTGAGGCAGCGGCTTCTCGTTCTCTCTGCACGCGCTCCCGTTCCTGTCTCTCGCGTTCTAATCGTGCAGCTTGTGATGCTGGGTGTGCCGACACGCTGAATCCCGTGGGATGTGTGCGCTCAGGAAGTTTGCCGGTATTAATGGTGCTGCTATACGGCCTAGAGGGGAAGGAGGGATGAGAGGTCGAGGCCATTGGGTTGGTGTAATTATTCATGCAGAAGCTCAAGCGGACAGTTATAGAGACAAAGAGTGAAGAGTACTAAAAATTAATTTGTTGACTTTTGAATGTGTAGACGTCCTCGGTACGTATGTATTTGTTTCTTTGATACGCTTTTGGAGTTTGACGCGCGCGAGGTTCACGCGCATTCAGTTGATTGATGCCTAAGGCATGAATATCGCTTTCGTTGTGGTTGTCACAAGAACTGGCCTGAAGCGCCATAATGTACGTTACGTAGAAGCCACAAAGTGATTAGGGTCAGTCTTGTGAAGTTACCGGATTAAATCGGTCCGGGATCGAGATCTCCATTGTAACCAGAGACTTATCCTCCCTTGGTGGGCACTCCGTCAGCGTCAATCTGAACGCAATCCTCAAGTTACTGCGTGGCAGGCTACGCAACAGAGAGATAGGAGTCATACAGGGCAGAATCTCTCTGTAGCAGGGTCATAATGATGGGGGCTTGCCCAAGGATGCCTAGCTCCCCAGCTCCCGTGCACTAACAGCCAATTATTTCCTCAGGCAGCAAAGCTCCTCTTCCGAGGATCTCCTCGATTCCAGACCAATGATACTAATATAGAGTATCCAGTCCCAGTGAATGAGTCTAGATCAATTTGCTAGCCTATTATTAATGCTTCACGCAGATGCACTTGCTCACAGGCAGCAATAACCTCTGTTTTGAGGGTTCATTTGAGTTGAGACTCTTCCGTGATTGGCCGGAGCTCGATCTACGTAAGCGAGCTTTGCCTCCCTGTTGTCCTAACTTTTGACTTTCTCACTTCCACCCAGCGCGTCACCTCACCTCTGTTCCTGCTTGGTCGACCAGCACACTCCCTTAAATAGGCCGGCTGCCGCTCTGGACCTTAACTCTAATTCTAAACGCATATCATTTCTAATGCTCTCGATTTCTTTTCGATTCTGAGCGCGATCTTCCTAGACAATCTGCGCGTCTTCGGCGTGTCGCTTGCTGTCGAGACGCTGACATCTTACTTCCGTGAATCTAAGTGTTTCCCATCGATCTCTGCGGTGAATAAACACAATGTCTGGTTTCGGTGGATTTGGAGGCTTTGGCCAGAACAATCAGCAGCAACAAAGCAGTCCATTTGGGGGTGGCTTTGGGACCAATACAAACACAAACACAGGTAAGTCGCATCTCGCTTTTCAAACTTTAGGTCTTCTCTTCGTCCCGGGCGGCCTCAGTTCTCCATCCAGAAGGGACTCGTCGGAGCCTTGACTTACTCAAATCTTCGCTGTTGCGTGCAGGGTTTGGTTCTTCGACGAACACTGGTTTCGGTGCCTCGAATACAGCTGGTGGAGGACTCTTCGGTAGCACTGGAACATCGGGCTTTGGTTCTGGAGGTATGTGGAAGCGCTTTGCGGTTTAAAATCCTCCTGCGGGAGCTGGAGCGATCGTCTTTATGATTCGAATACCGGCCCGCAATTTTCTATATGTTCGGACAGCCACTAGTNTGTCACTCTTTGCGATTTTGTTCAGTTTTACCTCCCTCAAAACGGTGGTGCAACATTCCCTTCAGAATCCGCAATCAGTCAGAATAATTTTGATACGATCGAGGCCGTATAGAAGCAACATGGACAGCTTAATACCCTTACTAACAACTGCAAATATAGGCGGCTTCGGCAGTAACACTTCCACCGGGTTTGGTGCCCAGAAAACAGGTGCCTTTGGTGCGCCAGCAACTACTGGTGGGGGACTCTTTGGAAGCGGTACGGCAACAGCTGGAACAACCACGGGGTTTGGCGGTGGATTCGGTGCCAGCAATACCACCTCTTCTCCTTTTGGTGCTAACAACACAAGCGGTGGCTTATTTGGGGCTAATAAGCCTGCTTTCGGTTCCAGCACTACGACTAATACCAGCAATCCCTTCGGGGGTGGCACGTCGACCGGTTTTGGCTCGGGGTCTACCTCTGCATTTGGTGCACCTGCAAGCACAGCTTTAGGAGGAGCGGTAGGAGAAGCTCCTGGTACGGCAAGTGTTCAATTCGCACCTTTCGTGGAAAAGGAGCCCGGTTCAACAAGCAACCAGCAAAATTCCTTCCAGAACATATGCTTCCAGCCAGCGTACCAGAAATGGTCACCGGAGGAACTTCGCCTGGCGGATTATGCGCAAGGTAGGAGATATGGAACTACTGGTGGCTTTGGAAATACTAGCTTCGGTGGTGGGTTCGGAAGCACCAATACAAATACGAGCACCGGGTTTGGCTCTGGCAGTACTGCACCTGGTACAGGAGGCCTTTTTGGAGGCACTTCGACCAGCTCTCCATTCGGACAGTCTCAGCCTCAACAACAGACAAACGCCTTTGGTGCAAGTAACAGTGGATCGCTGTTTGGCCAAAAACCCGCGACAGGAGGTCTGTTTGGAAGTACCAATACAACCCAATCACCGTTTGGTGCTTCAAATACCAGCACCGCTTTTGGAGCAGGTGCAAACACGGGCTCCAACCTCTTTGGAAATAATAACAACACAGCGAATAAGCCGTTCAGCTTTGGGACAAGTCAGGCTCCGACTTCCAGTGGAGGTTTTGGAACCGCAGGGAATACGACGGCTTTCGGTAGCGGCGGCCTGTTCGGTGGATCTACTCAGCAAAATACCGCAAGCCCATTTGGTGGAGCCCAGCAACAGCAGGCTACTGCTAATCCATTTGGTGGGTTTAGTAACAACGCCAACCAGCAGCAGCAGCAACAGACAGGTACCTCTCTGTTTGGTAATGCGAATCAGCAGAAGCCCGCTGGTGGGCTGTTCGGAGCTGCCGCTCCTGCAACTGGCGGCCTCTTTGGAAACACATCGCAACCTGCGGCTACTGGAGGTCTCTTCGGTAGTTCACAGCCTGCCGGAAACACTGGTGGTCTATTTGGCAACACCGCTAATACACAAGGGTCGTCGCTCTTCGGCGGTAATAAGACTGCAACACCGAGCACGGGTGGTCTGTTCGGTAATACTGGCCAAAATGCGAACACTGGGGGTCTCTTCGGTAATCTGAATAACAACCAGAATCAAACACAACAAAACACTGGCTCTCTATTTGGCGGAGCGACAAATCAGGCCCAAAAGCCTTCCCTCTTCGGGTCACAACCATCTGGTACAGGCCTCTTTGGAAATTCTGGAAATCAAAGTGGCGGCTTATTTGGAGGTCAACAGCAGCAACCTCAGAATTCCGTCCTTGGTGGTAGTTCCCTCTTTGGAGGTTCCACACAGCCTCAACAGCAGACTCCACAATCCCTCACAGCCAGCATAAATGACAATGCTGCTTATGGAACTGCTTCACTCTTCTCAAACCTGGCTGCAACGCAGGTCAATAACCCTGGGCCCCTTGCCACACCGCTCTCCAGCAGCGTTAAGCAGAAGAAAACACCAGTGCTGCCAATGTATAGACTGAACCCTGCATCTTCATCACGTCTATCCACACCTCAGAAACGTGGCTTTGGCTTCTCTTATACCACTTACGGCACTCCAGGTAGTGCTTCAAGTACTGCCAGTACTCCAGGTAATTTCAATAACTCGTTGTTTAGTGGGAGTCTCGGACGAAGTCTTGGTAAAAGTGTTTCGACAAGCAACCTGCGTAGAAGTTTGAGCACTGAGGATAGTATTCTTGCTCCAGGAGCTTTCTCAGCTACATCGGGAGGAAGGAATTACGGTAGCACTGGAAGCATGAAGAAGCTAGTTATTAACAGAGGTATCCGCAGCGACCTCTTTACTCCCCCTACTCCACCGCAGCACTCCCAGCAAACTGGTATCTTGAAGAAACGTGTTAGTTTCGAATCCAGCTCCATGTCAGGAAGTGCAAGTGGTGTCCAGAACGGGACTTCTAATGCTTTGAAACCTGTCCAGAATCATGCGGAGCCTAGCTCTGAAGAACTGGGATACCTGAGACCGCGATCTAGTACCAATAGTTCTGACACAAATGGCGCTTCATCACCGCCTGAGATGGAGCAGGTTAAGGGTAACGAGCTTGCAATTGTTGTTGAAGAAGATCAATCGACACCAGTGGCTACAAATGGTCTGAAAAATTCGATATCTCGCGAAGACCCAGAACCAGGACAGTATTGGATGAAGCCAACAAAGGAGGAAATCCAAGGTATGAATCGTGTTCAGCGACAGAAAGTTACTGGGTTTACTGTCGGAAGAGATGGAGTTGGGGAGGTCACATTCAACGTCCCTGTTGATTTGACTAATATTAACCTGGATGAGATATTCGACGACCTAGTCGTCCTCCTGCCCAGATCGTGTACTGTTTATCCTAACCCATCTAAGAAACCGCCGGTGGGTAAAGGTCTCAATGTGCCTTCTACAATCTCCTTGAAAAATTCCTGGCCTCGCGGTAAGGACAAGCGAACTCCCACTGGGGAGAAGACTGGACCACGGGTGCAGAAGCATGTAGAACGCCTTAAGAGAGTTGCTGATACCCAGTTTGTCAATTATGATGCAGAAACTGGCGTGTGGACCTTCATGGTTGAGCATTTCACCACATATGGACTGGATTATGATGAAGACGAGGATGCTGAAGGAGAAGCTAGTGAGTTTGGGCAGAGCACAATGAGTGTTCTTCCAGGAACTCCCACACCTCGGGGCCGCACTCCGCGCAGTGAACAGCTCGATGACTCTTTCGCGTCTACTTCTCAGCTAAGTCGCACAGAGTCAGACCCTGAGGACACCTTCGATTTCAAACGAAGAAAAGTTCTCCCAGGAGCCTTTGACAATAGTGGATATGTTGAAGACGAGGGTATGGAAGATGAACCAGAGGAGCCGTCTTTTTTAGATGATCGCTCCGTGGGTTCATTGTCTGACAACGCCGCCGAAGAGCCAATGGATCAAGACGACGTTTTCGTTGATGATGAATCTGTCAGCATCGTGGATCAAGATATGGCGGGCGCTTATCCTGATGCTGACAATACCGCGGAGCATACCGAGGCCTCGCAAGATGAAGATGAACTTGATATGGATGAGACACCAGGAGGTATTATGAGGGCAAGAATGATAGCAAACAAAGCTTTGGGATCACCTGAAAAGAGGAAATTCAAGGCGGGTGACGATTGGACTGCTGCCCTCAAAACCACAATTAGTCCACAGAAACAGGACCGGGCACAGTTGAAAACCATTATGGAGATCCAGGAAAGTCAGTTGCGATTAGCTGCACCTTCACCTGTGAGGGGCAGAATTGTATCTGATGGGCGCGGCTTTGCGACAAGCATTGATCTAATGAATTCCTTATTTGGACAAACGAAGAGCCCGGCAAAGGCGCAGAAAGTCCCTGCAAAGTCGCAAGGTTTTGAGGTTGGTGTTCCTTCTTTCGCATAAATATCATATGTTTGGAGAGATGAATAAGGGCCGTTGGTTGCGCCCGCGCTTGTATCTAAAACTAAATAGAATGGATTTGCTAAGAATAATTTAGTGGCCTTATGAACAAAAGTCCAAGACCGATGACGACTTGAGCAAGATGAGTGAGACAGAGCGTAACTTCCACGATTCCCTGAAGCCTAGCTGGAGTTACGACGGAACCCTTGTCTATTCCACATCACCGACCGGCAACGCATTTGGCAGATCCTCACGCCGCGCACGAGAAAGGGACGGATTTCTTATAATCCAGAAAGGAGGTGTTGTGTCTGAAAGCCGTGATATACGATTTGCAAAATTTTCCAACGAGGTGCGATCCTTCACTGATATAGTCAAAGAACAGAAGTCTAATTTCGAGCAGTCATCGGCCAACATGCTTAAGAAGCAAAAGTCCTATACTTCCATTAGTAACTCGAACGGCGTTCCCCTTGCTACTTTATCAAAGCCCGTATCTTTCTCCGAGTTTTTTGATAGCAGTGTGCAAAACCCAGCCGCCCTACATGAAAAAATTGTCTGGGAATTAGCAAGCGTCTTGTTTGATGACGTTACTATTCCTCCGGAATTGGAACACATTCCCAACGCGAAGAATCGCCTGCGAAAAGCCAACCTATCGGATTTCTGGCAGAAGCTTGTTGATCATGCCACTACTCAACAAGTTGCAATGGCAAGATCAAATGAAGAAAAAGCCATTTCGTGTCTGGCTGGACACCGAATTCCAGACGCTTGTTCTTACCTTGCTAGTGGGAAGGATTTCCACCTCGCAACTCTTGTGGCTCTTATTGGATCGAATGACAACATGAAAAAAGACATGCGCGAACAACTTAATGAATGGCGGAAATCGCGTGTGCTCTCAGAATTCAGCCAGTCGATTCGAGCCATCTATGAAATGCTTGCGGGTAACGTCTGTGTCTGCGAAGGCTCTAAGGGGCCAGCTGAGGATCGGATTGAATCATTTGCGATTTCTAAGCGCTTTGGCCTAGATTGGAGGGAAGCCTTTGGCTTGAGGTTATGGTATGCTATAGACTCGACTTCTGATATTGAAGCTGCGGTGGAAAAGTTTGATGAAGACCTCTCCCAAGAGAGGGAAGTGGCGAAACCTATTACTTGGTATGCCGAGCAGAAGATACCCAGTTTGTGGCAAGATCCAGATCTCGAGCGCCGAGAGGACCTCCTTTGGGGCCTCCTGAAGATATACGCTCTTCCTGATACAGACCTAGAAGCCGTCCTCAGTCCCGAGAATTCTCAATTGTCTCCGCTCGATTATCGTCTTTCTTGGCAATTACGTTGTATTCTCACATCATTTGGCGTGATTAAACGCCGCGAGAATACAAATGATAAAGCAGATAAAGCAACTCTCTCTTTCGCGGCTCAACTTACCGGTGAAGGCAGCTGGATTGAAGCCACCTTTGTTCTTCTTCATCTATCATCTGCAGAGGCGCGAAAGACAGCGCTGCAAAACCACTTAGCTCACCATGCTGGTAAAATCGGATCTGCAGATAGCCAGAGCTTCATAGCGTTGACACAAGAGCTGAAGATCCCACAATCTTGGATATGGGAGGCGAAAGCTCTTTATATGAGAAGCGTTAAACAAGATCCAAAAGGAGAAGTTGAATGTCTAGTCCAAGCAGGCTCGTTTGATGAAGCGCACCGCACTTTCTCTAAACGCGTTGCTCCAACCCTGATTATAGAGCAGGATTATGCCACACTCCGTGCTCTACTAAACGGCTTCTTAGGGAGAGAGGAGAGCATTGCAGAATGGCATCTTGGTGGCGAGATCTACCAGGATTTCTTACAACTAGTCGATATTCAGAAAAAAGGAGGTGTGGTAGATGATCTTGTGCTGCAGAGACTGTTGAGTGGGTTACCCGCGGTGGCCGATCCGGGTAATCACCCAGATTTCTTAGAAAAAGTAGCTATTCAGCTTATTAGTGAAGACGTGGCGAAGACGGTGGTTAACTATGGCAGGAGAGGGGAGGTGAGCATATTCATGGTCTTATTGAAGATGAGAACATTGCTGACTGGAACATGAACAGAAAGCTAATTTAGCCAAGGTGCTTCGATTGCCTCTCACGGAGGACAGGTACCTCCAACACACGGTGGAGCTAGGCCTCGAATACTATAAGAACGTCATGGCGGGAGGGAAATAGTTGCACCACTCTTAAAGATGGAAGGTCGGATCCGCTGCTAAGACTATCGCATCCTTATGACCTGAATTAAGCTGCAACGGCAACAGTTGGAAATGTGAGAAAGAAAAAATGCATTATATAACGAAGATGATGCGAGCATCAGGAGGAAATTAAAGGGAAGCGAGCAAGGGAAAGAAAAGCCTTGATTGTCAACATTGATTAAGTTGTAACATATTGTAGCATAGCGTGTAGAAAATTAACTTCTCATGTATGATATGAAAGAGTCTCGAACGCCGGAAGATTTTCCAATTTTCCGGAACTCGCTGTGAGCAACAATACTCCCCTACAGGCCCGAACTATGGTCTCTAATTAACATTGCAGGAGCGGCATCAGATGGAACGTGACTTGATTTTCTATTGATCTCGTAAGGATACTTTAGGATATGTGCATTCAAAAGCTAACTTTAGGTATCCGGCCCAATACAGTGATATAACCTTTCCCCAAACGCCAGCACCCATTGAAGAAGCCCCTTTTATATGTAAATTATGTATGTAATGTAATCGGTAACAACCCACCGAATCAAAGCTCAAACTGGGCTCCTGATATCCGAATGTCTTTGGAAGTCGAGCTGCTCTCGTACCATTCGTTCCTCGTCCATTCCACAATTAATTGCGTGGCTCGTTGAGACATGTCCTTGTATCCTGAGTTGTCAGGAGGATTGAACATTGCTGGAAGAGAGAGGAAACATAGTTAGCATCTCTGCCAGAAAGCATGAAAAGGCACAAAATAAATATTCATCAACGGCACACAGCCAAGATCAATAACAGACGGAAGATACATTTGAGGACAATGAAAGTGTAAAGGTTGAAAAGGAGGGGATCTTAACTTACTCATATGAGCCACGGTCTCATCCGTCGCGGCGTCATTGATGGCCTCAAAGAAGTACTTGGCAGCTTCTTTCTTCGGCAGGTTGCAAAACGTCCTTTGGTTTCCAATGACGCTGCCAACCATGCTTCCATCAGATTTGCTCAGCGCGTTCTTCCCCAGCCGCGTGTAGAGATTGGCCCAGCCAACGCTCAACTCCTTGTTCAGCGTCACCATGCGAGCCACGCGCTTCTTCAGATCCTCTCCTCTCATCAAGCATCCGACGAACTCCAGATGCGAACCTACCCAGTTCCATCCACCGGATATCTGTTCCCTGTTGATGTAGGCAGCCGCGCCACCTGCCACTACAGCCCCAGCGGCACCAGCATACATTGCGAGTCTCCCCCAGCGCTGCCAGGCAGGCACTGCGGCGGCGTCGTCTACCGGCGGAGCAGGCAACGCAGCAACCGGTTTCTTTTCCTCCTTCCTCATGGTGGTGGTAGCTGATGAGGCTGCCTCCTTGGTACCCCATAGCGTGCCCGCTAGGCTGCTAAACTGCGTGTAGGCTGTCGTTGCCGCCTGATAGTGGCTCTCCGCGCCATGCGCTACGACACCGGGGGAAATGCCTAGGTACGGCGTGTCGAAGGCCAACACTCCTTGGATGTAGGGAAACATGAATGCATTGATGATATCTGTTGGCGTCGAGCTCGCCTCAGCCGCGTGCGAATCGATGGCTAAATCCGAAGTGATTGAGATAACCGTGTCTGCTGCAACGATGCCACCCATGCTATGTCCCACGAGAACCGTACGTACAGAAGGGTCAATGGTCGGAGAAGGTGTCTGATTTTCGACTTCGAGGTCGATCACCTTCTCCAGAAGCCTGGAAACACATTATTAGTTTTTTTTCTTAATCTAAGTAACCTTTTGCGATGCGCAACTAGTAGAATCACAACGACCCATCCCAGAGGTAGCTGCAAGATGTTCATCGATCTTTTGCGGTGAATAATCTGGGGGTCTGTATTTACCAATCGCGGAACCTGCTCACGCACTCCCCCAGGTCACCACGAGTCTCAAACTTCGGGTACACAATGGAGCGGACATTGATTTTGGGCAGTTCCCGCCCGACCTGCGCAGCAAGCTCTTCGGGGAACTTGCCAAATGTATCATCGCCACCCTGTAGATTTAATCAAAGGCGTGGTTAGCAAGACTGCTCTGCTCCCCTTCCCAAAAAAGGGTTCGGCGCCAAAGAGGGAGTGGTAGGAGACTTTTTATTCTAGTAGGGTGAATTCAAATCGCACTCACTTTGAAACCATGAATAAAACATAACAAGAGAGTCTTCTTCATATTGGCTTCCTCGCCACGCATTCGTGGACAGTTCCAGCTTTGGGATTGTGAACAGGCTGGGCTATGCCTCTCATATGTCGCGGGCAGGCGGTGTGGATTGGCAGATCTGCACGCACTCCCCCACATGACTCCATAAATTCCAGGACGGATAGAGGGTCTGAGACGCGATTTGATGGAAAAATGAACAAGATCCCACTAGCTGAAGATAAAAACAGACGCTATTTTATTTCACTATTATACTCCTCGTTCTTTTCCCCAGTTCTTCTATTGTAGAGGATGTTGCCTCCACTCTGTTGGTGATGCGCATAGTTGAAGAACGACTTCAGCCTCGTCTGTAAGGCTGAGGAGCTAAAAGAAGGTTAGCATGCCATCTCAGGCGCCTAAGTCTTAAACCATTGACTATCCAGGTCGCAAAGTCACAAGTATAACGTAATTGGATAAATTTTTGGTTATGAGTTTCATATTATTTCTCCAGAGTAAGAGCTGAGACTCTATCTATAAGAACTCTAATAAGAGCATCCCATCCGAATCAAGGACAAGGGACCTGATGTCAAAACCCATGAGATTAACCCATCCCAATTCCTCCCAATGCTCACTTTTCCATTCCTTCCAGGAACTGAGTACCACCCATATCGTCAATATTGGAGAGACAAATAGCCAACTGAGACGCCGATCTATTCCAGTCATCGGCACCTTTTCTGTGTCCGTGCTATGCTCTGCAGAAAACCAATAAAACGCCGACCCAATGCAAAAATTATTAACATCTCACCGGTCTGCCCGGATGCGCTTTCTATAGACAGAGGAAAGTGAAAAAGGTATATAAGAAAAAGACATTATGCACAAGGGAGGATCTGCCTTCCTCGCCTTTCCTTTTGATACAAAGATCATAACGTGCAATTAGCAGAAGACATTCAGCTTCATTAGGCGTCATTACCATTCCCAGCCCATATCCCATAGATGTGAACCAGAAATCGAGACAAAAGTGAAATTTGGAGATCCATTAGTAATGGTGTGATCGGGAAGGTTGGACTCCGAGGAAGCGAGATAGGATATTGCCCGCCATGTTTCGAGACTTCTTGCTGGGCACCTCACCCTTGTTGAAGTCATCGAGGTTTTCAATCTCGTATGGAAGAAGAGCTCGACCATTCGGAGCGCCCGCAATGTGGACCTGAGGATAGGACTCAGGGCTCTTGGAAGAGCGATCTTGAGCGCGGCTGTAGAGGTAGTCATTCTCGTCGACATAAGCGGCACTACCCACGCTGCTTGCTGGTGTGGTGGAGCGGGAGAAGGTGGAGCGATAGGAGGAGGCTGAAGATCCAAAGGTGTCGGTGGTACCGGAGCGGGAGAGAGGAGGAACGTCAGTAGAAGATGGTGGCGAGGCTGCATTGTAACCGCCGTATTGTGCAAGGACGGTACCTGTGGGGTCGACGTATTCGCCGTTGTTGGCCATGATGGGAGAAGGAGTGTACTTGGCCTCGTAGTTGGGAAGCCAATACTCGCTTGCTTGCTGATACTGCAGGCAGGCCATCTCCTGCTGGATTCTCCGCTGCTCGGCAATAGCCATGCGATGCTGCTCCCGGATGCGAGCTTGCTCTTCGGCCATCTGGATCTCGGCCCGGATGGGAGCCAAGAAAGGGTCGAGATGGTAATAGAGATCTTGTTCGGTGATGATCAGATCCCATTCCAAGAGCTGCAGAAGCTGCTTCTCCATCAGGTTGACCTCGGTTCGCGAGAAGCCAAATGGCTCGTATCCTCGTACGTTGGAGTATTCGGCCCAGTGCTTGTTCTTGGGCGAAGAGTCGTTGAGGAACTTGGCGGCAAGGATGAGAGAAGCCAGGAAGATTCGGTGGACGGTGCATCGGAGACCCTTGGCCACGGGTGGAAGTCGCTGCTTGAGTCTGGCCAGGTAGACCAAGGAAGTCATGAGGGTGGGGACCTGGACGTTGGATCTTCGCACCAGCGACGTGATGAACTTCTCGAGAGATGGGAGCTTCGGGAGCGAGTCGGCTCCAGTCGCAGGAACCGCCTTTGATGCAGGTTGGATGGGCTTAGGAGGCTCGCACTGGATGACATCTGAAGCTTTGGCCGCGAGGTATCGAATCATGTCCGAGCTGACGGGCATGTAGATGAAGTGCTCCAGAGCAGCTTCGTTGAGACGGTTGTCGACGGAAGCCATGGTTGCAATCATTGACTCGGGAATGGACTCAACAGCGGGCAAAGGTGATCGGTGGCTGAGTCGGTGTTGGTAGAAGGTGAGACGTTGCGAGGTTGAAAAGGACGACGTTGCAAACAGAAAGAGGGATAGAAATATATAAGTCTGATAAGAATATATATATATGAGCTCTCGGTGGTATTGTCCTCCGTGGCACAATAGGCTCAGTAGTGGAAGACAAAAGTGACAATAGGAAGAAGAAAAGCGAAGCTATTGTCTGGCCTTTGAGCGAGGCGGAGCGGGAAAGGCTGAGGAGGGAGGGAAAAGGGAAGGCTGCGCGAGCAACAGTCAGTGGACGGGGGTCGGTGGAGACTAGCGAGGCGGCCAACCACGAGGGGGGGCAGCACGAGAGCGTGAAGACTCACCAAGAGAGAGAGACGGCACGGAGGGAGAGAAAGGGACGTGTGGACCTTTTTGTATAGACTTTGAGCCACCAGGGCAGATGGCAAAAGGACTACAGCTAGACAGAATCCCGGCCAGCGGAAGTCTTGTGGGAGGGAAGAATGACGACGGGGGTGTGTGACTGGGGTGCACTGGCGCAGTCACGGCTTTGTCGTGGCCAGGGGGGCGCGGCGGAGGAGGCGAGCGAGGTTGGGGAGCGCGCAGAGACGCACCACAGAATCCTCGTCGGGCTCGGCGACGGCGACTGAGCACTGGGGGGGATGCACAGGTAGCGAGGGGCGCGTGCTAGGCCGCAAGCAGTGATAGCGCCCGGGTGATCGCCCTGTCTGGCTGACCCGTCCGTGCGTCGTCTGGCGAAAGGGGGAAGGAAGCAGAAGGCAGCGGAGGGGCCACTGAGTGTTATTTCGGGCGTCCGAGGGGCCTAAAGTCAGTCGTCGTCGTCGTAGGCTTCGTTCCAAAAGCCCCCAGATCAGCGGGGTCCGGTGAAAGTGCGATGGGCAAGGTCGTCACTACGCAGCGTCGGCGATCCTAACGGTGAAACGGTTTGTTGTGTCTTGGATGCTAATCAACAAACAATCCCGAGGGCTCAGTCGCGCGTCTGCAGCAGATGGGATGCTCTTTGTTTTTTTTTTAAACTTGCCCCTGTGTGTGCGGCCGGTTGGTCGGGGTGGACGTGCTTCCTTTTTCGATTATGATTATGGTGGCGCCTGCCTGGATGCCTGCCAGGTTGAGTCGGCTCTTGGGATTTCGCGGGGTGCGGCCAGGGGGGTTCGCTATTTCAGGATGCGAGGCTTGGTGCTGACGAGATCTCAATAATGCAAACGGGTCGCACGCTCTTATCGAGGATCCAGTGCCGTACGAGCAGTCGATCCGCCAGGGAGCAGAGGGGCAGTTGGTCGCGAGTTGTCTTTGTTCGTTCCGTTTGTTCGTGCGTGCCAGTCGCCAAATCAGAACAAGCAAACAAAATCCGTCAGGTGCCCCACGGAAAGAGGTCTCAATGCTGGATCGAGGAAGGATAGGCGATGTGCGAGTATTACAATGAATCGAAAATGGCAGATGCGAATGAGAATGAGAATTTAAAAAGAGAAGATGAAAAAGAAAATGCAAATGAAAGACAGAAGGGACTCCAGGTCAGGATAGGAGGGATGATGAGGCGGCCCTCGTGGTGAGTGCCAGCGGTCCGATATTCGTGATGTTCGAGATGCTTGATGCACAGAAGTCACTTGCAAGACACAAATGGTGGAATGTCCAGTATATATGCGCGCCAGCGTATCTTGTTTACATGATGCTATTGTATTCGAAACCGCCAGAGACCCGTTTCTATTCTTTGCTCCCGCCCATCAGGACACGCAGGTTGGCTGGCTCTGGAGTTTCGAGTCTCACGAGCCGCCCGTAGAGGTCGGACGGTTCGACTGGACCTGCTTCGCACTGGAGGAGCATCCCAACCCCGTCTGGCAGCCCATGAGCCTATCACAGGCGTCTCCTGCGGCTCGCGAACCCTCGTTGCTGCCAAACCTGCCTCTGGCCGCCAGGTGAGATGCAAATTCAGTGGCACAGGGTGCGCTGTCAGAGAAGCCGCGAGGTCGGCAGGGTCAGCGTTGACGGTTGGCTGAGCGAGGCCTGGTCGGGCTGGGCGTGGCTGGGCTGGGCGCTCCTCCCGGCAGTCGAGGTCGACCGGCTCATTGGCCCCAGGCTCTCGACGGTCCGCTGCATGACTTTTCTCTGCGCCCCCGACCACCTGGGTCTGCTGGCCGTGTAGGTCGCCAGCCAACCCACTCCTCCGCCAGCGTCGTCGGAGAGCCCCTGCATCGCTGGGTTTCAGCCCAGGCAGTACCGCGCTGGACGAGAGGTTGCGTGCTGGTGATGGGCAGAGCATCCAGAGCGTGAAGGGTGGAGAAGTTACGGGACTGGAGAAAGCCGAAACCAGAAACCTCATTCCAGAGTCCCCTCCCGCATCACCCGCAACGCGTCGGACTCTGGGTCCAGGCACAGCTGGATGAATTAAGCTCCAGACGAAGGCGACCCCGGCTCTACCAATGTATTCAACCCTTCCGCAATTTTGTCGCGGCTCCTCCCTCTACCGTGCTGTAGTGGTGACATTGTATGGAAACCTAACACCAATAGCTCCTTTCGCTCGCGGCGCGGAGCAACGAGACGCTGAAACAGCGCGTTCTGGAGCGGCTCTCTGGACGAACGGTGGTTCTCACCTCGGCTTCTTCGTGCTCTCGCTCGTCACCCGTTGATGCACAGTCATTAGTTCACATGCGCTCAGATGCTGTGAAACCCGTCAAACACAACCACGCTCAACACCACGCCGCGGTCCATCGCCGTCCAGCAGCTGCTATTGAGGGCGTGACGGTGAAATGCGGAACAAATATCGCTAGTATTTCGCATCGTGATGAGCTTCGAGAATAGAAGATGCACGGGGTACCGCGCCAAGCATGTTGACGACACTCAACCGCCGCTGAACAGTCAGATCTTCAGATTGCTAGAAACATACGTGCACGCTGCATTCCACCACGTGCTGTAGTCGTTTCATTGTGCACCCGACCTACCACACTCGAGCCACTGGCTGGGCCATACTCCCGATCGCCTGGAAGGACCGCCGTTGCCATGGATGGATTAGGCATTCACTCGTGGATCGGACGGGGCGAGGCTAAAAAAAATACCCCTAGAATAGTACACTACGGCAGATGTGGTTTCCCCTTGGACTATCGCTTAGGCTATCCCTTTCGCGCGATAGAAGAAAAAACTTCCCGAATGTCTCAACCATGCTGGGGAAATGAGCTCTCCAAAGGAAGATCGCAATAATGCGTGTGGATGAGTTACCGCAGTGCTTATCATTGTGGTTTTACTTTGAACAATCATTTACAAATGATCGTTGAGTTCGTTGAGTCCGTCGCCTCATGATGGTGCGGCGTACCCAAGGTTGGAGGTGCCACATCAGAAGGGCGGTGAATGAGCATCTCTATGCCTCACTCAATAGACCCAACCAGATATTAGCCCTATAACTCCTCGATTAACAGCAATCTATGGTAATGGAGGGGGTCTGGGTCTCAGGCGCTGCTAGGGGTTTTCGGTAGGTCTTGCCTCACTTGAAGCCCATCGGATGTCAGTGGTGGCGAACATGGGCCCTCGAGTCTACAGATCTAGAGCCTCTCAACCCCCTACTGTACCCTTTGGTCTGTTGGTCACCAGATACGAAGAAACAAAGGCCACGCTGGCGAACCATGGAATAATCGGCATTCAGTGCACACGCAAGAGGACGAGGCTTTGCTAGGTGACATCAGGCAGAGCTTCGTACCGGATGGGCTTCGTCAGCGAGTTCTTGGGCCACATTCGTTTTAAAGGGGCAGAGGGGCAACGCGAGAGTCCAGAAGCCAGATACGAGGAGACACATGAACAGGCCCAGACCGGGATCTTGACAAAACTAAGGGATTTAATTGACAGCCTGGGAAAGGGTGGAGTTTATGGTGGTTCAGCGATGGCACTCTCCATTGACGATCAGAGCAACATGATGATGTGAATGGTAGAATGGCAGAAATGGCAAGCCCCTATGGTCGGAGATTTGCTTTGCGATAACAAGGCAATTCGAAGATGTGGAACCAAGCACGGCCAAGCCACCAACGCCTCGCGACGCGCCATCGTCCACTCCAGCGACGATACCCTGGTGTGGCGCAGTTTGGCCCGTGGACTGCCAGCGACTGTTCTGGTGCCACAGCAGGCGTTGACAGCCGAGTGCGCCGGGCGTGCATCTCTATGCTCGAGGTTCTCCCGGCACTGATTGGCCGCCAGCAAATCTGCCTTTTACAAGGGAGTCTGATGAGATCTCCAGATCAATTGGGCACGAAGCCACCAGCCATGAAACAGGCAGATCTTGCCGAATAGTTCATCCAACACCGGCTTCCTTCGCGATTTTGAGCATTCAGCTCCATGCAGTGCTCGCACGCAGACAGACACACAGCATCCACCGGATTGATCCAGTGGTGGGAAGTTCCTAGCCGTGAGCCGAGGCCGCATGCATCTAGAAGTGCCCCCTAAATCCTACAGCGATGATCATCGGCCACAAGACAATAGTGTGTTTAGCGTGACGACCTACTACCTCGTAACGTGCACATGCGAGATCCTCTCCTCCCGTCAATAATGGCACCTTCAGCCTGGCACTGCACTGCAATGTGTCATGGCTTCCGACGCCAGGTGACATTTTCCCCGGAATATCAATATCTCAGCTGTTCCTTCTTCTCGGAGCAGCTGACATCGCGAATCAAGTTTAGGACATTCTTCCGTTCCGTGTCTCATTGTCGGAGAAACGAAGGATCTGTTTGGCGGTTGGGCGCGGAACGGAGCTGCGAAATGTGGTGAGGCTGAGCTGACGAGAAAGCATGCCCATCTGCCGCCTATGTTGTCAGCCTTCTCAGACAGCCAATCAGCTCCACCTCTGGTTGCTTTTCTTAATGTTCCCTCCGACAGGCTCCTGCTCTGAGGGGACATATATCTGCTTTGGTGTTAGCCTTTGGATGTCACTGGTGATTCCTCACCTGACCGCTGTCATCAAGGGCACAGCGCCTTTGATTTCACGCATACGCACAATGCTCTATTGGAGCTATGCTACGAGATGACGAACACTCGGCTGAGCCTCATTATCATTCTAATGCTTGCAAAATCATCTAATTTCTGGAGTGTGCGCGTCGCATGGACCAGCTCCAGGCGCCTGGTAAAACGTCGAGGCAGTAGTGACTTGTGACATGTCGCTCACATTGCGCGCATAGGATAATTACAGGTACAGGACCAAGGGGGGAAAGCAAACACCTGCACGGCCCACCAGAGACCCGAAACTGCCGTGACTGCAGGCCAAGTACCTGGCCAGCGCTCTGATGCAGGAAATTACCGCCGCAGACGTAGCTTACCCTCAGCACTTTGAAAAAAGTAAAAAGCCCTGCGTCATGAAGCGCCTGCCTTGCTTCGCAAGCGTAATAACATACGAGGGGGAGGGCGTCAGCAAAAGATGCGAGGCCCCACCCCCTGGTTAGCCGCGCGTAAAATAACCCTCCAGAGCAAAAAATAGACCTGTATGTATTTTCCCTGAAATTACCTGGCAAGGGCACGGCACCCGTGTGTCCCGCACACACACCAACAGGCCCTAAATAAAAAACCACCCGCGGCTCCACCCCTAGCAGTCGCGCGCTTAACCGCCCACCCGAGCAGCGCGGCTGAGTTCGAAGTTTCTTTGTTCCACTCCGTCATGCTAGATCTCGTACCGTATTATCATATCGTGATTATTGCTCTCGATGCGAAACGGTAGTCAAACGCACGAAACAAAAAAAAGGATTTCCAATTTCGGTCTCCTACAATTTCTATTTTTCTTTCCCGACCCTTTCCTCACGTACTCCAACTGCCTCTTGTCTGTGCCGTCGGAGGTCTGGGGTGCCGGGGGGCTGACGTCCAGTTATGGTTGTAGTTGGTGGCGGCTGTGTGAGAAGATGCATGCTGTATGTATGCGTGGTGGTATTAAGGGTTCCCGAAAACAAAAACAAAAAAACCAAGAAATGAAGAAAATGTCTAGACGCTCAGACTACCGCGGAAAGGAAAGGAAAGGGAAAAAAGAAAAAGAAGAGCTCTGCCACCCTGCGCCTTTGCTTAATTTCCGACTTGCACGCTTCGTTGTAGATTTGGGCGTCAAGGCGTCAAGAAGGATCGCGATGCAGCTTCAGCGCTTTGGCGACATTTGAGCTTCCCTCTTTTTTCCTTTTTCAAAATCTAGCTATTTGCTTCCTTCCATATCCGGGTAGGTCCTTTCCGAAGCCTCTTTTCCATTTTGCCGTTGTGGGTTTTTTTCAGCTTGATTTTGTCTCCTGATTTCTCTTTGCCGCGCCGCTTCCATCGCTCTGTTGGCTTTGGGGGCTTTGGGGGCTTTTTGGCTGCAGCGGAAGGTCATCCTTCCGGGTAGACAACAACACACGAGAAGACTATAGGATACCCCGCACTCAGAAAAATCCTTCGTGCGTTCGCTCATTCACTTTCTTTGTGTCTCGAGGGAAAAAGTGGTTATCACCCGATGAGCTATCTAGCAGAGTGATTCGCGTATTTATAGAATTTGCCAAGAAGCATGCTATGCTGGAAGTCTTGATGTCTTTGCTCCTTTTGCAAGGCAAGGGATGTTAACAGAAGCAACAGCTATCAAGTGATGGTCATCTTGTCCAATTTCGGTGTTAAAATTCATTGTCTACATAGTAGTAGCCTTTCCATTTTGTGAACGGCTAATCCATTGTGGGACGTGCTGAAGTGACCGGTCTTTCCCTCCCTCTTGCGAGGACAGAATCTGAAGTAGTATGCTCTCCTGAAATGAAGAAGAGAAAAGAAAGAACAGAAATGGAAATAAGGAAAGCCGCATATCCAAAACAGATATATGGGGTATCTAGAATGCTCTATCAACCAAGGACATAAGCATTTCAGAAAGTCAGCCATTATCTACCAGTACGAAAACCCAGTGTCAAGTTCCAATCGACCGCATTTCTCCCCTTTGCGAAGAACAAGGTTCCCTTCCAAAACTCCCCTCCCGTAGAAACAGAGACAATCAAAGCCCACCCCATTATAATCACTTGTAGTTTTTTATTCCTCCTCCTCGGACCACCCTCCCCTCTCCACAAGGAAGCCCTTGATCCGCTCCATGATCCCTTTAATCTCGCTGCCCAGCCCTTCACTCCAAAGGTTCTCGACGCACCGGACCTTCTCTTTCAGGTCATCCGTGAGTCTCTTCTCCTCATCTCGCTCCACTTCTCTTAATTCTCTATCTACCTCCTCCTCCGCTTCTCCCTGGATGATCCTCTGTGCGCGCATGAGACGGCAATTGGCAGCCGTGACACCGCCCTTCACTTCGTGTAACAGGCATAACAAGTTGATCTGGCTCTCAATAAATTGATACGTGCTCTTTTCGCAGTGACTCAACAAGCTGTGGAGGTACTGCAGCGGCCACTCGTAATAGACTGGATTCTCCTCATACTCAGCCTGCGGTATCTGAATCCGAAATGTCTCCAAGTCCTGTGCATCCTTCGGCACTTTCTCTACCAGTCGGCTTAAGCTTGGGGCGATGTCCCAGAATGCCGATAACTGCACCTCCACACCTCTAACTACATTCTCTTCAATGATGTCCATGAATTCCTCCGTTCGTTTGAGGACCTCCTGTTCGAATGCAAGCTTTCTCTTCGCTGCATCATCAGCAAAGAAGGCGATCGCATTCTTGGACTTTTCTTCGTTGCCAGAGAGCCGGTAAGGAGTGATGACCATTTCCTTGTACCTATCATTGCGGTCGGTAAGTAGGTCATATACCTCCCTATGAAGCAACTCTCGGGCTTCGAAAATCCATTTCAATAGCGTCAGTTTTTCAAGTAACTCAGGTTGTTCGTCCCCTTCCTCCTGCGTCTGATTATGGCTTTGCTGTTGTGCATCTACGAACAGCTTAGATCGCAGTTGCGTGAAAAGCTCTGTTGCCCTGTTTATGCGATCCATGAGGAGATCGTTCATTGGTAGTACAACCAAAGATTGAAAGAGCTCAAAATCTGCCTTTGATTCCTCCTTCGTCTTCTCATGTTCGGACGCCAGAGCCGATGCCTCGACTGCTGCGGCTTCTGCATATGTCATCTTCCCAGCTTCGATCTCCCGCTGGATGGTGGTACGCATGGAACTGCGCTTTTTCGCTATTGATTCAGCTAACCGGTCTCGATTTTCATTGCTCGTGTTGAGGAACCGCTCCTTCGTAGCCTGGACTTCAGTAAAATCACTTATGGTGCGGACGACGGTGCGAATGGATGTCAAGTCGGGATGGTTGTTGTTCACAGCTGGATAGTGGCGGGGATATGGAGGAGGTAGGGTTACAAGGCGAGAGACGTCGAGATGATCTGGGTTCGGCGTGATCGGTGCCGGTGAGAATGGACTGGGAGATTTTCCTGCAGTGTGAGGTGCAGGTGGCGAGATGGGAGTTTCATGCCAGCCAACCTTCTCTAGAGGATACTCATTTGGTCCGTAATTTGAACCATTACTGGGCCCTGGAGTAGATTGACCATTTAGGTGACTCGGGTCTTCAACCTCAAATTGGAGCGCTTCGCGAAGTTCTCGAGGCATCCCCATATACTTCGATTCGCGTTTTGAGCGTTCCAAACGCATTGATGGCGTGCCAGTCGACCCCTCCTGACTCACCTCCCACCATCTGCTAGAAGGCCTTCCCCGCGAATCTGAACCATCTGGGGCCTCACTGACACTCATGCTTGGTATGGGTGATAAGGATGGCTTGTACTCGGTCCACCAATTTGAGTCCGGTCGTGTTTTGGCAGGAGAGGCGGCAGCCGAACCAGAAGTTGGCTCAGAAGATGGGAGAGAGCCATCTTGAGGATTAGAAATTGAATTTCGATGGGATCTCTGGCCGGTTGAAGACTCCGGTGTCCAAGCGCTTGTGCGTGAGGCCCCTGATTCTCTTCGACTGTTGCTCGACGGTCGGAAAAGATCTCGTGTTAGTTCAAGGATCTCCGAACCCATGGCATCGATAGCCGCAGCATATCGATCTCTTCTCAATCGCGATTCAGACACAATGAACTCTGCAAAGATCCTGACACGTTCTTCGTCAGTAGCAGCAGCGGCTTCTTTCATGGCAAATGCTTGATGACGCTCAATGGCAGAACGAGCAAATTGATCCGCCTGTGAACCTTGCGATGGCTGCACTTGCCCGGATGACTGGCGAGATTCTGGTCTGGACGGTATTAGAGGGGCCGTGCTACTTAGGTCATTGTTAGGTGTGTGAAGAATATGCGAGATAGGTCGAGCTGGAGATGTCATGGACAGCCTCGACTGNTGGTGGAGGAGTAGGTAGAGATTTTGGTGGGATGGCAGGAGAGTTCTCCATCTGTGAGGCCTGAGTTTGCTCGGGTGAGAAAGGTGGTGTTGGCGCTTCGAGGCGTTTAGATGAATGAAGTGGACGAGGAGTTGACCCTCGAGATTCGGGGTTTGGTGTTATGCCAGGGGTAGAGAGATGAGCAGAGTGTGGGGTGCGCTGGCTTCCGTCAGCCGATCTGGATGTGTCTGCCAGTTGCGAGCGTCCGCTTCTGGGAGTAGATCTCGTAATTGTTGGTCGCCGGGCGAGTGAGCTGGAGGGAAGAGTAATGTCTACCGGTGTGATGGCATCGGCCCAGGGGTTGTTAGAAGTCTCCTCAAGTGCGACAGCTTTTCCGCTCCTACTCTCACTCCTTCTTTCACGGATAGTTTTCGGTTCCCCTCTGACGGCACCAGCTCTACTCAATCCTGAAGACGTGGATCCAGAGTTGGACTCCGGGATGTTAGCGCTCGAGTTTGCACTCGAAGTGATACTCGAAGTATCGATGGTCAGACCTCTGTTGGGTGATCTACCTCTGCCTGAAGGGTCTTCGTCCACCCAGCCTGCAGGTGTTGGAGGGACTGGGCCCAAGGTCGACATAGGTTGTGGTCTCCGGGTAGGTGGAGCGGTCACATAATCCGTTGTTCGGCTCATACTCTGAGATCTAGCATGGGGCGGTGGGCCTGGAGGAGGTGGAGGTAACGGCATGCCGGGCTCCCACCTTGTCACGGACGAACCTCGTGAGCGGGCGGAAGTGGGAGTGCCAATGGCTCCAGCCGAGGCGGCTCTTCTAGCAGCAGGGGGTCTTAGATCCGTATACACTGACCGGTCGTCATCAGAAGGAGGTGGGGTTGGAGCATCAGTCCTAATGGTTGTGATGGGCCGCCGAAGGGCTGACGGCTCTGGCTGCTGAGGTACCTCCTGTGCATTGGATCTTCTGGAAAAAGGTGATAGACTGAATAGATGCGGTCTTTCTGAAGAGCCCGCGCGATTGCGAGAATTTCCTGGAGGCGGAGGAAAGACTGGAGTTGCATTTACCTCCGGTGATGGCCGGTATGCATTCACAACTGCAGGGACTCTTGTGGCAGGTGATATCGCCGACGTAGGCTCTTCAGCAGCCATGGTTGGAGGTCGCTGGCTCCTCGGTGGAGAATATGGAGGCGGGGCTGGAACCATTACTGAGAGGTAAGTTAGTTCCGGAACATGGCGGACACATCAAGAAGAGGCAATTTCAAATAGCGGCCAACAAGATTTCTTTCATATCACATGGTTCTTGGTTTCGTCAAGCAGAAAGATAAGACACTTACCATCTTGATCATGTGCAAGCCGGGTCGGGACATGATGGATGCCCGACTCTGAAGCTCCAGCAGGCGAGGCAATCCATTGCTGAGGATTGTACTGCTGCATGGCACTGACCGGTGTCGACGCGTAGCTCGTTGGGTGGTACCCAAACGGCGCACTCAAGGAAGAGGCTGAGATAGCCGTGGCCGGCGTAGCAGCGACATGCTGTTGCTGCTGCTGCTGCACGATATTGAGCGAGGTGGTGATAGGATTGAGTTCGAGCCGGCGACGAGCTTGGTCTCTCGATGAGCTCATCGTACCGTGCTGAGGAGCTTGGTCGAGCTGTTCGAGGCCGCCAGGCTTAAAAATAGCAGCAGAGGGCAGAGTGCGGGACCGCCCACGAGGCAGGCGCTTAGACGCAGCAGCAACAGCGGCAGCGGCAGCGGCAGCAGCTCCTCAAAGCTCGGCGGAGAGCTCCTGCGAGAGTTGTCGGTGGTACAGGACTGCTCATCTGGAGTCGACAAGAGAGGAGGTCGATGGAAGAGAGGCCAGAGCAAAGTAAAAAAAGGTCTTGAGGCTCGAGGGCGCGGAGCACTGGTCTGCATGCACCATGGAGGGACGCTGGGCTCACTTAAGGCACGCCAGCGAGGGCCTGTCGAGCCACATTATTCTGATCCCTCTCTCTCCTTCGATTCACCCTGGTCTCTCTTGCTTGCAGGTGTGCCTCACGCCGACCGCCTGGCTGCTGCAGCGCTGCAACCCCCAAAATAAAGCCCGTCTCCTGCCTGGCCTCGGGTGGTGCCTCGTTGTCCACTGGCGGGTCCCGCGTGCTGCAGCGCGGGTCCCTTCGACCTGCCAGTGACCGCCCTCGGAACCCCTGGCTGAGCTTCCCCTCGCGTCCGGGGGATGCTTCGGACGGTGAGGGCGGGGCAGCCGGAGTGCAGGAGGTGCTGTTCAGTTGGGCCAACCAACGCTCCGCTTGCTTGTCGCGCCTTACCGCACCGACATTAGCAGCCAGCCTGCACCTGCGAAGCACTCACCATTGGCCGACCGACATGTTGGGCTGGGTGTCGGTTCCAGCGACCGCCTGGCACGGAGCGATTGAAGCCAATGGCAGCGTGCCAAACTGCGGCTAGCCTGCAGGGCTGGCTGCACATGGTTGGCAGTCGGCGCTTAACTTCTTCATGCGACTTGCGGGTTTCTCGATGAAGAGGGTCGTCGGCGTCGGCCGATTTGGCCTCGGAGGGTCCTGTGTGATTGCGGTCGGACCAGTCGTCCTCATGCCGTGATCGTCTGCTAATTTTGATATTCGACGATTGTTGACAAAGCTCAAGCTCAAGCTCCATGGCGGATGTAGTGCACCAGGGCGGTGAATGGATGACAGCTCCAAGTCATCCGACCTGCAAACAGAACGATTCGCAAAGTATACGGCTATAATCTTGCTTTTATTTCCTCTCGTTGCAGTAACTTTTTAATATAGCTCCGATCATATGGCGCAATCCACATCATAGTATCGAAGCCACCGGATTTCTGGAATTGAACCCCAATTTGCATGCTCCTGCTTGTACGCGGTTGCCCGCCACCCGCACGTTGGAATCATAAAAGTGGGAAGTTGACCCCTTGGAGAGCCATCGGTTTCAGTTTACCTTTGCCATAGCTGCTCTAAATCGAGGTCACTTGCACCACTACAGTATTAGGTTGATGTACGATGGCGCGCCAAGAGAAGGCCGGGCAAGACTTAAGTCACCATACCCGCGATAGAAGCCGTTGGCGACAGTTTCAGCAACGCCATGTGCTGGATCGCTTCTGCTACCCTGGCGTAGGGTGTGATTTATCTGCGGTGTGATGCGTGGGGATGTGACGAGGCATGTAATCGTACAGTAGACGATGCTAAGTATATCTCACCATATCATGTCGGTAGTTGCGTTGGTACCTGCCTGCGGCTGGTCCGTTTTTGGCTGGCACTATTTGGATTTCTTCCCCTTCTGGCACGTCTTTGAGAAATGCGTATGGCCATTTTTTGGTTTCGGGGTTGCTTTGTATCCCTGGCTGTCATTTTTTGTCCTGTAATATTTCATGAGGTAGGATCGTCTTATTGGGTATGATCCATTGCTGCTGTGCCTTCACTATTTTTCAACGCCGTAGACCTTGCCATTCTTGGACGTCAACGACCATTTGGACTCAGCAGGTCACAAAAAAGGCATCCGAGATCCGTTTCGCAAGCCAACGGCCTTTTGAGGGGGCGTTTTCAAAGTGCTGGAAGCTGGGGATGGTGCATCTAGCCAATCACGGCTGCAGGGGTTGGCGTGCATGCGGTGTGGTTCCTTTTCGTCTCGTGGCTTCTCCCAGCGGTGGGGGGTGGTCTCGAAAGCTCTAATTATAGCAGAGAGAAATGGGCCTACGAAATTGATGCTGTTTGGAATGCTTAAGGCCGTTGAGTAAGCATATCTAGTGCCATTTCATCGAAACTTGCTCATCCACGCTTCTGCGCTGAGGACCACTCATTATCGGTTGTAGTTATTAGCAAGCTTCTTCATTCCTGGAAAAATATTAGGTTCCTTCTATTTTATGCTATTATTTTTGTCCATAATACACTAGATTCCAGCTAGGAGCTCTGCAGAATTTTTGTAATCTTCGTATTCAGTATAACTCCAAAAGCATATACAGTCCTAAACCCGGATATCTAAATGGCCCTTCCCTAGATATTTGTCCAAGGTAGTCGGGACCTTTTGAGGGTAAAGGTCACACAGTGAGTCGCCTCGATACCGGAAGATCAACGCATGAGGGGTTCCATCTACAATTAAGTGCTTTGATGATATGTGCATCGCAATCCCTCCCTTATCATCCTGGATGCAATCCGCGAGATTCGGTGGTACATCTACTGCCCACCTTCCCGCACTGGTGTTCTTTTGAGCTTCTGTATTCCATTTCATCTGGTATCTTCGTCCTCAAACTTCGGCTCTTCTCTACTTCTCTCTCCAAGTATGCCGTATCGACCTAGCATCTACTCCTTATTTCCATTTCCCTGAAACTCTTTTGGCAAATCCATTCCAACCCTCCGAGCCGTCAATCGAATCCTCTCCTCCTCATCCATGTCCATCCCTGGATTATATCGTTCCAGCAACGTAGCATACATTCTCTGCGCCTTCATGTACTGAAGAATCTGTTCTGCCTCATGAATTGATTTCGCCGTGTTCGTCGATTCGATGGTTTCTCGGATGCGCTTCTGGAGCGGCGTGCGGGATCCCTGGGCCAGTGGTCGCGGTGGGAGCTCTCGCAGGAACGATCGGTAAAGAGAGCGAATCTTAGTAGACGACGCGGTGGACATTTTGGAGACAGGAAGGTTTTCCAGTCAGGCTTGTGGTTGGAAAATGATGTTTATGTGGTGGATGGCGGAGATGGATTGTGAGCACTGGGGAATAGGATTCAGATTTCGCGCTAAAAGGAAGGCTTTAGCTTTCCCGAGCAGCCTTGTCATCCAACGCTTTTATTTTCCCCAGCACAGCTTTCGAAGCTTGTCGCCTCACCATTTACACTCTTTGTACGACGTTTTATGATCACCTTCTATCTATCCAATGGCCGACTTCTTCAGACTGCGGCCATGCCTTCGAGTGAGATGCTTTGAAGCGCCGAAATCCCCATGCTCGAAGAGGAGAATTACCACCGCTCCCCTTTCACAACCTCTTGCGCCTAAAGCCTCACCTCCACCAAAGCCGCGCGCACATTTGAACCTTCCTCCTACGGCGCTTTCTTATCACTGGGATACACTTCCACCCACCTCTGATCAGTTACTCCACGCTTCAGAATTCTTCCAATCTCATCCTCCAGCCTTTCTCTGGTCCGCTCCGAAGTTCAGAACGATGTCCTTTGACGAGAGTCCCGAAGTCTGTTTCCTAGGGCGCTCCAACGTAGGAAAATCATCACTCTTGAACGCTCTGCTAGGCAAAACCCTAGCGCATACGAGCTCCAAGCCAGGAAGAACAAAATGTATGAACGCATTTGGTGTGGGGGGGTTGGAAGAAAATGGGCGTTACAGACTGGTAGTACTCGACATGCCAGGATACGGTAAAGGTGGCCGGGCAGAATGGGGAGAAGAAATCATAAAATACCTGGAGAAAAGAAAACAGCTTAAGAGAGCATTCTTACTGGTGGACGCGGAACATGGTATCAAGACTGGAGATAGACAGATTCTCGATCTATTCCGACATCAGAGCGTGCCATTTCAAGTTATTTTGAGCAAAGCGGACAGAGTTCTGTTTCCAGGGAGCAGAATGCCAAGTCAGGGTGCTCTCGAGGCAAGGTTTACAGAGCTAAGGAGGACGATGGAGAGCGTAAGGGAGGCAATACTTCCCGAAAACGAGGATGACGAAGGAGGACTTGGGGAAATCGTGGCTTGCAGTTCTGAGAAACGGATCGAAGGCAAGCGTCTGGGAATCGACGCGGTTAGGTTTGCCATGTTAAGGGCAACAGGCTTGGAATTGCAGCCAAAGCCGAAGCTGGCGCCAGCTGTCGAGATTGTGTCTCATGAGGATATACAGTCCAAGTATATGCAGTGATGGATGCGCGCTGCTTGCTACTTACACTAGGGGTCCTGCGTGTGCAGAACATCCCCTCAAGGTTACTTTACTAGGCGTGTCGCGCGCATTTGCATACCTGCGCTGGAAGATTTAGTCGGCCGAGGCAAGAAATTTTGGAGAGCGCATACGATGCTGCAAGCCTCGGCCGTACGCTTCCGGATCGTCGTATTCTCAACTTTATCTGGGATGACACTAATCCGGATCTGACACTCCGCCTTCCGGCTCTGTAATAATTCCTGAAGCTAAGCCTCATCTGTACGCCTGCAGTCTCAACGGCTATCCAGATGCGTTTATTTCAGCCACATCCGCAGGGGTCGAGCGACCTGGGATTGGCCCATTGGGTGTCTAAAGATACATTCCAAGCGCGAAGGCCGAGGGATATCCTACGAGCCAAGTGCCTGTTTCTCAATTTTATCAACAGAACGATGGCATTTGGGATCGAGGACTAAAAGGAAGCAGGCACGATGGATGCTGGGAGGGGCCACTAGGATTTCTATCGGAGGTGTATATTGGAACTGAAGGCCAACGATCGCGACGCAAATCTGACTGCGATTGCATTACTAAGCTTCTTGCTGGGTGCGCCAAGGCGCTCTTTGTATTATTCTTAAATTATTAGTTAACAAAGCTCCCGGCTTGCTGTCGATCTCAGCGGCTGGCGATCTCAATTCCTCGGTCAAAAGAGTAAACCCTGCATCTTTCGTCACGCCAATCTTGTAGATGTAGATTTTCGGGTTTCCAAAATCTAATTCTGTTCCTTTCATGCACCCGTCATATTCTTGATTACCTTTGAATCGTGAGCTGCAGCTGCTTCTGCATCTCAGCTGCCAAGGAGCCTGACGAGTTCGATGGCGGGTAATGATGAGAGCACAATGAATTCAATTACTATTCCACCTAAGGATAATGCGAGCCTGTCTCCTGTTGCTGAAATGGAAAAGGGCATCGAAAAAGTGCGAGAACCAACTACTGCCGATCAAAAGCCTCCGGCGACAGAGGTGGATGGGAAGGGTGATGTACCAGCGCCTCCTTCTAAACTCAAGGTCTTGTGGGATGAGGTGGGCCTGGATCTCTCGACAGTCCTAATTATGTTCAAGTCTGTGTCTCCCTGGATAGGACGAAGGATACTAGTGCTAATACTTCCGAAAGAGGTTCTGTTGCTCCAATCATTGGAATATCAATATACCAGGCCAACAGCGTTCCCAATATCTACCACACCATAGGATATCTCGTCCCAATTGCAGCGGTACTCTCTGTATCATTCCTACCGCGCGCAAAATTCTTACAGATCATCGTTCTTGACGTTTTCGCGGTCTGTCTTGCGACCGCTATTTCTTTACTAGGTCTTTGGAGCGCGATCCAAGCTCGAAAGCATACTACCCCCCCAGGAGACTCCAAGCTGTACAACTCGTCTCAATCGGTTGTTTGCGCAATATGGCTTTTTGCAACTATTTACCTCGCCAATGTCGTGAAGGCTAAGGCGTTTGCTCTGCAATTTCCCGCGACGTAATATAGCAGTCGTTTCTCTCGCCCCGCAGCCGAACGCGCTGACTTGTGAATAGGATATTTTGTATCATTTGTAGTGTAGCGTTGACGTACGGACCCATATTTGCTACGATGGATCAAGCAGAACAAATAGTCACACAGCTCCTCGAAGCATTCTTGACTGCTTTCGCCATTGCCGTTGGTGTCAATTTGTTTATTATACCGATTACATCTCGCACTGTCGTATTTAAGGAAACGACTGGATATATCATGAGTTTAAGAAAGCTGATAAAAGCTGAGGCTGCTTACCTCCGGAGTCTGGAGAGAAGCGATATGTTTGCTCCTGTCGAGGAGCAAGTAGGAGGTGACCAAGGAGGGAAGAATACTGATCCCGTCCCAAGCGCCGAGACGAAAGCCTTGAAAGCTTCTGTGGCTGGTATGAAGGCGCTACATGGGAAGATGCACGCTGACCTGGGGTTTGCAAAGCGAGAAATAGGTTGGGGAAAGCTGGGACCGGAGGATCTCGATGCCATCTTCCAACACTTCCGGAAGATACTTGTTCCCATCGTAGCAATCGGCACAGTCACAGACATTTTTGAACGGATTGCCGAAAGAAGGGGATGGACGGATGTGGCTCCAACAGAGGCTGTTGAATCTTGGGAAGTACAGAACGTAGCAAAGAAGACGGAGGAGAAGCAGGCTTGGAACGAGATCATGAAGGCTATGCACGAACCATTTGAAGTTGCTTTTGAGGCCCTGGATCAAGCCTTGGAGCACGCGGGTTATGTTTTGGAGCTGATCCCGAAGCCAAAAAGGAAGGGTAAAACTAGGGGAGAAGATGTCGAAGCTACGGGTGACGAGATCAAGCCTGGTGATTCAAGATTTACAAAGTATTTGGAGCAGAGATTGAAGGAATTGTATTCAACTCGTGGTTCTGTTTTGCGTGGATGGGCTCGATCCAAAGGTTTGGCTTCGGCGTCAGTGGATACGTCTTCTGGACTACCAAACCCTAATTTGAGCCTACCGCTGGATGAGGCGCAGCATCAACGAGATCAGCAGCAGTTATTTCTCATCTTGTTTCTAGAGCAGTTGTTGTATTGTGCAGGAATTGCAATTTTGGATTTTGTCCAATTTGCCGATAAGAAAGTCGAGGATGGGACGATGAAGAGGAAGCGTCTCATTTTGCCGGGACTGCGACGTATTCGGAAATGGATCATGAACATTGGTCGAGAAGACACGAATATCGACCATAATTCCCCAGAGTCGCTGGAGTCTAGTACTCAGAATGTCTATATGGGTGCGGGGTTCAGTCCGAGAAAAGATCCTGAACATCTACCACCCACAAATGCTTGGGAACGTTTTGGAAACGCAATTAGAGCTATCCCAAAGTTCTTCGGAAGTCCGGAATCTGCCTTTGGCCTGAGAGCTGCATGTGCTACACTCAGCATTGGTTTGTAATGTATGCCAATTTGGTGTGTTTGTTCTAATGTATATGTCTATAGGGATTGTTGCGTTTCTTGAGAGCACATTTGACTGGTTCATAAAAGAAAGAGTTGTTTGGGCCCTGATTATCATCGCCATCAGTAAGATCATTCCTATCGAGGCCGAGCAATTCTTTGATTTCAATTCTGACGTCGACTAGGTATGACAATGACATCCGGTCAGTCCTTTTTTGGACTTTTCGCGCGCTTAACTGGTACCTTCATAGCTGCGGTTTTGTCGATAGCCATTTGGTACATCCCAGATCAGCATATTGCAGGAGTCATTGTCATCTTGTGGCTCTTCATCTTTCTTCATATGTACTGCTTCATTAAATTTCCCCGTTTCATGGCGCTATGGATTGTGACCATAGTGACTCTTGTTTTGACTATTGGATACGAACTTCAAGTCAGGAAGATTGGGGAGAAGGCCGCTACTGCAACTGGTCAACCTTTCTACCCGTGAGTTCTCAGCACGATAGAGAGCTGGACATCGGAAGACTGATCTTGCATCTAGTATTTATCTTCTAGCACCCTACAGATTGGCAGCCGTGGCAGCAGGCTCGTTTGTGGCATTTGTCTGGACAATCTTCCCCTATCCGATATCAGATCGCAGCTGGCTCCGCAAGGATCTCGGTGCTACACTTCATCTGCTTGCAAACTACTACAATGTGGTGCATTCCACAATATCGGCGAGGTTGCATGATACCGAAGGCGACATGAGTAACCCACAGAGCCCTGGACGCCGCCTTGAAAAAATACGCAACAAGATATTCGGAAAGCTTTTATTGCTTATACCTTCATTGCATCAGCATGCGGATTGGCAAAAATGGGAGCTATCACTTGGTGGCAAATTTCCCACGAAGACTTATGACGCTATCACTCAACGAGCAAACAAGTATGTGGTCGTATTCCTATCGAAGACGTCAAAGCTAATTTCGAGTTTCTCCGTAGTATTTTAAGTTACCTCACCCTTGTGGCATATGCTACGGAAACTTGGACTACCCACGAAGAACAGCCCTTTCCTGACAACGAGTCCAGAAGAGCATGGCTTACTGACCTAACTTCGCTGGTGGATATCGTCAACCCAACGAGCCATCAGATAATTTCCGTCTTGTCCCTTTTGGCTGCCTCCGTTAGAGATGGCACCCCGCTGCCGCCATATATGGCAATTCCTCAGCCGTATAATCTTAACCAACGCTTGGAAGCGTTAGATAAAGGGATCCTGGATGCTCGTCATATGCAGGACTTAGGATACAGCACGTATGCTGTTTTGCAAGTTGCAAGTGGTATGCTCGTGGATGACTTGGCAAAGATGATGGATGATGTTCGGGACTTAGTGGGCGAGACAGACTTCTCGTTTAGAGTTCCGATGAGCGATGCCAGCAGTAGCGTCGATACAAACGTTGGCAGTTCTCAAAGACGAAAGATTGATTAATTTTGAACTCTTATAGGTGGATCCATGGTAGATAGTTAATAGCGGCTGGATAAGCCATACATTCTTTCCATCAACCGTACAATAATCTTGTTATCACTTTATGACAAAACAATACTCTTGAGACTTCTGGCAGTTGTGGCCCGTGTTTTTATCCCTTCGAGGTTGCATGATTAGAAGAGGGTGCACATAGACATGGCTCGTTTGAGTTTATTGTATCCCGCGTAGGACCATATTCATACAATTATCCATCTAAGTAACCTACAGACTCAAGATCTCTCGCCTGGAACGCCATGCCAATCATATCTTCATGCCTTTTCGCTGAAATAACAAGAGAAAGGATCAAAAGAAGTCCACCAATTGCATTCAAATCATATCCTTTTTGCTATCCTCAGAAGAGCATTCTATAGCCTTCATGCTCGCTGTGGTCTCATTTTACTTCTTAAAAGCGCTCGAAACGTCTGCTTTCGTCCATTCAACAATAATCTCGCCATCGTATACATCCCGACTGACTGTCAGAATGCGGTCCTCGACCTTCTCATAGTACTTCTCACAGTTTTGTAGTACCTTGAAGACCAAGCCGCGGCTCAAGTTTGGATCATCTGCATCTCCGAAATGCTTCTCTACTCGTTTCTTCAATGTTTCAATACCGCGCCTGATTTCCTTTGAATCATAGCCTGCTAGGATCTTTCTGAATGTGGCTTTGGAATGGCTAGGCATTATTGATATCTTTGAGAGAGGTTCACCTGGCTGACGCGATTGCATGAGACTCTCCGTGCTTTCCAGGAAGTCAAGGAGCTTGCCAAGGGGTCGCCGGATGACTGCCGCAAGATAGAGAGACATATGTTCGTCCATTTCTTGGGTTGCATTTTCCCTCCACTCTTCCAAGACAGGGTTTGATCTGGTATCGACTTCCTCCAAATAATGGTTCATATTTTCGATTAAGAGGATTTGGTAATTNNCAACGCTTCTTTATCTTCGGGATCTGCACCTGCTGTCTGAGCGGTCGGGTTTTCCCGAGCGATTACTTTGAGTGACTCGAACATGGTCTTAATAATACGGGCATATGCTTGGTTTACTGTTTGTCTGATATCAAGGTCGACTGATGTTACAAGCATTGTTTCCAAGGCTAGAGAAAACGACGGGAAGATACGCATGAAAGCAATAACTCCTTTACGTTTATTGATCTTCACCTTCGTCTCTTCGATAGCCCGGATTTGTTCATCGAGGAATTTATTGAACAGACTAAGCAGGCGGCTGTGTGCCTTTTGCAGGCTTCGGGTGAGGAACTCCTGGTTTGATTCCTCGAGGTCTACTAGCTTCCGCTCAATGGCAGCGAGGACGCCAACACCTTGCCTATTTAATAATGTCAGTGAATTCCAAGCACGTGGTGTAGACTTTACTTACAGAGGATCGTTTTGAAGAGACCAGTCGACAAGAGCTTGGATATCTGGAGGAAAGAAGGCATATATCTCGTCCATATACTGCATAACTTGCTTAGCAAGATCTCGATTAGGCTCCATGACTCTCTGTCGCCTCAAGTCGGAACCACGACGTATTTCTGGGGCAGCAGAGGCAACAGCTTCCGGAAAGTCTTGCTGCTCGAGGGACGAAATATGGAAAAATTCAATGATAAAATTCTGTTCCATGCAAACAATAGGTATCATCTCGTCGAGTATTCCCGCAACTACTTCATGTTGCTGGAGTCGACCGTCGGAAGACTTATCAGCGTGTGATTTGCTTAAATTGTCTGGTCTCAAACTTTTTGCGAGAGTTTGGCTCCTTTTAACCGTCAATTTTCGAGCAGTAGTTGCAATACCCTCTGTCTGCTTCTCAATCTGAGACGTAAAAAGCAGGTCACCTTCATCACCAGTAGCCTTTTTTGCTATACGTTTCCATGAAAATACAGCATCCCTAAACTCATCTTGGTATAGTGGTTTGCATACCATATCGTAAGTCTTGACCAGATCTTCCCATTCAGGGCGATCAACTTCTCGCGCGAACAACATTAAGGGGCTATATCTCCACAGGACATTACGAGAAAGATCGTGATTCCGGGGATCAAGCTTAGCTTTACCAGCACTCCTGGAGAGGTTGTTGCCTTTCTCGCGCTCTAGTGCTTTTCTTGTCTCGTCTATGGCTGCTGCAAACTTCACCTGCAAGAACGGCTTTAGACGACGAAGGAACTGGGCAATTTCGTCCTTGTACACGCCTTTCTTCTCTTGAAGAACACGCATACTTCCAATTTCACTGTTTGCGAAGCCCCCTGATTTCCCATAGCCGTCCTCACTGGGTCTCGAAGCACCGATACCATTGGATGGATCGATTGTAATCATTGCTTTGAAAACCTTCACAAGGGCATTTTCAATCTCCTCTAATCCGCGGGGGGATTCCAGAGAAGCTTCACGAAGGCTGCTAAGCTCTGACGACGGGATGGAAACCGTGTCTAGAAGAGCTTCCAACTCAGCTTGAAGGAGCTTTTGATTTGCTGCCTGCACTTGAAGACCCTGAGATTGAGCTTCAATGTATGCAATATCTTCAGTTAAGGTCTAAAATCATTAGTGACAATCTAGGAAGAATGGGAAGGGGATATAGACTAACATCAAGTTCGACCAGGTAGAGTGTGAAAAGATTATCAAGTTCGTCACACTCGGTAATACATTGGTCAATGCCCTTTTTAATACCTTCAATCCTTCCATCTTCTTCATCAAAGCGAGCAAGCCAACCGCCTGTTTGAGCTTTATTAAGCTCCCGCTCAATCTCCTCCTTCATCTGCTCGATATTGGTGGTACGCACGCCATCTCCAGCGTACCCAAATTCATCCCAGAAACTCACAATATCTTCACCCTTGCCCTGCAGGACGCTGGGTTCAATACCGAGGAAAGCCAGCTCCTTTTGCATTAGCTCGGCAGCTGGCTTCGGGCGTCTGACCTCCCGGGGTTTTGGTTTTTCCTTTTCTTCTTCCTGTTGCTTCTCCGTTATGATGCTAACTTGCTGAGCTTTGGGTGGTGCTTCAACGCTAGTTGGCCGCGATTGGGGAATAGTAATTTTAACTTCAGGAATACCACTATTAGCCTTGTCTTGCGCATTGTTATCAGACGTTATGGTATGCTCAGTCGTCACGCTTTTCTCTGACTGGGCTCGGGTCAGTGAAGGTGCTGGGACGACGCCGGTAATACCATCTGGTCCTTCCGCCGTCTTATTCTGATTCTGGTTTGCTCGCAGCCGCTCAGCTGCGCCGCCAGGACGGGGCTTGAAAGCATTGGCCGTCTTAGCTGCCTTTAGGAAAGTATTTGCTATATCAGCCTTTGACTTCTTCTTGATCATTGGCCCTAGCCCGGGACGAGTTTCTTCCGCTGGCTCTGCCAGAGGTTCAACCGGTGTAGCCGGTTTGACATCAGCAGAGGCTGGTAATGGTGAAGCGGATTGTTGGACGGGTACTTCTTCCGGCAAGACAGGTACGGTAGAAGTCGATGGTATCGAATCTGCGGTTGGAGTTTTCTCTGGTACACTAACTGTGGGCTGCTCCAGTGGTTGTGATGCTGAGGCTCCTGTTCGCGGGGTTATAGCAACGTCGCCATTGCCATCTACGATCTTATTTTCCCTGAGCTGTTCCGAATTCTTTTGCTGTGTACGCTCATTATTTTTTTGGGGCAGGCGCACATCATCTCTCCGCATACCCGGACTAGCTAGCGGAGCAGGTACCATCGGGTCGTTATATCCCAGGCCTCGCTGGCGTGGGTCGCCTCCGATAGGAATCGGAGGTCTGCGTCGTTCGGGAGGTATAGATAATGGCGCAGGTAATGGCGGTACCTCATTGTATGAGTCCTTGGGCGCAAGACCAGTTTCAGGAGTCGTAGCACGTTGCGAGGTTGGAGTAGTACTGCGGTCTGGAAATCTGCCAGGTGCATTGGGTGTGCCGTTGACTCCGCCGCGCGAACGAGGAGGCAAGCTTGTTGCATCGTCGGATCTTCCAAAGGAGTCTTGGCTCTGATTATTATTTGCTAATCTGCGTAAGCTCGATAAGGGCTGTGGTGGAGGGACTCCCGTAGAATCTATGCTGCTATTCGGTGATTCATCGCGCTGGGAGCGCGTCGGAGGCCGTGAATTCTGAGGGGTAAGTGATGGGGGGGCATTGTATTGAAATTGACCTTGTGGTCGTGGGGGACCATCGCGACTCCTTGGCGGACCAAGTTGATCGCGTGACGGTGGTCCCCTCAAAGGCCTATCTGTAGGTGGAGCGGGAGCTTGTAACGAAGGGGGGACGTTAGGTCCCTGAGGACGAGGTGGTCCAGAAGCGCCGAGCAGCAGATCCCTTTCTCTAGGGTCGAAGCCAATAAGTTCAGGGAACTTCCCTCCGGTGTATTTTGTGTAGATCTTAACCAGGCTCGCAATAAAGAACTGCTTTTCTTTCTGCGTGTTTGCTTGCCAGTAATACGGCTTCCCTAATACTACGATGAAACCAACACCCCCAGCCCACTGTTTGAATCTCTCCTCTTGCGCATTGTTTGGATTCGAACCATTGAAAGACTGCACCGCGGATAATTCATCCATATTCCAAGTTTTACCAATTGAGAAAGTCCCATTCGCATTTTCTCTGGCCTTGTGCAAACGGACCCGTCCAGATTTTCGCACGGCAACAATTATCAATCTAGGTTTCTTCCCTTCCGGGCGGGAATCCGGAGGAGGCGGGGACGATGGATGTGCAGCATCTTCAATGATTCGGATATGCGTGATATAGGATTCTGATACTATAGCTCAAATTAGTCCAGTTTGCCAGCAATCACGAATGTTTGAACAAGTGGGGGCCTTCTGCGCATACAAGCTCCATCCGGATCTTTCTTAGAAAAGCAACTGTCCACAATCCGGCGTTTCTCATCCTCAAACTTCTCCGCTCGATTCATAGCATTACTGCTGTTGATCCCGCCAGGCCCATTCTGAGCTGGACGATCCATGTGGTGAAATTAGATCGTCTAGGCTGACTTAAAGATGGCTACTATCCCGATCAACCAGGGTATGTTGATGGTGATCCGGTGGTTTCACAGTATATCGTTGACCATAGCTATACAGATGTGCAAGAAGCGGTGGAGGTGAGCCCTTCCAGGAGAATAGAGAATGAAGTGTTTAAGCCGGAGATTGAGATGTTAGCAGGTCCGCTGCACTCCAGACAGCATTAAGCATACGCTATGTTTGCGGGTAACGGTTACGTAGAGAGACCACACACGCAGTTGAGAACATAATTTGTGGCCCGTGCACAACCTTCAATGATACATTCCGCCCCTGAACATATTCTAGAAGCGTATACTCGCATTACCAGGCGTGTGCAGCTGGTTTCGTAATGGGAATGGTTGATAATGCTAGTTCTAAGGTCAAATCAGAGCGACCCATGATCAAGGCTATTGAGAGTTCTAACTCGAAGATTTATTGTTTCTGCCACTCATAGAGTAATCATTGCTTCAGAGGATCTCCAAACCAGCGCACACGATGCGTCCGGTTCGAAGACTACGGCTATTCCGTTTTGTATATCCAAAACAATCAGATTAGCTATAATTAAGAGTAATACTGACTGTTTAGCATAACAGTTAGAAGTTGCTGTCCACAGGCCGCACTAAACGAATCTTGTGAGCCGCCACGATTGATCTGGTAGGTGGCTTTATCTATTACTTGAATAATCTTCGATTCTCACTTTACTTTAACTGGAGGTTCGGCAACGGAATTCTCAAGGGAGAGCTTCACAATGATCAAGGCTCTCGGCTCATCCAACGTTTCTCTCGCGGTCCGTTCAACTTTGCGTTAGAAGGTTAGATTTAGGCTGATTGTAGTTTGATATTGAACCTGAAGTGCAACTTAAGTCTTTCTCAGCGTGCCTTTTATAATAAAAGATTTTGTTGTGAAGGAGAGAAGCAAAAAGGAGATGGAGTGGTCCAATGTCTTGCAAATCGTAATGGAGCTGGGAAATATCGCAAATAGTTGCTAACTTAATTTGTTGAAATTGTATTATCCCTGTTATTGGTTAAGCCAGGATTTGGTACGCACTCCTGCGGTATAAGACAGTAAGTTGAACCTTTATAAATGACTGTGGTAGCCAGTCTGACAATAACGTACACGTCTGACCGCAAGCTCCAACAGATGGTCGTAATTAGCCCGATAATGACAAGCCTAGGTAGGTTCTAGTGTATCTCCAGATAAAAGCATTGTAGAGCGAAACCACTTTATTCTTTTGAATAGCTTGACTCAATCGTTACAGGAGTCGGCGGATTACGAGTTGGGTTTACGACACGTATGGCCCAGGAGCGTCTACAACTTTGCGGAAAAGAGAATGTGGATTATAACGGACTGAAATCTGGAACCATGGGGTAATGTGACCCTAGATAGATGTGCAGCAGCATCGAGTGAGACTGCATGGAAACAGATATTCATTTGGTAGAAAGCTACGCTGCCAGTATCTTTGAAGGGGAGGATTCAATTGGCAACTGGCAGGGTAGCAAAGACTGAACAGACATCTCCACTTCCTGTAGTACCCCTAATAGTCTCGCATTTGGAGGCAAGTTACTGCCTACATAGTTGGCAATCATCCTGATCCTCGCCATTGACAAATCAGTTGCCTTAAATTTGCAGAAAGTGCGCTGCAGAGCGGGGCACGAAGCCCAACAGGGGAGCATGCAACTAAGGCAATAGAGGTTAGTTCCCGTCCCTCGCTTCACCTTTTTCTGTATGCAAAAGTTACTACTCTCGAAATTTTTTGACAATTTCTCAGGACGAGTAGCTGTTTCCCGTTCAGTCCAACGTCTGGCATTCCCAGACATTGGTAATGGCTGGTAACCCAAATCTTGAGCGTTTAGGAAAGCGGCGAATACCTTCTAACACTCAACAACCCGATTGGCTCTTTCCGTCTTCTGGAACTCCAGCTGGAGCACAAGATAGCAAGCAAGACAACATGGCGAAACGCGACCAGAAGAAGACAAAGGAGCCCGAAGCCGGTGAACCTTCGAATACCCAGCTGCTCGATATTGTCGATACATTTCTAGCAGAGCACAAATTTCTCAAAGCGCGCGACTCCTTCCAGAGCGACCGTAAACGCCTGGTCAAAACCGAGAAGAAGCAAAATGGCGAGCTCCCATCTCTCAATACGATCTACAATGAGTGGCTTGAATTAAAAGGCGCGACAACATTGCCAGCTACTTCAGAAGCTGCAGCAGGAAAGGTTGTGGAGAAGAAGGCGAGCAAAGCATCTCGAAGCGCTTCAAGCTCGAGCTCAAGCTCAAGCGAGAGTGAAAGTGAAAGTGACAGTAGCTCAGACAGCGACAGCGATGTTGAGATGGCAGATGCTCCAATAGCGAAGAAATCAGCAAAGAAGCATTCATCTTCTAGCTCCTCTGCATCAAGCACTTCAAGCAGTTCCGACAGCGACGCGGATGACGAAGAAGAAATAGTTCCAGCCAAGACATCGTCACCCAAGCCAAAAGTCAACACGCTGAAACGAAAGGCATCCCCCTCAAGCAGCGAATCTTCCTCTGATTCTGACTCGGAGTCGGACTCTGACAGTTCGAGCTCTAACTCTAGCTCTAGCTCTGATGACGAAGCGCCGAAAGCCAAAAAATCGAAGGCTGCTAAAGCTCCCCCTTCCAAGAAAGTGAAGACTGCTTCTTCAAGCAGCGAGTCATCTTCATCAGATTCTGATTCTAGCAGCGATTCTTCGGGTTCTGAAGATGAGGAAGCTGCCTCGGGAAGCGATAGCACATCCTCCGATTCCGAATCTGACTCGAGTTCCGATTCAACTGATTCTGAAGTCGAAGCTGCAAAGGCTGTCCCTTTACCAGACTCTGGTTCCTCAAGCTCTGATTCGGATTCTGACAGTGACAGTGATGTCTCGTCGAAAGATGAGGCTAAGCAGGCTGCACAAGCGTCCGACACGAGTGCAACTCTATCTGGGAGTGTTAAGAAAGCTGCATCATCTGACTCCTCTTCGGACAGCTCATCGAGTGACTCAGATTCTGAATCGAATACCAAAGAGATCAATTCCAAAGCAGGTGCTACCAAAGCAGATACGGGACCGAGACTCTCTCCTCCTCTTCCTCCAACACCTGTTCCTAAGGGCAAGAAACAGAATACTCCATTCTCAAGAATTCCGAAAGACATTCCAATTGACTCGCGGTTGGCAAGTAACGCTTTTGTTCCATATGACTACGCTCAGAAGGCACATGAAGATTTGATTATTACTAGAGGAAAGGGTTTTACAAAAGAGAAGAATAAGAAAAAGAGGGGAAGCTATAAAGGAGGATGGATCGATATTGAGGGAAAGAAGGGTATCAAGTTTGATGACTGAGAGTTGGCAGTGGCGTATACCGATCACGGCGTTGACTGAGGCGTTCTTAGATTAAAAAAAGGCGGGTTGCTTCCTACTGTGTAGAGTCTATAGAATACGACTTTAGTATTTTAGATATCCTTTCAGCTTGCGTATTTCAGCATTACATCATTGGTCTTGTCCTCGTAGCTGAGAATCCTACTGCGATTTATGAACTCCCCTATGCTGGAAAACTTTGCTTTTTTCCTGAAACGGAACATACATATCACTCATAACGTGCTTTTTTGTTGTTGTACAAGTTCTATATTCATACCAGGCAGCCTTCCATAAGTACATTTTTAGAAAGACAACAGTCGAAGAAGAGAGGAGAAGGGAGTCCGCAATAATATTACAGCCGATAAATTACAAACATAAAGAGGCTGTTAAGGAACTCCTTTTATCCCATACATGCCGATGTAGCCAAGTATACAAGTCATCCCCAACCTTCCCAGCACCTGATCAGATTATTTTAGCTTGGTAGATCATTTGAGGATTTGGGTAACAATGCCGGTGGCAACAGTTCGTCCACCCTCCTGTCTCAGTTGTTAGCAATTGATCAAAGTTAGCACGAAACACGAAGTGAAGAGACTTACCCGAATGTTAAATCGTTGTCCAGGCTCAACTGCTACTGGGTGGTAGAGCTCGCACCTCATCTCTACGTTGTCTCCAGGCATAACCATCTTGGAGTCGGCATCCTCGGTTCCCTCAGGCCAGTCGAAAGTGGCCGACTCATCAGCTGTCCGGATATAGATTTGTGGTCTGTAGTTGCGCTGGAAACCTGTGTGACGACCTCCTTCTTCCTTGGTGAGGACATACATGGAGACCAAGAATTCCTTGTGAGCTTTGGTGGTACCTGGAAGAGCAATGACCATGCCTCGGCGGACATCCTCGCGCTTGACTCCACGGAGGAGAAGACCAGAGTTGTCGCCAGCTCTTGATTCATCGCAAGCCTTCTTGAAGGTCTCAATATCAGTGACCTTGGTCTTAATTGGTTGCTCTCCCTTGCCGACCAACTCGACTTCGGAATCTCTCTTGAGAACACCGCGCTCAACACGACCAGATGCGACGGTTCCACGACCAGGGATAGAGAAGACATCCTCCACTGACATCAAGAAGGGCTTGTCTAGATCACGCTGGGGTGTTGGGATCCACTCATCCACGGCTTGAAGCAGCTCATCGATCTTGGATTCTCCAATTTCAGGTCTGCGAGACTCCAGAGCGCAAAGAGCAGATCCCATAATGATTGGAGTTTCATCACCTTCAAATCCGTAGGTGTTGAGGAGTTCACGCATTTCCATCTCCACCAACTCCAACATCTCTGGGTCCTCCAGTGCATCAACCTTGTTGACGAAGACAACGATCTTCTGCACACCAACTTGACGAGCAAGCAGGAGATGTTCCCGGGTCTGCGGCATCTGTCCATCGGAAGCGGCAACTACGATGACTGCTCCATCCATGTTTGCAGCACCAGTAATCATGTTCTTGATGTAATCAGCGTGGCCAGGGCAGTCAACGTGAGAGTAATGACGGTTATCGGTTTGGTATTCAATGTGTGCTGTCGAGATCGTGATACCACGTTTCCGCTCCTCGGGAGCTTTGTCGATGGAGCCATAGTCAAGGAAGTTCGCCAGGCCTTTCTCGGCTTGTCGCTTTGTGATGGCAGCTGTCAGTGTGGTCTAGGGTCTCGTTAGTCGTTGGACTTCGGTATGGTGCCATCAAATTGTACCTTTCCATGATCGACGTGGCCAATTGTACCTTAAAAACAGTTAGCTAGAGCTTTGAACTCATCGAAGAATCAGAACTCACCAATATTAACGTGTGGCTTTGTCCGCTCAAACTGCGTGGCATATGTCCGGTACGAGTTGAGCACTGCAGCTCCATTCTGTCTGCGCAGAGCATGCTGCAGCGGGTTTACAGAGCTGCCCCTCTGTAAGGAAGCCCGCAGAAAAGGGCTGATTGATCGTGCAAAGACTGACATCTTCAATTGTACTATTTAAATAAAACAAAGCGAAAGAAAGGAGATACTAAAGAAATATTGATGCGATCAGGGAAACTCAAGGGACAGGTAAATTTCTTAGCGTAATATTTAGCGCGGGAAGATCTCCCGATACGTACTCACGTGACATATACACCACCCCTTTTCGCTGGCCGATCCATGGAATCTTGAGAATTCTGGACACATAATTTTGTGTATCATCTTGTAATCTATTACACATGTGGACACTGGAGTTACAATTCTGGTTAGCCCATGTATATGCTTTACAGAGTGTCTGATATCTATTGTTTAGATATTGGAAACCCGTGCTGCATTCCTCATCAGATCAGCAGCAATAACCGAATCACCCCAGAATAACCAATCCATGGACTGCTCTTGAATTTCCTTCCAAGATTTCAACCTGTCCATCATCTCTGCTTCTTCCACATCATCTAAAGTGAAATCCAGTGATGGAGTAAATTGTTTCCAAGGCCATTCATTAGGCTTACATTTATCCCAGTTTCCATCTGAAATTTCACTTCCATTATCCCCAGTCACTGGGGCTGGAGGCACTTTGCCCTCGTTGAAATATGCTCTGACCTTTTTGAGGGTGCAGCTCGATACGGCTGCCAGGCTGCAATGCCCTGCCGATTCCTGTTCCACAAGCCCAGCATCCACAAATTTTTGAGCCATCTTTAATCCGGCACTGAGAGGAGTAACGGGGTCCGCAGTATTGCTGAGGAAAAGCAATGGAAACGAAGTCTTGATGGGTTGCGGTTTATGAACTGGATGGTCGTCCCACCCCAGGGGAGAGCCTGCGGATTTAACACCCCAACCATTGCAACTTATCATTATTTTCATCCAAACGTCAGCAAATGATGATATATTAGCCATTTGCTCAAAAATAATTTCCAGATCCTCTACTGTTTCATTGAGCTAAATTACAGGATGTTAAGGTAGTGATACTGATATCGAAGGGAAGGGAACTTACAGGGTAGCGTTTGTCACTGCACATTATAGCCTTCTGCGCATCTGTTGGATAACGACCAAGGGGTAGTTTTGGGATGCAGCTGTTAACGTATAAAGTTGTCCTGCCATAGGTTGCCAATAGGGTGTCATTTCGTAGGTGAATTGCATTAATCATTTCTGCTACCAATGGAAATATGGCGACTGGGGCGTAGAGCCCTATGAATAATATTTGTTTTATATCTGATTGGTATAGATCCAACGGCGCTTGAACAGTTTGATTGATAACAAAGTATAAAGGCTTTTCTTCGAGTGCAGTCATTGCATTTTCGAACCTCTCTTGGATCTCTGACACAGCGTCTCCTTTCCTGTACATAGCACACTTCTCTTCGGCTGCATGGCAATACCTGAACAAAGATGCCAAAATTCTGTCTGCATCTCTGATGCTTTCTCCCCAAATAGGGGAGACATAGGCATCTGCATCGACAACTCCGTCAAGGACCATTCGGCCGACACGATCCGGGAACATGGAAGCAAACGTAGCTCCTAGGAGAGTCTGTCTAACCATCAGACACCATTCAACGAGGCAATAGGCAACTCACTCCGTAGCTGAAACCCCAATAAACGAGCTTGCCTCTAGTATCCATCGAATAGGAATCCGTCGGCGGCACGGGGCGATGATCTATCTCATTGACAATTTGCGGCTCAGCAGCATCGTAAAGGTTGAGCCAGTCATCCCATGCATCTATAATACTCACCATGTCTCTGGCGACATTTGGAGTACTCACAAACCTTAAAATGCTGTTCTCACCATATATAGCGTCTTTTTGCTCGCACAGTTTCGCCAGAGCTCTAGCCCTGGTATCAATCTGTTTCAAGGCTATTGAGCTAGAATTGACTACCCCTAACTGCCTTTCCATCAATATCCAGAGGAGTCTATTTTCGAAACCCACATGGGTATTCTCGTTTTCGGGGTCAGCTTGCCCGACGTTACCTCCAGGTGGAAAAGCGAAGCAATCAGCTCTTGGTGTAGTTGACCCAATTCCTCTGGGATCAAAACCAATAATGTCCACATCCGTACCGACGATCGTCTGGATCTGATCCCCCATACCTGCAAGAATGATGTCGACACCGGATCCACCAGGTCCTCCAGGGTTGATCAATAAGGGCGATCTCGAGTACTTTTCTGGCTTCGAATGCTTTCCAGGCTTCATTATAAGAGCAATATTCACTTTTGGATTTTTGTCTGAAGCATTCAGTGGACGTCGAGGGTCCATTGCTACGGTAAGCCTAGCACAGAGGAGGTTATCTGCAACATCAAAGCAAGGATGCCATTCGAGCTGTTCACTTGGGGTGATCTAGGTCCGAATTAGTATCTTAGCCAGTAAACGAGGTATCTGCTCGGAAGGTGCGGTACGTCTGTAAAATCATCAATGTGGCGCTGCTGTTCCTGGGAATTAAAGGCCTTATCATGACAATACGCCGGGTACTCAATCTTATATACCAGCCACAAGCAAAGCAACGCGACAATTCCAGTGAGATATCTCGCTTTTACAGTCCGCCTAAATGTTCCATAATAGTTATCCTGTTGTGGCAGGAGAGTGACTTTCTCATCACGCGAGCGATCAGGAAAACCGTTTAAATCCATGGATAGAGTCTTAATGGGATTACTTGACTGATATTCTCAGGCCATATGCACGTTTTGTGATATATTCAGTTACTCAAATATTAAATGAATAATTAGAATGATGGATTGAGGGTCTCAATTTCAATTGAAGCAGTGTAAGAATAGGCATCCATGAGATGAAGCGGCACAGCTTCGTATGCATGAAATCATAGCTTGGTAGGCAGGCACACGAGCGGGGTCCCCAATCATTCTATTGAGTAAGGAGTAGGACTAGGCCAATCAGGCCTCACATTGCCGATGTTTTAGGTTAGGAATTATGCGGCGACAGTGAACCATGTGCTCAGTCGTGCTGGCGAATCCAAAGTCAAAGCACTTTTGTTATTCATCTAGGCTGTTCACTAACTACAATGAGGTAGGACCAAATTCAAATGATGATGATGATAGTCGGTGCCTGTCGTATTTATCCTTAACAAAAAAGCCTGCCAAAGTATACTCCGCATGAATTATCTTTTTCGTTACCAGTGCGATGGGTCTCGGAGATATCGGTTCTCTCCTCTCGTTACCCACTGGCTGTCGCAATACATCTCTATGCATCGCAAAGCATCGATATCTTCAGATCTTGATATCGGCTGTGCCCACCTTCTGAGTTGATAAAACGCACCATAAGTCTTCGAATTTTTACTGCTTTAAACCAGTTCTAGGCTAATTACGGTAAGCTGGTTCAATCCATGATCTCTGCCTTGACTCTCTTACCGCTATTCTTTGTTGTCCTGTTGCAGCATCCTTCATCTAGTGAGTGCTAGGCCTTGATTAATATTCAACTTTCTGTTAGTTATGAGAATGGCGTAAAGTGTGACATTGAATAACTGTTAGTAGGGATTTTGTCTTCTACATATATTTCTTCTCGAGAGCCTGAATCCCTTTGAGGAGTTATATACCAGCAAGGGCACCAACTGGTCGGTGCTTTTGTCTTTCTGATTCTTAACACTGACTCTAGTGTCAATATCGAGTTCCACCATGACGGTTCCAAGCCTCCCAGATCGGATGCCCTCAGCATCATTCCTCAAAACCAGCTATTTTAGAATACAGATTTTCTTGTTAAAACTCATCACCAACATCATCCTCGAGATTTTTAGCCTCCCAGGCATCAGAGACGCCTCTATCCAACCAACGTTTACAAAATCTTATTCCTGCCATCCGACGTTAAACCACCGGATTTTTGTGCCCAAGGCTTGGCAGGGTGGAGATCAAGTATTGCCGCTCTATATAGATATACATGGTGGTGGGTATGTACTTTTCAAACCTCAAGTGGATGACAGGTTTTGCAGTTGGCTTGCCAATGAGTATAATATGCTCGTCATTAGCGTGCAATATCACCTGGGTCCTACACATCTCTTTCCGAAATCGATCTTCGGAGTTCGTGATATCATCAATGCTATACTCGAGGACGACTCTCTCCCGGCCTTTGACAGATCGAAAGTATGTGTTGGAGGATTCAGTGCCGGCGCTACTCTTTCGCTCGCCGTGACGCAACTCCCGGGCTTAAAGGGGAGAATTGGTGGAGTTGTTGCTTACTATCCTGCTTGCAATTTTGTAACTCCCGTGAAGGAATCCATAGCATCTAGACCAGCTAATGCTGGACCAGACCGTTTGGCCGCACTAGCAGAGTTATTCAAGTGGGGATACATCCCTGCCGGGCATAATCTAGCAGAGCCATTGCTGAGTCCAGCATTTGCAAAGAGAGAGGATTTTCCACCAAAAGTATGTATTATTGGGTGCGAGTTTGACATGCTCTGTAAAAACAGTGAAATACTGGCCAATAGATTAGCAGAATCGGGCAATGGCAAAAGAACCGGAACTGATATTTCATGGGAACAAAATGGTATTAGGTGGGAAAAGATGATAGGGGAGTATCACGGTATGCTATGACAATCTGGTGTTGAGAACTAGGGTACTAATCTCTGATCTAGCATTTGACACACCACTTATACAGCCTCTTGGAGCGGTAGCAAGGACTGAGCTGGAGAAAAGGTCAAAAGCAATGTGGAGGAATGCCTGCGATTGGGTTATGCGTGAGGTATTCTGAAAATGGGCAAACTGTTGAATGAGGGCTTCTTGGCATCCGATCTAGAGAACGCGCACAATGCGGAGTTGCAGATGGCAGTAGAAACATTGCATTACAAAGACAAGAGATCCATTAAGCGAAGTTGTTATCTCCTGCTAAAGCCTCTCATCAAGCAGAATGGCCTGGGATTTCCGTTATCTGGTTTTCTAGAGGTGAAAACGCTGCAAAGGTCTCAACATCTCATCTGTCCTTCATGATGTGTGCACACGTGCACAACAGTATGCATGTCTAATTTTGATGGACCCAATGGGCAACATGAGCCTTAACCCGCAAATATATTTCTCATGTGGTCTTGGACAGCGGAGCTGATATTCCTTGAGTCCTTGTTAAGATGGCTTCTCACATTTTGGCTTGCCAAGAGTTTTCGGAGGAAACCCAAAATGTTAGGCGTAACATATCGCAGCTCATACACTTACAATACTGTTACGATTTGGCTGTCTGGTTTCCAAGCCTGCATCCTGTAACTGCCAGATATCCGAGGTAATTCTGATCGATTGTACGCGTAGAATACAAGGCTTCCAGACCTCCTTGGCAAAATCAACACAAGCCATGGTGAGCTTGCAAGGTGCAATTAGTGTAATTCATTGCATTTGAACAGTAGGAGCGGTGTCCATCAGCCTTTCTTCGAGGCACGTGCAGAATATTTGGTCATTACTGTGAAGCTACGTGAAGACCCGGAACACAAGGGCGTAGACCACAATCAAAGAATTGAGTACATCAAGTTAGACAGAAGGATTTGTTGCATAAGCTGCTTGGCGGTCACCAGCCAATGGAGGGCAGCATAGCAACAACGGAGAGCGGCCTAGCCCTTCTACACGCTTGACGCCCCACCCGCGAAATGGAAGGAGCTCAAGCAAGTTTACTGAGATGGATGCGGCGTGGGGTACGGAGGTATAATTATTTCTGTTTATCTCGCAGCTTCGACACGGAGTTGCCAAGCGCCTATAGGAGGACTTTGGAGGGGTTCGAAGCTTAATGTGCCTGCCCTGCCGTTACTCGCAGATGGCATCTTGCCTAGTGGCAGTGGACTGCCGGAGCTCCGCTTCTAGAAGTAGAAGGTGCTCTATGGCGGCCAGGCCGTTCACCACTCACCTTCTCGAAGGCGTCTGGCATCAGCGCATCTGAGAAGATCGTCGCCCGACATGGCTCGAGTCATTGGGCATGACGCTGGACAGCCGTTCCTAGATTGCGGGATCAGGCACCGTCCCCAGCCCTGATTATTGCGCATGAATGCAGAACGCCCAGCGAAGCATGGATGCACGAGGGATTCTTTGGTCGGTTCTACGTGGTGGTACCGACTTGCACGTCACCGATCGACCCTGCTCTGTCTCATCCCTTCACTTCATATCTGCTTTCCGCCCGCCGCTCTCTACCAATAGATTCCTCCACGCATCTTAAGCTAGTTCTAGTCTCAGATCTTCGTCACAACGTGCAAGTCCCCCCGTGGATAGTAGCTGGGCTATGAACAATGGGTAGTAGTAGTTATAATAGCCTTTAAGAGCCCATCTCTGTATGTCACTATTGCTCATTTCGTCCGCGATCTTGAACAGCTTGTGTGCTTTCCCTTTGAAATGGCTCCCGCCCTCTCTTCTTACGTCTTTGGCTTGGCACTCAGTAGCAGTATTGCCTTGGCCGCTGTTCAATCGTGTTCCAACCCTCAATTGAGCTGTCATAATACAACCTCTGTCTCTAACCTATGCTGTTTCAACGCCCCAGGCGGGCAGNCTTGTGCAAACCCAGTTCTGGGATACTAATCCAGCCACAGGTCCGTTCCTTCCACATAATCCGTATCTGTTGCTAAGTATTATCAGGCCCGATCAACTCATGGACCATTCACGGCCTTTGGCCAGACCACTGCGATGGAACATATGACGAAAACTGCGACTCGAGTCGCGATTATAAGAATATCAGTTCGATTCTTCAACAATATGGCAAGACTTCGCTATTGTCTTATATGAACACCTTCGTATGTGAACACTTGTGGCGGGTTTCTTCATCTATCCCCTCCAGTGGTTAACGATATACAACAGTGGAAGAACGATCCAGATGACGGATCAGATGAGGAATTATGGGAGCATGAATGGGCAACACATGGCACATGTATCAGTACGCTGCGGCCAGAATGTTACACGGACTATACTGCTACCGAAGAGATTCCGGATTTCTTCCAGACTGTTGTGAATCTTTTCCAGACTTTGGATACCTATCAGGTATGTCGGATGCCACTATGGACCTTATACTCCGCTAACTTTAGAAAATCCAGTTCTTAGCAAATGCTGGCATTGTGCCGTCAAACTCCGCTACATATACTTCGGCTGAGATACAAGCGGCACTTAAAGCCGGTTTTGGATACGAAGCTACTATTCAGTGCAGCTCCGGTGCTTTAGACCAAGTTTACTACTCGTTCGATGTCCTCGGTTCTGTGGTCACCGGTACCTTCCAGCCAGCTGCTCCCGGTAAGCTTTCTCAGATGCTGAAACTATGATTCCAAATGCCAGAGGTTGACATATCCATCTAGTCGGCCAATCATCTTCTTGTTCGTCAAGTGGTATTAAGTACCTCCCGAAGCCTTCCGGAACTTCCATCTCGAGATCTTCAGCTACGCCTACGTCGACAAGGACTTCATCCAAGACTTCATCAGCGACCTCATCGAAGACTTCTTCTAAGACTTCCTCGAAAACTTCTTCAACAAGTAGTCCCACTCCAACATCCACCGGTGGTTTCTCTGGATCCGGTTATTTGAACGCAATCACCGGTGGTAGCCAGGACGGATGTTTGATAAGTTACGGCACATGGTACACAACCGGAACCTGTGCCACCTATACCGCACAAGCTTCAGGTATTCCAGTAGCCACATATTATGCGCGATCTGCTCAACTCACTTTACCGTAGGTTCTGGCTTCACATTGAAGTCCTCTAAAGGAAATTGCGCCATCTCGAATTCCCAGCTTAGCTGTGCCTCTGGCAATACTGCTACTGTATTTACTGTAAGTCTTCCTATGAGATCCTTCATTATAGTATATTGATTGCTGTTTTTATAGGCGGTCAATGGGCTCTTAGCATATGATGGAAGCACGACTTTTTATGCTACGTCCGTTCCAACCGGACAAGATCAAGCGACAATATACACCACATCGGAGAGTGTTAGCGTGTCTTTCCAATGGGAAAGCACTTGAGGAGAGCAGCAAGTTGGGCTAACCAATATAATGTCCTCTATATAGCGCGCCATTTGCTAACAGTTGTGCTTTGGTAGTGAGAGTGGTAAATTCTGTGTGGCTTTGAGGATATACTGGTTAAGGGCGAAAGATTCACTAATGTGTATATATCGATGAAAATACACGTCTCACAGGCCAAGAAATTCTATACCTTACAACGTGTTTTCGGTCAACATACTGGTTCAATCACGCTAAAGAGACGCGTCGTGATTGTTTTCTGAATTTTGGCCAACCTGCTTTCGTCTCAGTAAATGAAAAGCATGTTGCTTATAATAGAAACCGCGTATTTCTTAAGAATAACCAATATCTAGACTTCAACCCCGAAACATCTTTTGTCTCAATAATTTCGCTGTGCTGTGCTCCTGCTTATCATGATTCCTTGAAGTACAATCTTGATAGGCGATATCGGTGACCCCGCAGGTACCTTACCATTGCCCGGGCAACGCGACCTTACCTCATCGCGTAAATACTAAACCTTATGTACCGAGCTCTACAGCAGAGGTCAAGCAAGGACGTCTCCAGGATCGAGGAACTGTTGATTGAAATGGCCCCCGAACCACGACTAATGCCAGGAGTTGTATCGGAAATGCGTTCTGTTAGATCCTCGGCTTCTACACCTTCTTTGCGATCGAAGGAAGAAAGCATAATGCCAGTCGCGAGGATGGAAGCGCCTGGGGGGAATGTCAGGGTTGTTGTCAGAGTTAGAGCTTTTCTTCCCAGAGGTATACTGCAAGTTCCACGAGTTAATATATCAAAACCTAAAAATATCTCTAGAGATTGAGAGAGGCGCCGAATGCCTAATTGAGATGGATCCGACGACACAAGCTACGACATTGTTAGTACCGAACGACACGGATCCCGCGAATTCGAGATCGAAAATGCGAAAGGTTATTGAGGAGAAGAAATTCACTTTTGATAACTCGTTTTGGAGCCATGATACAGCAGACGAGCACTATGCGAGCCAAGAGGATGTGTACAACTGCTTAGGGGAGGAATTCTTGGACCACAACTTTGAAGGGTATCACACCTGTATCTTTGCGTATGGACAGACAGGATCCGGGAAGAGTTATACAATGATGGGTACACCTGAACAACCAGGATTGATTCCGAGGACTTGCGAGGATTTGTTCCAACGAATTGAAGCTGCCCAAGAGGAGACGCCAAATATTTCATACAACGTTCGGGTGTCATATTTTGAAGTCTACAACGAGCATGTTCGAGACCTGCTCGTCCCAGTCAACCCTAACCAACCACCATACTACCTCAAAATTCGAGAATCGCCAACTGAAGGCCCATATATTAAAGATCTGACAGATGCGCCGGTGAAAAACATAGCTGAAATCATGCGATACATGAGGATGGGAGACTCAAACAGAACTGTGGCCAGCACAAAGATGAATGACACAAGTAGTCGAAGCCATGCAGTGTTCACCATCATGCTGAAACAAATTCACCATGATATGGACACTGATGAGACCACTGAACGAATGGCTCGAATTCGCCTGGTTGATCTGGCTGGCAGTGAACGTGCAAAAGCGACGGAAGCTACCGGCGTCCGCCTTCGGGAGGGAAGCAACATTAACAAATCACTTACAACCTTAGGCCGTGTAATCGCGGCTCTCGCAGACTTAAAACACAATCGGCCCGGAAGACGAAATAAAGATATTGTGCCTTACAGAGACTCTATCCTGACGTGGTTGCTCAAGGATTCACTGGGAGGAAACAGTAAAACTGCAATGATCGCATGCATTTCTCCATCGGATTATGACGAGACCCTCTCAACACTCCGTTATGCTGACCAAGCAAAGAGAATTCGCACTCGTGCTGTTGTCAACCAGGATCACATTTCTGCGGCAGCTCGAGATGCACAGATTGCTGCAATGGCAGAAGAAATACGTATCCTGCAACTCAGCGTTTCTGACAGTAGAAGGCGGGAAAAAGAAGGCAAGGAACAAGAAGAGAAGCTGGAGGAATACCAGAATAGAGTTGTTGTCATGCAGCGGATGATGGAGGAAAAGAGTATGGTTGCTGAAGGCAAGATTCGAAGTTTGCAGACAGAGAATGAAGCATTGAGGCTTCACCTAAAACTTGCGCTTGAAAGCCTGAAGAACCCAATTGCAGTACCAAGCCCTAGAAACGCATCACCAGAGGTCCCATTTGAAGAGGACAGTAGTGGTGATGAAATTGATCGACAAGACGGTGCCGAAGATTTGTCCTTTGATTACGGACATCAAGATGATAATATTGACAATGAACACGAGGAGAGGGCAACAGAAGTACAAGTGTATATGAAGGAGCTATTAAATGACTTGGGAATGTTCAAGAGGAAGGTTGTGGATGATAAAACGAGGTTTCTGTTCCCTAGGGTGAATTGAGTTTGAGGTATGGAGTCTGGAAAATAATTAGGTAGGCAAATCGATTAGCGTGTTGGGATAGGTATGATTAAGGGAGGGATACAGCAGCGTTGGAGTTAGGAGTACTAAATGACGAAATTACTCATAGTAGTATCATGGATCCCAGAATACAAGTTTATGCATTAACTTCTCTGAGAAACTTCTTAATCAGGAAATATCATACATAGCCATAGATGTGAAAACGCTATCGGTATGCATTCACATGCGTATCGCTATGGATACAATTTCCAATATGTGCTAAAGTAGCAGACAAGATATCCATCCCCTCCTCGGTTTTCCTAGATATAGCTACGCACGCCACGATCCTAGAGAATATCTGCTATCTGAAATTTGCCAATCATACCTCCGTAATTAACTTCTTCCCCTTGGTACCGGTAGCTTTCTTTATATCGCGGGGCGCAGTAATCTTGATACTCTCATCTGAACTGGATTCGGCATCAGAGTCATCTTCACGGAACTTTATGTCCTCGGTTTCCTTCTTCTCCTCTAACACGCCTAAAGCTAAGTTCATTTCAATATACTGGCGCTTCTTTCCTTTAGATCCGCCCTTAACAGTTTCCTTGTCTGAATCGGAGCCATCCCCCTCATGAGCATCGTCGTCTGAAGCCTCCGCAGAATCGGAATCGGACTCGGAATCGGACTCAGAACTGGAGCTGATCTCGAAACGATGTTCAGCCGACTTTCCTGCTTCAACGTCCGCCTGGAGTCGCGCATTGGCTGCAGCCATCTCTTGCAGAAAGCCTGGTAACCGCTGCGCTATTGACGATTCGAACTTGGTGATATTTGGTTTTTGAATTAGAGGGCGAAAATTTACGATTCCCTCTCCAGCAGAATGATTAGCTGGTGGAGCAACGGGATTGATGACGTTAACGCTTGGTAAAGAATGGTATTCTTCTTCCGATTCGTCTGAGCTCGTTCCTGATGAACTCGTCTCGGACTCTTCAACTTCGGCACCTCCATCTTCGCCGGTCCGGCTATATTTTACCTCTCGATCACGGCTAGATGAATCTTGCCCATCCGTGACATGAGAAATATCACCGTCATAGAGACTACTGCTCCCATGGGTACGTACACAGTGGGCAGCTGGGCGCATACCGAACTCTGATGCAGTAATCAAGGCCGTATCAACATGAGCTATTCGTGTTTCTAATCAGCCTCCATTGACCTACCATATACGAAATAATGCGTCGCTAGACTTACCAGACTTCGATAAATGATACGTCTTCGCCAGAACGTCTCTTTTATGGGAAGAGGCCTCGTTTTTCATGAGACGACGTCTCTTCCTGGAATAGAAATCGTTCAGAATTATCATTGAATTGCTATCCTCCATCTCTAGAGATATAGATATTAGTACGATATTAGATGGATGATTAGATAGAACTTGCGGTCAAGCCAGTTAGTAACACGGTGCTCTATGTAGTAGCTGTCTGGCATATCGAAAGAATCAAATATAACATGAGCAGTAAAGCATTTTCTCCACAATTCAAAATTGGTCACTCCAGTACTCGCTGAAGTGTACATGACATCAATTCCGGGGATCTCGGTGCCAGGGAACATGAAAAGAATGACTTGCTTCTGGTAAGCATCAAGTGAAGGAGGTGAGGCTTCCCAAGATGCTCGGAGAACATCCAGGTTTTCCATCTCTCTCTCGCTAATTTCATCGGATACCAGATAACTCATCTTAAATTCTGTACGAAGAAAATTTGGGGGATAAAAGAGAATTTTTGTCCAGATTTGATTTAAAAGCATGGTGGTAATAGAATAGGAATAACAAAATCGATGAAAGGCGTTATAAGGGGAACGACTCATTTACAGAGGGGAAAGCAGAAGAAAAAGAGAGAATACTGACTTGTTTTGAAAAAAATCAACGACAAAGTTGCTACAATAGCATGCACTTTGCTATGAACGAGGTTTGTTGTATTGGGTGCCAATTCTCGGAAAATCCTTGTCAAAAGATATTAAACGATTTTAGATTATTTTGGATCAATGCCAATTAATATAAATCATGGAAATAATTACTATTGTTACCCTTAAAAACGATACAATTCGTACCATTGGCGAGGTGCACGCACGTCCACAATAGCTCGAATGAAAGTTTTCTCATTGACGTCGTTGCACTCTAAAATATCAATCGGGTTAGACTGGGCTGTCGTGGCTGGTCCCGCACTTAGCGCGTTTCACCCCAGTCCCTCACGATCTAACCCCTTATCGTGGGGTCCACCTAAGGTACTGGACCCGTCTCAGGCCTCGCCTGGACTGCCGCTCAGTTCTCTACGTGCTTACATTCTCGTTGCCTTCCAGGTCTTGTTTCTGTCTTTTGGACTCACTGCTGGAGGTGCCATTAGCGTATTCTATCCCAAAAGTTGCATCCCACCCTCGAACAAGGCGGCAGCACTAAGACAATGGCATTGCGACCATCCCTCTTTACTCGGAATCTACCCGCAGCAACAGAGCCCAGTGATACTGGTTCTCCAGCTGAGCAACGCGATGGGGCGAAGAAAAACATGTTGAAAGCAATGAGGCCCTTACCGACGGAGCATTATTGGAATGTCTACTTTGATAAGTAAGTATAGCCAGAAGCCGGATTCTGTGTTACATTGCAGTTTGGCTCACTACTACATAGGTCGCAGAAGGATCAAAGCAAGCCGACAGATGGGACATACACAGCAGCGCTGGAGCAACTGGGCAGTCAGATCGAGTCCGTTCAAGATTTCTGGAGATACAACAATAACCTACCGATCGAGCATATGAAAATGCGAGAGTCGATATACCTCTTCAAGCAAGGCTTCCAGCCTATCTGGGAAGATAGGAGAAATATCAACGGAGGGAGTTGGACTTTTAGGGTGCCAAAAGCTAATGGCCCAGACTTTTGGACCAGAGTACAGCTGATGGCGATTGGAGAGAAGCTGCAGAGCTGTCTAGATGCTGGTACGATACTCTTGGCTCGGCCTAGAATTCCTATGAAGGGAGCATATACGAAGGTTATAAGACATACTTTCTGACCATGAATAGGTGATCAACTCTGTGGAGTTGGCCTCTCGGTCCGGTTCAATTCACATCTCATATCTGTTTGGCATCGAGATGCATCGAAGCAGAAATCAGTCGATGCGATATTAGAAACCGTGCTCGAGGAGTTACCTGAAGAACTGAGACCGAAACCGGATAATTACTTCTACAAAAAGCACTCGGACCATGCAGGGTTCAAGGGACCAAGCTCCACGGAATCACCCGCAACTGACAGCGGGTCTAGTAAAGCATAAGGAGAAGAGCGAAGGGATACAAATGTTTATGAATAAGTAGAGGGTGGATTGGGTCATTTCCACTTGCATTTACGGGGGTAACCTGCACACCCCATCTGGATGTACGCATTTTTGCCGGCGTTATTGTGAAACATAAGGAAAGCATGATATTCCTCAAGTATAGTAGTTTCTCACCATTCAAAATTCCTCCTGTGTGGGTATGATCAGCCTAGCTGGGTCTGAAGACTCTGAAAACTCCCTCGAATAACGCCGGGCATGACTTCTATCCGATTCCCAAATTGTGTGCCTTTTAAAATACTGGATTCACCGCCACACCCCTGCTCTTCTCATAACACTCTCGAATTCTTCCTTATTGACCCCTTTACCCACTCCGCCTCCACCGTTCGCCTCGAGAATCATATCCCTTAGTAAATCCTCCCCTACGTCTTCTTTCAGTGCCATGGCAATGCGCTTCAGGCTTGCCAATGTAATCTTTCCCTCTTCGTCGCCCCTGCTGTTATTGGTGAAAAGTCGGAACGCCTCATCCACTTCTTGGGTATGCGAATCAGAGGTTCTTGTTCGGGAGTGGAATTTCAAAGCGCAGATGGCCACAAAGGAACTGTATATCGCATAACCTTCCCCTTCAGGATCTAATATAGAAATAAACTCTGTAAGCTCAGAGGGTGTGGGATGGATATCTAGCGCGCTATGATCAGTTAGAACGAACGAAGTTAAATCTAGCTCACGCGACTTCTTCTGGAGGTCAATAAAGGAGCCTGCAACATACATCATCGCTCGTCGCACGTCTTCAATAGGTATCACTCCCTCTTTTTCTCCTGACTTCGGCACGGAAAACAAGCCAAATGCTTCTCTGATCTCATTTTCTTCTGTTGCCGTTATGTTATGTTCCTTTGCGAGCTTGGATTGTCTGGCTTTCGGCGCGACCAGTTCCGCTGAGCCTTGAGCCCGGCGTTTGGGTGGCTGTATTCACAGTGTCAGATAGAGCTACAACTCACAGCGACTATCGAATTGTCATTTCCCACCATTTCAAGAGCCGATCTGAACGGACTGGAAGCTCCGCTTCATAGCGGAGGGGTATGTTGTAGCTAAGTTGGGATAACAGTGCTTTAGATACCTTACCATCACTAGTGACTTATATATAAGGCACTTAGCACTAGCGTCAACGGCCTTAAATTTCGAAACTTCTGCGGCAGAAAACTTTCTTACTACAACATCCCATATCTGCCGCTTTGTGTTGTTCATGGGCAGGACACCAGAGATCTGCACCCTGTTATTCTAGCATTGATAAATAGCACACGGTAGGTATATCTCTATAGTCTCTCTGCACCCATTATTACGTTTGTAAACAGCTTCAAAAAAAATGCTAGAGCTTGCCATTGTCTCAACCCAGAGAGAGCAAGTGTGGACAGTGAAGCAAGATTGACCTTAGGTTGAGATACTGATTCTTCTTTAACCTTCCTCCTGGTACCTTATCGCTTTACTTAATTTATGAGTAAAGAGTTCTGTACCTCGAGGAGACAGTCTAAATCATGTTACAAAATTTGAAATAAGAGTATATATATATTTTAACGTGTAATCTATCACCCTTTGAAGGTGTGGATGGTTGTGAATACAATTCTCCTAGCCATATTTAGGTACAGATCTTATCCAAAGAGTCCCACCCAGTGACACCTTCATTGACATCAGATTTTTGGCTCTGCTGGCGGTCTGGCGAGGCTTAGAATTTACAACATACCTCATGGTCCCAAAACTACATACTCACTTGAAGCTGTTCTTCATCTCCCGAAGTTTGCCCATGACGTCCACGGCGTCAGTCTTCCCAGTCACTTTTTGTATTTCGGGGTCCTAGGATCAGTTAGTTTTAGCCGATCGGTAAACATCTAAGTTAAAGTATATCTATGTACCTGCGTCCTCATGAAGGGATTATGTTGCTACAGTCTGTCAGTGAAGATATCTATGAGCTATATCCAGGGTTCCTTTACTTTCTCATCTCCGATTGTGAATTTGCCTTGGGTTTGCTTGTTATTTTCCGCAAAAGCCTGTAATTTTTTGACTGCATCGCTAGGAAGGACTGAAAGCGCGAATTTCACATTGGACTTTGTGTATTCATGGCCAGGCTGCTCTGTTGGTAATAGCCAATAAGGAAGAATAAGAATTACTTACATAGACCTTGGTGTCATCAGGCAGAGAGGCTAGTGTCTTGTTTAGGGCAGTGTTCATCTGCTCTGCAGATCCTTCAAAGAATTTCCCACACCCTGTCCAGAGTTAGAATATGCCTTAATAACAATGAAATTGTATGGGGAGGAGCGTACCTGCATGAAATAATGTGTCTCCTGTGAAGACGACCTTCTGATCGCCATCCTCCATGAAATAGCATATGCTGTCTTGTGTATGGCAGGGTGTATATAGTGCTTTAACCGAGATACTGCCAACCTTGAAGGTCTCTCCATTTTTTGGAGTATTTGAAACAGCTTCACAATCTTTACCACCAATGACAGGCTTTCCTTGGAATTCAGGTTGGCTAAGCTATATACCCGTTAGTAGCATGAAACATAGATTTCTAGAGGGAAGTTACCAGCTTTTTGTTGCCACCCGCATGATCATGATGACTGCTTGATTTTAGCAAATGTCCGTTTAGATGCAAATCACAACTTTTCTTACTGATGTGTATTGACAATAGCCGTGAGATTGATCTTTCCATCTCTTATCTGTTCCTTCAGCACAGGCGCTACTCTACAGACTATTAACATATGAACGGTGCAGGTAACAGAGCAACACCTACTCATCGGGATTTGCGGGATCAATAACCACAGCATCCTTACTTCTCTCATCAACTACCAGATACGCATAATTATCACCACTCCCAGTCCCTAAGGGATGATATCAGCTCAGAACATGCATCTTCGGCAAAGAATACATCTAAACATAGATGCGTCATAAAACTTACACATAGGTATTGATTGAATATGCATGGCGCGAGACAAAGCAAACTGTCTGTGTGTCAGCAAATCTGTATTCAAGAGAATATTTGCCTTCACTGACACTCGCAGTAAGAGCTTTTAGAGGGCTTGATAATATGGATCTCGGAACTGAAGTGATAAAGTTCATTAGCCTAGCCTTAGCTGGATGTTGTATCTGTATGAGGGTTTCTATTTCAAACTATGACGAGAGCTTGGCTAAGAATGGTGCTAAGTGCGGAGAACTATCGGCGATAACTGTCAAACTGACCCCGCACAACCGTTATCTCATAATGAGCCGCCGGAGCCGCTTGTCGGAATACCAACACCCACTCTAGGCTCAATTGGACTAAAACGCTCCTCTAATACTTGCCCTCAAGCATTATCAATGTATATATATCAGAAACCTAAAGAGATAGCTCGCTCATAGATATCACATGGTACTCACAAGTCACGACTATTATTATGCTCGCAGCATTTGGTATTAGACTCAGTGTCTGCACAAATTTCAGTAGGTACAAGTCGAGAGGACGCCGGCCTTACGCGTGACGATAAGTATCAATACTGACTTTCCTACCGTCAATTTTTCACTCGAAATGGGCTTTGCTTCTCAAGTTATCTGAGCACTCTTTGGAGAAACGGTAGCTCATCTGCGTGAAGCTACTTCTTGTTTTGACGCGACGCAGAGATAACAAGGTTGATTGATCATATCCTGTTTCCAGTCAAGGATTATGGCAGGTAGTATCAATTAAGGTCCACATAGCATCCTTGCTATGAAAAGCTGAGAAGGTTAGCTCTTAGCATTCAACCTTGAGGTTACTTTTATTTCGTTATACGACTGCGATATGTTATTGGCGTGACTGTTGCATAAAGTGTTATTGACTGTTATACTCTTCTTTATGTTGCGTCTACCGCCGTCCTTCAGAAGCATTCTTACTCTATTCGAGTGATGGTGTCTAAAATGAAGGCAAAATATCCAACCAAGATGAAGAAGATAGTCCATATGCAAGCACAAGCAAGTCATCCATTCAAATCTTAAATGTAAATCAACAGCAATTCAATTCGATTAAAGCGATCTAGAGCAAGTTGTATCTTAAAAGCTTCTTCCGTCTTCTGCCCCCGTTTCACCCTTATTGTTGTTTCATTTTCGTCTTTTCTTTTGTTCCCCTCTCCCATCCATAAAGCAAGAACATTATGCTCCTTTCAAGAGTGAAATTATTCGCAAACAAAAGAACACTGATGAGCATTGTTACAATCGCAGCCGAGCGCCGAGATGTTAGTAGGTATGAGATGTGTTGCGTCGCACAAGGAGAAACACCTACAACTCTCGTCCGTTGTCGATGTGAACTTTTCAATGGTGACAATTGATACAGCTCTCCAGAAAGACTGTTTTCGGAAAGTGACTAAGACGACAGATCTTGCTGAGCACAGCGAACATCCTGTTGATAAGATCCTCATCAATCTCACATACCGCCGGATCATCAACCATGAAGTTATCATCTTCATTTCTGACGGTCATAAGTGTCTGGAATCCAAATGGGGCCGGCATGAGTATGTCTGGAAAGAAACCAACAGAATCAGGCGTCGAATTGTCATAGACAAATCGGAATGTAGTGCTCATTGAGTAAGGATATTCCGGGTCGTGCTCGAGGCTCCTGAGCTCAATGGCATTCAGAGAACTAAATTGTTCAACGCTTTCAACTACCCAGTCGGGATATAGAAACAAGTGTTCAGCTTCCATGGTGATATAACGAACGAAGCCAAGATCTGCTTTCGATTTCAAGTTAATGGATAGGTCAGGCGGGTTTTTGTTCTGATAACAAGCCAAAGACAGATCAACGTCGAGCCTGTCGAACTCAGGATGGAAATAATGGATTTTATCGGATCCGTTAACAGCAAGACATGGTTTGTACATCATCTCTTTTAGAAAGAACTCTTCATATTTGCTGACTTTGGCCAGGGTCGGTCGGCGAGCACCAACGAAATCGAATTTCATCGAATTATCCAGCTCAATACCTGCGTTTGATAGTTTGGCAGAGGTATTGGACAGATCAGCAGCTTTTACTGTTACAAGCCTGGCACTGATCATTCGCGGATCGAGGCAGAGGTCATATATCTTCTTTTTTATCTCAGCTGGGAGACCAGCAAGACTTGCCTGTGGCGGTTCCGGGTTGTAGTAAGGAACAACGGCATACTTTCGTGAAGCTGGTGGGACACTTAGCGGGAAAGTACCATTATCTTCAGTTGATTCGCCTCTGGGTAGGCTTTTTTCATCCATATGATTATCAATATAGGGCAGCTCTGCAGGGTTTCCTGATTCAGAATGCAAAACGGTATCTGGAATCGTCGAGCTGGTCGCTGCAAGGTCGAGAGCATCCATTTGACGAGTCAGCATAGCATCGAAAGTTTCGGCAGAGGTGACAGCTTGTTCATTAGATTCCATCTTGAAAATTCGGCGTTCAATTACCCCTTTACCTCCTTGAGCTGATCAGAAAAATATTAAAATACTTGGATTTCGACATACCTTATGCAGAATAAATGATGCTGCGAAACGAATTTGCAGATCAGGCGAGAGGATCTAGCAAAGGGCTATGACTATATCAGCTCTATTTAGGGATTAAAGGATGTCCATAAAGGAGAAATCTCTGACTGAGTGTTGGATTGGAAAGTGACTATCTGGAAATTGGCCCAAAGGATGATGAGTGCTCTCAAATAGACTTGGATTCACAGAGGCTGAAGACCTTCTGGAGAATCTGAAGATAACGAAGAGATGCCAAAGAGGAACATCTGCATAGAGGGCACAAGACAGAAACAGAGAGACGAGATATTAACAATCAAAGGGAATCCTGTCTTACAAGTTATGGAATCTGAATATTCTGGGTCCAAGCTGAGTGAGCTCAACAGATCTGTTGTTTGGAAGATCAGTCTAATTATCTCCGCTCGATGAGGTACTGCAAGAGGATCTGCTTCAAGTATTATGCGTTGTGGTCCAGTCGAAAGGTTGAAGGAGAGCACCAGGGCGAAAGAGACTACTCCTGCAGAATAGAGGAGATAGCAAACAACCTATAACGAGAGGAAATTCCGTCAGATCTGATATGGAAACCTTTGAGATACATGACAGAGATATTCCGGCGGAAGATTCAGCTTACTTCTGCTATTTTGGTGTTACCAGGCAAGCTTGATGCAGCCCATTTGAGTGGTATAGTTGAGATCTCTGAAGGCAGATGTTGATTATCAAATTAGTACTGCAAGATATTGAGTGTCAAATGCGTGAAAGCAGAATATCCCTTCAAATCTTTGCGGCACACAATACACTGCGGGAAAGCGCTAACCCGGGAGCACTAAGTCAAGATACACAGATTACTTCGAATGGCACGTCGAGGGCCTGAGAGCGATTGGCCAATAAGTCCTATCCGGCTTTTATTTCGGATTCGAGCCTCTTAAGCCTGAAACTTGTCATTTTATTCTATATGGTCTCTGAGTCACTCGTACAGTGGATTTGACATTTCGAGGACGATTTTGCAAGTTCATTCTCGTCGATATTATAGAGGTTTTGGCTCCTGGGACAAGTTCCCATACTTTTACAACCTGACATCCAAATAGGGTATTTTTGGATACTACAAAGATGACCTGCAATTTTCAATGGCTTCCAAAGCGTCTCCAATAGCATCAGCTGACTACTCCTTTTGGCTAATTCGTGCCAGATGGCGGTGCAGAGTCGATATGTGATGGACGGGACAGCTGCTTCGTTTTGCAAGTCAAAATCCGTCCACATGAATGAATCTGTCATGGATCTGGCCTTTGTGTCAATGACGGCCAGGCAATTGGCAAATAACATGTGACCATTATCCGTGGTAGAAGCATGTTATATATCAGTTTCTAGATAATGCACATATTCTATAACCCCTTCCTAAGCAACCCCTCGCCAATCTCTTTCAACAGGGCTTCCTTGGGAAAAAGTTTCTTTTTCTCTAAAACAATGCTCTCAGCATCCATTGACTTGAGCAGATCAACCATTTCGCCATCCCTCGGGCAACGATAGATGAGATATCCGAGGGCCAACAAAAATCCTTTCAAAGCTTCTGGAGATTCTTCCTCAACACTAATTGCTTCTAAAAGTGATGCAGAGAGTTCGACTTGCTCACCCTCTGACAAAGCTTCTCTTGCTTCTTCTGATCGGATCTTACTATTTGAAGACGCGACGTTAAAAGACAAGCTTGCAGCCGCAACTCTTATGTTTTGATGCTTATCGTCTAACAAACTGGTCGTGATCAACTGTAATATTGGTCCCGCAAGAGACGGGCAACTTAAAATATGCTGTGGATAGAGCGGGCTCGAGTAGAGGTTACAGGTCAGCTGTATCGTTACAAGTCGTAAAGAGTAAAGACAATTTTCGAGGTTGTTGACATAATTGAGAAGACTTGAAATTGTTTTATGGTCTTTCTCTTCCGCATAGAAGCCACTCAACCGAGGGTCAGTAAGAGCAATGCGAAAGAGATCTACAATTGCAAACATGACTTCTGGAGAGAGCCGGGATATTGAAGATTGAATAAAATTGGTCCATAATTCGAGGTTTGGAAGAGTTGTCTCTGCCGCTCTATCCTTCGAGCGAGCCAACACGAAGCTTATGAGTTCCCTTATTGCAGGGTCTTGAGCAGATGGCCCCATCTTCGCCTTGAGCTTCTCGAGAGGTGGACTTTTGTTGTACAAGATTGGTTGTGCGTTTGATCTAGAAAGCTCAGGGAGTTGTATAGAGTCGTGCGGATGCGGCGGCCATGCCATCTGAAGAAGCAGCTGCACGTTGCCCCGGAGGGTGCTTGGATCCGAGCCAGACCATCGATTCTCCTGTTCACCATGCAGGAACGTAATAAAGGTTGGCGTGCTGCTGATGGAATAGTGCGTACTTATGTTGTATGCTTTCGATATATCGACCTTTGCAAACGCCCCTCGATCTACAGCTTGGGCCGCTAAGTCGTCAAACAACGGATATAAAGTTTGGCATGGCCTGCATGTCGGTGATGTGAAGAAGATAATTGCACATGATCTTTTCGTGCCTGCAACTAGATCTTGTAATTCCTCAAGGCTGGATATCTCCTTGACTTGTTTGACTGCCGGTTTAGTCGGGGTTGCGGTATTGGTATTACTCTGTAAACCAAGCATACCTCCCTGCCTCTCTTTTTTATCCCTGACCATACTGTTGATCTGGGGTTGTAACATTTGTCCAAAAGGCGTGTTAAGCACCGTTTCGGGAAGATTGGTGATGTGGGAAGGTATCCCTTTCCCAAGAAGAAATGTTGCGAAGTCATTAGAGAAGTTGTTGCAGTTGTGAGTCCATAAGTCGTATGCCTGTACCGGTCAGAATGGATCCGGGTAATACATTTGTAGAACCCTACCTCAGGGGTATATATTTCCTTCAGCGACTCGAGATATTCTAGTATTACGTCCATTGGCAAGTCCGTCTTACCCAGCGGGATTATTTGCATCGGTGAACCAAGGTGACTGCTCCCAGGGTAGATAGTTTTGATTCCTCCATCGTAGACATACTCTACACCTTCCATTACAATGGAGGTATGGTAGACAGCATCTATTTGAACCCCAAGAAGAGAGGCAGATGCCATCCGGGCAAGACCTCCAGAGAGGTCGTACACATATAGTTGGATGTCCATCTTGGAGACGGGATATTTCTTAACTGAGGTTGCTACAGACCAGTTACAGTATTCACGGCAGGCCAAGGAGGGATTTTCACACTATCGCAGTTCTTCCTTCTCATTCCAGAACTGCTCCCGGGGAGGCAGCGAGAGTGACGCAAATGAGGTGTGGCTGATATCTTCTCACTTATCTAACACGGACCCGCTATTTGTGGCGTAAAAGTCTGGGCGTTCGCTAACTTCGGACGCCACCCCCAGGGGGCTGCCGAAGAGGAAAGTTGGACAAACTTCAACGAGACCCCCTTATCTATTCTTCGCACCATCATTTTATTAATTGTACCTTTTACCCTTATTCCTTCTTCCCTTGTCGAACTATTCGCCTGTCCCAGGCAAGCAGTTCTTCGTCGCTCTTTTAATCCCTATGCGACGGACCTCTGTGTCCCTACCAGTTAGAGACATTGGTACACACGATCCCTACGATCCATTCGAAAAGCCGGCTCGGTACAATTCAAAAGGCACAAAAGGTCACGAATCGAGTCTATTTGGTTACCTGAAAACCGCCTGGATGACTCAAAGTCAGCGTTACGTGAAGACCGGGGGGGTCCTTCTCTTCGTGATCTTTCTGTTCTATTACTTCTCACCAGCGGGAACCAATGGCGAGGGACGAGGTAAATGCGATGTGTACTTTTTTGACCCTTCTTCTTTCTAACTTCTATTTAGGCCTTGGCTTTGGTGGAAATGATGCACAAGCACCCATAGACCCCTCAGCTGGAACAACCAAATGCTCAAAATCCAGCGATCCGTCCAAGCCTCTTGTTCAATATGCTCTTATGATTGATGCTGGTAGCACCGGTTCTCGTATACATGTCTACAAATTTAATAACTGCGGTCCGATCCCTGAGCTTGAAAGTGAAGATTTCAAAATGACGGAGAAAAGGCCAGAAGGATCGGGGTTGAGTTCCTATCAATCAGATGCCGAGGGTGCCGCAAAGAGTCTTGATGTGCTGATGGACGTGGCCATGGAAAAGGTACCAGACAAATTTAAATCGTGTACCCCAGTTGCCGTCAAAGCTACAGCTGGACTGCGGATGCTGGGACCAGATATGAGTGAGAAAATTTTAGAGGCTGTTCGAACTCGGTTGGAAACGGTATATCCCTTTCCAGTTGTATCTAGAGAGAATAACGGTGTCGCAATAATGGACGGCAGTGATGAGGGTGTCTATGCATGGATCACTACCAACTACCTCCTTGGTAAGATTGGTACGCCTGATAACTCTCCCACTGCGGCAGTTTTCGATCTCGGCGGTGGATCAACTCAGATTGTTTTTGAGCCTACTTTCAAAGGCGCTATACCGGAGAAGCTTGCTGAAGGAGATCACAAATATAGCCTTGACTTTGGAGGAAGAAAATTCGAGCTGTATCAACACTCACATCTCGGCTACGGCTTGATGGCTGCTCGTGAAGCTATCCATCGACAGCTTTTCCTGGATATTGAGTCAATGCATGGAGATGATTATAGCTGGACTAGTGGTCCTGTTGTCAACCCTTGTATTGCTCCAGGCATGGCGCGAGCAATAAATGTCACGCTCCCTGCCGAGCATCCACTGGGAGAAAAGCAGCTCCTCAACATGACTGGTCCATCTTCCGCATCTCCCGCTCAGTGCCGTAAGCTTGCTGAAAAGATCCTTTTCAAGGATGCGGAGTGCAAGCTTGCGCCATGCTCTTTCAATGGTATCCATCAACCGGCTATAGACAAAACATTTGCCACTGAAGACATCTATATCTTCTCCTACTTCTATGATCGCACTTATCCATTGGGAATGCCGGATTCATTCACTCTGAAGGAAATGCACGATCTTACTGACCGAGTCTGTGGTGGTCCTCCTCACTGGGATACCTTTGAGAGCGTGCCAGATGCGATCCAGGAACTAGAAGACCGGCCGGAATGGTGTCTAGATCTCAACTTTATGATGGCTTTGTTGCATACCGGTTATGAGATACCTATAGAAAGAGAAGTCAAGATCGCTAAAAAAATAAAGGGGAATGAACTTGGATGGTGTCTGGGCGCTAGGTAAGTCATTTGCTCAACTATGTAGTGTATTTCCCTTGCTAATATATTTTTTAGTCTTCCCTTACTTTCCCAGCAATCTGGATGGCAGTGTCGAATTAAGGAGGTTTCATAGGATTATTAGATTTACACCTTGGGGTATGGGCTAGGCCAGGCTAGGCAACGGCGATAGGTATCACTAATGAAACTAATATTGTATAACACCAAAGGTAACAACTCTCTTTAATCGGTATCTTATAGTTTTGACTTCAGTAAAGTAGCCTCGAAAGGCCATCATAGAGGGACCTCTGGTCCCGCTAGGCCTAAAACATCTTCTAACACATCCTCTACACAAACACCGTCTAAGACCTCTGTTACAGCGTCAATATCGCTGCCCCACTGTAGGCTCCTATCGTCTTCTGGTTCAATGATGCGTACTCGATGCATATAAATCTTCCTTGCAGCTAGAGCAACCAATGATGGAGTAACAAAGGTCAAGCCGTGCAGTGGCCCGAGGAGTCTATAACGTTAGATTTTACAGAGGAGTAAATTTGTACGAAGAACGTACCTAGCTAGTTTTTCGAAGTGCTGGGTTGCAGCAGGGGTAATTCCTCCACCGACGGCTCTGTGAATGCGTAAAAATGATATGATATTAAGCATGTATTGCTTCACTTCCGTACTAAAAGTCATTTGCTCACTTAACTGGGCCAAACGTTCAATATCCTGCAGCTAGGTTAGCGAAATAACATCGAACAGGAGTTGCTAGCAAGACCTTCGCAGATATCACCTCTGAGGCCACCCCGCCTTTTTCCGCTGCACGGCTCTTCTTAACCACGGACGAACTCGATTCAGTATCGCTAATCACCTCGTCCAAGTTGGGAAATCCATCCTCTGGTTCATGATAATGCGAGATAAAAATATGCTCATTTAAATGCTTTGTCAACCTAGGTCCGTCCCCCTCTGCTAGAGTAGCAATTACTAAGAAAGGTTTTGGGGCGGCATGGACAGACGTTCTCGTAAACAGACGTTTGGTCCGCATTAACTCAAGCGCTTGTATCTGAACTTGGGGAGTAGCTTCGTCGAGGTTCTTTAAGATAATGATTGACGCTATGGACTTGTTGTCGACGATAGAGCTGTCAGGGCCTGGAGACCTTGCAATTGACCGAAATGCAGGCAGGTAGGAATCTTGTCTTTGTCGGATTGGGCTAGTTGAGCCACTCAAGTTCTCTTCAACAGACAATATTGCATGGGCGAAGTCGTCGAGTGTGGTATGCTCAGTGCAGTCCAATACTGCATGAGTAAGGCCAAAAGCATTAGCTGCTATCTAGAGACAGTGAGAGATTATTCGAGCAGCTGGGGTTTAACGTACCAGCTGGAGTTCTTGAACCAGGTCATCAAGAGAGTCGAGCTCTGTGTCAATAATACAATGTTCTTGTCCAACCAAGCATATCAGCACCGCAAGTTCCAGGTCACTCAGGTCATGGATCCTGGCCAAAAGAATATCGTCTGCCATTAGGCCTATGTGAGCATAATTCAATCGACCATAATGTACCGGTCCAGAATTGTCACTTGCAGGACGGCTGGGATGTCCAAGTCGCGAGTCTAATTGTCCAGAAGCGTGCCTTTGCAGGTAGGTGTAAAGAGGCGCAACTGATAGCTAGGCAGAAGCTCGGGCCACACGTTAAGTTACCCGCTGTTTTGTCTAACAACATAAGTACTGCAACGACCAACCTCCTTGATGTTACTACGCGCCTCAAGCATCTATTCCTCACGATTATGAAAGAAGCACGTATAATGTGATGAGGTGACGGTCGGAAACTATGTCGAATCCTACTGCAGACTGGGAGCGCGTGGGGGACAAATTCTACAGAAAGGTACAGCTCTACACAGCTATCTTCGACCAGGACTTGGAACTTGAGAACTATATCATCAGCGGATGCTCCTATGGCGGAGCAATTGGTATGTACAATTCAATTTATTTAATTTATTTATCTCGACTGGAGTACCTAGTACGCTTTTCTTGTCTGATTTGTGTTTTCACAAGCTCGATACCAGTAGTGCTGAGAAACCGAGAAACCGTACATCTTCATGGATAGATCAGTTAATAGACATACCATTTGTCTTTAATGCAATACCTCCTCTTCCACTGCCGTCTACTGGGAGATTTCATAGATTTATTATCACGTGATAGTCTCCTCTGTCGCTGTAATGTCGAAATAGATTCTCAGTTACCTAGAATATCTTGCGTATATTCTCTATGCTATTCTGACCTGATGCATGCTAGCTCTATATCGGGATCCATCAAAGTTACACTCATATCGAGGGTCACAAGCTGCAAAATCAACTATCGACCTGTATAGTTGTGCAGGGAAGTTGATACGGAGTATTAACTGGGACAAAGGCTCCATAAAAGGCCTCGGCTGGTCAGAAGACGAGAAGCTTCTTGTAATAACTGCCGATGGCACTGTGCGTTATTATTTCAACCTACAAGGAGATTTTACGCAATTCTCCTTGGGCAATGGTGCCGAGGAATATGGAGTTGCTTCTTGCAGGTTTGTACCTCCCCTTTGGCGCAGTGGCTTTGGGACTGATTCAACTCTGCAGGTTCTACAATACCGGATTTGTAGCTCTACTTTCAAATAATCACCTAATATCGGTCTCTAAATACGAGGAGCCTCGCCCAAGGTTGCTCGCTGCTCCGCCGGAAGGCGAGGTTTACTCCTGGTCCCTTGTGCCGCCAGCGTATACCCTTTCTCGCTCCGTGGAAGTCTTGTTAAGTATAGGTGCTACCATATACGTCATCGATGCGACAGAGTCAGAGGATCGGATGCTTGATATTGGACCATTTTCGCATATCAGTGTCTCTCCCAATGGAAGATTTGTCGCACTGTATACTGAGGAAGGGAAAGCATATGTGATAACCAGCGATTTTCAAAATCGACTGAGTGAATACGATTCAAGGTCCAAAACCTTGCCAAAGGATCTCCAATGGTGTGGGAATGATGCTGTAGCCATTGCGTGGGATGATGAGGTACATGTGATTGGCCCCAATAACGCTGCCGCGAAATACTTTTATGACGGCCGGGTTCACTTGATTGCTGGTATGCTTCTATTGCGTCCCAGAATCTCCGTTTTACTAACCTATGCAGACCATGATGGCATACGTCTAATAACGAACGACGTGTGTGACTTCTTGCAGAAGGTACCGGATGTCACAGATGAGATCTTTCGGTTTGGGACAGAGTCTCCCGCCTCTATATTGCTAGATGCTGTTGAACAGCTCGACAATCAATCCCCGAAAGCAGATGACAATATTCAATTGATTCGACCAAACTTGGTTGAAGCTGTTGACACATGCGTATGCTCCCCTCATTCTCTCATAATTACACTTCTGATTACGGTATAGGTAAAAGCTGCGGGGTACGAATTCAGTGTCCATTGGCAAAAGCAGCTTTTGAAAGCAGCATCGTTCGGCAAATCCGTTCTTGATATATACAACAGTGATGATTTTGTTGACATGTGTGAGACGCTCAGGGTCCTGAATGCAGTCCGATATTATGAGATCGGTATACCTATATCATACGAACAGTATCTACGGCTTACGCCAGAGAAGCTTATTGAACGTTTGATTAACCGCCAGGAGTACTTGCTGGCGCTGCGCATCTCATCTTATCTACGTCTTCCTACGGATCGAATTTACGTGCATTGGGCATCGCAGAAAGTCCGTGTAGGGTCTGAGGATGAGGACACTATTTGTCGATTAATCGTAGAGAAATTGGCCGGCAAACGCGGTATCTCATTTGAGGAAATAGCAAGAGCTGCTTATGATGAAGGAAGAGGCCGATTGGCAACCGCTTTACTAAATCACGAACCAAGAGCAGGCAAACAGGTACCTCTCTTGCTTAACATGGAGGAGGATGAGATAGCACTTGATAAAGCGATAGAGAGTGGAGACTCCGATTTGATGTATTTCGTTCTGCTCCATCTGAAGGCAAAGCTTCCGTTAGCGTCCTTTTTCAGAGTCATTAACGCCCGCCCTGTGGCCACAGCGCTAGTGGAATCGGCAGCTCAGAATGAAGATACTGAGTTGTTAAAAGATCTTTATTATCAAGACGATCGTCGAATTGATGGAGCTAACATATTCGTTCGCGAGGCACTTGAGCAGTCAGATGTTAAAGCTTCGTCTGACAAGCTGGCTTTAGCATCAAAGCTCCTGACAGATTTCAAGGACACTACGTTCGAACAGAAAGCTGTGCAAGAGGCATCCGCTTTATTGAAAATCCAGGAGGTGTTTGACCGTGACCTGACTGATAAATTTACGGGGCTGAGCGTGAATGAAACAATGTTCAAACTAATCCGACTAGGATATTCGAGCAGAGCGAAGAAGATCCAAAATGAATTCAAGATACCCGAGAAGACAGCATGGTGGATCAGGCAAGCCAAACTTCTTCTCCTTCCATGCATTGGACTAACATCACAGTAGACTTCGAGCACTAGTATCGAAAAGAGATTGGAACGAACTGGAGGAATTGTCTAAATCAAGAAAATCCCCAATTGGCTGGGAGGTAAGTCATATTCACCGTAGATCGCTACCAAATACTTAACCTCACCAATCAGCCTTTCTTCTCTCTCATCCTCTCAGCGGGAAACCCCAAACTTGCTGCGCTATTTATCCCCAAGGCTGCGCCAAGCCTCCCCGCGGCCACGGTCATATCAATGTATGAGAAATGCGGAATGCGTGTCAAAGCAGCAGAAGAAGCAGTTAAAGCGAAAGATGTAGAGACTTTAGATCGGCTCAGGAATGCAGCTGGCGTAGGAACTGCTGAGGGAAGGGAGATCGAGCGAATCGCTTCTGCCCTGAAGAGGTGATCTGAGCGCATCTCTTTCGAATGCTGTACACAACAATGGAACACTAAAGAAGCAAAAGCTGGCATGATACTTTTAATGAGCGCGCTCAAACTCGTTCTACAGACGACTAGTCATTGATCAAATCGTGTAAATGCCATAGAAATAGTTTGCTTCTTGAAAGTGACAAGGATTCAAAATATATGATGCCAGACAAGGTATAGATGCGAGATTCGAAATCCTTATCCAGCCAAAACTTTCGGTTTAACTAAACAGAATGTCAATGATTTACAGCCGTTAAGATGCAGGATATGTAAAGCTAGCACTCCAAGACAGTAAGCCGGATGAGACAGCAGTGACTTGAAAGCCAAAATCAGGATTCTCCAAAACGCCAAATAGGTCTAACTTCCCAACTCTGCACCAAGAGTACCAGTGTTCCAAATAAGATGCTAAAGATGAAAAAAATGCACCGAGAACCATTAACTCCTTTATTCCTTTCCCTCCTTTGATCATTACGAAGACTGTGATTGAAGATCATTGCTTTCAGTCTCAAAATCTATAGCTGCTAAAGAAGTGACCCTGATATCTGAAGATTCGCCTGCGCTTCCATCCAAGACGAAGGGGCCAGCATCGTTCCTAGGGGTCATCGGCCCTTCGCCTGCGATTATCGCTTCCGCGATTGAGAGAGGAAGATCATGAGGGCTAGAATCTTGATTCGAGGCACGACTTTGTCCGATGTCCGTACTTCCAGTCGGCACCTTTCGTTGTCCTATATTTACTGGACTGACCGTGGAATTATCGTTCATAGATATTGAAGACGGCTCGGAAATGCGTACAGACGCTAGCGTGTCTGCTACCTGGTTGATATTTGTGCCATTAGCGTTGTTAGCCTCGGCCTGGTCCCGAATTATATTCTCTTGCTCCTGGGTTGTGAGATTTTGTTGATCGGTTGGACTCTCTCGCTTGTCCAAAGTTTGTTGCTCCTGTTCAGACGCATCTCCTGTAGAGGGCTGGGCCCCATTACTTAAAGGAACATTAGCATTCACGTCTGTGCCGTCGAGTTCTTCCCATTCGCCCTCTCCAAAGGGGTCTTCTAATTCTGCTTCTAGATCGGCGACCGTCCTGCAGTTAGGACAAGTAAAATGGGGCCAGTATGGACCATTGATTATGACACGAATACACTTATAATGCCAGGTATGTGAACAAGGCGCGACGAACAGGGATTGACATGGCTAGAGAATATCAGTATCAAATACACAGCGAGGGCAAATGTCACTTACTGCAATAGGTCCAAGACATATTGAGCAGTCTTGAGATGGGCCGCCTGAAGATTGTTTACCTTGGTTCGTCATATCTCTTAACCGTTTGTGGGATTGTACACTGAATAATATTAGCCACAACTCGGTATACTATTGCGGTATAAACTCACTTGAAACTGCTCGGTCCAGTTTGCCACCCTTTGTTGAGTTCAATTCTGATCTTGACACAACGAAATATCATTTCCTCTCCCCCCTTAAAATCGATCCCTAGCTGTACAATATCCCCATCATTAACTGGAAAGGGTCTTGATTCCGTCCCCGGCGAGCTAAGGCGTATGTGATTTAAGAACGTTCCAGATGAGCTTTTGACATCCTTAATATACCACCGTCCACCTTGACACCAAAATTCGCAGTGACGCCGGCTTACAACTTTCGACTTAAACCCAACAGGAGCCGCAGATGGAACATTGACTGCTTGTGGAGTCTGGTTATCCCTCTCAGAATATCGGCCTACTTTTATAATCTCTTTACCAGTGGGCAATATTCGAGACATGGGAGTAAAAACGAGGGACGGCCGCTGAGCCCTTGGGTCCTGGTGAGCACAGAAGCGGATTGAAGGAAGTTGGTGAGATATGCCATTTGGAGCTGCATTCCTCTCTGCGACGTTGGAACTGTTCATTCCATTTCTATTGTGGAGGTCTCCTCCATCGACCTGCGGTGTATCTGTCGCACCATGACCCGTTGCAGAACGTGTCCTGGCCATGGAATCAGGGTTTATATCGTTTGCCCCAGTAGCCTGGATCTCCGAAGGTATTCGAGAGACACCACTCCCTCCTACCGAAGGCAACCAGCCACTTGTAGCTCCGGTAGTCTCTTGGTTATGCTGGCCACCGGTGGCCAAATCTTCTGATGGTTGTGTAATAGAAGTCGGGGGTAAAGTGGTACTTGCCGGAGATCCAGGGCTGGTAGGGGACGGATGACTCGTGGTTCGTGATAGCGTTTCCGTCCTTGAGTTGTGAGAGTTGTGGTTATCTCGCGACAAAATATGATTGTGTGTATATGTCCGAAGGTAACTCAGTCCTCTCAGACGTCCGCTCCGCGTTGGGGAGGCTGGAGAAGCTCCTGTTGGTGCGGGGGGGGATGCAGTCCTCGACCTTGTTGATGGTAAGTTGGAAGTCCAAGGTGGTGATGGGACAGTTGATGAATACATTGAATCAGCTTGTTTAAGTTAAGTCCTCTCTTTGTGTTCTTAGATCAGCACTTAAATGCAGACACTCTTGAAGGCTGATGTTGGATCGGGGCTTGTTTGGGGTATCCTTGCCTTACTGTTCTCAGTCGCATTTCACGGGCAGTTCGACAACAAGTTATGATTTTAAAAGCATAAAACTATGATCTCCGACGAGAACAGGAACATGGTACGGCCTCGCCGATTTTTAAATCCAAATCCCTCTTTCCCAGAGACTAGGCCGGGGAAACTGAGCTGGTGTCTCGGCTGTCAATGCTGAAACTAAGATCCTTTCGTCCAAATCCGGCTGCAGTTGCCACAGAATACGCCACCAGAGAGAAAGAGAAAGAGGGCGAGGAACGAAAACTATACGAAAACTCAGTTATGCAATATTATAGAGAATCTCTTATCCACAGCTCCTTTTCTCTTCTTTCCCTTTTACGTGACAAAACCGATCTTTCATCAAAGAGAAGAACATGGCTGGTGACCTTGTGCGGATGACCACTATCCAGGGTCCTGGAACATTCACGTGACTATCCGCATTTAAATTTGGTAAACGGAACTAGCCGAATAAGCCTTATTATTGTATGACCTTGAGGTGAAGAGAAAGCAGCTTTTCCANCCTTAAGAGCTTTCATAATGTTGAGAAATTCGACCTCAAGGTTGCTTACCCGTCCTCTTCTGGCGAGACAATCCGGTTCAAGTATCCTTTTTGCTCTGAATTCACGAGGTCTTGCAACCACGGTGGACCCGATTCAGAAGGTTTGTGATCTGGGAATCCGCGCCTACTTGATGCTGAAGAAATTGATAGGATCCTTCGGAACTAGACCAGATATCTACTCTCCCCAATGGAATAAGAGTAGCGACGGAGGCCCTGCCTGGCCATTTCTCGGGGATAGGTGTCTATATCGATGCGGGGTCAAGATATGAGAACGACTACCTCAGAGGTGTTAGCCATATCATGGATAGATTGGCCTTCAAATCCACTAAACAGAGAACGAGTGACGAGATTTTGGAATCTTTAGAGTCTTTGGGGGGAAATATTCAATGCGCCTCCTCGAGAGAATCGTTGATGTACCAATCTGCTACATTCAACTCTGCTGTTCCGGCAACCGTCGCTCTCCTCTCTGAGACGATAAGAGACCCCTTGATCACCGAGGAGGAGGTAGAACAACAACTTGAAACTGCAGCGTACGAGATAGGCGAAATATGGTCGAAGCCGGAATTAATCCTACCGGAACTCGTACATATGGCAGCATACAAGGATAATACACTGGGGAATCCACTATTGTGCCCCAAGGATAGACTTCCGTATATTAACAAAAATGTTGTCGAAGCCTACCGAGATACATTCTTTCGGCCGGAGAGAATGGTTATTGCGTTTGCTGGTGTCCAGCACGGTGAAGCTCTGAAGCTGGCTGAGCAATATTTTGGAGATATGAAGAAGACGGAAGAGTCGGGATTACCGAATCAAGATTCTGAAAATGCAACTAGCTATTCCGGTAACGGCACACCATCCTCAGAGCCGACTGTACCTCCTCCTTTACCATCTCAACAACCGTCCAAATTACTTTCCAGACTTCCGTTTTTGAAGAATCTCTCTACCTCAGCCCCGAATAGCGCGTCAGTCCAACCGGACAACGGATTTTCACCGTCATCTCTCGATCTATTACAGCCATCTCATTATACCGGAGGATTTCTCTCTCTGCCAAATCTACCACCTCCCATAATTCCATCAATGCCTCCATTAACGCACATTCATCTTGCCTTTGAGGCCCTTCCTATATCGTCGGATGATATATACGCTCTAGCAACCCTCCAAACTCTTCTAGGTGGTGGTGGTTCTTTCTCTGCTGGCGGTCCTGGGAAAGGGATGTATTCACGCCTATATACAAATGTTCTCAATCAACATGGCTGGGTTGAATCTTGTGTAGCGTTTAATCATTCCTACACCGATTCAGGTCTTTTCGGAATCTCATCTAGTTGCTCTCCTGGAAAAGTCGCCAGTATGCTGGATGTTATGTGCCGAGAGCTCCAGGCACTTACCCTGGATACCGGTTTCTCCGCGTTGCAAATTGCGGAAGTTAACAGGGCCAAGAATCAATTGAGATCCAGTTTGTTGATGAATCTGGAGAGTAGGATGGTCGAACTGGAAGACCTCGGAAGGCAAGTTCAGGTTCACGGCCGAAAGGTTGGCGTACGGGAGATGTGCAAGAAGATCGAAGAGTTAACTGTACAGGACCTTCGCAGGGTAGCGAGAATGGTTGTTGGAGGCATGGTCAACAACCCAGGAAATGGTACTGGAGCACCTACGGTGGTGTTACAGGAGGGAGAAGAAGACGGAGTCACGAGGCGACAGTTTAAATGGGATGAAATACAAGACCGGATTGAGAGATGGAAGTTAGGTAGAAGGTAGTAGAGGGTTTAATAACGGCGTTCACCTTATCGGGATTTGGGGATGTTGTAATATTATTGTATTATATCTCACCAGCATAGGCTGTAAAACGGAGGCTCACCTCATGACATATTTTGTAGTTACAAGCATATCTGAGATCACGGTAAAACAATTAAACGTTATTAAGAACAACCTGTTCCTTTTTGAGATGAGATATATAAATACAACAGAGAATTACGTGAAATCCCAAATATGCAGAAGCTCTCAACCGTATTCCCTTCCATATCTTGAGTTATACAATGGCATACATAGCTTCAGTTTGCTGGTACTGAAAGCTCATTCAACACAACGGTAACTGTCATTTACAAAGCTGGCTGACTCTGTTGTTGGCCAAGCTGCGCATTCAATGCACCGGCTGCTGTGGGATTGGAAAGTAGCTGTAAAATTATTAGCATGGTTATAAATTTAATCAAGTGATCCAAAACGAAGAAAGATATCAGAAAACCACCTACCTCGCCGCCCATTTCCCTCATCCTCATTTCTTTCTCCATCTCAACCATTTGCTGCTCTTCCGCAAAAGCTAAGGCCCACGGCACGCCGAGGAGTAATGCACTAGTGCTCACAACCCAAAGCGTTTTTCCACCAAACCAAACACCTGACTTTACCCAGCTGGTTGTAACGTCGAATTTGTTGGCGATGTAAGATCTCGTTGCGGGAGGTATCATATCTTTTAACGCTAGTATTCGCTCTGCAAGAGTTTCCTCCCCAGGGAAGTCATCTTCATCATCGGTCGAGATCTCTGAGTCTTGAGATGATGTCAGTAAGAGGGACAAGTCAGGAAAATGATCGATACTCGAATGCATGAGATCGTCTGGAGGTAGAGATACCTGTGTCGGTGTAGTAATCATCGTCATTCTCCTCTGGTCCGGGTTGCTTGGTCTCGAAAGACTCGTCCTCGACTTCGACAAGTTCAACCATTGTGTCGTATTAGTATTATATGATGATGTTGATGTCAACCGAAAAGTGAAAAGTAAAAGGAGATGGTTTGCTGTGGAATTGAAGATTGACAGTTATGAGCTTAAAGATGCTCGCAATATTTTCTAGGTGCTGAACAAGGAGTAGGGATGGGCCCGTGCATTTTCCGGTTATTTGGCAAGGCTGAACCCCGTGACTTTGCCGCCAAAAACTGTCGTGTGCAAGAGTCGAGTTTACTGACAGGAAATGGCTCGCGTCTCTATTCGAGGTTGACAAATATTTCATTTAACTACCCCGTACGCAGAGATCTGATATATATTCGTATAGATATCCCTACTCTGCGAATTTGCACTCTATCTTTTGAACATGTTGATTTTAAATAAGGTAGAAATATGTTTGGCGCAAACCATAATTATTTTTTGGGAAAAGAATATATTCCATGTTATTTCATAAAAATGACACCCTGAAGAGGTTCTAGGAATTAGATCCAGATATTGACTAACCCAACCAAATATCTTCAGAGAGAGTTGGAAATCCAATTATCCAAATATTTCGACCAGCCTTGATGTGCAGTATCGTCAATTCTGCCGTGTCGGCCACTTACAGAGATCAGGTGTAGTATATTGATCTTCAGTTAATCGTTATCCTTGCATATATGTATTGGGCGGCATAGCCATATTCGAGGCCCTAATTTATGCAGGAGAGACGTAGCAAGACAACCAGGTACGCTGGTTTACGTGTTGCTCTGGACCCGAGAGGCGTCTAGCAATGGGGAGTTTGATCTGCGGCTAAAATACCGAGCCAGTTAGGTTGGGACGCAGTTGGCCATGCTCCAAGAGCAATTTCTGGAGCTTTTGGAACGCGCTCTCCAATCCACAACTCCGATCCTTTCATAATTTCCTTTTATTTTACATTCACTCTTTTCTTCTGACACCGGAAGAGTGTCAAATCCATTTTTTCCCTTTCCGTGCTTCGATGAGCTGCCACCGCAGTTCCCGTTTCAATGTGCAGGGTATTGTCGTTACCCCTGAAATCGGCAACCGCAAAAGTACTTAGCGACAAGAGAGGTACAACGACATTAAAGTGTTCAATTTGAAAAGAAGGCCCAGGCAATGTCTTTGAATGGGTTGGAGGATGAAAAGGTCAAAGAGGCATATGATACCGCAGTAGGAGAACCAGGGGGTTGGTGAGTCTGGTTGTTGAAATCCCGTCAATCACTGCGTTGCTAATTGATCGATTTTGGTAGGTTCCTCCTGAATTATTTGTCGCGGGATGAAATTGCGTTGTTAGGAAGGGGAAACGGAGGTATTGTGGAGATTCGAAATGCAATATCTAAATATGAAGAACCGTCTCCCCTATACGGCTTTTTGCGATATCGACGACGAAACGTTCTTATCAAATATGTGCCAGAGGACTGCTCAAGACTTATACAAGGTAGGGACTGCCGCTCCTGACGTGCAAAATCACCACACAAGGATACTAACGTAGAGTAGCTCGGGTGACTGTCCACTTCACTGCTATAACAGAGCGATTTTCTCCCCACGATACGATATTTGAAATTTCGACTTCTAAAGAGCTCAAAGACACAACACTCTCAGCTGCATGCTCTTTGCATACTGCATCAGGCTCCACTTCATCGTCAACAAGCTCCCTTCGGAGGCGGCGGCTTATGGAAATTGCTGAAGAGGAGGAAGAAAATAGAGTTAAACGCGAATCCGGGTTACCTGAGGTGTCTTTGTCTGGAGAAGCTCCGTCGGTTACTGGTTTAGCAGCTGCGGATGACCAGATACCGCAACAATTGGGAAATATAAGTCAACACTCAGAAACATTGGAAGTGTCTGATTTCCCACTTCCCCCTAAAGCGGATCAAGCCTTGACAGATGAGCCAAGACGATCCCTGCAATCTTCTCGACCAGGACTATATGAGTCGTACAGCACATATGGATATGGTTCCAACGGAAAACCAAAGGTTAAGTTGGGCCCACGACCTTCACTGGATGTGGGGGGAAGACCGCATACATCTGGAAATGCACAATATCGCCCTGTAGCGGCTCTTCCTGCCGGCATGAAGTTACATTCGAAATCATCTAAGAAAGACAAGTCTAGACCAAAGTCTCAAATTGCGGAAGAAACCCCTGGTATGACGCTTTCCCCTCCTGTGCCAGACATATCGGATCAAGCGGCTCATGGGATTCCTATCCGGCCACACACTAGCGGTGGTACCTCTGCAAATAGTATGTCGATGATAAAGCCTCTGATATCTCCAACTCCAAGCATGAAGGGCTCTTCTGTATCACCAGAAAAGGCTCGATTAATGAAGGCTCTGGAACTCCGTAAAAAGCAAATGAATCGATCAGCCGATGACCAAGCATTATCAACCCCCGGTGATGGATTTTTGAGCCCTACGTCAACTAGTTTTGAAAAGACTGCTCACGAAAATTCGTCCGTAGCTGATGCCGTCAACCAACTGCCGACGAGTAACGAACTAGACTCGACAGAGCACGTTTCAGAGGAGAACTCGAAGACCAATGCGTCCACTATGCCAAATGATATCACGATAGGTGAAGATTCTGGGGTAGCTTTCGATGCCCACTCTGCTCTCAGAACCGACGGGTCTGATCTGACAAGGTCAGATTCGTACCCCATATCCCCNTGTTGGAGCCTCAGAGAAGGCAGAGTCAACCAAAGCATCTTCAATTTCTGAATCGACGGATGTAACAGTACAGGAAATGGACATCCAGGCGGATGAGAAAGATGATAGCTCAATAGAGCCCTTCTCAAATGTTGATAGGGATTCAGAACATACACCCAAGCAAGGCATTACCTTAACATTAGAAGAATTTGGATCCAGTACAACTACTCCGGAAACCGCGGATGATCTGCCTTTGCTGCAACCAGTTACTTACAATCCTGTTGCTCCGGTCTCAACTGTTGGCAGTGAGACGCAGCCTAGAAATACCGCCCTCAACGCTGCAGGTGACGACTTGAGGCCGCCGGCTGAGCCTAGCGAGCCCCTTGAGTGGAAAGTTCCAAAATCTAAGTTCAGTACACAAAACTTAAAAGATGTGGCCGTTTCCGGTTCCCTCGATGTCCCTCGCTCAAAATTCAATACTCAGCACGTACTAGATCAGGATACCCCACTTCCCACTAAACAAGACGTCCCGATATCAAAATTCAACACCGGCGAATTCAAAGAAGCTTCAGTTTTGGAGCAGGAAAGGCCCCAATCTCAAGTGGATGACTCTCCGAGCCTTGTCCCTTCCAATGCTCCAGAAGAACTCTTGTCTACAAACCATTTATTAGTTGAGCCGGCCCAGCCATCGCCTGCTAGCAGCACCTTCTCGGTTGATAACAGATCAGCAACAGATGATACTGCAGAGAAACCTAGACCGAAACTGAGAAAACGGCGAGCTTTTGTCGAGCCAATACGGACGGACATGGATACTGTTAATACAAATTTTGCCAATTCTGAGGCAAATTCTTTGGATGATGATCTCATGGACGAGTTGCAATCTGCAGTGGTTCAAGAGGCTAAGCCAGTAGCAGTATCAAAATCGCCAATCAGTCCCGATGTTCCTAGTCCTGAGAAGACTCCAAGTGGCGTAATTAATCGCCTTTCTAGAGCATTCTCAAGTCAAAGCTACGAGACTCCCAGCTCATCCCAACTTCTTTCCCCTCCGGACATACCTCAATCTGGACAATCCCGTTCTGTATCTGCTTCTGCGGCTTATCTAAACCGTATCAATGAACAGCATGCCAAACCAATGGCAAAGAAGGTTAACCTTGGGTCTGGTATATCCCAAAGGATCAAGGCTCTCGAAAAGCTTTCGAGTGCATCGGATGCGACAGCTACTCAAGGAGCAACCACTACTGCCCCCAAGTCGACGGCTTTCTTCTCTGTTGGGAAGGGATCCATTCGTGCATCGTCTAAGTCCCCATCTGTTATTGAACGAGCGAACTCCTTTTCTAATACAATTTCGCCGACTCCACCATCACGGGATGGATCACCTGAGACGGCTAGGATAAGAGAGAGGTCTCCATCCATTCGCAGCAGACTGGACGCTTTTAGCAGTCCTCCATCCCCTGCAGCTCAACACAAACCACGCCCAGAGTCTGTATCTGTAACAGCGAGGATCATTAGGGACCCGAATCAACCGTTCCCTCAAAGGCCTGAGACCGGCAAGGATCGTTCAAATTTCGGACCATTGAATCTCAAGGAATCGCCATTGGAGATAAATCACCAAAGAGCGGTTACATCCACATCCCACGACGTCGAAGAAGAACATCTTTCAAGAACTTCCACAAAGTCAGAGGAAATGAAGAAACGAAGATCTTCCATTACTATCGTGAGGGATTTTATTGAGGATCGGAGAACGTCCTTCTCTGAGCGCCGACGCTCCATGACAGGCGACGGTTCTGTATCCTCACCTTCGGTACTATTGTCCCCATCTCAACCGCCTTCTGCCCACGGGCGACCCTCGTCGATTAGTCGATTCTCCATAGGAAGTCGTGATGCCCAACTCTCGCCGCCATCTAGCTCTCTCTCCACGTCTCCCACGGAGGAGAAGCCTGAGAAGAAATCGAATCGCGCTAGTAGAATGCTTAGACGGATGTCCTCATCCCTCTCTTCGGGGCGAAAAACTATTACCCATGCCCTTTCGCCAACCGTTCGTGAGGAATCTGAACCGGTGAACGGACCCGAGTCTCAGTACCACTCACCTTCTCAACCCACGCAGAAATCTGTATCGCCAATTACTATCAATGTCGGAGACGTTAATGTCCAGTTTCCTGACAATCTCCTATGGAAAAGACGTTCCATGATCCTTGATTCTCAGGGGTATCTCATCTTATCCCCTGCTCTCACCTCGACTGACAAAGGGCATGTGGGAGGGATGCGAAGGTACCATCTCGGTGAATTCAAATTACCGATTATCCCCGATGTAGAGATGCAGGAGATGCCTAACAGTGTGGTATTGGATTTTGTTGAGGGTAGTGGATTGCAGATTGCTTGTGAGGATCGAGCGGGTCAACTAAATGTGCTGAAGGGTAGGTCGTTTTTACACTTACGTGCTTTGAATTTCTTACTGACCGATACTTAGTCCTCCAGGATGCTCACCGGTCTTGGGCGTCTAACCCTCAATGATCTCACCTACCCCCCCAAACTTGATGATCCCCTTTTTCAGCTACACTTCTTCACTAGTTCATGGTGTTTGAGCCTCAATCTCAATTCTTCCCTTGTCCTATGATCTTCCTCATTTCTTGTTTCATTTCACGTTAGTAGAAGAAAAAGCGTTCTAACGCCTGTTATGATCTATAAACTGTATATTAAAACAGATTTATCCATTTTTGGGCGGGAGGCCTCTACACAGAAGATACCAGATCTATTGGATCTTGCGCATTAGTTCGTTGAATATCTATTGGTTGACGAAAGTTGCATAATCAATTGTACTACTGGTGATATAGAGTGAGGTGAGGACAATAAACCTCGGTGCTTAGATTATACAAAACCGATGACCCTTCAGAGATGTTGTACGGCCAGCAATCTGTATTACTTCTCTCACTGAAAGCAAAATAGCTTTTAATTAACGTCAACGCAGCAGCGTATTGTGGCCTTAGGCATGAAAACTATAATTTATTAGAGACTGCCACGTGACAGCGCGTTCTATCCTCGCGCGGTGAAATTACGTTCGATTCAGCGGCAAACGATTTAGATGAGAAATGTAGACATTAGCGGTACGAAATGCAGATATTATCCAGCTGAATTCATTCGCGATTTGGTCTCTGCACGAAAAGGTTTGTAGCATACCAATCACTTCCGCCGCAAATCTCAGAAGTATGGTATTAAATGCCCCGCGATCTACCTTGAAACACAGACGCGCCCCTCCATCTATTGCAAGTTACAGTACAGTTTCTCCTGTTGTTGGTCATATACTATCATGCCCCTGGCTAAACACAGAATGAGGAGCAAAAAAAGACAAACAACACTCAGTTTTGATCCGGTCCAGCCGGGCTCTTCCCCATCTAATTCTGCTCTTCCAGCTGCCAGAGTTCGTTACGATGTTCCAGGACAGAAAGGGCTGCGACGTCTCCACAAGGCACAGCATGTGACTGATAACAGCTACTTCAACTCTTCTGGGGATCAAGAAATCTCCAGTATTGCTAGCCCGCCGAGGAAGAAAACTGATGGATCACTTCCTTTCGAACCACTGCCAACCCCAGCGAAATCATCACAGGCAGAAAATGTGGCGAGGGTGTCAAACGGTGCGTGTTAATACGTAATTGCGAATCCATAATGCTTATCATTTTTTACAGACCTGAATAGTCCTGATGACAGTGATGACGACGATATCAAGCCGTATACTGCATCGCGTACATCTTCGTCCAAGCGACGAACATACAATGCAGCAGAGGGCAAGAGACATGCTTCATCCGCAATATTCGCTTCCACAGAAAGGAAGACGTCCGGGTCACACAGGAGATTTGATGAGCATGCAAGTGAATCTGACGGTTCCCTAGAGGAAGAAGACGAAGCAGTAGTGATAGGGAGGAGAAAAGTCATTAATCCCTCTTTGCAAGAGAATACCCGTCATTCTACAGGGTTTGGTTCTATTAGAACCTTTCTAGGTAGCACTGATGACAGTTCAAGGGAGCCGCAACAGACACCAACAAAAAATTTTTCAACGGTTTTCAATACTCCACTAAGTGAACGCACGGCACCCGACCTAAGCTCGCCATCAACTTCTTCTCGAATACCACGACCTCAATCTCCGCAAGTGACAACAAAAGTGTCCGTAGTCGAAGAAGATAATGAGACTGATGACATTATACCTAGCCAGCGAGTACGCCGAAGACAGACCATTGTGTTGGATGACAGTGACAGCGATGCTGAAATATCAAACTCTATTCAAAAGACGCTTAAACCACACAATCCCACCCAGCTTGATGACGACTCCACTGGATCAACATCCCTATCACCCTCTAAAAGACTTACGCGGGTATCAGTTTCGGAAAGCGATGATGACAACGAGCCAATAACTTCACCTTTGAAAAGACAACGAAATATAGCCCATTATGCACTGGAGACGTCTCCCGCAAAACGATCTAGGACGATATCCACGGGAATGGAAGATGAAGATGACAGCGATTTTCCCTCCATTCTGAATGCAACGAGAGCAAGAACCAAGGCGTCACAGCAAAGTAGAAAGAAAAGCAAAGGCTTAGCCGGCAAAGACACGCCCACTCGTCTCACTCGCCAGCAGGTAACCACTCGAAGGCATCGAACAGAGAAGGAGAAAAAGCTAGAACTTCTCAGACGTAGACGTGCTGGCGAGAAGATTGATCAGTTGACGGATTCGGAATCATCTGAGGAGGAGAGAGCAGCCCTATATGACAGCCAAGACGACCATGAATATCTCACAGATTTCCCGGATGAACCAGAGGACGAGAGGATTAAAAAGACAGAAGAGCCCAGGCCCAAGATGGCCCACAGGCCTGCTGATGATGAAAGTGCTGATGAGGATGATGAAAAATTCATAGTGGAAGATGATGACGAGCTGTTAGGAGTGCCTACCACTGGTCTACATGACATACCACTTGAATTCACTCATGCAGCCCACAAGCCTTTGAAAGAACACTTCCGAGATGCTGTTGAATGGATGGTTCATTTGAAGATGAACCCTGGATTCAATCGAGAGGACCCCATCTACACAAACGCTTTCAAGAAACTGGATGACGAAGTTGCAGGATATGCTCGGAGTAAGTTCGTATCTTCAGCTTGGGGTGAAGACTTCTCAAGAGCTATCAAAGCACGTCCAACTATCCAGGTTGCCGAATTACCTTCCGCAGATCACCTTCATAAGTGTTCTGCTTGTAACCGCAGTGGACATCCATCTTCGTTTATCATCACGCTCTCGGGAGCTCCATACCACATGGAGACGCTCGAAGAAGTTGAGCAGGATGAAGACGAGAGCGATGGCGGCGTGACTGTCAATAGCCAAGACCAAGAGCTAGTTTCGGAGGATAGAGAATGGTATGTGGGCAGGTACGTAGTGTCTAGCTTTTGAGGATCCCTGGATGTTTATTGACTTTTGCGTACAGTCACTGTGCGATGAATGCCGAATGGGCTCACCGACTAAGTCACTGGAAATACGAGCTCAATGAATGGGTGGTCGGAAATCTAACGGCGGAGGGTTATCTATCAGGGCGTGAATTGGAAAGGAAGGAGAGAATGAAGTCCAAGCAGAAGCGGGAGTATGCGAACAGCATTGTTGACAAATGGCAGGAGAACGGGACGATCGGGAGTCTGTATAGTGACTTCAAGAGGAACATGGAGGCTGCACGAGCTACAAAGTCACAAAGGTTCTTTCGCGGATGAAGGGCCATTGACAGCCGGAGATGGATAATATAATGGGTGATATAATTCAAAACTTCCTTGACACGCTAGGTTATGGACTCGGCAGTGCGGCTTGCTCTCAATAATGTTTCTCGATTGTCTTCATGCACGTTTTGCGCATGAAGAGGCAGATTAATACGAGCTATCTTGGTCGAAGAATTAGGATATGGGGGAGCTGAATACTACTGGTGAAGAGGTTGCCATGCGCTACAGGATGCTATGGTTATTCAATAAGCCTCTTTAAACACCCTTAATGCTTTAGGTTCATCCAATTGAACAATTCTTCGGGCCAATTTCCAATTTTATGGGAGAACGGTCAGACCGTGAGACTCAAGATAAAAATTGGATTCATCATTGACAGAACAATTGGATTGACTATCTGTTTACCGAGCTAATGAATGGGCGATGCACACCACCTAAAACTCCCAAGAAAAGAAGTGAAATGAAATGAGAGAACACAGGGAGCATAACTTGCAGTATATTTTTTGTGCAACGACCACTGCACAAGTATAATGGTCAATTGGCAAATTACACACCTGGCGTCGGGCACAGCACAGATTCACTCTCACAGTTACAATTGATTGTCACGGGCAACGACCAAAAAAAGAGATTGCGGTGGATAGCTTTGTGAGCGTTGCGGACGATCCGACGACGTCAGATCAGGCCGGGGAAGCGCAGCTCAGCGGGATGGCGTCACCACATGGGAATCGCGCCGAAATGCCATGACGAAATAGCGTGCAGCGCGCGAGACACACAACAGGTGCAAGGCCGGACGATGTCTCATGTCTCGTGTGAATCGTGCGCGCGGCTGCTTGTCTAATAATTACGTCGATTTGGTTCTGTTGCTTCCAATTGTCCTCGTCGCGGCCCCATGCGACCGCACCCTGGCCGGCCTGAACGTAGGTGGTGGGATCGTGGCCGTGATCGATGGGGACCTACTAGGCGGACAGGACTGATCAGATGTACCTTGTACTAAAGTAGGATCGCGATGCAGAGATGCACCCGCGAAGCCACCGATGTACTTCTCTTCTGCCGTTGCCCCATGTAGGTAGGTGGTGGTGGAGGAGATGCAATCACCGCATTACAGTCATCTACTTTTAGCATCGAGTGTACGCGCTCGATGTTACCGCAGCGGAGCCAGAACTTGGCTTGCATGGTGCACGTCTCCAGCCACCGCCGTCGGGGAGAAAGGTTTACTGTACGTTGCGGGCGGGGATTTTTAAGGTTGGGAGTCTGGACCTTGGGTGTGGCGTCAGCTTGCAACGCTCCCCGTGCTTCGGCGCTGGCAGCGCGTCCCAAATGGCACAGACGTAACTTTCCATGGTTGACCAAACCGGCCAGCCAATGCCCACAGCGCCGCCTCTTTGGGTAGCGGATCAACACCACGATGGAGGTTGCTCAGCCAGCAGCTACCAATGTGGCAATCTCGGCCCAGAGCAGCAGCTCCGATGCTCCAATGGGCGAGCTCGGTACCTTGCTGGTGACGGAAGACTGCTGACTGTGACGTTAATGTTCTTTTGGTCCTGGCCGCGTCCAAGCAGACACAGGTACAGTACAACACGGCAGTGGTGATGGAACCAGCTATGACGCCAGCTTGCCGTTTACGTATGGCAAGCACGGATGAACTGTCGTGCCTGCTGGGGAGAGCAAAGCAAGAAAGAGCCGTGAGTCTCTCGGGAGTGACGAAGGTGCAGATCTTGTTTGCGATGGACCCAACCCTGTCATTCCTACACTCACAAATACCCTCTTCTCCTCGCCCGTTGCTCAGTTCTCCTCTTTCTCATACTATACACATCTGCAATCTCATGACACTACGGCCTCGCGCACTATAAAGACACCGCTCACGTTACACGAACCAAATACCCAGTGATACCTGTCGATTCCCCTGGATCCCGCCCAAAAACATACTTGAGCTCATACCACGCACTATCACGTTCACCGTTTTCTCTTTTTCTTTGTCTTTGCTTTCTTTGTCGTGATACCCCCGAGTTTACACCCGTAGATATCAACATGGCTTCTACTACTAAGGTCAATCGGCCGACGGACATCAAGGCCAAGCAGGAGGATGTCAACCGGAAGCTGCAGTTCTACGGAATCCTCTCAGGTAAGGACTTCGTGAGAGTTCCAATTATACAAGAAACCACAAGCTGACAGAAACTGCATAGCTTTCCAAGCCGGCAAGGTCCCATCTGTAAGCAATTGATCACCCTCAGGTCCCATGATTTCGGCATCTAACGTCTTCACAGAACGAGCAAATCGATATCGCTCTCAATAGCTTCCTGCAATCACGTGCACTCGCCAACCCTTCTTCAAAGCTCTCAGAGGAAGGTCGGGGTTTGGTTGCGGATCTCCGTGATGTTGTGGAGCAAGCAAAGCTGATGCTCCTGACCAAGAACGAAGGAAACCTCATCCAGGACTTCATCTGGCAATGCGAGCAAGTTAGCGGTGACAATGCTAACCTTCCAAACGCCCCAATCGAGAAGCAGCAGGCCAGGGAACACGGCAACCAGGTGTTGGAGGGCTTCCGCACCCTTGGCACACTGATCATTACCAATGGTCAATTCCGCAAGCTTCGTAAGTTTTTTGTCTTCTGATGGTGCTCCTCGAGGGTAATATCTCTCTGACCGATAATTAGTGAATGATGCCGTCATCCTCCTGCGTGATATCGCCGGAGATGCTGCAACCAAGGCCGCCTCAAAGGTCAACCCCTCTGAGGATGAGCTCCGACAAATCGATGAGCCAGCTCCAGACCATACTTGGCACGAGGCTCCAGATCTGTCCAGAGAGAACATCAAGAATCAGATGTCTCAGCGAACCGGCCGCCAAGCCCCAGCTGGTGCCCGCGATTCCGGATACCAGCCAGGAGATGTCACTACTGACAACCAGCAATCTGGTGACCAGTCAGGCCTTGATACTGATGCTGCCAAAGAGGCCGCCAAGGGCAGAACTGCCGAGGCCAGAGACCGTGCCAGAAACTATCTCTCCAGGAAGGTGCCAGATGAGCGACGTGACCGCACTATTTGGCGACTGAAGAAGATGGTAGTCGAGATCCAGAGCCATCCCGACTGTAAGGAACCCACACATGCTTAACATCATCCGGGAAGGGTACTAACAATGGAATAGATCAAGAGGCAGTCAACACACTCCTGGGCCTTGCGGAGCATTATGGTGGCCATGCTAGCAACTATAGCCAGCAGTCATCTGGTGCTGCCAAGGACGTCTTTGAGGACCAATATGTCAAGGCTGCCCAGGCTGATTTGAAGACACTCATTGAGCGCTTTGCTAACCATACTTCAACCGACGACCTCTGGGATTCCATCAATACCATCTACCGCGATGCCGATGCTGATCCGGAGCTGAAGAATTGGTTCAAGGATACGGACAGGTACATCCGCAAATGCCTTCAACAGCAAGGCTACATTACGGGAGATCGTGCCAATGAGGAGTGGAATGACCTCTATGACCGAGGCAACTTCCTCCTCCGTCATCGTTACCGCAGCCACACCGACCGCGTTACTGATGAGGCCAAGTTCTTGGGTGATCAATTCAACGCGGACCCCCATAACAAGAGATTTGCCGATTCGATGAACAAGCTCTTCCGTGATCTTGGAAACGACCAGAACGGAAAGCCAACCTTCAAGCCTCACCTCCTCAAGGACCTCACCCAGGTGATCCTTCCAGGAGTCTTCGAGAACATCTACTATATCCCTGTTCCCAGAATTGAGTATAGTGATCCTCAGTTTGACTGCGTCATCGAAAATCTTGTGGTGGAGGGTGATAACTTGATGCCCAACATCTTCGAGTTTGCAAATGGTGAGTAGAGCCGCCTGTTAAGTCGCGTTAGGATATAGATAACTGACGAGAGTAGACAATTATTTCCGATGGGGCCGCAAGACATTCGCCAACAAGAATGCAAACTCAGCTACCATGTCCATTTCTGGTGTCCAGATGGACCTCCGCGATGTCTCCTATTACATCAAGCGAAAGCAAGGATTCCCAAGCATTACTGATCTTGGTGTCCTCGATATCTTCCTCGGTGGATCTGGTTTCAGTTTCAAGATCAAGATGGCTACGGCCGACAAGGCTGACAGGCAGCACTTCTTCAAGGTCGAGAAGGTCGATGTTGATGTCAAGAACTTCAAGATCAAAGTGAAACAATCCAAGCACAAGCTGCTCTTCTCTCTTGCCAAGCCAATTATGCTCAAGGTCATTCGACCAGCCCTCCAAAAGGTGCTCGAGAAGCAAATCAAGGAGGCTGTTCACCAGCTCGATGGCGTGTGCTACCAGATCAAGACCGAGGCGGACAGGGCGCAGTCTGAAGCTCAGGACGATCCCGAGAACGCACCAAATGTGTACAGACGCTACTGGAATGCCACCCAGGGTCACTACACACAGCGTGCCCAGAAGAAGGCTGACAAGGCCAAGGAGAAGGCCTCTGACGCCAAGTTCAATATCAGCATGACTGCTCATGACTCAATTTTCCCACAGATCAAGCTTCCAGGAGGTATCTCAACCAAGGCAACAGAGTACAAGGAGCTTGCCATGAAGGGTAACAAGTGGGAGTCTCCAGTCTTCAAGATTGGTTCTGCATCACCTACCAAGAATCTCCCAAGGGCTGAGAAGATCACTCGCAAGGATCATCAAGTCACGGAGGCCCGTCTCACAGAGAGACACGAGGTTCAAGGCCGCGGTGGTAACAACGTCCCTGATGCTGCAGGATANTGCCGCCGCCGGAGGCGCTGTTGGAGGTGCTGCTGGATATGCCGCCGGCTCAAACGCAAACTACAACGCTCCTGGTGCAAACTACAATGTTCCTGGCACAGCTGGATATGCCGGCGGTGCAAATAACGCTCCTGGCGCAGCTGGATATGCTGGTGGTGCAAATAACCGTGCTCCTGGCGCAGCTGGATTTGCTGGTGGTGCAGATGAGATGGCTCCTGGCGCAGCTGGATATGCTGGCGGCGCAACTGGACAAGCCGGTCGTGGCAATGACTACGCTCCTCGTGGCAACGATTACGCTCCTGGCTTACCAACACAGTCTGGTGCTGGCTACGGTGGTGGTGCTGACAACATCGCTCCTGGCGCCCCTGGACACGCTGGTGGCGCTACCAATTTGGCTCCAGGCACTGGCGGAGACCCGGCACTGGCAGCTGCAACAGCTGCTTATGGAAACAAGGCCGAGCCTTTCTCCAACCAGGTTGATCAAGCTTTTGGCAACACCAACGTCAATGGACATAAGGGACAGCTTGGCCAGACAAATGGTCACACAATGCTTGGTGCAAACAACCCAGTCATTAACGGAAACGCCATGCACACCGTTTAAGCAAGAGCTTTATAGCAACATACTGGAATGAATGTTTTGAGTATAGCTAGTTCTATGGGAGCCAGATTTGTACTTTGATACCACTACTGCTGGGCTAATGAGGATGAAGGGGGACCGTCAATCCTAGTATTGTTTCCTTTGTACTGTGTAATGTAATAGTTATGTATTTTTTAGTTTCAAAAATAAACGCTGTTGTATGAAAATGTCTTGATGCTTGTCACACTGTGCAGAAGCGAGTTCATAATAGAAGAGGCGTGATTGTGATCATTCTCATCCACTTTCGAGATCTCCCTTTTCAGCAGGCCCCGAATCGCTCACGAATAGGTCCCGAATAGCTTGATTCATAGATATGCAACAAAACTTTTCCTGAAGTCTTGGCATCGCCTGATTGGTGCGTGCCATCTTTCCAGTTTTGATGCTATCCAGACAGGTTGCCAAGGTATCTCTTAAATCTCGATATGTGATGAATTTCTTGGGTTATATTTGGTGAAGACTGCATTATGCCTCTGAGGCAAAGTTAACAGCTCCACTAACAAACCTTGAGAAACATTGAACTGAGTGTTCCAGTTCTATTTAGTATCCAAAGTTGTGCATCCTGTCACATTTGCCTCTTAATTGTATTCCTCGAAAGAACTTCAAAATATACAAGAGAGGTTCTGGAGATATCTAGTACCAGACGTGCAACAAAAGATATCCCGTGTCTCGACAAAGCTGGAACACTAATACATATGTTCCGAGTGTCTACCCAATCAATAGGAAAACATATCCATTCCATTTCACGAGAATTGATCATCCTGTTAAACACTATCTGGAGATATCTACAACTCAGATGTGCAACAAAAGCCGTCTTGTGTAACATTATGCTGAAGCGATGACATATAGTTCGGATGTTTGTCCAGTCATAGAACAAGGACCGAAGTTCCTCAAAACACCATGCCTCACCGTCTCGAGATATCTACAAACCCAGACGTGCAACAAAACAATTTCTGTGGTCCTCCATGCCACAAGACTAAATTGCTATCTTACAAATCACAGATAGAGAGGCATTAAGCTTCTCTCATCTTTTGTCTAAAAACACCATCGCTCGCTAATCTGGAGATATCTCCAACTCAGACATGCAACAAAGCCGTGTGCTAGACGGCGCTATTGGTTCTTGGCGGTCCTCGCTATCTTTGCCACATGTCGTCTTGGCTGGGCTCACTAAAATAACACTCATACGAATAGCGAGGTGTTTCTTTGTATCCCGGGTGATCAATTTAGAGCAAAAGTGAGCTTCTTATTGCTGTTTAGCATGCTGAGAGCCAAAAATTGCGAACTTCACCAAGCCCGTAGTGGGCGTTGAAGGTGGATTTGAAGGCAGGTATAATAGGTCTTAAACGGATGGAAAGTGGAATGACACAAGCCAGGTAGTAAACACAGGGGTCATACAATTGTGTATAGTAACCTCTGATATGAAGCCTGGCTTTCACCTTTCTTCGTGCAGTAGTAGCGTAGAGAAGAAGTGACGAATTTGTGCCTTGGCTAATGGCACAAGGGTCAGGTACGATGTGTGCTCCAAAATGGACCGAATATTACTTAGCCATTTTCAGGATTAGAAAATGGTTAAGGGTTGTTATCTTTCTCTACTCATTTGAGAACTAAAGCAATGAGCAAGCCACACACTTTTCAAACGTGAAAATTTACCATGTGCTTTTGGTATCTATTTGCTCTGTAAAACCAGGACAAGATCTTGCCTGCCCCAAACTGTCTGGAGAGAACGGAGCTCTTTAGCCTGGCTTACATACGATACAGTTGTGTTAAAAAGATCATCTCTTTGAGGGCTGTTCATCATCTTTGCAGGTGAATGAAAAGAAGAAGCAGAAAATGCCTGAAGACTTTCTTCTTAAAATCGTAGCTTACACAGTTCCACACTACTCTCACTTGATGGGGACAAGAATGCAGTAAATGTATAAACATATAACACAGCTTTCAACTAGAAAGCCGTGCAATGCATCTTTTCTCTTCCTTTCTCTTCTCTTACAAACTCTAACCCCCCATGGTAACGACAGCAACGCCTTTGCCTGTTTTCTTAGCAAAAAGCAATTTCCTCTTCTTCTCAGGAACAAGCGAGGGAAAGCAAAATAAACATGATCCATGACACCCGCAACATGATAATGGAGCAATGTGAAATTTTCAAGAGCAACAAAAAGCCGATGGGTCCTAGGGACCCTATCCCACAAAAAGAGAAATGGTGCCAGAGAGTACACGAAAATCAGACCCGTTCATGTTCAAGTCCACCTTATCTCTTTGCTCCTTCAGGTAACTGAAGCTTATCCCGTATATCCGGTGCAGCGGCTTTCGCTCCTTCAAGATTTAACTCCGGGTCAGTCGGATCCACATCAGCGAATCCCGGTTCCTCCTCGACGACCTTTTCCAAGCTAAGGTTCTCATCACTCTCAACGGCAATGGCTTCTGGTTCGTGACCTTTGCCACTGTTGCTTCCGGAAACACCAACGGCAGGCACCCCTTCCTCCTCCGCTTTTCGTTTGGCATCACCGACGAGCTTCTCCGCCTCGCTGATCCTGCCTGGATGGCTGGTGGGGTCACCTTCAACACCGATTGCAGCCGCAGAGTCATTTGCAGTGTTGATATGTGCCGATTTATTGAGACGGACAATCATGCAGGACAGATTGTCCGTGCTGAACCGCGCAAGGGCATGTTCAACAAGTTGCTTTGCCGCCAGAACGGGGTCTTCGACATTGCGTACTAGGTCTACGGCTTCTTGATCAGAGCAGACATCCCAGAGCTGCATAAAGTTAGTCCAAGCCCGGAAATATAAACTGAGACATAGGAACACTTACACCGTCGCATGCTAGAATAATAAACTCATCAATATCGGGTTGAATGACTGTTTCTGTGGTGTAAGGGTGTCCAGTCACCAAATCCTTGATGTAGGTGTCGCCGAGAGCCCGTGTCACAGCCAAGACACCATTAACACGGTTGTTGAGAATGAGTCCTCCAGCATTGGCAATACGCTTGCCCTCGTTCTCATCGCTTCCCTTGTGATCGTAAGATAATCGCAGGCCTTTCCCATTTCTACATAGCACAATTCGAGCATCTCCGACGTTTGCAGTGTACAATACGCGTTGACGAGAAGCTTGTGTTTTTAACCTCGCATGTGTAGCTTCAGTTGATGTGTTACTTAATTGTGAAGGGGTTTTGCTCTTTTCTGAAGCAGTTTCGCCAGCCTTCGCGTCATTCTTTGCGGCTTCCTCTGCTGCCTTCACAGCTGCTGCAGTGGCAGGCGCTATTGCCGTTGAACCTGTCACTGAAGAGGCGTTCGGTATTCTATCTTCCCAACGAAGAACGGCTGTGACAGCGGTGCATCCGCTATTCTTCAGAGGGAGTCTCTCAAGCTGCGCATCGACATTCATAAACGTCTGGTCTAGCAGTTCAGGAATCGGGGTATTGGGGTTCTTGCGTATCAAGTCCTCCAGGATAATGTGAAGTTTCTTTCCACACCAGTCCGCGGCAAACGTTCCTGCGTGGCCGTCAAAGATAGCAAAGTAACCATTGTCCGTTTCCATCATGTCATTCGAGGCAGGAATAAGACTGGATGACGAGTCAGTCTTGCCAGATTCATCGCTGGACTTTGTCTCGCCTGAAGTAGGTGCTGGCGTATGTAAGAAGTTGTAAAGAAAGGCATGTGTGTCCTCCATAGTCCTGCGACATTTCTTGTTCTTGTCTTCCCACACGCCCACCCTGAACGTCGACCTTGGCCCTGGATGCGATTCGCCGGCAGAGTTGTTGTGTTGGCCCTGGGGAACACTCAACGCTGGGTCTGACTTCCCAAGCTTCTGCAATGGGGTCTGGTTATTCGGCTCAGCGCTACGCATGAAGCCGCTCGAGTTGGGACTGGGGCTGAAGTGCAACGAGTTCTTAGCACTGGCAAGGAATGAGCTGGCTTTGCTACCAACGCCACTGCTACTTCTCCTCTTCTTCTCTCCCTTGCCTCCATTTTCCCCGCCGCTACGACCTTGTGGGCTCCCATTTCCACCTCTCTTCTCACCACCTCCCACGTCTTCGACCTTGGTGGCGTCACTGCTTATCGCATTCTTGGACCCTGGAGACCCTGATCCAGGGTCTATGATCGCCTCTTTCGGTGGTGAGCCGGAATTGCCAAACATCCTGTTCAACAGGCCTCCTTGGGAGGAGAAGCTCCTCCGTTTGCCTGCCAGCTTGCTGACTTGATCCTGTAAGTCCTCGAAGGGAAGTTGTAGAGAGCAAAGCGGAGATTGCAGACGCGTTATGTGAAATTGAAGTCAGAATATCGGCGCTTGAGGCACTTTCGCAGAGGCAATGGGTTTCTGTAGTTCCAGTTGGGTCAGATTTAGCAATGGACTTTGGTTGTTGAACGTTGCACGTCTCAGCTAAACGGTGTCATTAGCTTTAGTCCCTCGCCGCACGATGACGAGGCGGGGTACCAGTTATAGCAGCCCGTCCCCAACACGTATTATAGCGCCGGATCAAGGGGAATTATGAACAGCAGTTAAGAAACGTGTAATGTGCATACCAAAGTGTAGATATACCGTCCTTCTTCTTTCAACCCGAATTAAATCTTCGTGTGCTTTCTACGTGTGTGCTAGACGCCTTGTTGGGGAGCCTTGTTTCTTGGAAGTCGCGTGTAGCGGATGACGACCCTCTGCGCGCTGCGGGCTGATTCTCGAAATACCCAGGCGAACTCAAGAGCAATCTGGCGTCCCTGTGGGAATGTGTCGCGCAGGAGGGCTTCTGCGATTGGTAATATCTCGGAGGAGCACGGCGGGAACTGTGTCGAAACCCCGAGCAGTGCGGAGGAAGCTGACACCTATTTGTTCTACTGCGCAGTGGTAAAGCTTCAGGACCACGGATCGGCAGGCTGCAGGGTGGAGGAAGCGGCTGGCCGTCGTAACAATGCGGAATCGAAAGGGAGAGATGCCTCTGAAGACGTGAATTGAGGATATTCACAAAGGTGCCAAGTTTTCCCAATTCGTTGGAGGTTGCGCGAAGGGAAAGAGAAGGGGACCCGCAAAGACCTATGACGATCGTGAACTTGGGATTGTGCACAAAGTTGATCTGGGCAATACCATGCGATGAGAGGCTGTGCTGGGGGCTCGGCACAAACATCTGGGTATCTCCGTTGCCTCCTTCGCGCGCTAGTTACTCGCTCATTTCTCAGAGGGGCTCGAGGGGCCTGTGAGTGCAGCAGGGATCCTCTCTGTGTGGAGAAGCGTCCGCCGACTCCGAGCGTTCAGGCCTCCAGTGCATTGTGGCTTCTAGACTTCCAGTCTCTACTGGTTGACAAACGCTGTGTGCGTACTTCAGGTACGGAAATTCCTGCCCAAGCAGATTACGTCCAGTCCGGCTCCGGATATTAGATGGCTGATGCGTCCAGAATTAGCCCTTTCAACAAAAGCCCCTCTTCCACTTTCGCATCGTAAGGAGGAGCGGGAACGGAGGAGACATGATCCTAGCCATCTGATAACAGGCACCTGCAGGAGTTACGCAAGACGCCCACCTTGGGCTTTGAATTTGAACGAAGGAAGGAACAAATGCCTCTTCATATATTCACACCACTCAACTACTACTTTGTTGTCTAAGTAAAATTATCTATATGAACAAGATGAAGCGGGGTTGATCGTAGGGCCTCTCCACACAAGTCAACTTGCATGTCCGCCCACGCAATTATTAATAATACGCCAAAGTAGAAACCCGTCCCTTTTTTGGTTATGTTCTTTGATTCAAAAAAACCACAGAACTCCGGAGAAAACAGCCTAGCGAGCGCGGAAAGGCCGGGGATACCTGAAATAGCAAACAGTAAAGATGGGGGGTATATACACTGTCAAAAACCTAAGCATCATAACTAGCAGCCACGCCGGGTGCGGGGCTCTCCAGGTCAATAGCCTCGACCGTATTGCGAATCTTGGCGCTCTCACTAACGAGGTTGCCAAAATACTTCCTCGCGACCTCGCTCTCGTGGCGGATCTTGCGGGTTTCTTCACGTTTGGACCCGAGCTGTTCGACGGAGCGCTGGAGGCCGACTCGGAGATTATCTGCCGGGAAACGGAGAACTTTGCGCACCGATGATGATATCCGATCGCTATTCGTATGGACATAGTCAATGACTTCCAATTGCGCGGCTATTTTGTTGGAAAGACGGTGAGGTAGGGAATGGGGAATCTGGCTGATAACGTAATATGTCGCCGCGATAGCTTCTGGGTGTTAGTATCGTGCTTTCTGGGTACGGAGAACTCTGCAAACTCACCAGTTGCAATCACACCCGGAATGATCAACCTCCTTAAATTGTTATTGCCTACCACTCGCATTGCCCCAAGAGCCCCGTCAACCCAGCTGACTCCACCTACCATTCTACCACCTACTACAGTTGCGACTGTCATGGCCATACCGGTACCTGCGAGTTTCTCTTGCCGCTGAAGAAGTGTAGACCAGTCAAAGAAATCCCAAAATTCCGTTTCGACCTCAATCTGTTTTGCTAGAATGTCTCGTTTTCTCTTGAACATGATGTCGCTCCTGAAACTGAGATCCGTATACTCATCTCCAAGATGTAAGAGACCCAGCTGTTTAATGGCGTTGACGCCTTCGACAGTTCGCGTTCGGGCATTTTCCTCGCATTGTGTGACCGCCGCAGCAATCTGTGATAGCATAGCCTCTTTCAGGTCGTCTGCGTAGTTGAAGGCGCCAAATATTCCAGGATAAGGCACCTGGAGATCATCGTCAGCTACTTGAGAAATGGTGGCTGCCAAAGTAGCTCGGGTGTGGTCATAGATATCTTTGCACGTAGATTCGATTGTCTGGTCAATCTCGTCGCTGACTTCTGTTTTCGCCTTCTTAGACGCTTCCAGAAGAGGCTCCAGCTCATCTAGTTCCTTTGCTACGCGATCAAGTTCCGATTGCGCAACTTCTAGGTTGACTTGCGCCAGTGTATTGACGTCCCCTAAAACATTGAGGAGATAGGTCTTCGCCGGAGCTAATTTCGATCGCGCACGTTTCTCTAGCACAAACCGTCTCAATGATTGCTCGAGAGCCTCGAAGTCTCGGATCTTCTCCCTATCCTTCCCTTTCCCTTTCCCACTTGGATCATCATCGTCGAAATCTGGACCATCACCTCCACCCCCGCCTCCGCTGGAACTACCGCTCCCGCCAGGGCCACCTCCTGGGAATGGTACTGGAGGAACGGCGTTGCTTGACACGAAGTGTACTAATTCCGAGGACTCCTTAAACGTGCGTGGACTGAGGCCGGCAATTTGCTTCAAGATCATCTTCTGGCATCTTTCCTTGTCCCTGATATTGTCGTACCCATTGACAACTATAAACATGTAGGCCTTCTCTGCTGCTGCGGTCAAGAGAAATTCCTGGGCAGTTATAGTGAAATGATTTGCAGCAGAGACGACGAACACCACCACATCGATTTCCTCCTGCCGGGCAAAAACGGCAGTGGTCTTGGTGGTATCGGAATTGAGGCCGGGGGCATCAATGATAGCAATATCCACCACTCCGTTGTTCAGCAGGGATTCATCGATAGACCGTACATCCTTTATGTAAACTTTGCATTGCGCGTAGGTCTCGTTATCGGTAACAATCTTTTCCAGCTCTCGCAGGGTGAACACGTCGTATGAGCTCTCATCGTGTCGATTGTATACCACGCCTATATGCACAGCATGAACCTCCTCAATACCTCCATTCTCTCTTGCGTCCAAGACTTCGCAGAATATGCTCGTGCAGGGCTGCTGGTCTTCGGGCAAGATCTTTCTTCGCAGTAAGGCATTGCAAAAGGTTGATTTGCCAGCATTTAGATCTCCCGTGACCAAGACTTTGCTGGAGGTATCCTCTATCCGTTCGCGAAGAGAAAGGAGGTGCTTGATACTCGTGCTGATCTTCCCATCCAAAAGTGACGCAATTGAATTCTTCTCCAGCGAATGTACTAATTCCGCCTGGTGCAACGCGCCTAATTTCAAATCCAACTTCAAAATCGAAAACTCTTGAGCAATTTGGGGAGTAACCAATCGAGGCTCTTGTGAAGACCTATTCTCAGCGTCTTTGCTCGACTCCGCCTCCAGGTTATCTTCGCCGATCGATGTTTGCGCCCGACGCACTTGACCCGGCCGTGGGGATGTAGGTTCCTCGGTGACCCGGCCCATAGTTGATTGGGAGTGCGACAATACACGTCTTACTCCTTGCTTTGGTCCCATGGAAGCCTCAGCACGTTGTACCGAAGGATAGATGCAGGGCCATGTTGTATTCATCTCTTGCAACGATTTCAATGTCTCGACCACCCTGTTTATCGATCTTCCCAGAGCTACTCGGTGCTGATTGTACCATAACTGATGGATCGCATTCGCCTGGGCCCGCCTGCTATTCTCCGCAGCATCACTTGCATCCCCAAATGTCGGTGTCTGGGACGGTGTTGGGCTATCGGCCGTCAGTCTTGGATTCCAGCCACTGATATTGGTATGGCTGTCGCTTCCTTCGTAGCCGGAGTCATTGTCCAAGAGAGCTTGAAGTCGAGCAGCGCTTTCAGACGTTGAGCCGGAGCCGACGGTGACATATTGCGGTCGAGATGGAGGACCTCGGGATGCTTGAGAGCTTGATTCCCCATCCTCCGCAGGCTTTCCTTTGCCTTTGTAGTATTCCTGGCTCATTTTGGCGTAAGCTGAACCATGCGCAAGGATGGTTTTGCGCGTCTCGGAAGATTCAAGGTGTATGGTTTTCGCAAATAAAGATTTGAAAGTCCATATCGTAACATAATCAAATCTTTAGCGCGTGGCGAGCTGACAGGGGTTCTCATCACGTTCCCATGGACCCATTAACTGTCAAACACCGGAGCTCCACTCCAGCAGGTTTCACTCACGAATGTACTGAATATGAAGAGGAGTTGCAGCAGATATATGTATGGATGTAACATAATAGATAATAGATTATGGCAGATATTTTATTCAATATATCAAGACCGTATCTCCATTGAGCTAGCCATCTAATGAACTGGCTTACGTGCAGAATTCCTTCCATTTGTAGCTTAGCCGGTATTCCCGCCTCCATATCCCACCATCGAAGTATAACTACTGCGGTATGGATTAATACGCATTCTTTATTGAATAATTGGTATTGACGTGTCATAATAAAAAAAAAAAAANNCTCCAACTGTGCTTTGATCCAACCACGTTCAGAATCGGGTTGGGCGTGCTTCCAGAGTTTGCAGCCTCATATCCAAGGCACAAGTGAAGCTTCCAAGGCGGGCGGTTACATCACACCTAAGTCGCCGACTTCGAACAGACCCCAAAGTCGCATATACCCTTTCCTACAACTGCTCGGCAGAAGGCACCATGAATGTAAATGGGATCCCAGTTATTTATCTATATTGTATTACTTATTACTGACCAAAAGTTCCTCACAGATTGTCGAATGGGCCTTCGGAAAGCGGATGACGCCAGCTGAGCGTCTCCGCAAGCATCAGCGGTCCCTGGAGAAGACGCAGAGAGAGCTGGACCGAGAACGGGTGAAGTTGGAGAATCAGGAGAAGAAACTCATCCAGGAGATCAAGAAGAGCGCGAAGAATGGGCAGATGGGAGCATGCAAGATTCAAGCGAAGGATCTGGTGCGCACGAGACGGTACATTGAGAAGTTCTACTCGATGAGGACCCAGTTACAGGCGATTTCTCTACGAATACAGGTGAGTTTTTGGCTTACTACCAGTTAATCTGGAGAAGAGGATGAGTCGGTATCAGAAACGGGCTAATCGTGGTTGTGCGTGTATAGACTGTGAGGACGAATGAGCAGATGACACAGGCTATGAAGGGCGCTACTGGAGTTTTGGGCAGCATGAATCGCAGCATGAACCTTCCGGCCTTGCAGAGAATAGCCATGGAATTCGAGCGAGAGAATGATATTATGGACCAGAGACAGGAAATGATGGACGACGCTATTGATGATGTTACGGGCCTGGAAGACGAGGCTGAGGGAGAGGAGGTCGTTGAGCAAGTGCTGGAGGAAATTGGAGTAGACTTGAGACAAGCTGTAAGTTTATCGAAATGCTCCCAAATTCGAGGATCCAGGACTGACATGCTGGTTGAAAGATGGGCGAGACACCACAGGGCTTTCAAGGAACTGCAGTCAGCGAGGGCAAGGTTGCACAGGCAATTGGCGGTGGAGATCCCGAGGACGATGATCTGCAGGCTCGATTAAATAGCTTGAGACGGTAGATCTTTGAAGATTACGGATGATGGCGTTTTGTTGGCTCTATGATGGCGTGTCAGGGATTAATGAGACTTCCATACGTTGTGCGAAATTCAAAATCCAACATTTTCTATGTGTAATATGTGGATGTCTAATATCAGTACATGTTCCTGCGACTTTCCTCCTGGACGAATATGTGCCAACTCGACCTGGGCCTCTCCCCACGTTGATGGATGTTCCAAAATAAGGCAAGATTTCCCTCCTGCTTCGTCGTTGCGATCTCGGAGAGGAGGAAATAGGCTCTAGAAGAAGGTGGCTTTCCAGAGCTGAATACCACGCGTGACCCGTGCAACAGCAGAGCTTACTACGCCTTGCAAATTTCCAATCCTACGCTTGTCTGCAATGTATGAGATACGCAACAAGAACAACAACAAAAAAAAAAANCCGCCTGCATGGCTCAATCCACAGCACATGCGGCCAGGGAGTCGAACAGAGGTGGCACTCCAATTCCGGAATACTTTGCAGGCAAAGAGCGGAGTTAGATCCAACGAACGTCGACGAGAATGAAGAAGGAGCACCGGTCTAGAATAAATCCAATGTCGCAGCTGAGGGGAGAAGATGTGACAAGCAGGGGGACCAGTTCAGCATTTGAATCCCTCCGTTCAATATGTAGGCACTCCACGCTGCAATGCACCGGGTCATGTGCTCAATGCCTCCTTTTTGACGTGGGGGAATAAGGGGTAGTGGTACCGTTCTCATGCAGTGACCAAATCCTCGGCCCGTGATAGAAAGGAAATTGCCCACGTGTGTCTTTCACCGTGCTGCGAATGTAGCATCAAATTGTGGAATACAGGGCTGGAATAAACGCAACCTAGGCGCGAGAAAGAAGCAATTTACAAGGGAGCAATGCAATTGAAACCAAGGTCGCGGCAAATACTTTCAAATGCCTATTTTTGAAGCTGCGCTACGGCCTGAACAATTGCTGAGAAACTGGCAAGATATCCTACCTTAGCTGGTCATTCTTTTTCTCAATTGAATATTTTCTGAGCAATTAGCTGTGGCCCAGAATCTGGAGCTACGGAGATCCATCCAGGCACCACAGAACTCGCGCCACTTCTTACAGCCTGAGCTCAATTCGGCGGAGAAGAAAACAGCATATTTTTAACTGCGGTCGTTCGTGGCTCGCAAAGGACCTGCGGAGGATCGGCATGGAGAAGGCCCCGAAAACCAATGGCAGACGTTCACTGACGCCTCATCCCGCGGAGCTCGATGCTGTCAACCAAAACACGTCCGGAATCACCTCTTTACAAATGCTACCGCCGCCTCACCGAGATTTGCATGGCGTTGCACCGGGATTTTTTTTATTTGGGGCTTTGCAGGCTTCAGGGGCAGGCCGTGGGATACTGAGGGGAAGGTTGATGCACCCCAAAACGCCGTGACAACAACGACGTGGTGCCAATTGCTACTCGTGGACGGGCTAGGTTCGCCGCATGCTGCTGCTCCCGGGTCGCACTTCGACCGTTCCCCGTCTTGGTACCGTGGTATTATTTCCTGGCATTCGAGGTCCACACTAAGAGGCGAGAACGCCAAGGGGGACAGGAAGAGAAGAGCAGGGAAAGGAAAAGAGGAGAAAGGAAATGCAAGGAAGGAGAGAATGTTCTCTAAGGAGCCTGTGATTCTGGCATCCAAGACCCTCCCACGCTACTTAGTCACCCATGTGGAAAGACCCTGGTTTTCCAGAGAGAACCGGGCAATGCGACTGTATTTTTGTGACCTGGTGTTTTTTGGTCGGGTATAGGGAGCTGGGGAGTTGCTATACTTTCTTCAGTAAGGCACCACGACGGAGCTCCGTGGTACTTTCTACCTGTGTCTGGAATAGCTTCGTAGCGAGCATCTCCGTCTGCCGTATCTTCAAGCATGGCACCGCCTTGCCGTCTAATCGTGCTACTGCGGTGATCGGGGTCTTCTGTCACGGGACGCAGCCCACCGCGCGTCAATCGGTTCTCACGGATCCTCGAGGGTTGGACCGCTGGGCATCCAATGATGTCACCTCGGAACGTTGTGCGTGGCAGGGCCTGGGCGTGCAGGCCCTCACCGCCTGCCCAGTTGCGCATGGCGTCTGCCAGTCGCGAGCTGGGCAGAACTCCAAGGCTGGCCAACCAGCGCGCGGCAGCCCCCGGTCGCCCATCTCGGCGCCACGCCAAGGAGCGGCCGTGGTAATGTCGGTTCCATCACTCTTGCGCCAAGAGACCTCAGACGCTCGCAGATGCCGATTCTTTCCCGACCGACACTCGTGCGTGTCGGATGCTGTGCAGATAACGTATTTCGACCTCTTGGCTGGTGCTGGCGGGGTCGGCGAGTCTGTGTGGAAATGCGCCATCGACGACCTCAGAATGGGGCAGGATGGATGGGGATCGGGCAGGGTTCGCTGCACCTGGGAGCGCTAGCCCTCTAGTCATCTGGACTGGGGAGGAAAGATTGCCGGCCGCCGCTCGATGGTTCGTATCCGTGGGATGCGGTAGTACTGTAGTGACGGTCAATCCGCTGCATCTGCTCCGTGAAAGATGTTGCCAGACAGCGTGCGACCTCCAGTCTTCTTCTGCAACCGCCAGTGCTGCCGTTGTAGTGCTCCCCAAGCAAGAGCATCCCTCGAATCGGACTGGCGGCGGTGGCCCAGGCGTTTTTTGCCGCGTCGTACAGTAAGCGTCACTGCATCTCTGGAATTTTTTCGCGGTGCGCGCTGCAGCTAAAACTTGAGACCCCGTCTGGCATCCGGAACTAGTCGAGATAACAATCGGACCTGCGGCTCCTCATGAGCACATTCACAATTGGCATTACAGTACATATGCTCACCCCGTCGCTGCCGGGCTTCAGCGGTTGGTCCTGATCGTATCCTTTATCTCCTCATCTCCTCACACCAACGCCCGCGGACCCAGCGTAGGCTCTCGGCATTCCTCCTGGTGCCCACTTGGCTCGGGGGCTCAGCATTCTGCGCGGCGAGCTACCGGATCACAGGCAACTAGGCTCCTTTTTGGCAAGGCGGTGCATTGCTAGGTGCAGATAAGATAGAGACCTATCGTTGACGTTTCCGAAGTATATATTAGACGAACGGACATCCTCACCCTCGTCACCACCAACGCGTCCGCTACTGCTGGTTGCTGGTTGCTGTCGACGTCGAGCACGCTGCGACGACTTGAGACGCGGGTAACACAACCTGTTCTAGTCGTGTTAGGGAGCGGCGACTGGGCGCACCACCTCTGGATGCATTCGCAGCTTGCCAGGCTCAGGATCGAATTGACCGACCGGGGCCTTGAGAACGGATAAGGACAGCGCCAATTGCAGGCACCTGGACTCTACCCCAATACTTGTGGGCATCTGGACGAACCCGAATTGAAGTATCTGAAGCATACTCACCAAACCCTCCGCCCAACATGGCCTGGGAGCACCTGGCAATCAACCGGCCACATCTGGTCTACATCATCCTGGGTGGCTTCACCTCGCTTTTCATGCTCTGCTCTTCCTTCATCAAGGAGAGACTCTACATTGGTGAAGCCACGGTGGCCACCATTTGCGGCATCATTTTCGGTCCCCACGCGGCAAACCTCATCAACCCGGGGACATGGGGCAATACGGACCAAGTCACCCTGGAGTTCAGCCGGATCGTCCTCGTGGTGCAATGTTTCGCGGTGGGCGTCGAATTGCCCAAATACTACATGGAGAAGCACTGGCGCAGCGTCGTCTTTCTCCTGGTTCCCGTCATGACGTATGGCTGGCTGGTGACGAGCTTGTTCATCTGGTGGATGGTCGAGCCCCTAAACTGGCTCCAGAGCTTGTGTTGCGCGGCTTGCGTCACCGCCACCGATCCCGTTCTCGCATCCTCCGTGGTGGGAAAGGGCAAGTTTGCGAAGAGAGTGCCGAAGCACTTGAGAGATCTGTTGTCAGCCGAGTCGGGATGTAACGATGGCATGGCCTTTCCCTTCATATACCTGGCTTTGTATCTCATCCAGTACAATTTGAAAGCAGGCCCTGTTACCTTCCACTGGCTGGTTTACACCATCTTGTACGAGTGCATCTTTGGAGCATTTTACGGATTCTGTATCGGATATATTGGGAGACATGGCATTAAGTATGCTGAGAAGCATGATCTAGTTGACCGAGAGAGCTTCCTCGTGTTCTACTTTGTCCTGGCCCTCTTCTGTGCGGGTTCCGGGAGCATAATAGGGGTAGATGACCTTCTGGTTGGCTTTACTGCTGGAGTCGGTTTCTCCAATGACGGATGGTTCACGCAAAAGACGGAGGAGTCGCATGTTTCTAACGTTATTGATCTGCTTCTCAACTTGGCGTATTTCGTTTACCTCGGTACCATCATCCCCTGGGAGCAGTATAACAATGCCGCCATGGGTCTCTCGCCATGGAGACTTGTCGTCATTGCCCTCTTCGTGATTCTTTTCCGTCGGATCCCGATCATGATGATGCTGAGGCCATTGATACCGGATATCAAGACTTGGAGAGAAGCCCTCTTCGCGGGACATTTTGGCCCAATTGGTGTCGGTGCTATCTTTGTTGCAATCTTGGCGAGAGCGGATTTGGAGACAGATGGCGGTCCTACGCCATTAGCATCATATCCGGACCCGAATGCGCCCAACTTCACCCTTGTTGCCTTGATCTGGCCCATAACCACCTTCCTGGTCATATCTTCAATCGTCGTTCACGGGTCTTCCATTGCCGTTTTCACACTGGGCAAGCGTATCAACACCCTGACCTTGACCATGTCCTACACCACTGCGGGAGATGAAGGTCCGTCATGGATGAACAGACTTCCAAGGATCTCCTCACAATCAAGATCTCAGGCCAAGTCGGTGAGCTCAGAAACTGATATAGACAAGCTGGCGGATCTGCCTCCCGGATCATTACCGCCCATTGGAATTCCAGGCAACTTCTTGCGGAGACAGAAAGAGGACGAAGGTGCTCGATCACCCACTTATACGCGATGGAGAAAGAAGACTAGATGGGACAGCGGCCTTGGACCCGGTGGACCTATTTCTGAATCGGCTATCTATCCTCAACATCGTACTAACAGCGAACTCACGTCCGATACGCTGACTCCTGGTGGAAGCTCTCCTGAAAATGAGAAAGACGTGGACAACCTCGACCAAGAACGCCAATTGGGTGAGGTGCAAGATGACCCAGAGATGCATAGGATTCTGCATAAGGACTATGGCCGTGACATTGATCGCCCCGAGCAACATATGACCGAAGGAGAGCGCCATCCGGATAAGGTAGAGGTCTTTGAAGAGGGTAATGATATCGTGATAGAGGATGAAGATGGGGATGTTTTAACTACGCAGAAGAGCCCTCGAGGCGCGGAGCGTGAAAAGGAGATGGAGCATCTGAAGCAGGAGCTCAAGGACGATGTAGCAAACCCTAGTCATGGATATATGGACCTGAAAAAGAGGGTGCACGCATGGAGACATAGAGATGACGGTGCTGAAGCTGGCCCAAGCAAGCACAGAGAACATAAGCGAGGTCCAGCATTGGCCTATCAATTTGGAAATACTGTAAGTCACATTTCCTCCTTTTGATTTCGACATGCTAATAAGGCGGCATAGATTATCGTTGAAGATGAAGACGGCGAAGTAGTCAAGAAATACGAACTCCCCTCCAGGCCCACAGCCAAGACTCCAAAGGGAGGAGCCGGTGAAGGACCATCTAGTAAACAAGATGAGGCGCATACCGAGTCAGCAGTCATGCAAAGTATAAAGCGTATGGGAGAATGGTCTGGCTTCGGTCTGGGTCGCACCCCAGCGGATAACGTTCCCAAAGATGAGGATGACGACAGACATATCCGATTCATGATTGGTGGTGCAGGACGACGCCTTACCAAAGAGGACTTTTTGAAAGAGATCCAAAACCTCGATCCCAAGGCGAGATCCGAATTCATCCAGAAGACTGACGTTCCCCCCGCTGTCAAGGACCAGGCAAAGCAAGAGGCTCGCAGATTAAGCCAGCCCCACCCTGTTCGAAATCCCTCTAGCCGTTATGAATCACACTCCATCTCGCCGGGAGCACCAGCCCCTCGTGACGATGACAGGAGACGGATTAGCGAAGATGAACCTGGTAGCAGCAACACGAGCAGTGAAGATCGTGACGGACGCCGAGGGTCAACGAAAGCTGTTCATGTCGTCCGGCGAGACCCGGAAACAAGGAAGACGCGTCTGCAGACAGTGGCAAGATCCGACGAATCCGGCAGTCCAGAGACGCCGGCCGAGCGACGACGAAGAGAGCATGTACTGAAAGGTGTTGAGGATTCAGCAAGCCCCGGTTCCGAACAACGACGTGGGAGAAGCCCACGTAAGCGAGATGATGACGACTCCAACGGAGGAAACGGAGCAGAGAAAGAAACAGCCGCAGAGAAGAGGAGACGCGAGGCGGCTCTTGGAATGCGTGGTAGCACGCAGGATGACAGTGATGACGATGATACCCCTCGCGTGCCTCCGCCAGCCAGAAGCAGGGGCATCAGATTCGCGGAGAGTCCCGTTAGGAGGAAGTAAGTTTGCTTTGAGGGTTGAGAGGGTATATTGATGAGCTGCGTCATATTCTATGGGTGAAGGTTTCTAAGATTTTTTTTAGCACTAGGCGTAAGGTTTGGGTGCGTGCATCAAAAGATTTCTAGAGCAATTCTTGGGGAGCATTTGATGTAAACACTCCTTCCAGTTTTAAGAGTAATTATCATATTTTGCACAAGACGATCTTGAGTTCAGAATACCATACTTCAAAACGAAGAATGAATTGCTATCTCTCCATGTGAAGGTGTCTTCTCTAATCACGAATGAGTCGAGGAAGTTTATTTGTCCACTATATGCCCATATAACCCTTGTAAATGCTCTCCCAACAGTACGTATGTATGTATCCCTTGAATTGCAAACACATAAACCCAAGTTTAAGCCTCTGAATGCTCTCCCACAGTGCTGCCCTCTGTAATGCTTGATCTTCTACTTCCATCATGTTGCTCCTGTTTAGCTTCCAACAGACTGGCANTCGANGCNCANGCNTCGGCTCGCCTGTCCTCAACACCAAATGGGGATTCAGCTCGGGGCCGAAGTACCTCTCCCTTCTCGTTGTGCTTCTCGTGCCTCCTTCCAATGCCGACATTGCAGCTCTGGTCGTCCTCATTCGTTTTCCGCGCGTTCCACCTTCGCTCAGGAGATTACTCAGTCGATGTCGTTCCCGCTGCAACCGCATATCGCAAGATACGATCGAGCGCACGTACGGTGCAAGATCCAAGGTGATGATGTCAAAGGTCCGGTCGAACGAGGATGATTCCAGGTTCCCCGTGGTATGAAGGGAAGTTTTCTCCGGTTCTGAGATGGGATCGAATGCCAGGCTGAAGTCTCGACGACTCAGAAACGAGTCCGAAGGCGAGGACTTTGATCTCGCCCTGATAACTTCCATAATTCGTTCATCGTCTAAGGCAGCAAGATTCTTCGCAATATCCTCGTCGCCAAGTGAGCATTGTTGTTCTTTGAGAGTCTCTCGAGCTTGAGACTTCATCCAGATAGACATATCCATACGTATATCGTCGTAGACCACTTTTGGAGAGGCTTCTAGTAACCCATAGGCAAGGATATAGTCCTCGCGTGACTTGCTTGATATAGGTGGAAGACTGACGTCCAAAAGCTCCTTATTCTCCGGTGCAAAGTAAGGACCAGAGAGGATATCGGAATCACTCATGGTTTGGATAAAGTCATCGTACATATTGAGATTCGATCTAGGATCCGAATGTGGACGAGATGGAGCAGAACGAGCCCATGACTCGAGATTCAAGCTGTCATGCCAATCGCCAACGTCCATGTCCCAGCCCTCCAGAACTTCACACATCCTCTCAGCTTCTGAATTCTGTCCGGTGTGACGGAAATCTTCACAGAACCAGCCCATCCCAGCCTGATAAGTGCCTTCACTGACCACTCGAACAGTATCTCCGTTGCTATCGACATCGCTTCCGCGGGGCCAGCGAGGATAGTACCAATCCAACCCCCCCTTACGATCTCCGACAGCGAACTGACACCAGAAGTTTAATTCTGTGATTGCAGCTCGAAGATCCATTCGTCGACTGTCATATAGAGCTTCTACAGCTTTTCTTTGAAGAAGGTGCCCTTCATTCGCAGCTAGCAAGAGCATATAGTCCACTGCGAGATCGATTGGAGGAGGGTTGAATCGGATAATAGCATGCAATGACAATGACTGGAATGGTACGGCTGATTCATTATTGCATGTCATAATAATAGGGCGCTTTGACTGAGAAATGAGAGAAATTATTGTCGCCCAAAATTGCTTATCTTCCTCGTAAAGGATATCAACCTCCTCCAGAAGTATCAATGATTGCTTTTGCTGTTTGGGTTGCTTGGGTTGCTTCGTAGATTTTTTGTCTTTGTCATCCCCCTCTGGGGCTGAGGACTTCGGTTTTGGCGCCGTCTGCTCCTTCTTTTTGAAAAACGAATTCATTGTCCCCTGCCGACCGGATATGATATCCTCTTCCAACGTGTCAGGGAGCCGTTTCGAGTCATGATCTTCTAAAGGTCTATGTGTACCATCATTTGATCGTTGGACAAGGTGATTACGGGTCATATCTCCAACCTTCTCGATAACGTCCTTTCCGCTACGCCTACTATTCGGGCTAATCTCGAACACTTCGAACCCGAGTTCTTTAGCCACAGCATATACTGCCGCAGTTTTACCACAGCCGTGTGGTCCACTTACGACAACAGCGTTGGTTAATCTCATCGAGTCCTTGGAGCCTCTCGCCATCACATCACCTGCTCTGATCACAGTTTTTCTCTGTGCACCCTCACCACCAAGTAGCGGGTCCGGGTCCTCGGGATCTGAAATCTCATCCATGTAGTTCTCCTCCTCATCACTTGATATTATGAAACCTTCAAGGTCCTTGCATTTTCGTTTACGTTTGGCAGGCTTTTCGGCTTTTGGAGCTCCGGAACGCTTAGAAGACAAACTCGATTGACTCGATGGTTTATCTGCGGAGCCAGTATCAACCGACGTTACCGTTAATCTCTGCAGCCAATCTTTCAATATCAATGCTTCCTTCCCGCTTTGGAGAACTTCAGAAGCACATTTTGGAGCATACTTCTGCACCCAAGATTGCGTCTCACATTCACATCTGTCGAATGCTGATAATGAGCTGGCAACTGACCCAAAGAGCCTGGAAAGCGCCGAATGAGCGGTGGGACGTGGAGGTCTGGTGATTTGTAACTCATCCTCACTGGGACTATCATATGACGCACTGAGATTAGGTAGGCCGGCACGAAGCAATTTTCCTACACGTTGCTGAAGAGCGCGGCCTGATTCAAAGTGTTTTATTGGCAGACGGAGGCAGTCCGACGGGAGCTCGAATGTATCTGTGTCGACGTGTCTCGTTGCTTCAACCAAAGAATCTATATCTGTTTTAGTTGCAAAAGTGTTCAGTATATTTTCACCAGCCAGTACTTCTACAGCTTGATATTTGGATTTCTTGATATCCGAGAGAGATTCGCTAGTCTCTCCGTCAGGAACGGGTCGTTCAGGAGGCTGATATCCACGAATATGGATCATGCCTTGCCATGGCCAGGCGGGTTCAAGCGATCCAGGATACTTCGTAGTTTTGCGGGTGCCTCCGAAGACCAGAAACGGACCGGCCGATTTGGTTGAGGAATGTGGAAGTTTTTCAGCGTTTGTTGGCGGGTGAATATTGGCAGTGTCCGATTTAGTGGGATCATCGATGCTCTTCGATATTGTAGGTGCTTTGAGAGCACTTTTACCCAAGAAGAAAGGGTGTGTAGCTTTTGCAGTTGGAGTAGATGAAGCTACCTTGCGCGTTGAATTCGTCTCAGATTTCAACTTCTCGGGGACAGCACCCTTCTGGACCCCTTCCAGGATTTGGTTTATTCGCATGCCGAAGGTGCCAGGGAGTCGTTGGCCGTCACCGTAACGGATTGTTACCATGAATGACTTTTGCTTTTTGCTGCGAGGAGGAGGCTTCTTAGCTGCATTGTGCTGCGGTGCGTTGTTTTTGGGAGGTGAACCGATAGTGCCAGTTTTTGTATTCAGAAGTAACATTTTCTTCGGTCGCGGCGAGGACGGGGCTTCGATCAAGCGTTGGCTACCCGTACTGCTAGTTTGTCCAGGTGGCTGGAGATCTTTAACTTCGGTCACAGCTTCGTGATCCTTTGCTACAATATGATCTGGTTTTAAACCCTTCTCGTTTCCTTCCACAGCCTCTAATCGCATATCTCCCCCGGCTTCGTTACCCACTCCATCCACATTCTGCACATTATCCTTGGCCAATATAATCTCCTCAATATTAGGGGAGTTGGTTCTTTGCCTCTTCCTGCGGGCATCATTTGGATCCACCTCGAGGAATTGAGCTTCCGGAACACTGCTCCCGGCACTGGCTGTCGGTTTGGGGGTTGGATTGTCATTGCCAGGTTTAGAGATAGCGTCCAATTCGGTATTTTGATTATTCTCATCTGCATTGCAGCTCTCTACCTCGTGCTCTGAAAGATTCTCCTTCTTGGGCCGGTCCAAATGTGTTCCTAAACCAATTGTTAATTGCTACATGTGCAGCTTAGTGATATCCAGGGAAACTCTTACTGGATAACTTGTCAAAAAATGGATGAACAGGTCTTCTCTCCTCATTCAACTCCCCCATGGTTTTGGAGACAAGCACAGCCATATGTCTTGTTGAATGACGGTCTCGATTCCACTAAACGCGAGCTTCACGCGTACATAAATGCCATCACCCCCCTGCAGCAATAGTTGAACAGCAATCACCGGACTGTTCTGAGTATGAAATTGAAATTAAGATATTAATATATGAATCCGCTCATTCATATCCAAGAAAAGTCCCAATTTTTGCGATATGGACAAAGAACTTGGTTTTGGAGTTCTGGGCTCGTGGATGCGGGAATCGCGTTGTCGCGATTTGAATCTGATGACAAAGGTCGCCGTAGTTAGCGTCTCCACCCCAGCTTTTTTAACTTTTTTGATAGGAAATATTTTTGGTTGCTCGCAAGACCAACCTCACCGAAGCCGTCACGTAGAAGACGTAACTTCTGGGAAAACACACTTTCACAATGTCTTCCAGACTAACTCTCCAGAAGCCATATGTTGTTGCCTCACTGCCACGGCCGGTTGATTCCAATGGCAGATACGTCGTGGGAGAAGTCTATGGTTGTGCGCCAGGGTCAAAAAAAAGAAAAAGATCAGAATTGGTAGTAGGCGTGGATGGAGAAGCTGTCTCTCTATATGATGTAACGTCTACTGAGAAAAGTATATTGTATACAGCTGATATATTATAGATTCCTACTTCGAGGATGATTACCTCTTATGCGCTTCCACCTCAGTCTTCATTCACATGCGCTCCGTTGTCAGTCAGGTCTCGGATTAGCAAAGCTAAGATCGAGCGGAGAACATACGTTTCGACGACTGCCCCTGATGCTCAGATTACTCTTTTTCAAGATTCAACCCAAAATGCAGGCGCAGCGGAACCTTCTACAGTTGTGCGTCGATTAGGGAAATCATTGGAGTCTGCTATTGTTTTCATGGGTGCAATTACCGCATCTTTTCCCGATTCTGAAAGCCAGGACCTTGTTCTCGTACAAGAAAATGGAGAAATACGTTGCCTGGATGGAGATAAGTTACAAGATAAATGGATATCTCCGGCCGGAGTATTACGGAACCAGACGCAAGAATCAGAGAAGCTTAAGGTCGAATACGCATGCCTCACCAATGCCTCTACTGCAAGCCGTGGTATTTTGAAGAACCGCAACGACATATTTTCTACTTTCCCTCAAGAGATATCTGAAACCGGTTTCAATCCCGATCTCCTTGTCATTATTACGAAGTCCAACTCGAAAGCCGGTGATTGCTGGACGCTCCATATTTTGTCTTTCCCAAGGAAGTCCACAACCCACTTAAACGGACTGAAACATTCCGTGGAATCTTTGGTTAGTGTGGATCTACCAAGCAACATAGCAAGCGGTGATGAAAACCCGACCTTCTTTGTCCATCCATCCACTGGCTCTGTTCAGGTTCTATCTGACTCTACATTGAGAACGTTCGATGTAACAGATACCGTACCTAGAGAACAATCACAAACTTATAGTCCCGGAGCTAAGTCATTCCTACGATTATCGAACGCCTCAGTCATGTTGTCTTCTGATGTCTCAATAACCATTTGCAACCCAAAATACCAATCTATCCTTGCCACAGTTGAGTTAGGCTCTGTTATCAGTTCTGAGCTTTCGACGAGAAAGCGCAAGTCTCTCGAGGGCAGAGCACCGAATCTATCTAAATCCTGTCTCATCAGCTATTTCCCCAAGCTAGGAATTGCCGTAGGAATAACCGGAAACGAGCTTATCGCAGTTCAGCTAGACGTCCCTGAAGAGAGCAGACACAGAGCACTGGCGGGCAGCCTTCTGATAGACTCGTTAGGTTGCGCAGCTCCCAAGCCAGCACAGCAGGAAAAGAAAGCACAAAAGAAAGGTGCAGCTATTATTCCATTGAAGACGTTGGCATCCTACATCGACTCGCCTACTGATGGAGATGAGGCTTGGGCAGAGCAGATCAAAGACGCAGAGAGCTATTTTGAAAAAGGAGATACGTCAGGCTTCGAAACTGCGTTGGCTGAGAAACTAGGACTCAATGCTTTGCTTAACGGAACTTTCCGCCCGGGAAGTAGTTTCCCTGTTGTTGATCCTCGCTGGACTCGGTATGCCTTGAGCAGAATATTTACATGGGACCGAACCGAAACTGGGCAATATCGGCTCAACATTTCATTTTACCCAGAACACATTGTCTTTTGGCTTCTCGAGACGGGGAATATGACTGTTGCCAATGTTGAGACTGCATTGCGGAAAGAGATCAGATTATCCGAGGTTGAATCCATACCTTCCGGAGAACTTGTCCGTGCGATTGCAGAAGTGGATCCGGAACTGGATCTTCTACTGGGACTCGTGGTGAAGAATTATCTTGGAGCCACGGAATTACTTCATGCTATTAAGCAATTAATGAAGAATATGGGCTTGTTAGGGGAAGAACGCCTTGTGAAGCTCCTTACAAATAGTGTCGAATCAGAAGTGGAAGATAACAAACTTGATGAAGAGGTAGAACGGCTAGAAGCAGAGGCAGAAGAGGACCTGAGAATGGCAGAATACCAGCTGGGTGGTGAATCCAGCGTGAGAGAAAATGCGCTGGGCGTCGCTCTCGCCAAACTCTACAAGTGCCCGCCAAATCTCATTGTCAGCGCCCTCCAGACTGTCATGACGAGTCAAGAGATCGTCTCTTTGATTATATTACTACGGTCTGAGCTCGCTAGAGGAGCATGGACATCGAGGTATTTTGATGATGATCAGAACGTCTTCATCAGTGACGATGCGGACCTCTCCGATAACTCGATCATACTCATATCCAGTCTTCTCAACAATTGCATTGATGCCGTCGGTGCGGGAGGATGGTTAACTGGAGATGTGGGGCTTGCTGGGGACCATTTTGAGGCGGAGGATCTGATAGCAGGGCTCAAACTTGAGGTCAGCGCGGCTCTCGAAGGCCTTCAAGACGCAGCCAAGCTGAAGGGCTTGACAGCGGAGATGGTTCGATACGCTGAGGAGGTTCAGACGGCCATGCCCCAATATGTCAACCACTTGGATAGTGCAAAGAGACGGAAGACAAAGCAGCCTATCACGCTGCCTTCGGATCCTGATCTGGCGATGCTCCCAATTGGGCTGAAAGCCGAACGGCAGGTGTCACTCATGAAGGTCGCGAGCGGCGGAGAGATCGTGAAGCGGACAGCGAGAGACATTGGACAGCTGAAGAGCAAGAAGGTTGGGAAGTATTCACGGGAGCGGATTGTTCTGTAGACTAGCATAACTCGTACAACCGGACAAAGAGAATAAGACCACCGTCGTTTTCCGACGATCACCCGCTAATGAATTTCGTGCATGCGTGATTCCGATGGGCAACTGCAGGACGATGTTGCACAGGGAGGAGCCATTGCGGTCCAGCCTCGTATCGTGCAGGCCTTGCCACCAGCGCGCTGGCCTTGCAGCAGCACGGCTTCGGGGGAGATGCAGGAAGAACAGAGATTTCAGCAGTTCCCGTCTTGAGGCTCCCAACGCAGCGGTGCAGCAGTTCTCGAGGGGCCGGTGGGGCTGGAGACACCGCGGCGCCGAATCAGGCCCCGCGGTGGTTGCGCTGCGCCACCCGCCCAAAGGTCTGTGGCGCACAGGGCGAAGCGGCCGAGAACAGGTCGGAGCGCTGCAGCGACAGGCCGCGGGGTTCTGTGCGGCTTCTAGCCTTCCCCACCTCCCTGCGACGTCAGAGTTCCTTGTCCCAGGGCTGCTACCTAAGCGTTCAGCTCCAGAGCCTCGTTCGACATCCCATTCTTTCTGCTTCGTTGGGCGTGGAATTCCCTCCAAACACTCGTGGGCCTCTTGCATTTACAAATACCCAACACGGTATCTAGGCAACCACCCAAAAATAAGTTCAGCAACTCCGCACCGTGGATACCATGTCTTTCGCATCCTAGGCGCAGCGGTTCCTGGTTCACAAGCGAGAGCGAGACATCCAAACTCACGAGGATGACTTCCGCATCGACGAGCGAAATCGTCACCGTCATCACCTTCGTCCGGACACTCTACGATCGCTGCAGAGATGTCGGCGGCTTCTACCATGAGATCAGCGGGGAAGTACGCGGCCTGCACACCGTTCTTCGACACTTGAAGTACGAGATCGAGGCTCCTGAATCGCCCTTGAACCGCGACAGAAAGATCTGGAGTCGACAGCTGGTTCCGATCATCACCAAGTGCGATTATACATTGCAGCAATTGGACCAGTTAATCAAGCGACATGGTCAGCTCAGCTCCGGCGATAGGTCGCCTACATCGAGCAGAGGCCTGCCCGAGAAGCCTCAATTCACCAGTAGCGAGATGGACCAGCTCGGTGCAATTAGGGTCAAGTTGATATCGCACAAGACCAGCTTGAGCGAACTCTTAGACGAGATACAACTAGGCGAATCGCGAGGAACATCGAAACCGTTCGAAACCGATGAAGGTCAACTGGAAGTCATCTTGGATAAGGTCGACAATATTGCGGCGCGCATTGGACAGAGGCCTCGATCGTCGTCTGTGGCTCACCACGATGATGATAATGAACTGTGGAAGCGATTTCGGAAGGAGCTTATCGCAGAAGGATTCTCGGGCGAGGTATTACAGCAAAATAAGGTATAGATTCCTGCTATTGGTGCCAGCGTACCATTACTGAACTTGCTCCAGGACGTCCTTCGAGCATATATTCGCGAGATCGATCAAGAAGGCCTCTTGGATGAAGTATCACCCAGCGCCAAGTCAGATCCCGCCAAAGCCGACGAGCGTAATCCACAATATTCGCAGGTCCGCCCGTCGGGGCCACCCCCAGCCTTCAGAACATCAAGCAGCGGCTTAGATAATTTACAAAAGGAGATGCTCGCCATGGAGGATAACATGAAATTCCCACAATCAATTAAGAATGAGAGGCCGAGGCCAGAACTGTGAGTAATTCGTCTGCAAGACTTCTTCTATGAGCATAACAGCTAAGTGTACCGAAGCGGACCAGCAGCAGGCACTATGCAGGCTACTAATAACCCAGCCCAGCCTCCTGCCTTGCCAAGGCTCATCACTTCAACAGAGAAGGAGCCCTATTATCTAAATACGGATAGCTCAGACACTGAGCTTACAGACGCCGAATCATCAGGTTCCACGGCAGTCATTATTAGGACCACGGATCTCGTCAGATCAAGCCAGTCATTACAGGTGACACCGTATGGCTCGCCTGCTAGCTATAGAAGTCAAGGGTATCTAGAGGAAGGGCCTTTGAGGGCTATAGCTCATCGACCAAAGAAGCAGCCTGAACCAAGCACGTCTCCGTCGCAACCAGGCGCCATTGCAATTCCTGCGCGAAACCCTATATTGGAGCCTAGGAAGCTAGCTCCTGACTCGTATGGCAACGAGATCCCTATGGATGCAAAATGGACACGCGTAAGGCGTAGTCTGATATCGCCAGAGGTTTTAGAGCAGGATGGACTACGATATGAAGCGTATGTAAAAAGTTATCAGCTTCGCGGTCCCATTGATTCCATGCTAACCCCTACTTCAGGTTTCCAGAATTCGTGGCTATCCTGGGTGTTCTCAGTCGAAAGGAGATCGAACGCCTCGCAGCACGCTCCAAAGTTGTTCGAGATGCTCGTGCTCGGAAGCTCAACTACAAAGCACCACCAGCAAAACCTCCACGACCAATCCTCAGCCCCGTGCAACACACGAGACCGGACACGCCCTCAACATCAGAAAGCGATTCTTCTGATAACGGCCACCGCCGACAGTACAAGCATTCTCGCTCGTACCCTGCACCGTCGATTAGCTCTCACTCTGCACGCTCGGGATATCCCAATCCATATGGGGTCCCACCAGAGACATCGCCCACACGACCAAGATCACTAAGCTCCCATCATTCGTATGATGAGAGAGACAGTTCTCGAAGGAGACACTCGTCCCGTTCCCGGTCAAGGGCGAAGGAGAAAGAGCCAGTACAAAAGGAAGCCCAGAGGAAGAGGTGGAGAGAGAATCTTACCGCCGCGAGCATCGGTGGGGCAGCTGTAAGTCTGCTGAATGTCTTAGCCGAGGCTGCGGAAGGGCTTTGAAATGATTCTTATCCTCCTGGGCCAGTTATTGCCCAGGTTCCTGTAAAGAACGACACGATCTACGGAAGATATGATTCATGACACAGAGCAATGATTATTAGCTAATATTTTCACTTCTATGAATGTCTTTGGTAGGATTCTAGAAGAGAGTTGATTGTCTGGCAGATGGGATTTTACAACAGCATGTAGTCGGTTGTATGATCTGGAGATGTAATTAGTTTTTGAGATATAATAATATAGTACATATATATATCACGAATATAACCAGCCATATTCGAAAGGGAGACCGACGTTCATGGCAAGGTCTGGACAATGCACGGATAGGTGCGGGATTGTGATTCGGTGTTCGGACCGACGCAAGGCCTCAGCCATTTTTAAGGCACCTTGGGGTCTACTCGTACTTGGCTCTTCAGCTGCCACGCTGTCACTGCTACACCAAAGGCAAACTGCCGTATAGTAATACGAAGGTCCAGTAGATATCACGTTCCTTTCCATCACCTCTGTCGCCACGCACCCGAGCAGTGCAGCTTCTTCTTGCAGACAGCTCCCACGCCGAGCCTTGGCCCAAAGGGACCACAAGTCAGGTGCTTCGTCTGATGCTGCCAGCGTCTGTAGTTTCTGCGGTCAGCAAAAAGCGGTAATCAGACGACGTAAATGTCCGACGTATCCGACTGCGCCGCGAAGCTGGAGAGATCTTCTCAGTTTGACACTCCACATGGGCAAATCTTCATCTGCAATCAGTTATAACGTTGACCGCACCCCTGGGGGGAGAGGTTTGGCTAAAACTGCATGGAAGCAAGCAAAGCACCCTGGATTCCCGGGACTCCTCTTTCACCCCCACTCGCTCATGGATCATCTGAATAACGAATATTGAAAGAGTGGGCAATTGGGTATTGGAGAGTTACCGGTAATATTGAATACGGCAGGCCAATGCCCTCAGCCATGGTCGTACCCGTCTCATTACAGCATCAGAAGGAGTGCACTTGTGTTTCTTATTCAGCTGCGTATTAGATGAGCGAGCCCAGCGTCCACCCGGACCTGAAACCCGCGACGTGCTGCAATTGGGCCTTGCCCCTCCAAAGCCCCGGTGGTGGGCACCGAAACCTGGCACCTGCATCGTGAGCGCGCAGCAAGAGCCGCCAATGAGCAGCGGGGATCGGTTCCATTTGAGACCCTGAGGGGGGAGAGATTCGCAGCGCAGGGCTCGCCCATCGTGGTCCGTCTCCTGAAAAAGCTTTTTGGTGTCTGCGCTGGAGGCAGGTAGCTGGAGCTTGTAGCGTCGTCCTGGGTAACGATCCCGCGATTGTCAATGGGGACCACGGCCATCGGCGAATCAGTCGCCGCGAGCGCTGCACGGCCCATGGCCATGGGTGGCAATGAATGATACGTCGGCGACGCAGCCTCTGCCCCGCGCCCGTCCTGTTCTTGGCTCTTTCCAACACATTCTCATGCTCCTCTCCTGGAATCACAGCTCTCCACGATACAGCCCGTGGGAAGGATAAAAAGCAAAATCTTGATGGAGAGAGGGGGGCGGGAACAGCAGACCAATATACATGAGAGAAAACGTGTGAGTGAGGCAAGCGTTTGTGGTGCAACAATTGAGTGAGAGTGCAGAGAGGCGTGTTGTTGCCTGACCGGTTGCCTGACCGTTTGTCATGACGTCTGGGAGTGTTATCCGAGTAGGGCAGCTCCGTAACTCGAGCTCGGGACAGCATGGCTGCTGCTGCTGCTGCTTTGGGGCCTGTTGCATTGGTTGACCGCACATCAGTCCCAAGTAAATGGACCAATGCCGCCCAGAATGGTGAAGCGTGCTGCGCGAATAGATGTGCAATGCTGCGATCGGGCCTCGATCGGGGGGTCACTGTGCTTGCTCGCTCCCCACAGCGCGAAGCTTTTACTGCCAAGATTTGAAACGGGCCACCCCTGGGAGGGTGCGCGTCAGGGCAGCCGCGGCCGCTAATCAATGCGAGGGGAGGGGTTGCTACGTTGCTGGGGGCGGTGTCCAGCAACGCTGCGCAAGGTGTCTCTGCCCCTCCACGTCGACACCTGTCTCAATCCAAAATATAACCATCCCCCCTCTTCCGCTCTTTTCTTGCTCCTCCTCCTCCTGCTGCTGCTTCTCCTCTGCTTCATCTTGCGTTACTCTCTCCCGCACAACTTCCTGTAGCTACTTTAGCTTCTTGAGCTTAGGTTCACGAGGTCAAGCTAGCTAAGCTTCCTTTTTCACTCTTGTAGCTTGAGATCCCACAGATCTCGTACCTATTGCTCTCTGACACGTCGTCGTCGACTTTATTTGCCCAGAGACTCCCCGAAAACCCACCACATACAGCTCAATTCCACCCTCGCCATCATGGTTCATCTAGCCACCATCCCCACCGACGAGGAGGTCAATGCTCCTCTCGTCGCCGGAGTCAAGGACCTCTCCATCAAGCCCCTCTCCGAGAACAACTTCACCACCTCTGTCTACGGCTCCAAGTTTGCTGCTCAGGAGCTCCCCAAGCATGAAATTCCCGAAGATGAGATGCCCAAGGAGATTGCTTACCGCATGATCAAGGATGACCTCTCCCTCGATGGCAACCCAATGCTGAAGTATGTTTGCCGGTTTCTGTCATTTGCTAATTCGGATGCTACTGAACAGCTATTCACCAAAGTTATTCTTGCTGACTTGCATAACCCTTTAGCTTGGCTTCGTTCGTCACGACTTATATGGTACGTCAAAGCTTCTCCCCACTCCGCATTCCATGACGGCCGAGATGCACGTCATTCGGCTGTCTAGCAGGTACCTTTCCTACACCGTTGTCCACTGCTAACAATGAGCAGGAGCAAGAGGCTGAGGCCCTCATGACCGAGGCTTTCTCCAAGAACTTCATCGATTACGAAGAATACCCCCAGAGCGCTGATATCCAGAACCGATGCGTCTCCATGATTGCCCGTCTCTTCAACGCACCCGCTACCGAGGATGAAAACTCCATTGGTACCTCTACCATCGGTTCCTCCGAGGCCATCATGCTCTCGGTTCTTGCCATGAAGAAGCGCTGGCAGAAGGCCCGCAAGGCCGCCGGAAAGTCGACCGAGAACCCTAACATCGTCATGTCCTCCGCAGTCCAGGTTTGCTGGGAGAAGGCAGCCCGATACTTCGAGGTCGAGGAGAAATATGTCTACTGTACTCCTACCCGATATGTCATTGACCCCAAGGAGGCCGTGGATCTTGTCGATGAGAACACCATTGGTATCTGTGTCATTCTCGGTACCACCTACACTGGCCAGTATGAGGATGTCAAGGCCGTCAATGATCTGCTGATCAAGAGGGGCCTCGACACCCCAATTCACGTTGATGCTGCAAGTGGAGGCTTCGTCGCTCCATTTGTTGTCCCGCAATTGGAATGGGATTTCAGACTGGAGAGAGTCGTCTCCATCAATGTTAGCGGTCACAAGTATGTATCTTCTGCCCAAAACATGAAGCCCTCGGATATCGCTGACATTTTGTTTTCTACAGATACGGTCTTGTCTATCCCGGTGTCGGATGGGTTGTCTGGAGATCCCCAGAGTACCTTCCACAGGAATTGGTCTTCAACATCAACTACCTTGGTGCTAACCAATCCTCATTCACCCTCAACTTCTCCAAGGGCGCTTCCCAAGTCATTGGACAATACTACCAGCTCATCCGACTTGGCAAGCGTGGTTACCGCGCTATCATGACCAACTTGACTTACACTGCCGACTATCTTTCCAATGCTCTTGAGCAGCTTGGATTCATCATCATGTCCGAGAAGAATGGAAAGGGTCTTCCATTGGTTGCCTTCCGCATTGACCCCAAGTCTGGCAAGCACTACGATGAATTTCACCTTGCTCACCACCTCCGTTCTCGCTCATGGGTCGTGCCAGCATATACCATGGCACCACACACCGAAGACTTGAAGATGTTGAGAGTTGTCGTCCGAGAGGACTTCAGCAAGTCTCGATGCGATTCTCTCATCTGCGACATCAAGCTCTGCATGGAGCTGCTTGACACCATGGACAAGGAGGCCATCAAGAAGCACGAAGAATTTGTTAAGAATCATGTATCGCATTCGCACAAGGCTTCTCACAGCCATGCTAAGTTCAAGGATGAGAAGCACAGTCTGCAGGGCAAGACTGGTAAGACTCACGGAGTTTGTTAAACGAAAAGAAATATATCTCTGCAAGCTGGATGGATATTAATGACATAGATGAAACAAATAAGAAATATTAACCGTATCCATTATGAGCGACGTAGCATCTATGTTCTACATTCCACCCATAACTACAGATTCAAGACAACCGGAGCTGGATGTGCAATCCTCTCATCTCTCAGATATGATTCAAAATTGACTTCTCTAACCAATAGACAATTTTTAAGAGTAATCACACTTTTATCTCACCTATTCCATCTCTCTTTTCTCCAGTTGAAACCGATTACATGCAAAATCGCCTTTTGAGTATCATTCTTGGAGGCGTCAGGAGACATCTCGATTAGGCGAAGCCCCAGCGGGCGGAGCCGTCTCGGCCGTCGTCATTATGGATGTCCCGAAAGTTTTGTTGCACATCTGAGTGCAGACCCGAAAACCCTGAATTCGGTCTTTTCGGAGGGTGAATAGGGTGGCACTAAGATTGCTCGATCCCGAGGAGGAGGGAAAGCTTGATCGGAGATTCGGGGGTGTTGATTAAGTAAGAATGCGGGGGTGCATGTAAAATAAGAAAGAGGTGCAGGGGGATACGCACGCGCGAGAAGGGGTCATGGAGAGGTTGGAAAGATGCAGTAGGTAATAGGAAGAGAAGAGGAAAATTTATTGAGTAGGATATTATATGGATCTTGTAAGAGATGACTTTTGGGTACCTCTTAAGCTTGGTCGTTTCACAAAGCTCAACGAGAGAAGATATCAGGTGGGAATGCTTTTAAGTATCTACTAGAGTGTTGGAATATTTACACAGAGGGACAGACGCTAAGTCTGAGCGAAGAGACGGGAGCACCTAGTACAGTTCATTAGAAAGTAACTACGACAATGAGAGGGGAACAAGAGCTTACTCTCTTACCATTATTACAAGAGAACAGAACCATTTCGGGTGACTCCGGCTGGACAACTCCTCATTTTTACCCATACCCCAGCAAATTGAAGCAATTTCTCCAGAAACACCTTTGCTAGACAATCATGCACCACATCCCACGCATCACGCATTGGATCGCCTTCCTCGAATCCATGCCTATACAATGACAGCCTGTGACTTTGGTGGCCTCTCACCGAATAGTGTGCTCCCAACCCGAACCTCATCACTGCCAGCTTCAATCGCACCGACGTAATCCGAGCTCATCCCCATGCTCAGCTCCAGCTTCTCGAGTCCCAGCTCGGCCACCAGTCGGTCCCGCTCGGCTTTCAGCGTGATGAAGTCTTCATTCTCCACTCCCTCGCCGGTCGCCTTCGACCTGCCGATGTCGCCGATGGTCATCAACCCGGCGAGCTTCAGATTCGGACACTCGGCTATGATAGCTCGGCACAGCTTGGTGGTTTCCTCGCCGGGCGTGATGCCGGACTTGGACTCTTCGCCGGAGGTGTTGACTTGCACGTGGATGTTCAATGGTGGCAGAGATGGTTCCTTCTCGCGGAGGATGGCGCGGCCTGCGTCAAGAGCCACGGCTTTCTTGAGGGTATCTACGGACGAGACGCAGAAGAGGTTGGGGATTGTACTTGTTAATGGCTTGCATTTATCTGTTTGTTTTCGAGTAGTCACGTGTTAGGTCTCTTTCTCACAAGAGGCGCATGCGTAATGGAGAGGGATGGAAAAACTAAGAAAACCGGCACGTGAAATGTCTGCAAGGTTTTCCCAAAGGGGATGAATTACAACTGGAGATACAGAAAGGGGAGAATGAGTAGAGGAAGAAGAAGGAAAAGACGTTCAAGCGACTTACTTGTCTGCAACCCTCCGATGAAGTGCCAATTTATGCCCTTGGGCAGAAGCGACGCTTTCTCAGTTAACTCCTGTGCATAGTTCTCTCCGAAGTGGGTGATTTCCAGCGGAGACTGATATAAAGCTAGGATATCGGAGGCGGGCTTTAATTTGGAGACAGCCACCAGACGGATCTTTTTGACAAGAAAATTAGGACGCGTCATCAAAACAGGAGGTATATAACGATAACCGTAGCCAAAACTAAAACCAAAGGACATGGATATGTATTTTACGTCAAAGAGTTCATCCAAGCAAGAGAAAAAAGAACGAATCAAAAACGGATTCTCAGCGCAGATTGACTTAAAACTTTGAGTGGAGAAAGCAACAAACTCACATTTCGCCCGCCGGCCACCCTGGCAATCTGCTCCGAAACAGCCTGCACATTGGCCACCAAGGTCTTTGCACGACCTGGGTCGACTACGATTTTCATCTCGTCGGTGCTCATTATATTCTACAGGGTTCTTCTACACGAGAGGATGGAGGAAAGGCCGAGGATATGACGATCGATTTTGTTGTCGGATTAATAATTCTCCGCCGTCACTCTTAAATAGCCCCCCAGTTGGGCGGTAGGTTTTCTTAGGTCATTACAACTCCCCCCTAGGCCCGGTTTAATGAGATACGCACCTATAGTTTTCTGTTGTTGTTGTTTCAGATTGAGCGGTTGCTCTTGATAAAGAATCGTAGGGTAAATGGCCTTGTCATTAACGGGATGTTATACAGTCACAAGTCATGCGAGGAATGGACAGAATGCTTCGTTCATTAGGCCAGCTAGTTAAGCAGCGGCCAGAAAACCTTTCATGTGATATTAATTCCGGGCCTATTACCCGATGCTGAATGGAGAGTTGTAACTCAAAAGAAGGGCGCTCCTAAGCTGCCCGGACCGGTTGTCATCCGCGTCCCGAAATCCCCGGTGACAGATTACCCAGAACTCCACAAAGGAAATACCCCGTCCCATTTTATCTTTTCATTAAATTTTCACATAAAACCCCAAAGGAGGTAGAAGGAACCCTGCCTTATATATCCCAGACAACCTCCGTGCAGCAAAAACAGTTTCAAGTCATTATACACAGCTTTTTCTTTTCTTTTTTTTTCTTTCCCTCCTTAGACTCTTGGTTTCCATTGCGCTTGCATCATGCTCAATTGCTGTGCTAGTCTCTTATTCTTCTTCTCTAAGGCTGCAATATATTCAATAGCACCAGTCAGGATGGCGGCCTTGCTTCGCTTTCTTCGGCAAACGCCTGCCTCTTCTTCCTCTGGAGTCAATGGCTGTGCTCGTAAGGCAGGTAGGCTGTTTTGAAGAGCCAAGATGCGCTCATTGAGGTTCATCCGATACCGCTTCTCAATTGCATTGTGACTGCATTTCCTTGTCTTGGTCGCTGGGGCACCCTCCCGTGTGGCTGGGCGCTTTGGTGCTTGAGCTGGCTTTGCGCGTGGCTGTGGAGAGGGCGAGCGGGAAGAAACGGAAGAGCCTCCTGTCGGGTAAGAGCTCATGGGGGAGAGGGGAAGGGTGAAGTCGTTGGTGCGACCCATGGCGATGGCCAGAAGGTTGGCCTGCTCCTCGTTTGAGAGGGGAAGCGTGAAGTCTGCTTGCGACTCTGAGCTGGGTAGTGGAGCATCTTGAGACCATGGCAGATCGAAGAGAGCCGCGGTTGATACGCAGGGTTCCTTCTTAACCTCTGGAACACTGGCGAAGTCCTCCTTTCCAAAGAGGGTGTCGGCGAAAGTGGCATCTTGATTGTAGGTATCGAATGATGCGTAGTCCCAGGTTGGGCTACCTTCAAAGCTGGAGAGGCTGGTCTCTGGTGAGAGGTCCCGCTCCTCGAAATCTTCAAACTTGAAATCGTTCCATTGGTCCGAGGAGTAATTCGGAAGAGCTGGGCTCTCACACATGGTTGGCTGGATTAGGGGTTAGCATGAATAAGCAAAGCGGATTGGATGGCTGAGAGATACGAACCTGCGGATATCTGGGAAGTTGTTGAGAAGGACGAACGTTCATGGCAAGATGGAATGATCAAAGAGATCAGAAGCGTGGAGGCAAGAAGTGAAGAGTAGGTGTTGGTTGGGTTAGATAAGATTCGGTGTTTGTCAAATGACTGGCGAGCTTGATCGGTGATGGAGCAGATCCCGAAGCACGGCGTGCCTCCCGTATTTGTAGATCTCAACTGGGGAACAGTTCGCGCCCCGAGAAATCTCGAAGACTTCAATATCGGCAAGAAATAATGGGGAGCCTTCATCCCTCGCGCCAAACAAGCCCAGTCCTCGGTCAATGACGCAAGGGTACCGACGAGACGTTTCTCAGACGCCCCGTCGCCGCAGCGCTGGGCATCGTGGGAAACCATGGGCGAGCATAACGACGTCCCGAGGGGGAGTGAAAGCCCTAGCTCTTTTGCTCATGATGTCTGCAGATTCGGCGGCTTCCGATGTGCTCTGGCAGCAGTTCCAGCAGTGTCACCGGGCTGCCTGGGTCTTGGCCTGCTCGCCACAAGTCGAACGTTGTCAGGCCACTTCAGGCATAAAACGGACGAGTTCTAGCACGCTTCCAGCACTCCGTCAGCCCTGTGCGGCAGATGTGGCAGCAACACAGCGCAGTGACAGGCTGGTTCCCCTAGGACAGACCCCGATACGTGCTTAGCGCTCCCAGCAACCTGGGAGATGTTCATTCGGGGACCATTCCCAGAGCCCGCGGAAGGCGTTCGGCAGGTCTAGGCGCATTTACGGGCTCCAGGGTAAAAGTTTAGCGAGGTTCAGCACAACGGCGGCCGGGCATACTAGAGATCCGTATGTATCAATAGTGGCATCGCAGTGTGAGGAGCCAGAGCGAGTTCGCCGTCAGGAGGGCTATGAGTTCGGCGAGGAGAACCGAAACGGACGCTGCAAGCCGGCGGGAGGGAAAGAGCGTGCATGGATCTAGAACGACAGAGGAGCGAGACCCTTAGTCCCGCGGGAACCCAAAGCCCGAGGAGGGTGGGTCCCCTGACTAACAAGCGAGAGCGGCAGAAGCATTTTCCCTGGACCTCCAGCCTTCAAAGGGCCTCAGTAGGGAGTACTCGCGTTTGCTATACAAACTTTATTAGTGTACCACGTACCTTTGCAGCCGCACGGAAGACCCTTTCGGCAAGGGCAGCCTGCCACGGATATGTTTTCCTCCAATATCAAAGCCATCGGACCAATGGATACGTGTCTAATTGCCTGAGTAATCGCTCTCTCGGTACACTGGGACCGGGAGGGATCCATTTATCGAACGACTTTGGAACGTACCTTGTGCGAATAGTTGCACCTTTATTTCGGAAACCGAATACTCCTGTATCAGAAGGTACGTTCTCCACGCAAAAGCCCCATTCCAAAACCCACGGGTTTGTTACAGGTGTATCTGAAATCATCTGAGGTATCCATGACGGTACTGCTTCCGAGCAAGTTCTGTTTTGGTTCCGGGTTCGGTTTCACAGGGGCTGCCGTTCTAAACCATTCAACAATCAGCAGATTATCTAATACCATACACCTTAAGTATTTTGAATTGATATTATCTCATGCGGAGGGACCCGATCTCTTCAATCATTTGTAATAACTCCCATTTTAACCCTCGAAGCTGCGAATTTCTTTGATACATTCCCAATCTCAACATGTAGAGTTCCTCCAAATTCCGAGGAAATATTATAGGGGCAGAGGCAGCAGGTACCTTGCAATAGAGCAACCTAACCTGCAAATCAAAATCACCATGAACGTGGCACAGCAATGCATAATCCGTACATAGTACTGTTTGCCCTATGCAAGCCCCCCACTAAGGAGACCATTGGGGGATGTCCCGTCACGAGTATTGTCCCGCAACGGCGGTACTAACATCTCTCCCACCTAGGTCATAGCCTGCGTACACATTTCGCTTTTGGTATCTTGAGCTTCAATATATTCTCTGCGAGAATTGCAGGCATATCATCTGGACACTAATTGTAAGAGAAAGGGTGCAAGACGGGTTGCTGACTCTCGAAGCATGCGTCCGTGAAGCCAATGAAGAGGACGGCCGACTGTGACAACTGTGCCTAGGCACTTGCTTTCCAATTGGTGACTTGGTGAAGAGAAGAATATGACAGAATCCAATTTTTGATCACTTTTACCGCTCTAGATTTCTCCTCGTTCGCTCCCGTTATCATAATTCCACGGAGGTGCCAGGAGCTGAATGATAGGAATCGATATTACAGCACAATCTCGGATTGTTTCCCCTTGGGTTGGTTCTAAACAGCAACTTTACACCAAAAATGTATTCCGTCCTCGGATTCCATGACGTCGAACAGCATCGGAACGGAGCCCCTCCTCCTCGGTGCTGTCCTATGCCGTCATACTCGCAGTCCCGACCGTCATGGGTAGCACAAAGTGGCTTAGTGGACTTCCAGAAGCTGGTGTGGGGTACCGAGGCCACCTGGCGGGACGGATGAGGCCAGAATAACGTCGATATGATTGGTATAAGGTTGATATAGGGAGCTCGAAGCCGATAAGATTATCGTAATCCATCATAGGATAGGAGTTATGCATATACGGTCAGCTGAAATGCCCCCTGTTAGAAAGAGAAAGACTTGAGGAAAGAAAGAAGTTATCTGAAATCACACCATACTTATTTATTGTTAGTATTTCTGGCCATTCATTTGGTGTTATACTTGTAAATTTTTCATATCCGACCAGATATTACAAGAACCACCGCACACCAGCTACTCTTCGGATCGTCAATTCAACAGATATCTCGGTACGCATAGACTGATCTTTCAGTAGTTTTCAGTACTTGCCCCTCGCAGCATCACCGGGCTGCTCGGGGCCTTGCGGACTCGGGAGATAAATGCAGTTCTTACTGGCCCTGGCGGAAAAGCCTAAACATCACATGCATCATAAATCGAGCTTGTCTACACTGTATAGAGACTTAACGTGGGCCATTACTCGTGCATGCTTGCTCCAATCTGGTGACGCTCAATCTGTAGATAACCGCTTATCGATAATAGGCTCGAATAAGTTAGACACAGATGGGAACATGGCTACAAGTGCATCACCAGCTGTGTGGTATGATTGTAAGTGAGCATGTGACAGCCTTAAGGTTGAAAAATCGGAGGCCTATCCCGTGCTAAAATTGCAGAGCGTGATAGCAGAAACATCACTACCGTAGACGTGGTGAGCATCGATTCTTTCATGCCATTCTCGTTAATAATTTGGTAATATCAACGTAGCAAGACCGATGAGAGCACTTAACCGTTCCGACAGTTCTCTTTTTGTATTGTTCAGTAAAGGCCAGCCTTATGCACTGACCTGCAAGTACTTCGTAAAATCCAATGCAAGTACACAGTAATCAAAGCGCTGTCATCCAGGTAAGGGACGGGTAACTCCTTTCATTGGATATCATGTGACTTTCAAGACTGCACCTGACATCGGGTGGGAGCGACTCGGAAGCTAAAGGGAGTCAGACCACCAAACTACAGCGGGAATGTTGCACTTGTTGCCTATGCCTTTCACAAGAGGGTCGCTCCACTGATATCTCCCCATACTCGGGGCCCTGACCCCTCATTCGAGTAACGAATCAAAGATTTAATGTCGTAAAACGATGACCGAAGGCGTGATGGGATGCAGAAACGTTATAAACACAGAGGAGGGATGAGAAGGGGAGCACATGGTGATTTTCAAGAAGAGCTGAAAAAGAAACACCACTGCCTCATAGTACAATTCAATTGAAAAACTAGAGAGAAGATCTCACCTGCCTCTCAATTACAAACCAGCCATGCCAAGCAAGCAAGAAACAGGCTTGAGCGATGTGCTTTACCACGTCAAGCGTACGATTATCGACTTCATGAGTGATCCGTCTGGAGCTACGCGGACCACGGACATTTTGGCAAGCTATGTCTCGCTGCCAGAGGCGAAATCATATGCGTACGAATGCCTCGATAAGGCCGGCTACAAGAGAGACGACTTCGCGGTGTGGGAGGAGAAAGACACGGCTAAGACATGGAGCTACGAAGATGGGGTCCTCATCCACGCCAAGGGAGAATCCGGGGTGGTGATCGAAGTGGCCATTGAGACCACCGAAAATTCTCAGGGTCTCAAGGCGGACGAGCAGGGTGTGGTGAAGGGACACCTGCAATACGTGGTCCAAACGACGATTGACTACGATGCTGATCGCTCAGGGGAGAAGCAGACAACAAGCATTGAGGGCGTCTACACCACACGTGATGCAGCCAGGAAAGCGGCGCGCAGTGTGCTACTGGACAAGGACGATGATGTGACGAAGGAGAGCTTCGCCGAGTATGACGAGCGGGCTGACAACGATGCGGAGTGGGCGTACGGGGAGAACACCTGGGTACACGCCGTTGGCCCCGGCGGCAGCAACTATCTCGTCGCCGTCTTGACACAGCCGGGCACGAAAGGTGGAACCCACAGCGCGGTGTAAGTGCGGGAACAAGGAAAGCAGAATTAAGGGTCTGCAAGCGTTACTGGAGAAGGAAAAGGAAAAGCGCTGGTTGCAGATGATTTGTGTTCGTGTACAGTAATACTTACCACGGTACTTGGTGACTTGCAAGAGAGAACAAAAAAGTTGGATGCGCCTCGTCCCTCCTGTCACATCGTGTGCCCATAAACCCCGTGGCAATCGATGCCGTCATTGGGTGGAACTCGGTGGACGCCGCGAAGATCAGAGATTTTAGTGGGCCGGCGTTTGGAACGCTCCCGGAAAATCTGGTGGCATCGAAACCGACCGAAAAATGAAAAAAAACACAAACTAACTCATCGTTTCCCTCTCAGCCTCAACGCCGTCGGAAAACTTGTAATTGTGCATCCCCTTTCGTGCTTGTTCCTACTGTAAGAGGGATAAATTTTGCGGGCGTATATGCTATAATTAAATTCTTCGCCCCCAGAATGGTCCCCGGCGCCGGCGCTGTCGGACCCGGGAGCAGTGGAAAGTGGGTTCGCTGTCGATCCTGATCTCTGGCGTGCCGGCCTGGGTCTGTGTGCTGTGCGCGCTCTCGCGTGATGCCACTTATGGCATTGCAACTGCTTGGGGTAAACCACGCCGAGGTGGTAGAGCCTTCTGGAGAGATCGATCGATCGGGTTCCCTCCAATCGGTGTCATATGAAAGATTCTCTCGTATACGAGGTGGGGAGATTGGCTTGGGGCTGCGTGCAATGCAGCAGTGCCAAACGGTGGTGGGATTCTGTACCGCAGCCACTGGACCAGTGGTGTACGCGTAGGTGTGTTTGTGTGCGTACGTGCGTGCATAGGGTTGAAGATGATTGTACATTTCTGGTGCTCCCTTACTCTTGCAGCGGTCCTTGGTGGAATCTCCTGGTGCCAATCAGCCTGGCCAGCGATGAGCGTAGCTGGTCCCTTGGACGGATGGTGAAACCACCAGAGCTGATGGGGCTCGCTGCCCACTGCCCCCTTCCCTTCCCGCGCACGCTGGGATGTGGCTGTCCCAGGTGCTTCCCAGGTGCTTCCCAGCGCTCCCCGAGCTCCAAACCGTTCGGCGCAGCGACTGGCCCGTTAGTGGCGTTGTTTCAAAGCCGCCTCGGTGCCTGACACGGGTGGCGTCCGCTAATGCACCAGGCAAGAACTCTGACGAGCAGGGGGGTGGGGTAGCAGGACGTCGATGGCACCTGCGATCTGCTTTAACTCCTCCTTGCTCCTCCCGATCTCTTTCTTCCCCTATGCCACCTCACTCAATCCCCTTGCAATTCATCGACAGCGCCTTGTTTCTTTCCTAGCAACTCCTTCACCGCGCGGTCTGCCTCTCGTTTGTTCGTTCGTTTACCTCTCCACCCCCCATTTCTCCCCATTTTTCAACTCGCTCTCGTCAAAAATCCAAGAGAGCTGCTCTTTTCTCGCAACTCCTGCCTCGAAACGTCATTGCAACCTGGGACAGGCTGGTGGATAACATCGCGTGTCCTTGAAAGCTTCTGTGGAGATCGCTCTGGAAGCTGTCTTTGCCTAAGCACTCGTCATTCGTTCCGAGTTCCAGGGGACCTTTTAATACACTCGTTCACACCTCCACTTTATCCTCTCTCACATATACTCTTCGACTCCAATGTCGTTGCGATCCCCTAAAGGCGGCTACAACAAGATGAGCCACGAAACAGACATCCCCTTGACCCAGGTCCGAACGGGCGGCTCCACGGGTGCACGCCGAGCGGGCGAGGGAAATGTCAACCCCAGCGACCTGGGAACCCACGCGACCTTTCACGAGGATGAGAAGGCGGGACATTTCCATCATCTCCATGGAGGACGACGCAAGCTGAGAACACTGGATTCAAAGGGCCGAGCACAGACTGACGGCACCGAAGTCAATGCCATGGGCCGCTTCTACAACAGGGTAACGGGGTTCAGTGTCTTCACCCGGTACCTCCTCTACGTAGCTCCGCTTGCACTGATGATTGCTGCTCCTATCATTGTCTACGCCATCGTCAATCGCAACGCCAAGATTGCGGGCGTCAAGGTCTACCTGTTTTTCGGCTGGATTGAGGTCTGCTGGCTGAGTCTGTGGATAGCCAAGCTCGTCGCCAAAGCATTGCCTTGGGTTTTCATGTTCCTCTGTGGTGTGGTGAGTTCTGGGACAAGAAAATACGCCAAGATCCTCGAGAACCTGGAAATCCCCCTCTCTCTCGTTGGATGGACGGTGACCTGTCTGATCACCTTCACCGGCTTGACAGATGGTAAGGTCAATGGAACCGCAGATCAGGAACGCTGGGTCACCGTGATGAAAAACATCCTCGCACCTGCTGTCATTGCTTCCATGATCTATCTCCTAGAGAAGTCGTTCATCCAACTGATCAGTATCAGCTATCATGCTCGATCGTTCGATCGTAGAATCAAAGAATCGAAGCATTCCATCTGGCTACTGGGTCTTCTCTTCGACGCTTCCAGGGCATTATTTCCCATGTACTGCAAAGAATTCCAAGAAGAGGACATTCTCATCAGTGACAGCATCGAAGCAATGCTTGCCAAGTCGACACAGGGTCACAAGAGGTCGGGATCGGCCACTCCTCTGAGACTTATTGGAGATATTGGCAGAGTGGGTGACAAGGTAACCTCGATGTTTGGCCACATGGCAGCCGAAATTACTGGGAAGCAGGTGTTCAATCCTACATCTTCTCATTCGGTTATTGTAGAGGCTTTGGAGAAGACCAGAAGCTCCGAGGCCTTAGCAAAGAGATTGTGGATGTCGTTTGTTGTAGAGGGAAGGGAGGCTCTGTACCAGGATGACATTCGGGAAGTTCTCGGCTACTCACACCACGACCAGGCGGATGAAGCCTTTGCCATGCTTGATAGTGATGGTAACGGAGATGTCAGCCTCGATGAGATGATAATGAAGGTTGTCGAAATCGGTCGCGAGAGAAAAGCGATCACCAACAGTATCCGAGATGTTGGTCAAGCCATTGCTGTTCTTGATCAAGTTTGTGTTGCCGTCCTCTTCGTCATTGTTGTCTTCATATTCGGTAAAGCTTGCCCGGCCCCAGCGAGATTTGTACAGTCATTGCTAACCAATTCCCAGTCGCCTTCCAGGACACCAACTTTGTCACAACGCTTGCCACAGCAGGTACCACGCTCTTGTCTCTTTCATTCGTGTTCTCTGTTACTACCCAAGAGTTCCTCGGCTCTTGTATCTTCTTATTCGTTAAGCATCCATACGATGTTGGTGACCGAGTTGATATCACGGGTACTGAGAAGGAGAACTTGGTTGTGGACAAGATCTCCCTCCTGTACACCACATTCCGCCGCATTGACAATATGAAGGTGGTCCAAGTTCCCAACATCATTCTCAATAACTTGTGGATTGAGAACATCAGTCGTAGCGGTGCCATGAAGGAACAGCTTGACATGTTCATCTCGTTTGACACGACGCTCGAAGATATTGAGCTTCTCCGGAAGGAGATGGAGAACTTTGTTCGAGCACCTGATAATGCCCGTGACTTCCAGCCTGACATTATCCTCGAAGCCACTGGAATTGGTAACATGGATAAACTGCAGCTGAAGATTGAAATTCGCCACAAGTCGAACTGGCATAACGAGACCGTCCGAGCTGCAAGAAGATCTAAGTTTATGTGCGCACTTGTCCTCGCACTTCGCAAGATCCCGATTTACGCTCCTGGCGGCGGTGGAGAGCCTCTCGGTGGCCCAACCAACCCTGGATACTCTGTTGCTGTCACGGACGACTGGGCATCAGCAGCAAGAGACAAAGCTGCCAAGGCTAAAGCGGACCATCACATGGTACCTCCACCAGCTTCCACTTCTTCAGGTGCACCACCGGAAGGAGATGTAGTTCAGAAATTGAATGCAAGGAATCCGGCCGCTGATGTAGCTCACAAAGTCGAAGATGTCGATTTTGACAGAGATGACAACCGCTCTTCGAATAGCGTGAGCACCGCGATTGACCGCCAGAGAACAGAGGATTTGGAAGAGGTCCGTAGTGGTTTGATGAAGAGAATGAGTACCAGCGGTAAACGAAAGCCTGGCGACATTCTGAGGTCAGGAAGCTCCGCGAGCGCCCATCCAGGTCTTACCATTACAAGTCCCGCTCACGCCCCTCGAAATGACTTCGCTCAATTCGACGAGGAAGCAGATCTAGAAAACGTCAACTTGCAAGATTATAGCTATCCAGGTGCTGCTTCGAGAGCGCCGGACGTGGGCAGCTCCTCTCCTTATTCGAGGTTCCCTGCACCTGGTCAGCCAGCTCGCGCACCAGCACCCCATGGATCCGTGCCTGGCCAGGGGCCGACGGGTCAGTACCCGTCACAATTCTAATCAATAAAAAAGAAAGAGGCAGCAAAGAAAGAAAAGAGAAAGGAAGGAGCTAGATAAGATTGGCATTTAACATTATTGGCGGCATTTAACGTGGGTTTCAGGATGACAAGGGGCATTTTCAACTGAACTAAACTGGGGAAAGATAAGTACCTGGGAAAAGGTACTTAGATTTAATGGCGTTTTACACATTCCTTTCTGTATGGATAGACCGGATGATTCCCAGGTGATGATTCTGACACGAATAAGGCTTTTCAATGATAATCTTATTATACGTTAAATTCTCCGTCTCTTAAATCCTTTTCTGATATGCCGTTTTGATTGGATAGCACCATGCCTCACCAGCATATTGGCTATCTCTTCATTTCCTAATTTTTGTGCCAATGACAACGGCGATGCTCCTAAAACCGTACGGTTGACATGAGCTTTACCTTCTGTCAGTAGAAGCTCAACCAACTCCGCTTGCCCACTTTTTACTGCCAATAACAATGGTGTCTGGAGATTCTCATCCTGACAGTTGACTTCAATGCCGTGTTTTGTCAGCAGCAGCTTGACCACTGCCACATGGCCATTCTCCACTGCCCAGGATAACGGTGTCCGTCCTCTTCTATCTTCACAATTGATATCGACCTTATACTTTGCAAGCAACAGCTGAACCACTGCATCATGGCCTTTTTTTGCCGCCCATAGCAATGGGTTCATTCCGGTAAGGTCCCTACCGTTGATATAAAGCACGAAACTTTTATAATCCATATCGCCTATGCGTCTTGCAAAAAGTAGCTTGACTATTTCCTCGTCCCCATTAGCTGCTGCCAACAATAGTGGTGTCCGCAATTTCTGATCAATGGCACAGACACGGATCTCATATTTGTCAAGTAACAGCTTAACAACTGCCGCATGTCTATTCATTGCTGCGTAGTGCAATGGGGTTCGGCCCTCATAATCCTCACAGTTGATATTGACCTGATCTTTTGCAAGAAGCAACTTCATCACCCCCTCATGCCCATGAGATGCCGCCCACAGTAACGCTGTTCCACCCCAGTATGTTTTCACATTAACATCAATATCATGACGCATTACCAGCAGCTCTATTACTGCTCCTTGGTCTTTACCAATCGCGCATTTAAGCACTTCATTGGGCAGCGAATTCAGATTATCTAACAACTTTGAGGACTCCCAATCAAAGAAACGCCGAGGCCCGGGATCCAACTTGTGGAAATCAAGCAAGAATGAGACAGTATCAAAGATGACGTCCTTGATGTCTTTGGTGTAATCTGCTTTGAGTAGATCGGCCTTGTATGTATCCGAGGATATATCCAGAAGGGCATAAATGTGATCTCGAGGATCGGTTGCTTCACTGTTCTGAAACTTGTTTAACATGGTAAATAGATTAGGTCTTTCAGACCACCAAGAATGGTCCCGTAGAGGACCGGGCAACACATTCAAAATAGGCTCCCAGTATGAATTTGGGGTGATCTTCAATAAGGATGGCATATATGTGAATATGCTTGCTGAGACAGATTTGCTGCCACAGAAGATTTCGGCAGCTTGTGCATTAACGGCTTCTTGGATGATCCAGACTCTGGTATACCATTTTCGATGAAGAAGCGACTGTAATCCTTCAACCAAAAGATCCATTAGGGCGTCATTTAAGCTGTGTGTCAATGTCGACCAAGTACTTTCCAAGTGCTCATGCAGCGTTTCTAAGCTGCTGGATATACATTTCATGTCATCTTTCTCTAGTTGTTGTTCTAGTTGTTTCATATGATCCATCGCATAGTCAGTATCAAAGGTGGATTCGCCTAGCCAGATGATTACCCGCTCAGCATTGCTGTAGATGGATCCCATTTGCTGGACCTGCTGTCCTCGCTCTTCCTCATTATCTTGATCAATGCAAAGAGCGTCAATCCAGAAAATTAGATCTTTGTCTTTCTTTTGGCAACGAAGATCCCGAAGTAAGAGATATACATTTTTGGTAACCGCCGTTCTACTGCCATTGATAATTACTTCAAATGGTTTATATCTGCTGCCCCATGTGTAAGATATTGCAGCATAATCTCCCACATCTTCCGACGGAGGGAGCCTAGACTCAAAAAGTTCGCATTTGATAGAGTCGTCGTTGCTGTCGCTGTTGAGTAGTCGGAGAAGACGAAATGAAGGCCGTTTGAGACTAATATTCTCGTACTTGAACGTTGCCATCTTCGTAGTCATAGTGACTATATGATCGAAAGTCTCTGGTATCAGCTGAAGGAAATGAGGCCTAATCCGCTGGCGTTACGCGCCGAACCACATCCATCGCAAGACAGATGAAAGGTACATGCATTGAGAATGGGTCTTGAGATTGACAAGATTTCCTGAGATCAGAGTGAAGGGATCCGAACCGTCACATATAAAACTTTTTGGTTACCTAGCTTTATCCAGCTCTATGAACGACAAAGATTACAGTGAAGCCCTCATGATCAGTCAAGGGCGAGGCTGTGCCCATGCCAGCCTCAAGGTGTAGCGGGCTAGTCCTAATTCGAATAATTATATCAGCACATCCCCGTCCTTCCTAGAGTAAGAGAATTCTATACCAAGAGTCACGCTGCAAAGTAGAAAGTGATTGGAATTAATTATAATTTCATGCCGCTGTCATTAAAAATCAAAGTGCCTCCAATGTAATATCCAATCCGATGCCGTACATCCAGGCATTCCCATGGTATATGCGGATGTCAACGCCCATGCTCCATCGCTATTGCCAAAAAGATATATGAACATGAACTGAATATGCATACTCCAAAAAAAATAAAAAATGATCGTCCCTGATTAAAAGGATCATATGCCCAGATTATGCTAGCTACTCGCTTCTGAACTGGCAGAAGCAAACCTCACTGGGTGGTCCGCGAGAACCATACGCCGTAGCTCGGCATTTGACATGCCCTCACGAAGCTCCTGTTGGGGTGCGTACTGATGCTCTTCATCCAGAGGGACCGTCGCTTCGCCATCTTCAGGGATATGGTTTAACGGAAGTGGGGATACTGGAGTTCGCTCGGGCAGTCCCGGGCTAGGTAAATTGCCAGAGCCACTACTCCTTCGTCTGCTAAGTACTCTTGATAATCCTAATCCGCTGAATGCTCTCTGTACTTTGTTGCGTGCTTCGCCGTCTCTTCCAGCGTCTAATTCTGCACTGTACTGGCTGTGGTCGCTAGCATCACTCATATTGCGGCCGTGATAAGTAGAAGAGTGGGGAGATGTTGGGGAGATGTGACCGTATCGGAGATTCTGATCACGAAGGTCGGGTGTAATATCGAAGTATTCTTGCCCGGAATGGTTCATCGGCGACGGGTCTGATGTTGTATAGTCAGAATGTGGGACGGCTTTGTATCCTCCTCGATAGTCCTCGGGTGAATAGGGTGTGCCAACACTATGTGGAGAGAATGCTGATTCCAAAGGCGGGGAAACCGATTGCATCGGCAACGATGGGTCATGCCCTGTAACAGAGTAAGATGGACGAGGCACCGTAGGAGCAGATTCGGACCCGGTCATCATTAAAGGATCGAAAGACATCTCGTCGACTTCGGATAAATAATGTGGCCTTTCGAACCGCGGTCTCGTGCCACTTGATGTTGGCCTTGACATCGGTCTGGTCTCCATGACCCTGTTGAGCCGTCGAAGAATGAAAAAGGTTGCCACGATAATCCCAATCAGAGCAGCGCCTGCTGCGGCTATAATGCCTCCAATAGCGCCTTTCGAGAGTCCGCCCGACGATGAAGACGTGCCAGTGGGCTTCGTCTTGACAATCGGTGGCGGGGTGATGAAGATCTGGGAGGTTGTGGCAGGGACAGTCTGGCTCGTTGCCGTTACCGTGGGTGGTTGAGGTGTAGTAGCCGTGACAATGACGCTGGTGACTGTATGCGGCAGATTGGAAGCATCGGTGGTGGTCAACGTCTCAGTCAGCGTGAAAGTAGTTGCTTCAGTAGAATAACAGGTATTGAATCCACAAGCCAATCCATTCTGGCAACAACCGTATCCAAGCGAAGCAGGACATAGATATGAGTTTACTCCACAGGTTTCGCTAAATGCGACGCCGGGGAGAGGACTGCACCCATGAGGAAAACATGAATAATTTTGCGGACAGCAACCACCTGTAGATCAGCCTTGGATACGTAAATCTGGGGATATATAACTCTTACCTCCTTCTTCTACTGCACATGGAACGTATCCTGAAAGCCCGCAAGCCGTTTGCACCGCGGCCGCGGTCGCGTAGCAACTACTTACTCCGCATGAGCGATCTGCTGGGCAACATCCGCCTTTCAACGACTGCGGACACATCTGATAGCCTTGTGGACATTCATCCGCGCTCCTCTTCTGTGCCAGCATTGACTCGTGTATTCGATCCCAATAATTCGACCCAACTTTCCTCTTCATATTCGCCTCTGTTCCTCGCAGGCTAGCTGCCAGCATGAGGCAACCGCCCCAGCGACCCCAGAAGCTTCGCATCGTCACGATCGAGTCCCAGTGGGCGAGATGAGCTGGAGAGAAGATCGCAGGACAGAAGCTATCGCCATCTACCGCTACCAAGAGAAGTCGCAAAAGTCCATGAATGGAGGAAGAGACGGGCCACGGAAGTTTCGTTCAGAAAGCAGAGATGTAGCGCGCAAGACCCGCGAAAAGGATAAGTCTGAGTCGTCGCCTGGTCTAGAGCGAATTGCGGCGCAGATTGCAGTATGCGGGCACAGAGGCTGAGCGGGGTGGCACACGTATATTTGGCGACGTCCTGAGGTCAGATATGGTCCATAAATAAATCCAAACTCAACGTTGCTGACGATGGAGAGAAAAATGGAAGCTGGGAGATATTTGCGACATATACAGCACGGACTTGGTCGAAAGACCCGTCCATAATCTAGAAATACCAACTCGCTCGTGAAACCGAGCAGCTGGGGCTCCTCGTATTTTTCCATGAAGCCGTCGCTTTGTGCAGAGGGATCTCCCTCGGATCGCGGACGACGCCCAGCCTCAAGGCAGCCCCCAATTTGGTGGCTTGAGATGTCGTAGAGACATCGCCCTGATTGGCGGCAACCGCGCTCCATGTCTTGTATCGGCCAATACTGGGCACTTAGACGCGCAATGGATGGCGGATGTGACCACGGCGATTTGTGCTGGAGGGCAGAGGCGCGCTGGAAGCCCTGTCTCCAGCTCCCACTGGGTGGCTGAGGCAGCAAGGTGCTGATATATCTGCCGTTCACACGACGTACGTGCAGTATGGGCGTGCATCTCCCGCACTGCTGGGCAGGTAGGATTGTCGCACAGAAGAACACGAAACAGTGACCGTGACTCCACCCAGCTCAGTTCAGCACTCCTATCGCAATGGAGCCGCAGCCCGTCTGAAGAGCCTTGCGAGACTGTCGCGCTCTCGTATTGCGGCTTGCAGAGATCATCTAAAGGTCAGTACGTGAGATGTTACTCTACAGGGTTTGCTTTCAGCTGGCAAGTTGCTGTACCACCTTCGTCTTTAAAATGACCCTGTGCGTAGTGAATCACGTGATAATATGTCTTCTCCAACCTTCGGGTTCACTTGAACTTGATAAAAGGGCATACATGCTACAGTACAATTCATATGCGTTGCCACGCTGAATCCGTTAGACAGACCTCGTGTTCGTAGAGTAATAGGGAGCACACTCGCAGAAGGATTGCTTTTACGCCGTTTGAAGGCTGAGCCCGGACTCAGCTGCCACCCATCCCCAAAGAGTTACAGAGATACCTCTCGTGCAACGAATCAACAAAGAATTATCTAGCTTCGGTCCGAAAGTGTGCAAGGATATAACAACTTGGTAAAACACCGACACCCCTTATTGACCATCGAATCTAGGTCTGCTTGGTTTGATAGGTCTACCTTTTGTGGGCATGATTCGTATGACAACGGCGCATCATAGTGGCTGAAGTGGGCTTGCAGACCTCACCGAAATATGACATATGTCAGGTAGATTCATTGGACTTGCTCTTTGCCAAGGACATCGATGATGGAAACCCCCTTTCGATGTAGCCAGTTGTGCATCATCAAGCGCACGGATGTGTTCCGTGCATATTCCAAAAGTCTGATCGAGAGATCAGAGGAGGTACCAGCTATTCCAAGAGAACCTGGCCCAATCGGAGAGTAAGAAGCACACTTTTCGTTGAGTCCCGTAGTATCTGGTGAGAGCTGTCTCGGGTGGGCGTTCCCCGATAGCCGCACAAATCAGAACCATAGCCAACACCGTCTAATTTCAATCTCAATATCTACGGAAGCGTTTCTACTGGCATATCCATCATTTCTGGGGAACAAGCCGAAGCTATACTATCGTAGATTGTCAGTAGTCAGGTACAAGTAGCACGTCACGGAGTGACAGCAACGTGGTGTCGTAACAATGACACCTAGGCCCCCCTGCACAAAGATATGCATACATAAGTAGCTTGCTGAGTTCTCTCAAAGCACCAATGAGAACTCCATCGAGCGGATCGACATCCGTTTCGTGATGCTCCTACTCATGCGCTATGAATTAATTTATTCGATTTATCAGCCGTGAGGCCTCAGGTCAGGGCATGAACACTCGTCTGATCGTTTGGGGACTAGGGCTACCCCGCACAGGCAAAGACGGACGTTGAGCGAATCCGGGGTATAATCAGCGCATGACTGCAAGGAATTGCTGTACCAATGCTTTAACCCAGTGATAGGCGATTTAGTGCACGGCGAACCTAAGGACCCTCGACTTCAAATGCTTTTGGCCCTCGATCGAGAGAGCAATCGCCTCGTCGACGAGAATGGAGCAGCTTGATCAACCCAGCGGGAGAATGCTCCTCTTCACGAAGAAGGCATTACCCAAGGCTCCCAAGCGGAGATCTCGTGCAGGATGCGTAAACTGGTAGGTACAATGATGCTCCCTAGTCACTCTGCGATGCTAATGAGAGCAGTAAGGAGAAGGTACTTTGAACGCTCCACCACATCACGACGGCCCTTCCTAACGTTACACAGAAGAAAAAGTGCAACGAGAAGCGTCCGCAGTGCGACCGCTGTCTCGAGAAGAGAATCGAATGCGAGTATGAAGCTGTGAAGCCACGAAAACGAAGGCGGACCTCCATCGCAACGTCTCTGCACTCACCGATAGTTCACACCCCGCCCCCATTTCCCAACGGCCAGTGGCAAGATCAATACAATCAGTCAAATGCTTCGAACGGCGACGTACATGAGATCTATGAATGGAGTGGCACACCAGGATATAACTATGAAACGTCGGAATTTGGAGGTGAGTGGCGAGAGGGTCTTGGAGACGACGAAGAGGATGTGGAAGAAGTCGTTCGAGCCACATCGATAGATACTCCTACAGGTAGCCTTGTCCGTTCGCGAAGTCAATATCCCGACCTCGCAATGATAGCCCCCTCACCTGTTGGATCTCCACTCTTGGAGTTTTGCGCCCCGGTGTTTTTGGAATTCTCAGATCAGGCGAATCGTCGGGCTCTCATAGATCATTTTTGCAACGTTCTGTCGCATCTTATTGTGTTCAAGGAGGATACAGGCAATCCCTTCCGACAGCTGGTGTTGCCATTGTCGCATGCCAGCTCGCCCGTCATGAACGCCATATTCGCCTTGTCAAGTGCACACCTAGAGTACAAGGGGATCGAAAACGAGGAGAAGTCGCTGGACTTCCACAATAAGGCTCTTCAGGGCCTGGCCCAACTCATTGAACAAAATGATATGGATCACAGAGAAGAGGTGCTTGGGGCCATCATGCTTCTTGTCTATTATGAAGTGGTAGGTAGGCCTTATGGGACGATTGAAGCCCTTCTAACATTCATAGCTCGTCCAACGGAGTCCCTCTAATATCGTCAATGGTCATCTCAAAGGCGCCATGACGATCATGAAATCGGGGCCGCAGGTGACTAGTCCTGCTGGTCTGTTCTTGGAACGGGTAGGCTCTGTTTTTGAAACTTCTTTAGTGATTGCTCTAACAGCTTAGACCTTCCGATTCTACGATGTGATTGCAGCCTTATCGTATGGCACGCCACCAAACGGCAGTCTACATCCATCAGCCTCACCATTTACATACCCTTCATCAAGATCGATATCCAATTCGCCTCTCGATGCTGTAGACACGCTCCTCGGGTTTTCCACCGAGCTATGGCCCATCATTCATAGGCTTTCGCACCTTCTATCCTTCAAGGAATCTCTGCAAGCAGCAATATTCTCGGGCCAAACAACTAAAGCGACAGTTCTTCGAACAGAATTAGAAAGCACATGTCAGGCAATTGAACTGGCGTTGACAAACTGGAAACCAATGAAAACAGACTCGTCTGCTTCAGAAGACCTAGAAGATTTCATCGAAGGCGCAGATCTGGCCGAAACGACTCGGATCCAGAGTATCCTCAGCAATGCCGAAGCGTACAGACAGTCTGCATTCATCTATCTCTATCGCACCATAAAAGAGCTGCCAAGGTCGAATTGTCTAGTTCAGAAACACACCCGGTTGTCGCTCATCGCTTGCTCCAATGTTGTCGATCTTGCCGCTTCATGTGACAGTGGGCCCATGTCGGCATTATTGTGGCCGTTATTCGTAGCCTCTTGCGAAGCTTTGACAGAAGAGGACCGAAACCTAGCTATTAAAGCATTCACCGGGGTGGAACGAAGGCAAGGTATGAATAATATCGTGCGGGCATGGGAGGTCGTCCAAGAAGTCTGGAGGAGAGTCGATCTTGAGTGCTTGGAAGGAAGAGAGGGCGTTGATGTGTTCTGGAGGGATATTTGCAGAGAGCGGGGTTTAAACATTGTTTTCGGTTGAGAGAGGGAGAGCGGTGTTTTCTGGGCTGGTGTTGATTGGGCGAATACGGATAGGGGTTTATACCTGGGGCATGGTAATGATATAACACGCAGGAGTTTTTGATCAGTGTATATTGAGGGCGAGGAGTACATTAAGCGTCAAACCAGGTGAGTTTGGTGAAGTTCTTGGATGAATGTTGGATGGTAAAAGAAGAGCATTCGGAGATAGGCAGCATCTATCTGCAGTACATATGTGTAGAGTTCATCCAGGAACACAATATAAGGTATACTTAAGTTTAATCATAAGCTAATTGGTCTCTTGTTGACTATGCCAACCAGTGTCTTGGGTTACACTTCTTCCCAACCACAAGGGCGATATTGTCATGAGGCTCTAACTCCCTGCTGACACCCTTTTCAACACAGCCGAGGTTCTGGCCGCTCCACACATCGGTGACCTCATAGGCGTCCCCCTTCTTAAGCTCCGGAACCTCACTCCATTTGATGTCTCTGGTAGCGTTAACGTTCAAAGAATTCAATGCCATCACCAAGGTGCCGCTGGTGCTCTGTCCACTCCAGTACTCAGCAGGATTTGTGTAATTGAAGGTCCAGTCTGGGTTGACGCCCCATTTATACGGAGTGGCTGGGCCACCGTACTTTTGATCCTGACTGAATGCTATGAGATGCTTGTTTGCAAGAATCGCGACATGGTCGCTTGGCAGCTGGTCTAGAGCGGTACCAATGATGAGAGGGCTCTTCATGGCAGCCCAGAACCCAAAGTGGCTCCTGGTTTCCGCGAGGGTGAGGTTTCCATTGCCGACCTCAAGCATGTCAGCATCGTTGTGGCCCCAGAAATTGACGCTGTTCAACTGGAAGCTGTTTTCATTCATAATCTCTGCCACACGGGACCAGTACGGTGTAATGTCACCAGACATTCTCCAAGAATTGCCCATCTCAGCACCCCAAGAGTCCACATCTGCCGTTCCCCATTCGCAAAGACTGAAGAGAATTGTCCTGTTCTGAGCTAGCAATGCGTTTCGCATGATCTCGTATCGGCGCGCCGTATTGCTCTTCGACCAGTCGTATCCAGGAGGAGCTGAGGTGCTGGTAATAGGACAGGTGCCATTGGGACCATCTGAAGCTCCATTATCTGGCACACAAGCAGTGTACTCATCTGTCCAGTTAGCGGGGATGTTGCAGTTATCGTATTTCAAGTAATCAATTCCCCAAGCGGCAAAAGTTGCAGCATCAATGGACTCGTATCCAATAGATGCGGGATAACCAGCACAGGTTTTGGTACCGGCACTGCTGTAGATGCCGATTTTCAGGCCCAGGGCATGGACCTTATCGGCGAGACCATCAATTCCATCTGGGAATTTTGTAGGATCCGGAATGATTTGTTGCGTAACATTGTCACGACCAGACTCAACAGACCAGCAGTCATCAACTATGTTCGGGTAAGCACACGGTATAGAAACGCAAGGAGTCCCAGCAGAAGGTAACTTACTATTAATATATTCATATCCAATATCTTTCAGGCCCAGATTGACAACTTCAGTAGCTGCGGTCATAATTTTTGTTTCGTTAACATCACAACCAAAAGCATTCCATGAATTCCAGCCCAGAGCCGGCAGTCGTCCCTTTTCGACATGAGCACATGAAATTGTGGATTATAAAAGTAACACATACCACTCCATCCTTCTGTACCAGTGCCTGGACGGCAGGAAGAACCAACACTGTCGCGAGTGTTATCAAAGACATTTCGGTTTCTCTAAGAATGTAATTGATCTGGAGTTGACACTTCTGGGAGAAGTAAAAAGCTCATCATACCCCCCACCTCTTATATAGCTTTCCCAGGATCAGTCTTCGGACTGAAGCTATAGCGAGTTGGGCATATTTTTTCCATGCGTGCCCCTCATTGATGTAATCAGCAATCAGGTAAAGCTCTTAGAAACACATTTAATAGGGCAGCCTTAAGCTCAATTGCCCCGAATACGATGCAATCATGGTTTGTGCAATGCGCATGTGCCGACCAGGCCGGCGCGACAGGAATACAACGTTGCTCTGCAAGGTAAAACAGGAGAGATATTTAATACAAACTAGGAATGTGATTAAGGTGATCTTCTTCTCCGCATTCTGTATTCAACAAGCGCGCTGCTGTGTTCCGCTGGTTTTTACCCCTCAGTGGTCTCGCGTCCAGGGGCAAATGGAAGCGCAGGAATCAACTTGCAAGACATCCGTGGATCATTTACTCTTTGGTACTCGTTCGCTGCCCTACCCTGCTGGGAAAGAAGACAAACTGCATGTTACCTTGATTGCATCTCTCATACCACGCATGCAGCGGTTGAATTTTCGGTGAGTTCATACTAAAGATGCTTGGTTTATTGATGGCAATTCCAATGCCCTTAGCAAGTAAATTAGATTGAACGCTGCAGTCTGCAGTCACACTGTGATGGATTTTATAGCCTAGGATAGTTTTTGAAGAGTGGAGACCTGGCTCTTCGGTGTAAAGGAAAACCGATGGGGATTTTCCTGGCGTGATTCTTACCACGTATACATCTAAAAGGATAATAAAGATATCTCCGTCAGAAACCTTAAATTGTCCCAAAGTGTGGAGGTTGATTCAGTGGATCGACTTGGCGGGCGAAGTCAGCCTAGCCTTCTGCCACTCCGCTACAGTCTTCAAGCCGACCGCAACGAGGCGTCCAGTCAAAAAGGAGACTTCTTACCAACCTCAAACCTAATTTTTTTCTTATTCATAATTATATATTAGGAAATGAATGTTTCTTACCACTGTATGTGCTATTCTAATACCCAGTACCACGCAGAAAGTTACATTCCACACAAAATTCGATCCGCACTATAACCACTGCAACTACGGTAATTAGCCCGTATAATGTCTTGCAATATAGAAATCAGGATATTAGAGACATTATACCTACCATTATCCTATTAATATCGCGATGACTTGATGTTCATACTGTGTGCAGTGCGTCTGCGGGGACTCAACAACCCCCGCAACCCCCGCAATCCCCATAGTTACAGCGAGGTGTGCGCTGTGATTGCGATTGCTACAGTGATTGCTAGCCTATCGCTCGCTAAATGTTGTCCGGTATCGGTGCGGAGAGGTTTTTAATCACGCCCTTTCCTTTCTTATTCTATACGAGCTCACTCTATGCTGGTCTTTATACATTCATTAAAAGTCAGTGTCAAACATGCTTGGTGGCATGAGCATTTCCTTGGGGCTTCACTGACTACACCTTGCAAAACCTGTTAGGTGTAGCCGAGCTACCTTAGATGGTCAAAATCGATACTAGCGTTAGGATAGACTAGAGACCCTTCACAACCAGTCAAATTGAGCCATTACAGGTGCTTGCGGATACAAATGAAAATCGTAAAACTATTCGATATTCAATACTATGTGATGCTAAGAGTTCTACGACTACAACAGTTCTGGTGTATGATGCCAATCACGTGTAGAGCGATGGCAATCTGTTGTAGCCAATCATGACATAGCATGAGGTAATGAAGGGTACAGTCATAGCTTCAACGACGCCAACTCAAAGCTATACGACCCAGTAGTATGGTGGGGATTCCGGGGAATAGAGCTCTATTCGTACTAAAGTATATGGGTTGAGAAGAGAGTTCTAGACCATATCATACCGTTATTTCCGAAGAATTAGTCTGACAGGGCAAATCATGATTCGGACTAGAGCCCTACTTCACGGCTCATATGTAGGTCAAAAAGAAAACGATTTCAATCCAAGGTTGAGTGATTCCAAAACAGCAACCTTGCTCGAAGACAAAGATGGGGTACTGAGAAGTTATTTTCTTATTTCCATGAAAGCAGCCAGTTATATGGTCCACATTACCTACCGGTAATAACCTCGCCCCACCCACTCGGATCAGGTGTGCCGAAGACGGAGCTTAGTACAGGTTGGCATTATTCAGAGATAGCGGTGATACTGTGACGCACCTCTGACCGTTTCTTATCAATTCCTTTCTTTTATGATTGCAGAGTAATATTCGATCTTTACCAGGTGTACGTCTTCTTTCCTCCTTATGAAATTCTCATCCGCGGTATCGTGGACTGTATTTTATCAATGAGTGTTAATGATGATCTCCATGACGTCGAGAAGGGGATCAATTCTGACTTAGACGACAGTTGCAATGACAGTAGCAACTCAGCCGTGCGTCCCCGTGTCAATGATGGGTATCAAATAAGGAATGCGCCAAGAGAAGAAGAGGAGCGACAACAGAGGAATGGCTCTTACTATGGACCGGGAGGAGAGAAGCATGGATTGCAAACCAGCCAGGATCAAAGGACCACACCCGATGGCTTCCCGCTGCCAGCATCCCGGGTAACAACGAGATCAACCGTCGAGCTACCTCCTCCTCCGGATGGTGGAATAAAGGCCTGGACACAAGTTGCAATGGGCTGGCTCGTCTTATTCACAACATGGGGCTACGTCAATTCATTCGGTAGCTTTCAAACTCACTACACCACGACCCTTTCTCTACCACCCTCTACTGTCTCCTGGATCGGATCCATCCAGGTATGGTTCACCTTCTTCATAGGTGCCTTCTCCGGACGTATGTTAGATGCCGGCCTTTTCATGCCTACATTCCTTGTTGGTGCAGCCTTGCAAGTAATTGGGATCTTCCTGATGAGCATATCAACCAAGTACTGGCAACTCCTTCTTGCACAGGGCGTGCTTACCGGACTTGGCGGTGGTATCTTCTTTTGTCCGTCACTGGCCTTAATTGCCACATACTTTAGCAAGCACCGTGGAATTGCATTAGGCATTGCAACTACTGGCAACTCAGCCGGAGGCATGATCTACCCGATTGTAGTCCAACATCTCCTCCCTAAGCTTGGATTTGCTTGGACTGCTAGAGTGCTAGGCTTTATTAACCTTGGATGTCTAGTAGTTGTGGGCAGTTTTCTACGACCGAGGCTACCTCCTAGACGAGCTGGACCTATTATAGATTGGACTGCCTTCCGGGAACCAGTGTATCTGTGCATCGTTGGGGCGTTATTCTTCTGTATGTGGGCACTCTACTACACCTTCTACTACGTAAGTAATACCGTCTCAAGTCACTTCACTTACTCCACTATCATTCCCGGAGCTTAAAATTAGATTCTTGGTCTTGCTTACTACTCCCAACTCAAGATTGCGTCTTTTGGTACAGAAACCCTAAGTCTCTCATATACCAACGCAGTGAATCTCGTCATTATCATCAATGGCATAGGGATTCCTGCCCGGCTCATTCCTCCCCTGTTTGCAGATCGGATAGGGCCACTAAATACCTTTGTGCCTATATCTCTAGGTTACGCGATAGTCTCGTATAGCTGGCTAGCTGTACACTCTGTTGCGGGATTTTACGTCTTCACTTGCATGTACGGCATCATCTCAGCAGCCTTCCAATGTCTTATTCCGACTACGGTGGCCAGCATCACGAAACGTCTGGACATGGTTGGCACGCGACTTGGAATGATGTTTTCGCTAGTTGGCTTTGCCGCGCTGACGGGTCCGCCGATCGGAGGTGCGCTGCAAAGTGCGGAGGGGGGACGATTCACTTCTGCACAGGCATGGGCGGCCACATCAGCATTTCTCTGCTTTTCCTTACTCGCTGCTGCCAGAGTTCTGAGAGTTGGCTGGAAGGTTGGGCCTAGTAATAGATGTTAAGGAGGAATCAAGGCTAATTTGAACGAACAAAATAGATAGAACCTAGCAAAGACGCATCTAATCTGAAACAGATATAATATCATTTAATTCCTGCGCCCTTACACGATTAGGACGAAGTAGTAGAAGCTGAAAGCTCTGGGTTGTTGTGGTAAGATACCTGTAACATGTTAAACTATGAACTTCTGGTAAGCAGTCTACCAGGGTCTAGGGTATGGGTTGCTTTTTGGGCACTTATATCTTGAAGGCTCGAGCACAACGGCATTCCCTTTTCGCCCAAGCCCAGGCGTTGCCTTGCCCTATGGTAGGCTGCGCGGTATGGCAAATTCAGCCTCGCACAAGGCAGAAACATATATTGATTACCGCAACGGGCCATGTGGCTTAGCCTGGAGGATTTTAAAGCATACCACTCCTTAATCTCAACTTCGCACTCTTTTATAGTCATAAACGTCGTTCACTAACTATCCGATTCATAGTCCATCTTATAGCTATCCATCACATCTTTTGTTCCAAGCGCTAGGATTCCGTCCTCAATCCCCTATCATGCCTCAAGGTCCAATCGCCGACCAAGTCCACTGCGACTCACTCGCAGGACCTTTCAGTCGGATTCACAACAACAATGCTGCCTTCATCATATATATGATATTATTCATAGTGTCCATTGTTCTTACGAGTTTCTCACGGCGCCTTGTAGTTGGCTACATACTGGCTCCCTTGCAACCGACAGCAGCATCACCGACGACAGGACAATGCTCAAACTGCGAGGCAGAGTGTCCACACTGCGGCGTCGAACCACAGGTTGAAACACAACCCGACGACCTCCCGCCTCCATATTCCAGCACAGAAGCGTCACAAGAGCCGTCACCTGCAGCAGAACCGAAAGTTGATGTTCCAAGACACAATATATCTGTACAGAGAAGTACCGGCTCCTTAGTACTCGGCACAACCCTGTTCGTACTCAACATTATCACCTTGGTGTTTCTGGCATTCAGCATTCAATGCTACGCATTCTGCTCTGATACTTCCCCAGCGAATGATGCCCGCCGCCTCTCCACAGGGGCTGGCGTTATGTGGTTCTTCTACAGCCTGGTTGCGCTCTGGGCCACGTTCGGCGTGGCGAGCTGGCTAATCTTGATACGAGACTACATCTCCGGTCCGGGAGTGGAGTTTGAGTTGGAAATCCAACAGGAATTGGGACCGCTGCTCATTTTGTGCATTGTCATGCTCCCGTTTATGCTTGTTTATTTATGCCTCAAAGGGGTCTTTGACATCACCAAGGGATGGTTCACTGCACGTTCGTCAAGGAAAGAACAGGATGGGGACGAGTCCCGGAATTTAGTAGAAATGGGGCCGGTCGCCACTCATTCTGATGCGCTGGAGAGTAACGAGAGCGTCGTGACGATTGAAAACCCTTCTCCTGCAGTCGATAAATCTAAGCAGCCCCTTATACCCAGCGCTGGACCCGTATAGGGGGTGGTGCTCACTTTTGGAACAGTCTCGTTTCGATGTAATGATAGTTATTCATGTGCAATTTGATATGTCTAGATTAAAATACAAAGTTTATTGATAACCTAATGTCACCATTGGAGTCGCGCCTTTTACAATGTTTCTGAACCCTAGCCTCAAACATGCCGGGTTTAACGACTCTACCTGTCAAATGGAAAGACAGAATAACACTAATTCTATGTTTGTATAACTAGCTAACTTAATGTATGTATCTATTCACTGACATAGCATTGCTGAAGCATAAAAAGTAGAGTATTGCAAGATACGAGAAATGACAGGGTGGATCGGGCCGGGCCGGTGGCGATCTTTGTACAATTCGAACCGCGGGCAAGACCACTCACTATGTTCCACTGAGTCGGCAGACTCGCCTTGTTCCACGGGCTTACTGAAAGTTATCTCCTGCTTTGTTGGCAAAAAAAATGTTTTATGGAAACCAAGCCTTGATTTATTTATAAAACATTTACAATAAATCCCGAACTGAAAAACGACTGGTGACCTTTTACACATCCCTTGCGGATCTGGTACAGTATACAATGAAGATTTTCCCCACCCGTGAAGAAATAAAAGGCGTAACAAGATCTCTCCCAAAACCCCTCCTTAGTAATCCGTTCCCCCCGCCCTAAACTATTCCAAAACCAAAAGGCAAAAAGAAGGTAACCCAATTAACGCCAGGCATGGGAAGGGTATCTTAGATATTCGATGTGTTCCCAAGCTAGAATGAAAGGATAAATTTTCATGACTCGTCTTCGTTGTTTTTAACTCGGCTCATATATCAACGCATCTATGAGACGCGCACAGGGAAAATCCCTATTTTCAATCATTCCGTTTCATATTATTGCCCTTTGCTAGTTCCCATTCATGCCCGAATTTGAAGACAACCCGGTCCCAGTATTATCAAAGTAACTCCAAACATCCTGAGGAAGATATTCAAGGAAGGGCATCATATCGCCGCCGACTAGTGACGACATATCTATCTCTTGAGTCTCCAGTTTCATGTCGCCAAGGCCGCCCATACCGCTATAGGCGTTCTGGTTGTGGTGGAAGTTGGTATGATNTCTGAGTAAAGTCGAACTGGTTTGCAGATTGCGGGTCGGTTCGTATATTAGTAGGAGATGCATTGGGTGAGTGTTCGTAAGAGTGGTGGGAGTTTGGGGTTTGGGTATATTGCTGGCTCTGCATGCCAAAAAGCATTTCAGCGTCCGATGATGAGACTGGTCCTGGAGAGGGCGCAGGGTATTTCTGCACCGGAGGGGGCATCGCTCCTGCTGCTTGCCGTGCTTGTGGGTAAGAAGAGTATTTGGTGTTGTAGGTTGCTGAAGAGACCGATTCGGGGCTTGGAGCGGGCAGGCTCTGGCGGATTGGATCATATATCATATTTCCCGTAGAAGGCGGTCGCGGTGGAGGCTGATGTTGTTCTCCGTTCAGACTTTGAAACATAAGAGTTATGTTAGAACTGGCGGAGTTGGTCGTCCCATTTATGGACCATCCAATAGCCTGTGACGCATCAATCCCTGGAGAGCCAGGTAGATTATCCAGAATCGGTGACCTAACGAGATCGCTAAGGCGTGCTGGGGACGGCGCAGTCATAGCTAGCTTCTTCCACTGAGGAACAATATCCGATCTTCCAATCTTGGTAGATTCCATATCTTCAGAGGTATAGGTCTCTGGGTCCCAGATTCCTTTGGCCTTTTGATCCAATGCCACCAAGATGTACCTTGTGCCAGCCCAATAGGTCTCTAGCTGTTGGAGGGATTTATAACAACGCTGATAATTCTGATTCGCGGCAGATGCAAGCAGACTATGCTTCTGCTCGGCAGAATAGCCCTTGTGCGAATCTGGAGGTCCACTCTTGGGAACGCTCCGTGGAGGGCTCCGTTCTCTCGAAGTTGGCTGGGACGTGGAATGAGCAGCTGATTCCATCAGGAAAGCACAAGCAGCAATGTACATGGGCTGGCTAGTGAACGGATTCCCAATGAAACTCCTAGGATCGATAAGCTCTGCAAAAGCAAGAATATCGGCAATGGTCTTTGCCGATGACATGCTCAGCTCCCGGCTGTTTGGCAAGAGCTGCAATATTTGGCCTTCGAATGAATGCATCAACGTAGGCTGGTGCAATAGCATGATAACCGTGTGGAACCAGAAATGCACCTGCAAGCAGAATGTGAGCGTCATGGATCCGAATATGCGTGACTAAATTGCACTTACAAGAATGAAATTTGTCCCCTCGCCGGATTTGACGTAATGCTGAAAGTTAGTTGCATTGAATGTTAATCTTGAATCGAGTCTTTGATATAGCTGGGTTAAATCCATTTCCATCTCCTCTAAACCCTTCATTTTCTGAGGAGTGACATCCCGCACGTTACGGATATTATTCAATAAATCTGATACCCTACCGTAGAGGTGGATAATCTGTATCAGAGCTGGGAAAGGATCCGGCCAACCACTTTCTGCATTCGCGGTGATGGCCGGAAAGGTTAATTCGAAGTCCTCATCACGCAAGGTGACAGGTCGCCCGGTTCCTGAGGAGATAACTCGATCCAGCATGAAGACAGTCCAGAGAGTGTCCATACGCTCTTGTTCAATCTCTCTCTTCTCTTCTGGGCTAATCGCGGCTTCATTGTTTGGGCTCTGACCGAAGCTTTCACTGATCTCAACGCTAGATCTATGGTGGCCGGGATCCTTCTCTCCTTGATGCTTGACACCGTCGAGCTTTTGCAACCCCAGATCAACTGCCATCCGAATGGCACAGCCGAGATACATCCACAGCGCGCTATCCTGATTAGAACCAAAGCCTTCATATGCAAGTAAGAGACATGCTTGAACCGCGGCAACTGTGGGACATGGAAACGTATCCACCACGGCGGCTTTGGCTCGCTGGGCGAAAACATGGCCATATTCCCATTTGGGATAATCTTGATCATGTGAGGCAGTTAGAAGAGGGTGGTCCGAGAATCGAGCAGCCAAAGCACAGACGGCGTCCACCAAGATGGGTTCCACCTGTTTCTCTTCCACCATTCGCACGAATTTTTCCGACTTCAAGAAAGGATAATTGGATCCTAGATGAGTAAAGAAGGTCTGGACAAGGTGGATGATGAGTCGATGCACGGGTGCTGCATCATTAGGGTCGTATACGGGCATATCGACAGATCTCTGGTCGCTCCCGGAGTGAGGTGTGTCCGCGTACATGGAGCCGAGGCCTCCATATCCGCCAGATCCAGGCGAAACTAACCAAGTCAGCAATCTTTTTGATCTAACTTGCGCCTCATCAACATGAAGACTTACTTGAAGATGCTGCACCCATACTACGCCGGTGTTCTCTAACCGATACCACCATCTGTTTGAATCCCGGGACAATGGCAGTAGGCCCAAAATATCTGAAGTAGGGTACCTTGCGACTTTCGGTATGGCGACTCGGGGATCCAGTTGATCTGCTATGGGCGAGGTGGTGTTGCTCGTCGTGGTGTGGCGTCCGCACACTCGTGGGACTGCGCTCATCATCCGAAAATGTCAGGACCTCCTTGTATTCCCGGCGCGGTCTTATATCTTCGGCCTTGAAGTCCCTCAGCTCTGACTCTGGCGGATGGGAGGCAGTTTTGTTATCAGGATACGGCTTAGGATCCTCCCGAGACAGCACTGGAGACGTAGCTCCAAGGGAGGGCTGACCACTGGGAACGCTGCCGGCAGAAGCTTTGTCGTAGTCATCCTCAAGCTTCACCGACTCCTCATCTTCGATGCCATCGAGTTCCTTGGAGTCCTTTCTAGGGTCGCCCACGGCAGCATATCCCATACATTGGTGGCCATTGTCGGTGCAGGTGGAGCACAAGGGACGTTTGCCATCGCATCGGGTCTTGCGTTTGCGACATGTTCGACAGCTGTCAAGACAGGGAGAAGTTAGCAAAAGGCCGGCACGAAGACACGACAGCAGCGACCACAGCGACCACAGCCAGCGCAGCAGCGGCAGGGCTACGATGTCGAAGCTTGACAGAGGGGTGAGAGGGAGGTAAGGGAGGTGACAGAGAAGAGGCCCAATAATTAGGCAACACCTACGCAGCACTGATCCTGCGGCGCTTCGCAGGAGGTCGGCCTTCATTGTTCACGAAGCGGATCTGCCTTTGCAGCGGCGGCAGCGCAGGCGACGACGCGGTCCCACTACCCGTGGAGGCCATGCCTCTCAGACTCTGGTGGCATCCAGCACACCGTCTATGGCAGGCGCATCATCAGGAACCAAGGCCCGATCTCGAGATCAAGCACATGGCAGGGGGGTGGCAGCGGGGGAGAGAGAAGTCGGCAGCAACGAAGTCGGAGGTAGGTAGATGTTGGAGGTGGATGCGGCGGCGCGGAGGTGGAGGTGAAGATAGTGGGCAAGCGGCGTGAAGGAATTGAAATTTCAACGCAGGACGCTTCTTCGGGTATTCTTAGGGGATGTGCCAGTTGCCAGCGAGCCCAGCAGACTGGATGATTGACAGGAAATGTCCACTCGATGCCCTAAGTTAATCTAACTCACACCCAATGCGATCGCTCGCTGCCGGATGAATTGCGGTGCTGGGTTCAGGTGCTCAGCTCCTCAGGTCTTAGGCCTAAGGTCTTACAGGGTGATCGATCTGATGTGGGGAGCCCGGGGGCTGCTGCCAGAGTTGGGTCGAGCTGGGGGATCCCTGGAGCGACCCAACTGCCACCAACACAATTCGGCCGCACGCGTGACTTGCTGGAGGCCAGGAGGTGCTGGTTGGTCATCAATAATGGGTGATAATGTAGGGGACGGTCTATGATGGTCAAGGAGCCGTTGTACAGAAAACACACAAGGACAGCAGCTTCGAGCATGTGTGTGGCAGTGATTTCCCCTCAAAATGGCTGCAGCAGCTACTTTGCTGCTGTGCCTCGAAGTCTCCGCACGCCCAGTGTTGGACTCGTGCGAGAGGCGATACGGTACTTTACGAGTAACTTATTAGCGTAGGCGGATAGCGACAGCCCCTCTGCCCCTCAGCCGGCTTCGGGCACAGCCGTCGTCAGCGCCCGAGCTCTGGGTCTCAGCTCAAGCATGACCGCGCTGGCAGAGATCAAGGGACACACGCGAATAGATTGCGTCTACATTCACAAAATGTGCATCATGGTATGTGCGTATCTGTATATCTAGTGTTTCTTGGTAGGACTCTACTACCTATTTGCTTTGGATCAAGCAGAAATGGCGGTATCCTAGACCCTATAACGAACACATCCCTCATTCATATCCAGTCATAAGAGGACCAGCCTCCTAGTCTAGTAGTACTGTAGTACATTCTCTCTGGGTTCTTTACACCTTGTAAATGTCGCTATCACTGCAGTGCGACAAACAAGCAAAGTCAGCTATTCAAGTTCTCTCATCACGTGTGCAGTAGCATCTGCAATAGAAAGGGAGGAAAAGAAACCATACGAGAAACAAGAGGAGGATTCACTCACAACTTCCCGAACTGATCTCTGCCTTCGGCATGCTTGTTAACCCAGATGCTCACGCTAGTTTCGGGGCAGATGAAGTTTGCGTAGCCATCCTCGCCAATGGTGATCTCGGACTTCTCCCATCCCAACACATCAGTCCAGACCTCGCCCGCATGCATCTCGCCAACGTGCATCCTCTTTTCTCCAGGTCCAGCATTGGACATGACCACCGCACATCCAAATCGCCTGTCCCACGTACCATATCGAACCCAGCCAATGCAGGTCTCGTAATCGAAGTAGTCTTTCTGTTCGCCGTATGCATAGAGTTTGCGCGCCAGCACCATATCGGGCAAGGCCCCGCCGCACGAAGGCGGGAATGGATGCTCTCCCTTGATCCCGTACAAGTCACCATAGAAGAGGCACGGATAACCATCGTAACGGAGCAAGATCAGGGCATATGCAAGAGGCTTGAAAAATGGCTCAATAGGGAGCTCGAGAGCTTGGTAAGGCTGTGTGTCATGATTCATCACAAGAGTCTGCAAGATCGGTGAGCTAACAGCCAGAGCTGCCAGAACATGGAGAGACTTACGACTGCGTTGACGGGGTTGATTTTCACGAGGGTATCATCAAAAACCGTTCGGAGATCAGCTGACTCAGTCTTGGATAGCTTGCTGAAGTTGTACACCAGCGGTGCATCAAAGAGACTGAACTTCTGCCCCATGCGGTCTAGATACCGACTCATGTCGTCCAAAGAGTCTTTCCAGAACTCGCCAACGAAGAACCAACCTTCCCCATAGGTATCATCCAGCATCTTGACGAAGCGTCTTAAAAAGTCTTCGCTAAAGTGCTTGACAGCGTCAAAACGCATGCCTTTGAGAGGTATCTGCTTTCCCACCCATTCTCCCCAATTGAGCACATCTTGCGCCACTTCGGGGTGGCTGTAGTCAAGATCTGCAAACATCAGGTAGTCAAAGTTACCCTTCTCATCGTCCACATCATCCTGGCGAGCCCAGCCCTTCTCTGGGTCACCGAGGATCTTATAGATTGCCGTCTTTTTATTGTCCGCATTGTAGTCCGTTCCAGAAAAATGGTACCAATGGTACTTCTGCTTTGAATATTTGTCTCCGCGTCCTGGGAAATCAAATCCAACCCAGGCACTTATCTCATAGGGATCGCTAATAGCTTTGGTGCGATCATTGGGATCAACTTCTTGGGCACGACACTTCTCCTTATGGTCTGCTGCGGCTTTATGATTGAGGACTGTGCAAGTATAAGCAACTGATTTCAAACCACATAACTGCTCCAGTGACCTTGATGCTTACCAGTGTCCCAATAGATCCCCACCCCATGCTCAGTTGCAACTTGCCCGAGCTTTACCAGCTCCTCTTTCGTGCCCCACTTGGTAGTCACACCTCCTTTCTGGTCAAATTCTCCCAAGTCATAGAGATCATAGATATCATACCCATTTCCTGAAGGAGCGGATGCCTTGCATCCTGGGGGAACCCAGATATTGTCTACCCCAATGGCCTTTAACTGAGGTATATGGGCAGCAAGCCTTCGCCAGTGCTTGTGGTCATCTGGGACATACCACTCAAATGCCTGCAACATCGTTGCATTTTCTGGGGTTGGTTTTTGGTCCGGCATTTTGTTACAGATATCAATTGAACAGCTGAGTTAGGCAGGACTCAATTCATTAAGAACAGGGCAGAGAAAAAGTACACGAGGACAAAAGTAAATCGTAGAGAAAGAAGAGTAATGAAAATGATCCTTTATATATAAAAGGATCTAGCTGCAATAGTTCAGCCGATGCAGCTGAATGAATCCCGCATACTTTGAGTGGAAGCTGAAGCTGAAGCTGCATCCTGTGCCAAGGTTTCACGTGGGTAGATTACCCGCTTTGCTTGGGGTTCAATGACGTAAACGGTTGAAGCTGCCATGCGAGTAACTATGTATTGCAAACAGTCACTGTTCAGCATCAAGAATCTCGAACTTTATTCATGACAAGTCAAAGCAATCTAGACCATGGTAAACGGATTACGTTTCTAGCTAGTAACGGCATAGCAATATAATCTGTGACTAGGACAAATCGGGCCATTTGTGCCTTAAATATGTGGTGTAACGATGGTTGCCGTGGCAGCGGATGTGACAACACATCACCGACAGGGAAGGATAGACACCGCCTTTATGAAATGTAGCTGAGAAAGAACATTGCCGACGATACACAAAGTCAAATTATGAAAAACTCTCAGTCCGGATCGGACTTCGATATTTATGTCGACCCGGATCAGGTAGACGCCGATATGTCTACTGTAAGGCCATCTCCAGATCAAGAAGGGATCCACCAAGAGAACACCGAATCGTGCGAGTTCAAGGCCTCACTAAACGAAAAACAAGAAACCTCGGAAAATCAAGCCCACAGAGATCGTACCGAAGCTCTAATTCATTCTGCTGCCCGCGCCATAGTTGCAAGCATCGAGCGGAGCAATTCTTTCGGACTCGAGGACTCAGTCTTGAGTGCTCATACCGATAGCAGCTACGATAACGGCAGCGAGATACACAACGGTAACACCGAATTGGCAGATGGGAGCGGGGCCGCCATGTATGAATCCGACGTCGGACACAATTGGGGACATGAAAGGGCAATTGGAGGTTCCATTTCCTCTCACAACGATGGCGATATCGACGACGACATTTTCAGTCGGAATTCAGGTCAAAGCGCTCGCAGTAGTCTAAACTCTTGCCACGACCTCCATATCCCCAACGAGATACCCCACGAGATATCCCATGAGAAGCCACCCCCTTCCGAGGATGGTATGGAATCGGTGTCACGTATACCAAGTGTTTCCTCCTACACCTATCCTCCAGAACCTCACGTCGGTACTCCAAATAAAGCTGGTACCAGACCGCCTTTTCGAACACCTTCTTCTGTCCGGGCTATGCAAATGTCTTCTCCAACACCCTCAATCTTCTCTTCTCCTCGATCAGCGAAACGGACGAGTGTCAGTCGTCTCGGAACTCCAACGGCTCAGAGATTGGCGGGCTCACCGACTGCAAAGTCGAAGACACCCACCCGGTTTAAGGTGAAGAAGGAGTACCCCCTTGTACTTCTCCATGTGACAGTTTTCCCTTTGCAGTGGGCATATGCACATGCGTTCACTTCGCAAGATATCCCAACCAGCTTATATGGTGTAAGGGATAGTTGGAGACTTTTGCAAGAAAAACTGGCAGACACCGTGCTTGAGAGAGGTATCCTTCTGCCTCATCCTCAGGACTCATATGAGACCCTCGAAGAACGACTTTTGGAAGCTTTAGAACTACCTGTGCACCCAAGAGCTCGTATCCTAAAATGTGGTCATTATATGGGACCATTCGATACTGATGTGTCCGAAGAATCTGGAGATGATATGGACAGCGGGCTCGGAGGAGCCAGGGACCGAAAATGGTGTGACATCTGCAGTAGGGAAGTGAAATATATGAAGCCTGATCCTGAAGACATGCAGAAGAGATTCAGGATCAAGATTTATGCCAGTAACGGATTGATGCGTGCTGGTGCCTGGGCAGCGGTTTGGAAAGAGATGGAGAGAGTTGACGTTGAGATTGAGCCTTACGTGGAAGGCTACCTTCTAGAGGACCTGGAGAGACTAGCATTGAGCACGAAAGTTCGAAAAGATCAGCATGAGGACGAATACGAGGATATCCATGAAGATCACGACGAAGACATGGAAAGAAAGCGAAGAGATGAGGAGCGTATGCGTGAAATTTACGGTACTCTTCCACCACCAACTGATAATATTCCCCAAATTGAATCCCCGCCTTCTCCAATGCAACAGACTCATACTCGCCAGGCGGAATTTTCTCCTCCTCCGACACAACATGATCAGCGTCGTCTGAAGGAGACCTATGGAGATTCTCTTCCAGAACTCCTTTTGGCTGCAATTAAAGTTGCGATGCGGGATCCCAGAAACATTATTATCTGTCTTCTCAGCGCTATCTTGCTTGTACTGCTCCTCAGGCCTGGGCCTGCTCCAATCAACTCAACCTCAACGGCAGTGACTCATGGTGAGGTACCAGATGTCATTGGAAGGGTAGAGCACGTCCCAGTCAGTTATGCAGAGGAAGACCAGATCGTTCAGGAACCAGTTGCAGTAATTGAGGCAACGGCCCCAAAGGTCTCCCCAGTTATTGAAAACAATTCAAAAGATGCAGAGACTGTCGAAGCTATGGAGAGCCCAACGGCTATCCCAGAAAATGAGACCACTGCTGAACAGCCTCTGGAGGACGAAGAAGCTCGTACACTACTCGATGATCCTTCAAATTTCCAAGAAACCGAGGGTGAAACGAGCGGCACGGGAGTTGAACAATTTCTGGATACTTCTGAGAGTGAGGTGGTTGATGACGAAATCTCGGAACTGCCCGAAACTAAACTCCAAATCGAGGAACCGGCTTCTGAGGAGGACATCGTTTCAGGAGAGGTCCCTTACGACTTCTCTAATATCGAAGATCACACCGAAAGAGACAGGACAGAGCTTTGATATGTTATAAGCAGGTAAATTAGTAGCGGTTATCTGGATTGCTTGATGAATAATGTGCATTGGGTTTGTGTTCTGTACGGTGCTTGGAGATCCCCCCTGGAGCGACTTCGTTATTGATGATTCTTCTTTCTCTCTCTTGGAAGGGCTAACTGTTTTTGCCAGCGACTGGAATGGTGAATTTGGAGGGAATTTAACGAATCTTTCCTTAATTTCATAATATACTCAACTATATAGCTTTAGGAATATGATCTACAAATACCAGAGAATTTTCCATCAAGATTCTTGCTCATGAACATGCCTTCTCTTCCGTCTACCAACGAAGTATCGCACACTTAGCCTTTCACATATTCCTTCCTCTGTTCACTCAGTTTGCAGTAGCCTCAGCTACTCAATACGAAGGGAGACGAGGTTGAAAAAAAGAATATCTATTCTTCATCGATGATGCAGTACATACATACATAAATCGCTCGAGATGTAAACATACATTTGCCGTTTGAGTCGTAGAATAAAAAAAATCTTTGAACGAAAATAATACAAGCCTGAGAGAAACCTGATAGCAACAGAACAGTGCTTCTTCTCTCGAATTCCCATCCAATGCCTTATGTTTGGAGCCACGATATATGAGATACACACTTTTGAAACAACGTTCTTCTTCCTTAAGGACCTAGAAACCCCCTCTGAGAGTTCCGTCCGTATTCGCCGCTGTAAGCATCGAGCTTGACAGCAATGAGCAAGCATTCCACGCCGCCCTTTCCGTTGCCGCCACTGTTCCCGTTCCTGGTGTTCTGGATCCTCAGTCTCCACTGACCAGTCTTCACAATCCAGCTCTCCTCCGTTCCTGATCCACTTCCGTAGCTTATCTCTGCGCGCCTCCTCTTCCTCGGTGGCGGCTGTCCAGCGGCAGAATCAATGGGCGAGTCATCTATTGCGTGCACAGAACTAGCCATGCTGGCCGTATTATCACCTTCGTCACTGCTCAGACTAGTATACGTCTTCCCATCCAGGATAACATGTGCATCCCCATCAAGCACAATGCGTACCTGGTCCTCACTAATTGGCGTATTGCCCGGGCTAGCAGGTTGACTGGAAGCACCTCCTTTCGACATCAGTAATCCTAAAGGTTGCGAAGTAGGCAGATTGAGCTTCGTCGCAATCACTTCGAATAGGCGCGATATCCGAGCTTTGGCGTCGCCAAAGAACTCGGCTCTCATGCTATGGAGATGTATCCTGCAAGCCTCATCACTAATTTCAAGGACAAGCTCATAAGCTTTGTCATCAACATATGGCCTTGCGTAATTCACCCAACCCGATAAGCCCCCGACTTCTGCAGTGTTGGGATCCAGCGCGATAGATATACCAGACTGACGAACGTCTTCCAGTCGCAAAACAATTTCCGACCGTCCCCGCGCCAGATTGTAACTTATTTGGTGCCTGATGAGTTTCTGCTCAAGGCCCCTAAGATGGAAGTACCGGCAATCCCGTAATAATTGCGCTCGATGTTCCTCATTCCTGATGTGAAGAGGGTAACCTCGCAGCATGTGTAGAAGCTCGGCAAAGATGTCCGCTGATCGGTTAGGAACAGATGGAGGAACTATGGATGGAGGTCGAAGAAGGCCATCCCTGTTTAAGCCAGGGAATACTTCTGTGGGGGTAGAAAAGAAGACTGCGAAGCCTAGAGAGAAGTAATTCGGTGAGTTTCCCGGGTCAGAGAAGACCTCTCGAGGGATCTGAAAGTCTCGATGACCTATAGAAATGAAGATACTCTCTTCATAAAGCTGCGATATTAATCGCGGTACTATAAGAGGCTTAGCCAACAGGGAGCAACGTCCCAGAAGCACAGTGAAACCTACAGCTATAAAACTGCGCATCGGCAAAAAGTTTGACAAAATGAGGACCGTCTCTGGGGCTAACATGATAGCCTTGCAGATGATGCGAAATATCACGAAAGGTGACGGGGTCGCGGTCAATATACAACGTTCGGACCGGAGCTCCCTCTTCTCCGTCTTCCTCTGCTTGCTTTAGCTGGCATTGGAAATATGTCGAAAAATATGAGGGTGCTCTAGGTTTGTCAGTATGGTTCTGCCAACGTGCTTTGATGGAGTGTCCCGTGCAAACAAACTATTCACGTGCGTCTGGTTATGGAAAGAAAGATAACAAGGCAAGGAAGCATCGAAGACAGAAGAGTGTAAGACGGTAGAGAGGAGATAAAAGCAAAAGATAAGAAAGAATATACATACCATCAGAGCTAATACTTGCGCCGCTCAGCCTGAACAACTCCGATCCAATCTGGATGGGGAAGACTCTCTCATGAGGTAAGATCAGCGGGATTTCAGTATTCAGCTTCCTCGCCTCCACCATGTGGGATGGATCCCTCACGATGCCAGGAATGTGGCTCGGAGGCTCAATCGACATCGAGGCTCCTCTTGAAGAACGGCCTCCAACCGATCCGGCGCGGCCGCTGCCTCCTCCACCGTTGCCGCCATTCCCACCACCGCCATTCGACGCCATGGGGCTCTGGCAGCGGAGTGGAAAAACGGACACCTCAGCCCTTCGCAAAAGAGGCGATGGATCAAGGACCAGCCAACGAGAACCGGACGACGAGAGGTTGATATAAGCCCCGCACCAGGGAAACGGTGGAAGGTTGCTAGGGGATTTGCGTTGGATTCGTTATCGGTCTCCTTAGCCTTCACACGTAATACGGTTCCCGTCTTCCTCACTCAGACACACACACCGGAGTGGGAAAAGCGACCGTCTTCGGGAACCGGGAGGTGAAGGTATATCTATCAATCAGATACCACCCCCCCTTGGGTTTTCTGGATCGGGGCGCTGTGGTTCTTAAAACTTCTTTGCGCTTGCCCTTGTCCAATGCCCACCCTCTCACCTCACGTGTGCAATTAAATCTATTGCCACAATGCTGCGCCTGCCCCAGTCTTAGGAATCATTCCATAATAACGACAAACCCAGAGAGAAATGAGGGTGGCCAACGATTGGGACTTCAATCGCTACACTAAACACAGGCTCCGGTCCTTCAGACGCGTCTATGCTGATTATTAAGACTCCCCAGCTGCGCGCTTCCACACTATTGGTGCGAAGAGAGGTCTTGGGAACAGGGTGAGAGAGGAATTGACGTAGTAGGTACTCCCGGAAAAACGAGGAAGGACGAATTAGAAATCACCAAGGAGCGATGGGAAGTTATGCCTATCTTTCAGCTGGCGCCCCTAAGCTGAAATGGAAAAAACGAGAAATTGATGAATAAGTTCGCATTTGAGGAAGCACGCCCCCAAAAGTGTAAATGCTGCTCGAGCACACGGCCCGTTCTCAGCCGTGCGTGCCGTGATCTGATTCGACGTTGATGCCTCGCGAAACCGTGAGGCTCGACTCAGCGCTAGTCTCGTTTGGAATGGCAGCATCCCTCCGTGCGCGCTGGGGGGATATGCGGAAGATGATTGATTAGGACATAACTCCATGCTAATCTACTGTTTTTAATATATCATGTCAAGCTTGCAAGAGCTCACTACGGACTCGTGGTTCAGGAGAGTAATGGGGGCTTAGTGAACGTAATGCCAGTACATCAGAACCCTTGACTCAGAGATACTGTAACTGTTTTGGATGATTGATAACGCTGGTCCGAAGTTACTAATGCCTGACTAAGTTGGAACTGCAATGTACATTCTAGATCTCTCATACTTCAAGCGATTTAAGCGAACAGGGGCAATGGTGTCAAGCAACATATGGGGAATCTATTCATTAAGCTATAAAAGTTATTGCCTACAGTCAATTTATTGCTGCAACGCTGATATCCGAAGAAGAAAAATTATGGAAACAAAGATATCATCACCTCTGCGCGTCTCCCCGCTCAAATCAAGAAGTAGGTGGCGAACACAGCTCCGAAGAGTGCAACCACAGACGCCTTCAAGGTGTTTGCGGATCCGGTGGAGGCGGGTGCGCTAGGAGCTGTAGTAGAGCCTCCGCCAGCAGCGGAAGTAGTCGCCTTAGGGATGGAGGAAGCGGTGGCAGTTGCTGGAATGCTCGAAACGAAGGAGCTGGCAGCGGCAATTGCTCGCACATTGACACCAGCAACACCAGCCGCGATATCGCGAGCGTGGAGTGGAGCAGCTCCGGAACCGCCGCAAGCAGCATCGTAGTAAGTGGGCAAGCCAAGGTTGGTGCCAGTAATGCTGTTGTAGCCCAGGCGGATGAGAGTAGGGGCACTTGGTTCATAGACGGGCCAACCGCCAGAGTAGGTGGTCAATCCAGTCTTGGGAGACTTGGCGAAAGCACTCCATGCGCCACGGATATACTTGGCAATGGAGATCTCTGAGGCAGTAGGAGCTGGATCTTGAATCATGTTGTTGAAAAGGAGGCTGACCTCGCTGGCGTGGTAGGCGCCAGATCCCGGGTAGAGGTCGGTGTTGGGGAAAGACCCGAACCATCTGTATCGCCAGGTTGGCACGGTATTGGCTACGGATGCGTTTGCACGGTAGCTGGCTGGGCAATCGAAACCCTTGAGATTGAAATCAGACCAGTAAGATGAGCTGTGAGTGACACCCTCCAGAGCAGAGCCAGCAACGAAAAGTCCGGCCTCATTGTCGGTGTTACCGATGAGCAGAGGAGCTTGGATGAATTGACCTGCAGCGGCACGTGAAACATAGTTGTTGAAGATGACCTTGTTATCAATGGTTGGGCCAAAGGTACCAAAGCGACCGGTTGTGGCTTGGGGTGGAACTCCCTTGATGATTTCAGCGGAAGGCTTGGTGCGCATGCAAGCTAGGACAGCACTGGGTTCGGTGGATAAGGTGCATCCCACCTCGGTGGCGACGCCCATCCATGAGACCTCACTCTGGGCTGGGGAAGTTGGGAGACCGAAGCTGAAGGCAGTTCCGGATTCCAGGATCATGCCAGAAACGATGGGGTCCTCTGGGTAGGCAAATGCATAGTAGTCCACAGATGCAGCGCCGGCAGATTGACCGAAGAGGGTGATGCGGGTTGGGTCACCACCGAAGGCCTCGATGTTGTCTCGGACCCACTCAATGGCAAGGCGTTGATCAAGGAGACCCAAGTTGTTGCGAGTTGCCGGGCTTCCTGGGAATCCAAAGATGCCCAATCGGTAGCTATGGAGAAGTTAGCATTCAATGGCAAGCAATATCGACGGTCAATTAAGGATTGTTTCTCTCTTACTTGAAAGTGACCAGAACAACATCTTCTTGGTCGGCGAAATGCTGTCCATTGTAAGTAGGATCAGATGAGGCACCCTCGTTGAATCCATCGCCCTGGATCCAGACCAAGACGGCCTTCTTTGCATCGCCGCTCTGGGGTTTGGTCCACACATTCAAAGTCAAGCAGTCCTCGTCAAAAGCAGTAGCAGCGGCAGACTTGAGGATTTGAGATCCAACAGAAGTGATACCTGCGGTTACTAGATTGGCGGCGCTGGTGGGCGCACGGGGAGAAGCCAGGCAGGAGGGGCCCTAGAGCTCATGTCAGTCTTCCACCATGGCTGACATCTTCCGTTCCCATTGGCTTCAACTACTCACAAAAGCCGATCCTTGAATCATCTCGCTCCCACTGTACTTCTCGGGAGCTGCAAATCGAAGCTGGCCCAAGGGAGGTTGAGCATAGGGGATGCCCAGGTACTCGGATACGTCTGATGCAATGCTGGCAGCATGGCCCTGTACCGGTCCGCTGGAGGTGTGTACGACCTGGCCGACAGTCCAGCTGCTGCTTGATCCCTCCGCAATGGGCTGCTCCAGAAGGGGCGCCTCGAAGCTGATCTGCTCGAAGGCCGCTGCAGCCGCGGCGCAGCTTNGCTAAGAGAAATGAGGCCGTGGTCCTCATGGTGGTCAAGGGAACGTGGGTTTGAACGAGTGGATGGGGTGAGGGAGAAAAAGAGAAGGAAAAGAAAGGTAGATGGTGGAGGAGGTCGAAATGTATAAAAAAGGACCGAAGATAGGACGGTGGAGGAGAGAGAGAGCAAGAGGGACAAAGAAGAAGATCAGTGATAAGCAACTGGCCCAGGCACGGGAGGGATGGCACCAACAAACCTACGCTGACCAGTCCGCCGGACGAGGGAAGATGCAGCAGCGTCGTGCCCTACGATGGATTAATCTCAGGACCCTGGCTGGCCAAGGGCCATATCTGGAGGATTCGGGGTGGTGCGGAACTGGGAAGGGCAGGCGATCGTCGCTCGAAGCTGTGCGTGGGTTGGGGCCTGGCTAACTGGACCGCACTACTCTAGATTGCTTGCTGGAGTTGCCAGCTGCCGGATTTGCGTGCTGATTTGCCTCCGCGCGATGCCTTCTCTCTTTCTCCTTCGGCTTCCCTTACCGGCCTGGCCCTGTTTGACCAGGAACACAATCACATCCCAGGGCCATGCCGGAGCTTCCACCGACGCACACACATTTTGCCCCTCATCAAGCCCACCTTATCCGGCTGCTGCTGCCTGTAGCACCACCGTTTGGCCCTCACTCTCGCCTCGTCTTTCCTGGCGGAGGGCCTCTCTGGTGAGACTCGACACCCGGTCCCAGAGCAAGCAACAGCGAGGATTTCAGATGAAGGGGAGCCGTGAGCGCATTAGGGACATGCAGCACGACGAACGCCGCCGGCCGGGGAAGCCCCTGCTAGCGCGGTGCTGGAACGGTTGGCCCAGCCACGAACCCCAGACGGTGGCCGGAGACGCACGAAGCCAGAAGGGATTGGCAAGAATCATCACCTAAAGTGCGCCCTCCCTCCGACGCCTAACAACAACCGTGGATCGCGCTACGGTGCACATCGTCATCACCCTGTCGGCACAGCACAGTAGCTTCGAGGTAGTCGCGCGCAGGCCCGGGGCCCGCGAAAAGAAAAACCCTCTGCCCTGCAGCGACTGGCCAGTCCCTGCGCACAGAAGGATCGCCCCAAATGGCGCATTAAAATTGGTGAGTTGCGTACCTGGCTATTTTCAACGTGGGAGCTTTTGCTGGCGAAAAGCTTTTTTGCCTGTGAGACGGCCGTCGTGGTGCGACGGCGGCGGGAATGCCAGGGGCTCAAGGGCAGGCACACGGCAATCCCAAGAGACACCCCCCGTGCCTTATCTCGTTCGTAGAAAAGCTACGATGGAGGGTCCTGTAATTATGAGTCTAACCAGCGACGCCCAAACTTGCCTCTAGGTGGCCACCCCCCTTTTTCTGCAATTGCGCGACGAGGACGTAATTATTGTCAAGTGCCGTACCAGACATCGCGATTTACGAACGCCCCAAGTGTGAGAGATGTCCTCCTGTCAGAAGAAGCACCAGCCACTAACGCCACCCGGATGTCAAAAAGGCAACCACTGAAAGATGCAACACCAGAAGGGGGAAACAAGGTTGGCGTCGGCTTCCCACCACCGCAGCCAATCCGCCTCCCCCACCGCGCCCAGCGCCGAGAGCAACGAACAGGCGCAACATCTCCAGCGTTACCCATTGGACTGGGACCGTCCAGGTGCGGAGTTGGCGCGGCCTCGGCTCCACCAAACCACCTCTTGATGACCGCACAACCTTCCTTCGACATGTGCTTCCACCGTTTGCATTATGGTCGTGTGGGCTGCGGCCCCATGCTTTTACGCCATTCCACCCCGTCAATGNGATGTGATGCAAGCACGGCTCAGTTNNACTGTAAATATNCTTGTCGAACTTCCCCGCTGATATCGACGCTCTCTGCTCCGATTCGTCGCGGCTGGGCTTGGTGGATGTCTCTCCGCGTCGTGATGGACAGCCGGGATGGCGTCCATCATAATGAATGCCTCGGCCGGCGTGAGACCACCACCCGCAGTTAGTCTGCCTATCTGCAATTGAATGGGTACAGATCGTCGACTTCCGGGACATATGTCCTTCAATTGATTTGATTGGTTTTGACTGACACTTTATTCAGCTGTATCAAATTCCAATCCATCTAGTAAACGAAGCTGAGGAGACAAAGAGAAGGACGGGGTAGGAATCCGTCGTGCTCTACACTTCCGACCTCCGAACGGGACCACGTATCTAAAGTCACATTTATCACATGCCTCAAAACTTGTTATCTGACCCATGAACCGGCCGCAGTCAGCCACCCCGGAGAGAACTGACAGCCAGACCTTGTCATATTCACTCATATCGTATCGCCCCATTGCAACCTTGTGGAGGTAGGTTTGTCTTTACCCCGCGGCAGGATTTGCTATCTCGCCGGGCCCCGGATTCTTTGATGTCATTCTCTTCATGCTTTCCTTCTTCTTACCGGTGCTTTTTTTCCGTTTTGCGTAGGTGGATCGATCTCCGGACCGAGCGCGGAGATCGGAGCGAGGCAGGCGTGGCAGAGTCCAGGCCTCCACGAGCTCGATATGGCAGTTTCCTGGTAATTCTGCATGTTGTCACCTGCTACCTTCGTACATGATGTGGCATGCTCGTACGACTTTGGTTTTTGGTTATTCGAGGCTGCTCAAGAACTCGTTGTTGTTTGCATATACGGTTGCATGTGGATTATCCAACCTTGGCCTCAATACCAAATTTATCAATTGCATTTCCTGGTTTGGCGCTTCTTACTTGGTTTCTCTTTATATTACCCTATCTGGCATTTTATATCAGTGATGTCTCGATCCTGCTAGTCTGTTCTCTCACTTGGCATCCTATCATAATATCCTACCCTGTCTCAAGGTTCAGTAACATACCATCCTGACCCCTTCGTGAGATATCATTCTTGATGCAGTTTTTAGCAAGCATACAGAGCTGCATTATTACATCAGGAGACTAAAGTTCACATCACTAAAAGTGGTCATAGACATAGACTCCTTCCCCAGGATTGGTACCCATATATCTCGCAATCAGAAGTTATTTTGGCGTTTCTACAGCACCGCCTTGCTGATAGTCGATGGCAGGTGCTCGTTCCGGTGCTAGATCATATGACCACCTATGTGTACAAAGAGAAAACACCTCTACCGGAAGTCGATGTACACTTCAGAAGCGTTCTGCCTCAGAGTAAGAATGCTGTCGCACGTACGCATCTTTCCTATTTTCTATTCTACGGAGTCACACCTGAATGTGTGCAGTTGAGTTATATAAACCATTGTCAAAGTCATATCTATTTGGAATCAACTTCAGTCCCTGTCTCGAGAGACCTCTTTCTCTAAGAAATTTTATTCCTCACCACTATCTCTTCAACATTCTGTACTGACATACAACTAGGACGGTATGCGGTTAGGCAATCGATGGAAATCTTCCATAAGCTTAGTCCAGGTTAAGTCGGCTTCATCTAAGAGATCCTCCCACGTCTCGTACTGCGTCTCATAACTCTTCCTGATAGATTTAAGTGCTGTGCGTAAGGCTGACCGTTCATTGATTTTTCCGGCGTACTCTAGTTGTCGTTTCAGCTGCACCAGACGCTCGCAAAATTTGTCGAAGGACTCAAATGTTTGGCAATCTATTGTTTTAAATTCGTCGAGCAGTACGGTAAGCATATGGTCGGGGACATGCCGAACAGCTCTGCAGACTTTATCGTACGTGCACTTAGGATTCTTTTCCTCGAGACTCCATCCCTGTCCGATAAGGATGTAATAAATCGGCGGCTCTATCAAGGTTGCCCCAATAATTAAGTTTACCGCCGCTCTTTCCTTCTTCCACCGCCGCTTTGCGTTCCTCTCCTCTGGTTCAGGCACCTCTTGCTTGATATATATATCTAGGCCATAAGCCTCCAGTGTAGTATCAACCATAAACTTCCACTGTTCAAAATTTCCAGCTCCCTTAAGAGGCGGAATGGCTGGTAATCGGATTTCGATGTTGTCGATTGCAGGCATGTTCCTTGGTTTCTGGTAATACTCTGGTCAATAAGAAAGCGTATATACCATTTGTGGCAAAGAGGTTCTGAGAACGTACATTGATTTCAGCTTCTGGTTCTCAATATCAGACCTGTCGCAGGAGTTCCGCGAAGTGAGGTTGGAACTTTTCTGGAGCTGACTCTCAAGAATGAAACAAATTGTCAGATTTTCAATAAACACAGTGTATTTTTATAGCATATGACTCAAAGATTCTTCTATTTCCTAGAAACAGCTAGGTTGCACCTACGTATGTTTGGCTGCCCTTCATAATTCTTTGTGCTTCGACCTACGTGCTGTTTCCACGAAGTCTCTTGATAGAGTCACAATGTTGAATGTGTAGATTTAAAGGATTGATTCACCTCAACTGGATCAAAAATAACTGAATCCCGGTGCGCTACGTAGTGGATCTGCAGGCGATCCAGCAAAGGGGATTATCCAACATCCATAAAGCTTCGACCTTGTTTGTATCCTTGCTTATCAGAAACAAACATTGTCCTTGCATAGTTTATGTGTTATACAACAGTCTAGAAATAGTTAGACCCATGCAATTTCACACAAGACTGGGGGTTTGTATGAGTGTTGATTATGGTCACGTAGTATAACCTCGTAGAAATACTCAATATATCCGCGCTTATATTGCTGATATATGCCTCTTTGAGCCATTAAAAGCAGAGTGGTTAGCATATTTAATATATCCTAGAGCAGGCAGAATTAGATACGTCAGAAGATCTTTATATAAAACGCAGTCTACAAACTTCGAGGTCGTACATTGCAGCACTAACACGCACGAAAAGAAGATCAGACGAAAGCACAGATATGTGCAGCTTCGTCTTGTATCGGCATAGCAAACGTCTGTTCGGCGCCTGTGGACCCTTCATATAATATGCCCCGAAGCCATCCCACTAAAGACAAGAAACCAGAAATGGCACATGGGAAGAAAAGATGCCGGCGAAAGTAAGTCAACCGACAGTTCGTAACGAGTTGCACAAAGGCTAGACATTGAACCGTGGGATTCTACCAATCGCAGCTTTGAGCACAATCCTCAAGAGATATTAACAACCTACCTACACCCGTTATTTCTCCTCACTCGTGTCTGATTTACTTTCCTTCATTGGCCAATCAGCCGCTGCACCGCCGCCATCTTGAGACCTTCGTATGCAACAGTTCGTAAAAGAGATTGGCAGGCACATATCCAATAGATCACTCCTTGATCATCCGATATACGTACCAGCCATGCAGTTTCTCTCATTACCATATTTCCATAGATGGGAATCCATCTACATATCCATCGACAAATTTTTCCAGCGTTGTATTGCATGGGCTTTGGGCCTAGAATCAGACATCCGGACCAAATCGCACCCTTGGCATCATGGGACTTATCACGAATAAATAAGAGTTACAAAGTCATGTAGAATCTCACCCTCGTTCGATTTTAACCAAATCCCATCAAGACATTCTATGGACATGCATAAAAACCAGCAAAGAAGGATTCAGCGAAGCCGACAAGAGTAAGTAAAAGGAAATATATCAAGGGAATTTGCCTAGGTAATAAAGTACAGCAGCGAAGCAGGGTAAAGTCCCAATCCACCGCAAATTGCTCCAGACCATAGCAATCGATGTTCTGTAACAACTTTCCACCCGCTACGCCATCTCCTCTAAATCCCCGTCAACCACGACTTCTCATTAACATCCGCCCAAGCACCCACACTCTTAGTTATACATTGCATTTATTTGAATGCCTTGCCGAAGAGGATGACTTGCAGTTGGTCGTAGATGGACAGGACACCAGCACCAGCAACACCACGGAGAATGTTGGCACCAGCACCCTTGAAGAGAGAGCGGACACCCTCCTTAGCGATGATCTGGCGGCCAGCATCCAAGGAGGACTTGTACTTGACGGCCTCACCAGAAGTCATCATCATACGACGACGGATAGTATCCAATGGGTAAGAAGCAATACCAGCACCAGTGGTGACACCCCAGCCGAGAAGGAAGGAGGCAAGGAAGTTACCCTGAAGAGGACCGACAAGGATGACAGGCTTGAGCGAGTCGTACATACCGAAGTAGAGACCACGGTAGACGACGATACCGAGGACGGAAGGACCGAAACCACGGTAGAGACCGGCAATACCATCAGAGGCAAGGGTCTTCTTGTAAACATCAACCAGGCCGTTGAATTGACGCTCACCACCAGACTTAGCGTTCTTGGCATCGTTGGCAAGACGGGTACGAGCGTAGTCGAGAGAGTAGACGAAAAGGAGGGAAGTGGCACCAGCAGCCTATTGAGGTTCAGCGTCTATCGGGGACACAGAAGGGTATTGAGATCAACTTACACCACCAGAGGCCAAGTTACCCATCATCCACTTGGCATATCCATCACGCTCCTTCTTGTAGGAGAACATTTTCTTGTAGGTATCACGGAAAGCAAAGTTCAATGCCTGGGTTGGGAAGTATCGGATAACGTTGGCAGTGTTACCACGCCACAGGGAAGCGACACCCTCAGTGGCAGTTGTGCGGCGGAAACACTCCACGATACCATCGTACTTTCGGTCAAGACGGCCAGCCTTGATCATTTCATCCTGTGTCGTTGTATTAGCGGTTTGATCTTATCGCAAGACAAATTCTCCTATGAGCGTCTTCGGTATATAGTGCTTCCGTCTGCCGAGCATATTCCCAATTACCGAGTCCGGAGGTAGTTTTCTTGACCGAGATACCGAATTGTCGCGATAAGGAGAAAAGTTTTTCTATACATACCTGGTTCTGGATCAAAAGCTTGACACGCTCAATGGGAGCAGCAGCAGTCTTGGAGACGGCAGCAGAAACACCACCCACTGTTGTCGCAAGTCAGTTTACGTACATCTCAAGATTTTGTAATCGTCGTGGACTCGGAATATATCGCAGTCACGACATCGATGGCAGTTATCGCCATCTTAATTGGGGTTGAACGTACTCAAGAAGTCGATGACGAAGGGTGGGACTGTGGAAAAGGCCAAGTTAGCTTGATGACGCTATACGGGGGAACGGAAAATTCGGTCGCAATGCAATCCGGGACCAACGAAGACAATCCATGGATATCACGACGAGGATTTCACCTCCAGCGAATCCATTGAGATCAATTGGGTCTTTCTCGGCCCGGATTGATGATGGTTGAGATGAAATTTCATCTAAGCATCGCGGTCGAAAAAAAAAGGGTCTTCACTTACCACCCATGATGGATTCCTTCTTTGGTGCTTCCTTAGACATGGTGACGGTGATGAAGAACGAACACTCTAAAGAACTGAGAGGAGATGTGTGTGGAGGATGGAGATGGGGATGGAAGTCTGGAGCTTATATGTTCGATAAGAAAAAGTTTTGTGTCGGAGAAGGAGGAAGCTGTGCTTCTTAATACGGCGCTTCGGGCAATCTCGCTCGAGCAACCGCGCTAAATTTTTCCAGTTTGCTTCGCCAGCAAATTTTGTGTTGAGGCCTTAGGACGTAAGGCTGCAACGGTCATTTCACGGATTAAACGGATTTCACGGCACCTTGCAAATTAATCATCGATTGCGCTATTTCTACTGTACTGTTTGGTCATTGATATTACTTTGCATTTTACATCGACTCTTCATGAATTTATGAGGTCTCATGCGCTACAAAGCTCTCAGTCGTAACCAGACGCTAGGGTGGATCTAACCGCGTACCGCATTTAGGACGTCTAGACGGGATCCAAAAATACGGAGAAATCTGTCCCCTTTCCCGAAAGTGGCGAACCCATATCTGAACTATTGTTACTAGGGCGATGACCGAGTAATGTCCAGACTCCAGTGCCCTGGCCTTTCAAGTGAACGGAGAGCTCTAGAAGCAAGTTGTTTAATTTTAGGAGCTGAGATCCTTCTTTGCGGCATTTTACGGAAATGTAATTATCTGTAAATGGTCCACATACTGCTACCTCGCAGGTGAATAAAAGCTGGTGCTGGGGCAACACCCACCAGCCGCAGTTTATATGGGGCACTGTGGAGAGAGGACAAACCCATCCATAATGAATGGCATATATATCACAGACGAAAAAGGAGGTACAAGCCCTGTCGGCACCCTCTATTGCCGAAGATTATCGAGAAAAAGAAAGTAGAGAGATGAATGGGAGTCATTGCGTTTGGGATACTCTCTAAAAGAGTGCTGCATGAAAGAGGGCAAAAGACATGCAGTAATTCGCCTGCATAAACGCACCAACCTCCTGACGTGAAACACAACAACAACCTAGAGGTTATGATCCTGATTATGATCTATTATCTGTATAATAATGATCCTAATTAGCAAACCCATGGAAATGCCTTGAGGACACTAATAAAGCCTGTGCCTTCAGGAATATTTCCTCAAAATCTATTGTTTGTAGATGAAACATCCGGTATTGAAAAAATGCGAAATGCACAGCCCTCGTATCTGTGCGTTTGGGGCATGGAGGAATCGTAGCAGAAAAGATTTCCAATAAGGAATAAGATGGATGGTGTTAGGGGAAAGTTATCTTTTATTTCCGTGTAACAGAAAGCATGGATTATTAGTTATTCGGACGCATCGGTTAGACATTTTTATCATATCTGCCCTTTTGAGATGGACTAGAATTCCCGAGAGCTTGTAATCAAGTTAAATTCTATGTGTCCCTCTACATACTGTTCATTCTTTTGGGAGTCAATTTTCTATGTGACAAAAATTAATTCCATGTACATTTTTCTGCTTTTCTTCCGAAAGTATATTCTCGGGGAAAAGGCCTCTTGCTATACTTGTTATATCAATTTAAAGAAGCATGGCAACTGGGAGCATACCGCAGTCAACTGCTCCAGGAGTGCATAAATTATATTAGATCGGTTTTTATTTTAAGAAAACGAAAAACTACACCCCCCTGTTAAGCAATTCAAGAGCTACAGCAAGTCACCAGATATGTATCCTGCCCTAATCCAAAAAGCGGCTTATATTACTTTTGGCATCGAGCTACGTCATTAACACAGCACATAGCACTACAGGTTCAAAATCCTACAACAGAGAGTCACGAGGACTGGTGCTGAGAGGGAGTGACCACACCTCGGGAGATCCGGCGAAGAGAAATTAACGTAGTCAGGAGGGGGGCAAACGGAGTGAATCTGACGACATATCAGAAGTGCTTGGTTTTCTGAGATCGGTTATCCGGACGAAACCGACCTACCCTTCCAACGCCAAGTACTTTCCAGAGGCTGATGCGGTAACAGGGAGGCCGGAGGGGAACTGCAGAAGAAAGAGCCTAGCAGAAGTGCAGAGGGCAGGCTAAGGAAGATATGTCGGACTAATTGATTAACAACGATGACCTTGTCAAGAGCACATCGTAAGTCCTTTTGAAAAGCTACATCTTGGCTAAAATGCGTGGGTACTGGTTCGAGGTAGCAAACATGTAGTGAATTCCAGGTCGCACATATGGAGGTGGTGTGGCGGGGTTTGGCGCGGAAGCTCGCGTTGCACCGTGGTAACGCAACCGAGCGGCTAACAGGCGTTGTTCGCAGGCCTCTGTAAACAAAGCGTTGACCTCAAGTCGGTACCAGGCAAGGGAACATATTCTGCGAGCAAGTTGCTTTTCCATTGTTCCGCCTGCTCTTGACATAATCAAAGCAGATGGATACAAATTACAAATTCCCTGGATCTCCAGGAACACCTCTACATCAGATTTCACCTGAGCGCGTCAACCAACAACGTCTTGCACACGATGATCATGGATCGCCTGCTTCACCAGTCCTCAGAGTTGGGCTCCATTCCCGTGAAAGTTCTGTACACGATAAGGTTGCAGCCTTTAATTCTTTAGCTCTAAAGGGAAAAGAATTAGAGCGCAAGACAAATGATGCCGCATTACGGCGCGCAATGTTGGGTCGAGAGGAGGCTGAAAGCGAAATGCGCAGGTACAGAGATGAGGTTCGAGCTTTGAGGCGGCAGGTCGAAGAGGGAAAGGAGCGCGAGAAGAAAGTGGGAGAGAGGCTGGAAAGTGTCATGGTAATTTCCCTCACTGGCTATAAGCAGCATTTATCTGACAGATTCACAGGAGAACTACGGTCGAGCCAAAGAGACTCACGCGCACACCCAATTGCTATGGGAGAAGGAAATTAGAAGGGCGAAGAAGGAGTCATTTAAATCGCAGTCAGCTGTAGTCAAGCTCCAGGAGGAGTTGAAAGGAATGCGCAATAGTCTAAAGGCGGCTCAAGCGGATTTCGAGGAAGAGAGGGAACGATGTCAAAAGCGAGAGCAAGAAGCATTTGCAGCGAGATACAAACTTGTTGGAGTCCAGGAAGAGTTGGTGCAACTGACGGAAAAGGTTAAGCTCCTGGAACAAGAACGGGACGCTTTGAAGACTATTGCAAAAAACGAAGAAATTGCAAGGATAGCGGCTGAAGGCCAAATTCCTCTTCCTCAGTCATCGCAAGATGATGAATTTGCATCTCCAAAGAAAGAACGAGCATCGCGAATTTCTATTCCATTTATAACATCAGCTGCAAGCGAAGATGAGTTGGAGGAATATCGAACAAAGCTTGAATGGGAGAAGAGAAGAGTGGACGAAGCTCATGCACGCATAGAGTTTCTGGAAGTGGAATGCCGGTTAAACTGTTGCATCTCAAGGGCTGCTCGAAATGCTAGCGGTTCATATCAGGCCCCTGCGGGAGCTGAGACGGAACTTTTCTCTGAGGGAAATTCGGAACGAACCAGCCACGTTTTTATAGCCTCCGAGGGAATCTTCAGACCTGTAGTTGCTGAATCACCCAAGGTTGCTCCAGCAGAGTCTGTCACAACTGAGGAAGTCGAGACTCCGAATAAGCAGAAGACCGAAGCGTATTCTAGCTATGCTCGGACACCATCTTGCGAACCTCCCTCTCGAGCAATGGTGGTTGATGCAAATACATCATTGCTCTCGCTCTTAGAGGCCCCTCATAGCCCGGCACAAAATCACAATGATACAGAAGAGGAACAAGAAGAGCCGACGGTCATTGAGACTTTCCGAACCATATCTACTACCACTCGTATTCCTCTGGCAGACCCAGAAGATTCGATACCTCCAGAAAAACGCACGTTTGATTCTACAAATCCAGCCCTGAGTCAAACAATGTCAAAAGAAGAGGCTCTGGCACAAATTCGCGAACGACGGGGAAGAGCAAGAAGTCTAGCTCAAGGGACGCTGACCCCGAGGAAACAGATGGTCGAGGGAGGGATAAGGAGAGACATCAGTGCTCCTGATGTTCGAAGTGGTACGATTCGCGGTAGATCTCGACATTTGGATGCTTAATAGTTCCGATATTAACGTTGAAATGATATCTTATGGCAGAAAATTGGAGGGGAGTATCGAGTATATTTAGTTGCATAGTACCTGGCGTTTCAGGGGGTAGGCTGGGAGTCCCGGCTACTTAGTTTATAGCGTAATAACTTTATTGTAGTAACAACGAACTCTCAGTTAGAGAATGGTACGTTCTTCAAGGATATTGCCTAATATTCGATCTTCCCTAACCTTTATGCTTTCCCAAAGGAAACGTCACTTAATAACTTAAAAGTGGTTGTAGACAGTAGAGGGCACGTGATAGCGCGCTTGCTTAAATCCTTAACCTAAACCTGGTTCGCGTCGCGTCAATGGCTGATAGAAGCTCACGGAGAAGTGCTGCATCATTTATAAACCTGCAGATGTAAAGATGCCGCCGAAACCTTTTAAACCTCCCCGTCCTTCTGCAGGAACGACGGGCAGCACAACAAAAAACACGCCAGGTGGTTCCAAGATTACAAAATCTAAAGCTAAACCCCGCACTTCAACCAGTTCCATTACACCGGCGAGGAGTTCAAATATTCTGCCATCCCTTTCCCCAGATTCGAGCCAGTCTAGCAATCCCGGGACCCCGTCTCCAGAGCCTTCTGCAAACGAAGCTCAATTGCCCCCACGGCAAGATCCGAAAGAGACGCTTCCTCCAAAACTGCTCTCGCGACTTCTACACGAATTCTTCAAACATGAAAATACGAGGGTCAGTCAGGATGCAGGAGTCGCCATCGGGCGATACATGGATACATTCGTGAGAGAAGCCGTGGCACGAGCCGCATATACCAGGGAGAATGAGGAGGGCGAAGACGGAGCTGGGTTTTTGGAGGTACGTCTTGAATCAATTGCGTTCCACTTCGACTTTCGGTTCGAGCCTGCAGATTTAAGCCTGAAAGGATGTTGCTTACGTGTCTCGACCGGTACAGGTAGAAGATCTGGAGAAACTCGCGCCTCAGTTATTGTTAGATTTCTGAACGCATGAATGCACCGGTTGCTTCAGATCCAACCTTCAAGAAGGAGATTGCGTATATCGGTTCCGAAAGAGTCCCGAACGCATTGAATAGCGTAGAAGGCCTTCTGCGCCTATGGGAATGATTACGCAAAATATCTGTCACTGCTTGGACACCAGCGGCTAGCGATCCTTGCAAGAAACACCTTCCGCAAAGTATATACTGCGAGAAATTCCAGACACCCGAGATTCGTCTTACGATTTTGTCGCGAACCGTGCTGACGAGAGTCAAAGCTCCACTCATGACAGGAGGGAATCATCTATGTTCAAAGGGAACCAATTATAGAGGACACAGGACGAGGAGATTGCACGGCATCCCAGTTGAGCTGCCCTACTGGAGAACTGTGATATTTCTGATTATCCGTGCGTACCTTGCAGTCGTGCTGCTATATATGGCAGAAACTTCAGGCGATCTTGAGATCAAATCTGTGAGGAAGCTGGAGTTAGTGCTTCTCAAGCGGGTCCTTTGGTTGACAGGCATATCCAGCTGCTGATCGTCGTGGATGACTCGAGCGGTTCTGTGCGTTACACATATGCTACTCTGGAAACTATCCCTACTATTACTGGAACACTAGATGTATTGTTCGGCATTTGGCAGAAATGTATTATTGCGTTGAGCAGTACCGATTAACTACACTTTGCCTATGCTTGCGGTTACTCTTCGCGACGGCCTAAACAATCTTTCGTAGAAAAGTTACTAATCTCTATTAGTATCGCAGTATAATTACAGACGCCATCTTTTTTAGACGTCTTGTACAAGCCACCACGGCAATGGCCGAATGCGGCCAGCGGAAGCCGTGCGTTGTGGCCGTTGAAACCCGGAGAGTTTCGTTGGCGTCGCATCCTGAAGCAGCAACCGTGCTTGGCATCTAGCCTTTGCCTCGAAACGGCCAATGCGCGGTCGACATGGCAATTGCGATGCAGCGTCTAAATTGTCGGAATCAGTTTTTGAGAAGGACAGCCATACTCAGTAATGTATTTGCTATCCCCTTTGGAAAGAGCGGTCATCATGAATTGATATCAGACCTCGAAAAGCACAGTAGGTGCGGCGGATCACCGAAAGTATCGCGGTATACGGAAAGCTTATTTTCCTTCGGCGCCTGAAACGCTCCGTGGGCCTCGACGCAAAACGCAGTCAAAACTCAACCCCGTGGCTGTCGGAGCCTCATCTCATTAGCCCAACGTTGTCTAAGCGCGGGGAAGAAACCTTTGCATACGGCCATGAACCATGTCTTAAAACACGTTTCAATGAGATACACTGCCACAGTAGCGTTTCCTACAGTTATGGAGTAAGTAGACCGACGGCCTCGACTCTCCCTGTCCCTATCCTTACTCAGGACCCCTGGCCGTGAGATGGAACATTCAAGGTCCGTGACAGGAAATTGAGGATCGTCCTCGCAACCGTAAGTACTATTTATGCTGGGTGTTCCTCCAGGCAAGTTCTCTTCTCTCTTCAGTTGATCTCAAAACATTGCTTTCCACAGTTCCTTTCTCCCTTTTTCGTTCCCCTTTAATTGTCGGCCAGTTCGACATTCAAGCGCTAGACGCCTTATCAACTATCCTTAAAAGTCTGTCATCGAATTCTTTTCGTTTCCCACGCAAAATCCAAATCCAAATCCAGTCAAAATGCAGTACACCAGCTTCCTTGTTTCTGCTTTGGCAGTGATTGCCCAGTCCGCAACAGTGTCCGCTGCTTCGTCCGTCACAGTCCATGTTGTCAAGGTCGGTAACGCAAATGGAACCTTGAGCTACAGCCCAAACAACCTTAAGGCTGCCGTTGGAGACATGGTTCAGTTCCAGTTCGCACCCGCCAACCATACCGTCACTCAATCCACCTTCGACGCGCCATGTGTGCCAATCAGCGAGAGCTCCAACACCACCGGTATCTACTCAGGCTTCCAGCCAGTCACCGCTAGCGCCACTGAGATCCCAACATATACCATCCAGATCAATAACACAACCCCATTATGGCTCTACTGCTCTCAGGCTTCACATTGCCAGAAGGGAATGGTCATGGTTATCAACGAAAAGTAGGTACTCATCTCACTTCGAGAGACGAATGTTAACCAGTTGAAGCACTGCCGCAAACTCTACCCGCTCCCTTGAGAACTTTAAGAGCCTCGCTGCTAAGGCTACTAAGAACCTTGCACCAGGTTCTCCATCAAACGGCACCGAAGGTACCACAAGCAGCTCGGGAACTTCGACTGGCTCAAGCGGTACTTCCACCGGTACCTCCAGCGGCACCGCTGCCTCTTCTACCGGAGGTGCGGCTTCCATCAAGGTCTCTGGTACTCTCGGCATGGGCGTCGTATTGGCTGCCGGTATTGCTCTCTTCTTGTAAAAGTGTGGTTCCGCTCCCAAATGTAGGACGGTGGTAAGGGGGGACAAACTTCGGAGGCTTTCTCCGTTGTATAATTCATTCTATTTAATCTGGGCACTGGTTTGCATGGATGTTTTGTATTTAAGAATTTGATAGACACCGTTGATATATAAACGGGAGAATTGATGAGATGAAAAGCGAGTCCGAGAATCAGCCCATATTGAAGTCAGATGTGCCGCAATTTAATTTCTATTTAGCTATTCAGCGTTTCGCTATCTACATCCATCCGAGTACTCAAAATAATACCATTGCGACCTACTCACCATACAGTGGCAGGCTCAGTATTATTTCGCGGGGGGATTCCTAGGCTTTCTCCTCTTTGCTGCTCTTTCGCAGAGGGCTGGTGGATCTCCCTTAGCGTCCCAGCCCGCCTCCCTCTTCACCGTCCCGACGGCCGTATATTTCTTGCTATTTGCGAAGAAGTCTACCCAATGCTTCAAAGCATCATGCACCTCCTTCTTCGCCTTTCTCCTCTCCTGCTCTTTCAATGCTTTTAGCTCACCTTTTGTATATTGGCTGTCGATCTCAGGATCATCCAAAGGTAGAAAGGCTTCCTCCACGCCACGCATATCTGGCGTGATATCCTCTCTGAAGCACGCCGTTACAAATGCACGACTTGCGTCCGCTCCGGCAAAGAAGTGATAGGAGCCTTCAGGTCCGTAGTGCTTGCGTCCGGCGGTGACATCGTAGATTGTGCCATTTATAGCGAGGTAGATTGGGAGATCTGGATCAGTGCCATTGTATAGCTTCAGCTCTTCATCGGTGAGCTGGATAGGGCCGTTCTGGATATCTAGTCTTAGCTGGTGTATATGGCCATAGTATGCTCAAGTGGCACATTGCATAAAACTTTGAGGGTGTGGAACTTACAAGCCAGGACTTCAACACATCGAAGCGAGTGAAATTTGGTCGCTGAAGACCCCAGACGAAGCTCTCTCTAGTAACTAACCAGCTAACAGCGCTGGAAGCAAGAATAAGAAAGACGATAGAGCGGGCGATGTCAAGCCATGAGATGGCGCTGTCTTCGGCCTTTACCCGACGAGCTAATAAGCGCTTTGCTTCTAATACCGCATCATCTAAGTCTTCTTCTCCGTTTGATTGCTTGGGTGGCTTCGAGCCTCCAACACCTCTTTGTCGGGCCTCTGACATGATAATTATTTCGCAATTCCTCTTATGTCGCAAGTTGCGAGGATCGCGGGAGCTTACATGGTATCACCACCTAAGATATCTGGTCAATTGGGGGGTATTTTAGCCTCGGAACATGCTATCACCCGGATATTCAGGCAACATTCATTAATATGGGATCTACGTGTCCTCCCTTCCAGATGCGACCATTTATATTTGACTGTTAGGTTAAATAACCTTTATTTTTCCCCGCATGGCAAGTTTGAAGAGTGAATTTGGGGGTCGTGCAGGCAGGTGTCTACCTCTGCAAGCACCCCCGCTATCCAGCAACTGTGACGTATGGCAAGTAGAATGGGCAGATTGAATAGGGAGCATGAATGATGGAAGGCCAATTTGGAGAAACACGCTTTGTTTTTTTGAATCACTTTTTGTATTGGCAAGCCTACATCAAGTAGGCTGATACGGCAATTAGCCTCTTCATGTCAGTCATGAATGCAGTTCCATTGGTTATGCTACACCGAAAAAAACCCCAGAGCCCATTTAAAGTGCTATCCCATGCCGGAAATCCACCACATCTTTCCTTCTGCCAATTTTCGAAGGAAGAGTGGTCATGACATCGTAGAAGTAGGTATTGAGGTAATTTATTCCGCCGCAGCGACGTCACGAGCTGTCTTGGCGTTAGCATCAAACTGGAGCGATTAAATCACAATTTTCAACGTACTGTAGATCTGCATCTTGCTGTGAGCGACAACCTTCTTGATTTGTCCCTTCTCCTCCAAATCCGCCAAGCATCTTCGGGCCAAGGAGCCGTTGATCTTAAGTCTGTCTACAAGGACGGCAACGGTGATAAGACGGTAGGATTGAACATCCTTTGCCAATTTCTCTGAGGTGGCCTTATCGAGGATAACAGCGTGTTGGGCCTTGTCCTTGACTATTCACCGGGTGCATGATTAGCCCACTGTTCCCTGTGTGCAGCTGGGTATTTTCGATGCATCGAAAAAAAGGGAATGGCAACTCACCCTTTCCCTTCGACCACTTCTTCTTAGCCTTGCCTCCTTTTCCAGCTGCTGGCGCCATGATTGCTGTCGATAATTTGAGGTTGACAAGAGGAGGTTAAAAGTGCAGCGCCCGCTTGATCTAACGAGCCCTCCGCGCCTAAGAAAAATTGAGGGTTGAGTGCAAGAAAACCCTCGCTAACGATAAATGTGGACTAGCGCCACTTTAGCGCTGGACATTTCACGATCATTTTGCGAATTCGAGACGACCACCTCCACGAACTTCGAGATTCCCAACACCCAGCACCTGCACAAAGTCAGTCATCGCAATCNATGTCTGACAGCGGAGACATCGAAGTCGAGACCGTTGCCGGTTACTCCGTCCTTCCAAAGGAGGTCACCGAGGAGGTTGGCAGCATCAAGCTGTTCAACAAGTGGAGCTACGATGATGTTGAAATCCGCGACATCTCCCTGACGTAAGGATTCCCTAGAATATCAATGAGATGGATGGATTGAAAAACCTAAATTGGGGCCGAATGGAGGAATTTCGGGCATATATTTCGTTTCAAAAAAATTAGTTGGCTAATTCATGTCTGCCAATAGTGATTACATCCAAATCAGACAGCCAGTCTACATCTCCCACTCTGCCGGCCGATATGCTCAAAAGAGATTCCGAAAGGCACAATGCCCAATTGTCGAGCGTCTCACCAACTCTCTCATGATGAACGGCCGTAACAACGGAAAGAAGCTCATGGCTGTCCGAATTGTTGCCCACTCTTTCGAGATCGTATGTCGAACTTTGCCGGTCGGGGCGAGTGATATTTTGTATACTAATATTTCCTTCAGATCCACATCATGACCGACCAAAACCCTCTCCAGATCTGCGTTGATGCTATTGTCAACTGTGGCCCACGTGAAGACAGCACTCGTATTGGTTCCGCCGGTACCGTCCGTCGTCAAGCCGTCGATGTCTCTCCTCTCCGCCGTGTCAACCAGGCTATTGCCCTCCTCACCATTGGTGCCCGTGAAGCCGCCTTCCGAAATGTTAAGTCTGTTGCTGAGTGCTTGGCTGAAGAGCTGATCAACGCTGCTAAGGGAAGCAGCAACTCTTATGCTATCAAGAAGAAGGATGAGTTGGAGCGTGTCGCTAAAAGCAATCGGTAAAGGAATGGTAATTCTGCATGGTTGGGGTTTTACTACGTTATGGTCGGGGTTTCTGGCTGCATTCTTGTCAAATAAATGGCTTATATGAATGCTACTCCTTGTGAAACTAAAAATGAAGGTTTTGCATTATGATATGAAGTCATGGTTTTTCTATCTCTGTGTGCTATATGACTTTGCAATTTGGTATCTCCAAGTGGATAAAATACATAACAGTCACCTTTGGCAGAGGTACAGTGTCGTAAGGATGGACCCAGTTCAGCAACGGAACACGTATCATCGTAAGGCACTCTTAAGCCTCAACATTAAAAATGAATGAAGAGAGTTCTATTCACCAGCTGTTGACCTTCAGGAATTGTGTCAACCTCAACTTCCAATTTTTGCATGCTGCCCTGACTTGTCTCAATGCTACCCTTTATCGGTTCTATACATCTTTTCACTCTAAGCTTTATGATCTCGCTTTGTGTCTTGTCCCCTGGTATTTCTACGCGAGCTTGTCACAATTTTGCATTTCCCTTCAGCTGAGCAAGTTGGTGTTACCAGTTTATTATTTCGTGCTTTCTCCATTCAAGAGGTATTTGCGTTTCAATTGCACAAATATGCCTAAAGCACAACCCATAGCGATAGTGCACCACTGAAAATATGTCCATATGCGAAATTTTCTTGTCGGGCGAAGGTTTCGGCACAAGTGCGCCGTTGCCACTGGTACCACATAAGGAAACATTTACAATCGTTTCAAGACATATTTATTCGTAATATATCAATAGCGCTAAATTTGACAATATTCTATTTCACAATTCATCATGAGACTTTTCAGGTTCCGGCGCCGATTCCGTTGGCGCTTCATTTTCTTTTCCGTCTTTGCCTGCTCCTGACGCTTGATGCGCCTCGAAGGCCTTTCTAATCTGTTCTTCGATGTCACCGCTATTTGGGTCGATCTTGATGAAGCTTGGATCATCGAGGTCAATAGATTTCTCAGCATTTTTGGCTGAATTGCTTTGGGTGCTTCCTTTTTTCGCCGTCTTAGACGACTTCTTGTCCCCGCTCTTGTCCTTACTGCCCTTCTTCGGAGATGCTTTGGAAGTATGCGCTTTTCGCATGCTCTTAACCAGAATTTGGACACCGACCTCCTCCAGCTCTTTGGTTCTAGCGACAACCTCCTTCACAAGAATGACAGGATCTGCATTAGGTGTCAGACTTTCTTGCTGAGGAATCTTCTCCTCCAGCCATTTTATGGTAGCGTCGTATAATTCAATTGCCTTGGTGAGATCATCCATAGTATAAAGGGGGATCGGTGATTGTTCTTCCTTAGGTGCAGCTGCTGTAGTCGTGGAATCCTCATCTTCGAGACCTTCAAAGTCGCTAGTAGACTCAGAAGGTGAGGCAGTTACAGTCGAGGAAGCTTGCTTCGCTTCCCAAGATGAGCTTCTTTCCTCAAAGCTAGCTATTTCAGACTTCACACCTTCAATGACTCCCGATGTCTGATTCAAGGCCCTTTGGAGCTCTTCGAGTGCTCCCGGTCTTTCAGCAGCCTCAGTCCTCCTCTTTTCAATTGGATCGACAATATCCTTCATCTCCTTCAGACGAGATCTCAACTCTTCTCGGCTGGCATCGTGTCCACCAGAGTATATCCAATCACTTGCTGACTTAGATTTAGATTCTAGTGCAGTTCTTTCCTCGTCGGTAGATGCTGCAATGAAGCTCTCATTTTCGAGCAAGTCTCTGACCTTATATGTGAAACCTTCTAATTGATTCAAAGCTTCTTCACGTTGGCGCCGAGATCTATCTGAGTCATCGAATGCGGAGAGTCGTCCTTTCATTCGAACCATTTCTTCAGGCGGAAGTTGAGGGGAGCCCGTGACTTCGGTAGTAACGGCGATATTGATGACCTCAAGACGTTTTGAACTCTTTGATTTAGAATCTTTATTATCCTTGGCTGAGGATGACACAGACTCGGAGGCCGAGGCGGTGGAGGAGCTAGCTGACCCAGTAGTGCTCGTGGACTCCTTAATAATTTCGGCTTGTTCTGACTCTGAAAGTGGTTCTTGATCCTTTTTCCCGAAACCAAAGAGACCTTTTACAGTATCTGCCACAGTGGGTTTCTCATCCACCTCGCACTCGACAACAAATTTCGTGATCTCAGGTTGGCCATCCACTCGACTCAGTTGAGCAGTCATCTTGACGCTGATCTCCTCATCTGTGCATTCAAATTTCTCTTTAAGATGAGCGACTGAAGCTGTGAGATTTGTCGTTGTTAAAGATAATATCTCCTTATCAGCGTCCTGTGACGGCATATTTTGGTAGAATCTGACTGTAAAATCTTCATGATTCTTGAAAGAGAATTGTTTTTCAGCAGCAAGCAAAGAGGTAGGATGCCACAGCCGTTGTTGTTGGGGTTTGTTATTGGCGTTGACCCATTTGATGTCTGCAGCGTACACTGCTGCCTCAAATGGTCGGATCTCCTTGACCTTGAAACTGGGGCTCAAGGTAGCTCCTCTGAAGCCTGCACCAAATGTTGCAGCTTCGTCTGAATTGACATTGCTTCGAAGCTTATCTGTACCGCCTAATATGTTCTCCAGTTGTCTTTGGACAAACGGAGTACGGCTCGCGCCACCATGGAGAATGACTGAATCGAGATCTTTTAATGACAGGTTCGCTGTTTTCAGGGCCTGTTTGACAGGTTCAGAGACTCTTGTGGCGTGGGACTCGGCCAGTTTCTCAAATCCTTCCCGAGTGATCTTGTATCGAAAATCTATATCCTCATATAGACCCTCAAAGCTAGCTTGTGTATTGGCATTTGCACTCAGAACCTGTCGGACCCGTTCAGCCTCTTTCCAAAGCTTTGCAGCAGTCCGACCATGAGCTTTAACGGCTGCAGTAGACGGAGAGAGGCTCTTTGCACCCGGTGAAGCCACAAATTGAGCCACCATATCATCGACAATCAGGGCATTCAGAGAATCGCCGCCGAGGGTCTGGTCCCACCCACTCCCAAGAACTTGGACCTCTTGGATAGTTTTGTTGAACTTTCCAACATCCTTAACAGTACGAGACTGGAACCTCAAAATCGTCGCTTTTGTGGAGCCGGCGCCCATGTCGAAGACCATATGATACTCCGGCTTCGCGCCTTCTGTAACGCTGGGGAAAGTTCGACTTGTGGCGTAATTCAGACCTACGGCTAATCCATCGCTGATCAGCTCTAGAACCTGTAATCCAGCTAGTTGAGCCGCCAGTTCCACTGCCCTCTTCTCCTCTATGGTGTAAAAGGGCGGGATCGTGATCACCGCACTCCTCACCGTACTTCCCTTCCCAGCTAAATCTTCCGCATTTTTTCGAATACTCTGAAGCTCCATAGCTAGAATCTCCTCCACTGTCCATGGTTCCTCATTTGGTGCAAATGCATTGCTCTTGAAGGCTGCTGTACCTCTTATTTTGTCCGTCTCTAATTGCAAAGCGGGGTGTCTCAAAGCATACTCTTTGACCAAAGTATTGTCCGCCGGGAGACCGAGAAGGGACTTCAAATTTGGATAAACGTCCCCAGGGAACCTTGCAGACAAGGACATAGCATCGGAGCCATAGAGCCTTTCGGGAAATTCTCCAGCTTGTGGGTTTTTATATGGTTTGAAAGCTACCGCAGACAACTCCTTCCGTCGAGAATCCTTGGTGAGAACGATCTCTAGAGGGATTCCCGGCTTGACCAAAGTAGCTTTAATATATTCTGTTCCCAAATCAACCCCTAACACTGCTGACGCAGCCAGTGCAGTCGAGCTGAAGAGGAAGAATAGACATAATAATAGTATGGGTGAAGAGAGGATGCCACAGGGCTTGCGGTGAATTGAATGGCCCATTTTGAAGATCAAAAAGGACGGGACTGCTAATGAGTGGAGCAGCCCAATCTCGGGGGAGTATGAAGAATATATGTGACTTTCAAGACGTCACAGGTGAATCTGTCCACAAGTTAATCATTGGAGGTAAGCTATATAAAGCTACCCTGGTCAGGAACAAAAAGGACACCGTAGTCGGTGAGAGATACTGCGATAAACCTTTTATGGCCTCAGGCGTCTGCCCCACCTCGATTAGTTAACAGCTATGGCTTTCTAGGTAAAAATTACGTCGATGAATTGCTGTTGATCAGTTCATGCTCTCTGGGTTGAGGTATTATTGTCGTGACAAATCCCATATTGCCACAGGATATTGTTCGACTGAATGCAACGCGTTTAATCACCCTATTAAACGTGGTCGAGCTGCGCTTCCAAGCAATCAAAATAAGTTAGACCTGGAAACCCAGCTAATGTCTCTCTCGTCACCTCTTTTCCTTGCCTGTCTCCCCATTTACGATGCATTCGTTTTGTGTGTCCTTCTGTGATCTGTTGTAATATCTAATGATGGACAAGGAATGATATCCTAAACGTCTTCATATCTAAAAAGAGGAATCTCGCCAAATTTCTTGGAATACCATCCCTCCTTGACTCAAGAAAAATTATCGCCGTTTCTGTTCCCATACCGAGGGTATCCAAACTCCTTCAAACCTAGCTACCATGTCAGGTACGCCGTTCATCAGCCTCCTGACCCCTGCGGGATCAGCCCTTGATCTGTACGATCCAAAGCTTCCGGCCGATCAACAAGCCTCGAGTATTCCCAGAACGTTTGTGGATGCTATGAGAGTAAGACAACAGGTCTTTGTCAAAGAACAACATGTACCGTTAGAAAATGAATATGACGAGGATGACCCACGATCATGCCACTGGGTCGTCTACGCTTCGATAAACGAAAAGATAGAAACAGACGAGCGAGATGAGCAAGGTAACAAGAAACGACACAGCGTGACTACTAGTCAACCTATAGGCACTATTCGACTTGTTCCGTTTCCTCATCCACCTCATCCCGAGCCTGGGTCTTCATATGCTGCAGATGCATTAGAAACCGCCGATAAAGCAGAGCAGACCGTTCCAAGACCATATATTGTCGATCGAGCTACCACATATCATGATGGGAAGGAACCATATATCAAGCTGGGACGGCTTGCGGTGCTCCAAGAGTTCAGAGGTAGCGGATTGGCAAAGCTATTAGTGTCTGCTGCAATTACGTGGGCACAACAGAATCCAGCTTATTTCAATCCCTCTGTGGAGAAGATGGGCATGGAAAACCTCAACGCCGTATCTATATCTCAAATACCTGTTTGGCGAGGTCTGTTGTGCGTTCATGCTCAAGAGCAAGTCATAAAAGTCTGGGAGAAGTATGGATTTGAGCTTGATGAAAAAATGGGTACTTGGGTTGAGGAAGGCATAAACCACGTTGGCATGTTCAAACGGATTTATGTTGATCTTTAGTCTTGGATACAAGACAGCTTAACTATCTGCGCATCTGGCCTACTTTTGCAATATTGATTTTGGTTGTAGGCGAAGTTTAGACGGGGTTGGGTATGGATATATGAGTTCTCTTGCTGAATGTAATGACTCGGATGGTCAAGAGTAATGTTGAGCGTTTTAATCCGATGTAATATCGACTGGCCAATTATTCTGAAGCTAGTTCAGAAAATACTAACATACAACATTGGCAACTTCAGACGTTGAAAACTAACGCTAAGCGGCCATCCCACCACGGACCTTCTTTGCGTCCTCGAAAATCCTTCAGTTCCTGAATAACGTCTTTGAAGTCCACAGATTCCAGTGCTGAGTAGCCTTCACTTCCTGCAAGACTAGCCGTCCTTGTCCTGGATAATGACAAACTCTGGCCTGAATCCATGCGAGATAGTGTAGGTGTCCGTGGCGATGATTGTTCACCTTCAAAAAAGCTGAAATCACTCGATGATTGGGCCATGAATTCGTCTGCATCTGGATCTTCAGAGACAGATGGTCCGCTTGGCGACTGAGGACCATCGACGCTCTCGAACTCCAATCGCAATTGGCGTAATCCTGTGAGTAGTCTTGGACTTCGGTGGTGTGTACAAGCCGCTCTGGCTTCAGCTATCTTCTTTTCCTGAATGGCACAGAAATTGATGAATTGAATCAGCTTTTCAATAACAAAACCTGTGGACTTCCGAGGAACATCGACGAGAGTTAGAATTCTAAGAGAGGGCATCATATCGGGAAGGAACGGTTTCCAATCGTCGGTCTGGACTCGAGACCTTAATTCCTCTTCCCTTGCTAAGAAGCCTGGATCAGTGACAATGCGGCCGGCTCTTCTTGTAGAGGGAATCTGTGTCACAATTGAATGATGGATTCGAAGAACTTCCAACCGACGAGCTCGACTTCTTTGGATTACATTCACGAATTTTGGTTGACCGTAAATATTCTTCAGATATGGAGTATTGGAGGAGACAAGAGTAGTCCGAACCACACCGGCATCCAGGACCTGTAGTCGATTCATTCGAAGCAAAAAGTTTGAGACCCCTTGACTGGTTAGCTTGTTGCCAGATATGTAAAGGTGAGTCAATCCAGTGACAGCGAAATAATCTGTCCTGTGATGTGAGCCCCCTATCCTCCGGATCGAATTATTATTACCACGCAGATGGATGATGGTCCCGTCTATATCGTCGGATCTCAAATGGACATAGCTATCCGGATCTATATCTGAGTGTTCGGCATGGTGTGGTCGTTCACTATATCTAGGGGTCTCTTCGTAATATATAGCGTCACTGACGGCTGCGGAGTCAAGTTCATAATGTGAGACTTGGGATGTGGTTGATGAAAGACAGCAAGACAAAAGAATGCTTTCCAGAAATGCGTCGGACAGAAGATTGTCACGCACATCGAGACTCCACAGGTTTTTGGTTAGCCCAAGCCTACTGATGACAAGTGCCATTAGACGGTCTGTCAGTTGAAGACGGCAGATTTTCAGCACCCTTAGGTTCGGTAGAGAGCATGGAGCATCTCGCAACCAACCTGCCGGCCGTAATGTGCCAGACATATCTAGAAACACCAGGCTCTCCATACTTGAAGCTAGAGAGGTGAAGTCAAAGGCGCAATTATTAGCTCCCAGGAGAAGCGCTCTTGACGAAAGAGATGTAGACGAAGAGAACCCATCTAACCCTTCTGTGATAACGAACTTAACATTTGGGAAGAAAGTGATAGATCTTGAAAACAGCCTTCCCTTAATTTCAGAAGAAAAAGAATGGAAGTCATAGACGTCTTCTACAGCGGGGTTCCTGGTTTTGAGGGCCCGAAAGTCGAAGATCTCAACCAAGGCGCGCACTGATGCCCGGAAGTTTTCTGCTTTTGCTAGGAATAAGTATATGGCACCTCGGTCGTGGTCAGCAGTGAAACCATCATCCAGCGAGCGAGAATACGAGCTCACGGTACTTATGCTTCCTGTGTGACATCGCACGTATTGGGTTTGCCCAAAGCACGGGACAAAAAATCTCATTGAATCTCTGTGACACGGCACAGCACCGAGCGAGTGACGGTGGGTCTAACCATTCAGTTATTAGAGGAAACACTTCAGGATTACGAACTGCATCTTCGTAAGATGGAAGTTCCATAGCGATCAATTGTGACTAGCGAGCCCTCATAAAGAATTTAATTGAGAGGCTGTCTAGGTTATATCGACTGAATGTCGATGATTCGTGGATTATATCTTTTGGATGGGCTCCAGAACTACTTCAGTATTGTTCATTCTGGACACTCGATCTAAATCTAATGATTAAATGTCAAAGGTAGATCAAACACTTGGGACTATGGACATCGCTGTGAGTAGTCTATGAATTGAGGGATTTCTTAATACCGACCTAGAGTTAATGGCACCGATCTTTGAGTGAGATCGGGTTCCCCATTATACAACCAACACTCAGCTCTCGAATGAGACTTATTAGTGTGTAGCTACTGCAGCATAGGAAAACAATAACGATAATATCTAAAAAGACAATAAAGATGCGATAGGAACTTTGATCCGAAACTTTAGATATCCCGAACGAAGGTCACAAGGCTGAGTGCGGTATTTTCAGATGACGTACGTAACGTACGCCGTAGTGGGATGTGGCTCATAATCCATTGCCACGTGCCGCTTTGGTTTTCGAGAGTATTCCCAAACCACCCGAAGAACGGCAGCCTACTCCGAGCTGTTCTGGTAACCCTGTCACGGGCTGGTAGTGAAGGGCAGTGAGGAGTAATATTTCCGTTGAGGTAACAATACAGGTGATGGTAACGCCTGTCTCTGGGGGTTGTAAAGATGTCAAACTTGGGTACCATGTGGTGGAGTATAAACTACCCGTTTAGATACTTGCCTCCAGTTACGAAGTTGTACACTTGGATCGAGGAGCGCAAAGAGGTCACGCGGTCAACAAAGAGATTTACCACGGCTTTCCCCAAGACACAACGACAAACTTTCGGTTGATGGGGAGAGCGCTCCGTCCCAAACAGCTCCCTACTTCACTTCAACCCTGGCAAGGAGGGCCAATGTACGGAGAGCGGGTAATTATGCGCCCTGGATCCGGCTGTACCATGTAGCTCCAAATACCAGGACTCCAACACGCCTTTACGGACTTTTCAAGACGCAGCATGCGCTGAGGAAGCGATTCAATTTATGCAGAGGATTGATCAAAGGGATGTTTAAATGACCGTAATTGGAGGAGGATCACTGTTCATCCGGAGAAACAGATCGACATGGATTTTGGCACGGGAAAGGTCGCGCGACTTGTCTATCGAGGACCTGCAGGAAATGGATGCCTTCCAGCCACCAGGGAGCATGGCAGGGGAAGAGGGAAAGGCGAGTGTTGGAGCTTGCTGCATTAAAAACAGCCCCTGCAACGGCGCACCTTCCCCTCCGATGACTGCGTGTTGGTGTTTTAACAACTTGAGGTGATGGGTTATCGGCTTGAGATGCCGTGTTACACTGCCAATTTCCTCAAATAACTCTCAATCATAAATGCAGCTCAATAGTTAAACTCGAGCGGAGACTGGTGTGAACGTACAGCCCAGAATCACCACGTCTCATGAACCCCGAAGCTTTCGCTCATGAAACCAGCATAGTCTGACTACAGTTAACGCATCCTGACGCCCAGCTTCCTAAATTGTACAGCGAAGTCGCTTCTTCCGTAGGATCTGACGGCAGGCCTCGCCACTGCGCCGGTATTCTCTGCGATCATATTCAATAAGCCATCATGGACTCTGAAGGGCTGGGTTACCTTCCCTTGGTGGGTATTGCAGCGCTGGTCTTTCTGACGTTTTGGATATCGAGCCCCAATGACAATTCCAAAATCCCTAAAGAACTACCATGGCAGGGCTTGGGGAAAGGTGCATTCGCGCGTCTGCGAATGCGCGTCGCATCAATCACGTCAGGAGCGAGGGGGCTCATAGAAGGATACACGAAGGTTAGAAAAGAGACAGCGAGCCCGCCTTGCATAATTCACTATCATGGAGCTGATTAGGATTGCTTTAGTATTCCAAGAAAGGTGAAATATGGGTGCTCCCATCTGTACAGAACGAATGCGTCATTCTGCCGAATTCGAGCGTCAAATGGATCACCGAGCAGCCTGACAATGTGCTCAATGCTAATGATTCTCAGGTGAATATCTTGGAAGGTAATTGGACCCTTTTTGGACAGAAGGTGTTAAAAGAGCCGGTGGTGCACAAAGCACTTATCGTCAGGGATTTGACGAGAAGTGTTGGCTTTTTTGTACCTCAGATCATGGATGAGATTGCTGCGGCCTACGACGAGTTGTGGGGCATGGATACGGAGAATTGGAAAGAAGTCAATGTATTTGAGACGAGCATGAAGGTTGTTGCGAGGTCTGTGAACCGTACTTTCGTTGGGTTCCCATTGTGTAAGTAGCGCTCTTGTACCTTTTAATCTTTGCCCACGATTTTAACTATTCTAGGTCGGAATGAAGAATATCTATATCATGCAGGCCGATATTCTTCGGTTGTGCCTCTAACAGCAGCGGCGATTAAGCTTGTCCCGCGGTTTCTTCGATCAATAGCCCCCCACGCTCTCGTCCTGCCACTGAAGTATCATTTTTATAAGTGCCACAAATATCTTCTTCCATTGATTAATGAACGGAAAGCACAAAGAGAGGCAAGAGCCCAAGGAAAGGATGTTGGGGAAGAACCGCAAGACTTCATCACCTGGCTCCTGCGAGATGCAGAGGAGAATAACGATGCGGAGGAGTTGGACTCACGTAGAATCTGTCAACGACTCATGGTCCTGAACTTTGCAGCTATTCATACGACAACTTTCAGTGCAACCAATAGTATTCTCGACGTCTACTCGGCGGATCCTTCGTTCAACGCTATTCAAGGGATTCAAGAAGAGATTGAGAATGTGCTGACTGAAGAGAAAGGAGTGTGGAGCAAAAAGACACTCCAAAAGCTAGTGCGAACTGACAGTGCAATTCGAGAGAGTCTTCGCGTATCCACGTTCATGACTCATGGAATGGATCGCCTAGTCCTCCCTAAAGATGGCATCACGTTGGAGAATGGCGTACATCTCCCACAAGGAGCAACGCTTGGCACCGTTGTATGGCCTGTCCACCACGATGATGACTATTACCCCCGCGCAAGCACTTACGATCCGTTCCGCTTCTCGCGAGATCGGGAAAGCAGCGGCACCAAAGGCAAAGGCCTGGGCATCACCATTGGCACGACCAGCGACCACTTCCTTGCCTTCTCCCACGGCAGGCATGCGTGTCCCGGCCGGTTCTTTGCCGCTGCGGAACTGAAGTTGATGCTTGCGTATATCGCCAGTCACTACGATGTTGAGCCTATTGCTGACCGGCCTGCCAACGAATGGATCGTGGACGCGGTCATTCCCCCGACCAGAGCGACGATTCGGGTGAGGAGGAGGAAGACGAATTGAAATCTGGTCCGGAAGGTGGGATAAGGGTTCTCAGCAGGGCAGTAAGAAAAATTCGTAATTGGCTGCTGGAAAATGGACTTTGATACGAATAAGAATTGAGATTGCCGTGATATTCCGTCCCCACCTACCGTGAGGAGCTATTTGTGCTGCCTATAATTTTATGATTGGATGATGGATTTAAAATCTATGACCCTTCCAGCATGTATTCTAGGACAAGCTCGTGTGCTTCTTCTGCATGTGTTTGTGCTTTTGCTTCTGCTTCTGCTTATACTTCTGCTAGCTGCTTGTGCGTTGTTGCTGGTGCAGCTGCAGCCTGCATATGCTTCGCTGCCCAAATGCAGCAGGGCCAGTGGCTGCACCCAACTCCGAGAGCGGCCACCAAGCAAACAGCCCACACATCATCAGGATCTGTCCAATTGTCAAATCAAACCAAATTTGTGCCAGCGAACAACCCCCTCAAGGCTACTTCCTTCGCAAGTTGCGCCGTGGGAGGGATGGGCTTACAGTCGACTAAGCACCAATCAATCGGACGAGGCTGAGTGGCTTCATCCATTCTGTGAGATATGGAGCAAAGCCATATATCTATCTCTGTATATATCAACCGAGTGATCACCACGACNTGATGGTCACGGAAGGTGGATGCTGGTGTAGATCCAACCCTGGGAGGTAGGAGAAGGGAACCACCGTGTCTTTCATTCTTCTGTCGAGTTCAGCATGGCTACCTTATAGCAAACATACTGCAGAGGTGCTTTTCGAAGCCTCCTACCCCTCTGTACTGCTATTTATTTTGCAGTTGTTTTACGTCCCTCAAAATGCCTGCGTTAATATATCCACTCCCCGATGCTTCCTCCCTTTCATCCTCCCCCAAATTATCATCGCCCGTCCGCCAACCTTATATTCAACCTAAAGACAACCTCTTATCTGGTTCCACGACCGTTCCTCCTACGCATTCAAGTCAAACCCTGAGTCATTTCGTCCATATCTTGCCGAGATCGGACTCTGTCTCTGGTGCTACACTGGGTATCATCATCGGCGTCTCAATCGGAAGCTTATTTCTTATGGGCGTAGCCTATGTCTATTGGCTAAGAGCACAGCAGTGGCGAAGGCACCGAGAGAGACAGAAGAAGAGACGAAGGAGTAAAGGGAGTTCGGGATCTAGCACGACCCCTGCAGCAGAGCCGGCTGCTGCACCACCTCCCACGGAAGCTGCTGCATAGATCGAGGAAAATGTGAAGGGAAGCCAGTCTGGAATAAAAAAATTCATTGGGCGAAAGGGTTCCTGGAAAAGGATCTAGAGGTTATGAGAATTTGCGGTATTTGACATCTAGCTAAAAATTAGGGAATGGAATGGAATGGAGAATCGGGAGTTGGGTCATGGGAGCTTGGATTTGGGCTTTATTTCGTCTTAAATGATATGCATGGTAGGAAGATAATGAGACCGGAAGGAGTAATATCATATACTAAGTGAAATAGATATAGTAATTTTCAGAAAAGTCCTATGTAATTACTGAAACTATGCTGGAAATGAGTGTTGTTTATTTCAGAGACGAACTTGCGCCCTGAATGCGTTCTGGATAGCCAACGGAAAGAAAGATTAAAGTAGGAATTTGGACATCTTCGAAAATACTTAACTAAGTTTCTCAAGAGTTCTAAGAGCCTACTCCAAACCTGGTTTACTCTCATTCCTTTCTAGAACAAATTGTCATTTCGTTTCAGTGCTCTGAGCCTTAATATCTGGAGACCCAACGTCTTCCTACTGTTCTAGTTGACTTTGATTATCCATAAATATGGATTGCATTATTGACCATTGCTCAAGGGTCCACTGTCGCATTATGGTGGTTTAATAATCGATATGCTTGCAACACCTATCACGCATTTCAAAAGTTGTGTTTGATGCTGCGTCGACAGTCTTGCCTGACTGCGTGGCTCCACTGTTGACATTTAGTGGTCACATCAAGAGCCTGTAAATGTTTTAGTCTGGAATTTATGTGAGCAATTATCGCATCTGCGAGATGAATGACAGCGATCGAATGGCCGAGGCCCTCTCCATGGAGTAGGCACTGATTGTAACTTGGCTATCGGTACATATCCGCTCCACCATGCCGTCTGATAATTTGCCCACGTTGAGCTTAAGATCAAACCTGAACTGGTAGCTAACATATTCCTGCTACTAAGTGGCTGTCGCAATAGCGACAGAGAGTGCAGCTCAAGTAGATAGGAGGACGGCGTCTGTTGCTGTATATCACAAAAATGATACCCCCAAGGTCCAGAAATAGCTTCAGTTGCAACGAAAAGAAAGCTAAGTATAACGGACAATATTTGTCAAATATTTCAAACATATGAAAAGATAGTACTTTAAATATCAATAACAGATAATGCCCACTGAAATAGAATGTCGATGACTAGGTCTACCATCGCTTGCTCGACACTTGTCTTCAGGTCCGGTATGCCTGCACAAACTCTTCATCATGTTGTTCATGCAACAAGGGACAAAGCTGGAATCTGAGTCTCGAATAGCTATTATTATATTGATGCAGTCCCAATAACTATAGTCCAAGCCCCTTAAAATGCCTTCTAGAAGTCAGGCTTGAAATTCTCGGTACCGGCGCAACGCCGTTTCGGGACCGAGAACGCCGAATAGCTCATACAATACACTGGACTATCATTCAGAGCTCAGTAAAATTTAGATCTCAGGAATTAATTTAGAGTATCTCATCCTTTCGTGATAAAAATGGAGCTTTTGCACCCCTTTGGCTGAAAGTTGGATCGGCACAGAGACAATTGATACCGTGCTGCAATATTCGAACATGGCGAAACGAAGACGCGAAAGTAGTCTAGATTCTCCCACCTTATTCGACCCAACCCGAACAGGCAACTCCACGGTCCCTCCACATCTGTATCGATTTTATGCGGGCCGGAGTTCCAAGATGATGTTAGCAGGTACTTTATCTTCAGAGTCGCAACCTGTCCATCCGCAACCGCAGGTGATTGTGGAAAAGATCACTCGTGGCCACTCTTGCATTCTCTGCCAGCAGAGGAAAGTACGCTGTGACAAGACAAAACCATGTTCCAACTGTGTAAAAGCACGAGCAGAATGTGTACAGAGAGCCTTTGTGCCGCCTCGGCGTAGAAAGAAGAAGATACCTGCGACCGATATTGTTGCGCGGCTAAGGAGAGCCGAAGAACTGTTGAAGAAGCACGGTGTGAAGCTCGACTATGATAACGACGAAGAGGAGGATGGGTCAGAGACTACTACCTCTGGCATTCTAGCTGAAACACCACATCATAATCTCTCAACGACCTTGCTCACCGACAAGGGAAACTCCCGAATCATAGAAAAGTACGTTACCTGCCTGCAACGAGCATACTGTTATTGATAATTATAGCCCTCTATGGGTGACTCTGAAGGAGGAAATCCAGGAATCAGAAGAAGCCTTTCAAGGCTCTTCATCAGATGACGATTTAGAGATACGAAGTTATCCAGACCCAGGATCGTTACTTCTTAGGCAGCGTAGCCATGCCGAAGATCTATTACCTCTTCACCCTGGGCCTGTGCATATCTTCAAATTATGGCAGACATTCCTAGTGAACGTCAATCCCTTGGTGAAGATATTCCACGCGCCCACGGTTCAGCAAATCATCCTTGATGGCAGCAGTGATTTAGAGACCATACCAAAACCAGCTGAAGCTTTGATGTTTGGTATCTATTTGATGGCAATTATCTCGTTGAGGGATGAAGAGTGTGAGGATACCTATGGCGAATCTAAAGCTGCCCTCATTTCCAAGTACAGCCATGCGACACAGCAAGCACTCATTAATGCGAACTACCTCCGATCATTGAATATCACTGTTCTGCAAGCTTTCACATTGTTCCTCGTAAGTATCAACTCTCACTCCATTTTTCCCAAAGTAGTCATTGGCTAAGTTTATTAGCTCGGAGTACAAAGACATCATGACCCTCACTCATTCTGGATCATGAGTGGTGCAGCCATCAGGATAGGACAAAGACTTGGTCTTCATCATGATGGCACGGCGGCAAACTTGCCGCCCTTCGAGACAGAGATGCGAAGGCGACTCTGGTGGCAGCTGATCGCTATTGACTTCCGAGCTGAGAAGTTTACCGGATTAGGTCTACCAAGCTGGTTGGATCAGTACAGCACAAAGCTTCCGTCTAATGTTAGCGACAGCGACTTAAGTCCGACCATGACCGAAATGCCACTTGAGCGCCCGGGGCCGACAGAAATGATCTTCTGTTCTATCCGCTACCAGGTGTCCAGCTCACTTCGCGATTTTGCTCAGCTCCTTAAAGTCAACAAAAATAACTATCTTCATCTATCTCAACTGCCGCCTGCGGTGGCTGCAGCTAGGGACAAGTTAGTAGATGACCTCGAAGCACGATACCAAGAGAGCTTTATCAAATACTGCGACCCTTCAGTCCCTCTTCACTTCCTTTCACTCTATGTTGCCAGAACCATAATCCGCAACATGCGACTAATAGGCAAATACTCAGGCCAATACACAGATACCGGAGTTGAAATGGGACAGCTGGAAAAGGATGCTGTTTTTGCAGAGGCTCTCAGCTTGGTAGAATACGATATTCAACTATGTTCAAACCCGCTCATGCAAGGCTTTCTCTGGCATGTTCAATCGCAATCCCAACTTCATTCATTCATTCACGTTATTCGTGAACTGCGTTACCGGACTACGGGTGATATTGTCGAAAGAGCTTGGCAACAAGTCAAACTTTTCTATGGGTTGCATCCCGAGATGATTACAGATACGAAGAATAATCTCTATATGGCGTTGGGAAATATGACCGTGAAGGCATGGGCTAAGAGAGAAGAGGCTCTCCATGCAAATCTTGGGCTGTACCCAAGCGAGCCTCCACAGTATATCTTGCTATTACGATCACAGAGGAAGGCACCTCAGCGTCAGACGACAGAATCTGCACCGGATCAAGAGAAGAAGCATGTGCCTGCGAGTGTACCGGTGACTCCGATTACGTTTGAACCTCTACGCATAGTAAATCCTGTTCAACAGAGCCTCGTGAATAGCTCGGATACTACTGATATCTGGAATGAGCCTGATTTCACTGGTTTCGATGGAAACATTCCGCATACGGAAACCATACCTCCAGTGGACTGGTCTTATTGGCAGACTTTAATTCAGGGAGGATATCCCGGATAATTCAGCACTTGAAGGTGCTTGGCAAGCTGGTATGAATTTGCCGCGTTTCATAGTATGCATCCATTAGGGAAATAATGGTATGAACAGGCGTAAGCTATATAAATGTATAAAATTAGACATGGAGACGCATTTTGGGCCATGCTATAACTCAACGAGAATGCCATATCACTGGGGGAATGATTTAGGCTCAAAACCCTCTCTCCCGAGTTCCAACCTTAATTCACATAATCACAAGTTTCATCAATATAATCTAATAAGCGTAGTACGGAAGAGAGCAAGAGGAGGTGAGGAATTGTCTCATGATCGAAGGGCTCGGCCTGTTTGCACTGCCTCGAACTACAAATTCCCCAGCCACGATGCTTTTACTTATACAACTACGAATACGCATACCTGTCCAGCTGGAATCAAGTGGCACGTAAACATTTTTAACGGAGACATAATTCTCATAACGGCATTTGGGGCGGTAGAAGGTACACCCTTGATGTATGCGGTGGCTTTGCATAACATGTTCCAATCTCAGTGGCACCTCTCCTCCGCGAATCTCGGAGATTAGCTCCCATGCCCCGAGGGACGTGATTCCAAAATGATGACAGTCGGAGCAGCTCAGCCCTGGAAATATGAGCACGCTCTTCTGCGCCCGGCAACGGTATGCGAGAGTAACTTTGACGGGGCTGGGTGGAGGCTTCGAACATCCAGGGGCTTCTTGAGTCAATGGTCTTACGGTAACCGATTCTTTAGAGCGTTCCAGAATAGAATGCAACAAGGGCGGATCAGAGCATACAGCAATGGAGATCGGACAGGCCCCAAAAAGAAATAAACAAATAATATAATGCAAGGCACCAAATAGTCATTCCCTGTTTTTGTTGCTTTATTTACTGGGAACTTCCTTTCTTTCCCTAGAAAATCCTTACCTGATGTTTCACTTAACTCAAGAGATCCAAGCAAAGCCTCTGTCATATAGATACCCGGCTCTTTTTAACGGAAACCATCTTGAGATAAAAGGATTTTGTATCACACAAAGAGGTATATGTCCGGTGGCAGAAATGTCTGACTCTGAGATCGGCCCATCACTAGACACGCAAGAGGTCTTCAGACTATGGAGCTACCCATCAAGGTACAGGATCCGCCACAGCAAAGTCCACCTCAGAACTCTTAGAAGGCGAAAGCATCAGGCAATCCTGATCGTATAAAATCCGAACGCAGTTCTTTTCTTCTTTAAAGTGGGAAACGATGTATACCAACCTTGCCTCTTTTGGCAGAGTATCTCCGTCCCGATACTTTTTTTAGTATCCGCGTTTGAAGGGCCTAACAGTACCGGCCTCGCTCGCTTGGCAACCACTAAAACGCATGAGTGAGCAAACCTGACGGGCCTGACTAGTTATACTACAGTAAAGAGTACGTATTGTGGTCCACATGGTGAACATCTTGTCCCATGGGAGAGGCAATTGTTGTTTCCAAAGCCCCAACTGCGAAACGGCAGTGCTGGGAGCTGAGCCACCCACGTCACTTCGAGATGTCACTGAGAAGCGCTCGGGGCTGCTGTCCGACTCGGATCCGACCACCTGTCCTCCGGCCGTAAGGGGAATAAGGATGTGGTGCGAATGCGAAAGCGAGGACGAGGGCGAAGGCGAGTGGAAAACCGAGATTTGCCCGCCTGGATCGCCCGGAAGGATCCAACCCCGATCCGCAGAGACCCTTTCTCCTTCCAGGCCAAAAATTATGTCAGCAGTTAAGCTCGCACGGTAGCATTGGTGAGGCGGGCATGAGAATCGTGGGTTTTAAAATAGAAACACAGAGCGCTCCAGACATAATTCACGGCTCGAGTTGCCTTGGTCTCGAAACAGCACGGACTCGGTCCCGACCAGAATCGTGAGATGCGCTTCCTTTGATCGCTGCTTATTCTTATCACCGTGAAAAGGGGGTCTCCTCCTGGGCGACAATCCAAATTCTGCATATCGGGGCGAGGTGCCGCAATCGCCGTTCTCACTCGTGCCCTACGGAGATGCTATCGCTCCGGGGCACCGAGCGCAGGGCCGTTTCAAGCTTGGCAGCTCGGATCGTCCCCAGGGCATGCCATTGCCCGTCGATGTGAGCAGCATTGGGCTTCAGCATCCCGAGCAGAGAGCTTGATTGGTAGGCAACCATGGACAGAGACCTGTCTTCTGGTGCTGAGCCCCTTGGGAGCCACAGACTTGCATCGACGTGAGCTTCCTGAGGATGAAGACGTGTTTGTCTGGTCCCAACGTACCTGATGATTCATCATCGTTTACAAACGAGTTAGCCAATCAGAGCGGCTCCCAGCGCTGCGCATCGCAGATTTGCCACGCGGCGCCAAGGCGACTGAGGCGTTTCCGTCGCTCTTCCATCTGCTGTTCCTCCGCAGCCCAGACACGGCTACTGCAACAGCTGGGGGGCAGTGCATCGTCGGGGAGAGTGTCTGCTTCGCCATAGGCTGCGGAGGCACGCGCTGAATCCTCCTTCAGTGCTCCAGAGGTGGGTTGTTACATGTGAGTGACGATGTCCCAAGGCGTCTGTATCGGGGATGGGGAAGCGGGCAGGTGGGCTCGAGCAATAAATAAATGCGTAAAGCACTCACCGGAGAGTCAACGACCAAAAGGACTCGACACCGTCAAACAGCAATTCTCACAGGGAGCGATAGCGATAGCATATACCGTAAGAAGTACTCGGATCGATCCTATTCCCGTCAGCATTCGCTCTCACCACGGCCTTAGCCTCATCGGGCTTAGTCTCGCAAACCGGGCCAATAGTTTTGAGCGCGCTGCTTTCCCCTTTCGTCTTGGGGCTGCCGTGGGCCACGCGTCCTCCGGGGCCGAGCCTGATTGTGTTCCTCCAGGCATCGACATAATCATCTCATCAAAACCCTCATCCCCCATTACTCTTGTGTCCTACAACTTCCATCCCACTTCTCGACACGCCCAGAACCCCTCCTGTTCCACCGTCACCGAGATCGTCTGGGACCAGATTCAACACCATCACGAGTGTAATCGATTTGATACATTAAGCAGCGTGGAATCCATCCGTCGTCGGAGGCGAAATGTCCTCAACTCCCTCCACCGCAATGTCCACTTCCAACTCCCAAGCCAGCTGCTTGGATCCGCTTGATTCTCTCCTCGATCTGTCAGAGTATGAGACAGTCTCATATCAATCACCTGGAATGACTTCGTCAGGCAAACAGACCTTCTCGCGACCTACGACGAGCACCCAATCCTTGCCCACCACTCTACCATCATCGTCGCAACCGACGCTCTCCGGCCCAAGTCATCAGTATGACTTATACCGACAACAGACCGGCATTCCTCAGGGAGCCGTTGCATCGACCTTGGCTGTCAATTCATCCAACATGCATTTGAACAGCAGCTACAATTTCAGCGACGGGTTCTTGTCGGAACTCAGTCCCGCCGACGAGTATGTCGATTTCGCTACTGCTCCAGGCGCCACCCCCTTCAGTGGGGATATGGACGCAGAAACCAAGTTCGAGGCCACTGAACCAGCGTTCTTCTTTCCTGAGCGCTCCGGTTCATCGGAATTCGTGAATCCCAGCGCGATTGCAGGTGCGCTGCCAGCCCAAACCAGCAACGTGGGCCGTCTCTGGCCGGGAATGCATCAGCAGCAGGCGGCTCTTGCGAAGGCGCAAGCTCAGCAGAAGCAGCAACAACAGATCATGGCTCAACAGCGACAGAGCCCGATGGGCGGTCAGTCCCGACCACGGCCCCGACCTCATCCACCAACCGACCCCATCGTCGAGGAGAAGATCACTCAGCTCCTCAACTCGATGAGACAGAGCAGCGTCACGGCCGAGTCTAATGAGGAGTCGAGCCCCTCCGTTACGATGTCGAATCTGCATCGAGCCAAGAAGGATGAAGAAGACATGGACGAGGATGAAAGATTATTGGCCAGCGAAGAAGGCAAAAAGCTGAGCAGCAAAGAGCGAAGACAGCTCAGGAACAAGGTCTCCGCACGTGCTTTCAGATCAAGAAGAAAGGGTCAGTATATCTAACAATTAATCCTGAGGCGAACATTGCTAACGGTCTACCAGAATACATTGGACAACTAGAAGGAGAAATCGCTGCTAAGGTCAACGAGAACTCTGACTTGCGTCGTCAAAACAGACTCCTGATGGAAGAGAACACCCGGCTTTCGGATTTGACTCGCATGCTTCTCTCCTCCCCCTCTTTCTCCGGCTTCCTTGATCAGCTCGGCGCCAACCCTGCTGCCATGCAACAGTCTGTTCCTCAATCGCAGCCTCAGCCACAACAGCAAGTCCAAGCGCCTACGCAGCAGCAGATCCGCAAGGATCCTAACCCGTATGCATCCCAGCAGTCTATGCAACAACAGATCGGAATGGCTATGATCCCCGAGCAGTCTGTTGACTTTTCCATGTTAGATATGAACACCGATGGCCTGTATAGCTATCAGCCGCAGGTTTTCCCCGTTCTTGAAGTGCCTGAGACTACCATCGACACCGACTTCTTGTCAGGCAAGACGACCGATGTTGATATCATCCACTTTGAGGCTGTGTCTGAGGAGAAGACTATGACCCCTGTGGTTGAGCACGCACCAGTTGAAGTCAAGAATGAGTTTGATGCCGCGAAATCGGTTGCGCCAGCTCCGGTCGATGATCCTGAGTTTGATTCCGATCCGGCATTTGCCTTGTTCACTGATTCGCCTGATCTTTCTCCTTCAGCACCGACAACCTCGCCAGTTGAAATCGACACTACACCACTATTTGGAATTGAACCTGAAAAAGCTCTTGCCCGCATCGACCTGGTTATTGTATCGGAAGACAATTCGATGGATGTCTCATCGAGTCTCAAGGTACAACGACTATTCGCCAGTCTAGATGCGCTTACCGCGAGACTAGAGAATCTCTTCTAGAGAATTTGGCGTGGATAAGAGAAGCAATCAATCAAATGGTTTTGTAATGTTGTCGTGCGATTTAGCGATATCTGGGAACGGGGCTTGTGAAAAATTTGGTGGCGTTTGGGTGGTTATGGGTTATAAGACGGATTTACAGAGTTTCAACATGTTAAGGGTCTCAATTCCTCTTGGTGGATAAAGGCTTACAAGCTGGGAATATAATTCTGGGTATCTCACCTTACATTTATGTCCAAGTAGGGAAGAATATGGTGGCATCACACCGCTTGTCTATATACTATATATTATGAATTTATGCCGTATTTCCAAATTGTCTCTGTTCCAGCTTGCTTTTATAAGTGATTATGATACCATGTCTACGAGATTGGTGGTCCGTTGATGCGCTGGTTTCGATTTGCGTCGTTAATTACATGCAATTGCTATATACTGTCCACTATATNGTACCTCTTTCGTCTATATGAGAGACGGTGTGCAGGGACTCATCAAATTTCGGGATATTCAGTATGTCTCTGCAAATTCAAAATATCGGCTCATTTATGCAGCCTTCTGAGAGTTCATGCTAATTGCGTGCAGTATGTTGAATAAAGCGTTTATTTCCAAGCGACCCTATATCGATAAAAAAAATCGACTTGACCCATCACAATATCTCTTGTTAATTCACTTCTGATAAGAAATGGGTGACATGGAAGATTTCCCAGCGGGCTTGCATGAAACTCCAAGAGCGTGTTGGATATCCCCTGAAGATAGTGATGGGCCTTGGGGGATCATGTCCATTGCCATATCTAAGACTGCGTATACTTCAGAATCCTTGACGATCTGAAGTTATATCCACCCCGAATGGGATCCAGCCATCCTCAGTGACCTATCGGCCAGGCTGTTTCAAAGATACAGATCATTTTTGCCTAAAATCCACACGAAGGTGCGTGGGATGATATCCTAAATTTAATGATTGTTACAAAAAAGAGGTTGTGATACATGCAACATATTGACTGAAATCTGATGCTCTCTAGCTTTTTTTTTCCCCGTGCATGAATTTTACTCACCTATTAATAGTATCATTATGGAAACAGAAAGGACTTGAATTTGAGTTTGATCGTCCCTTTGAACTATGGTGCCGTGGAATCTGTTTCCGGCTGATTTAACAACATCTCTCCTTATGCACATTGAGATTTTGTTTTGCTAAGTAAACAACCATATGCATATTGATCGATTGCTTGCGTTGAACAGTGCGGAAGGGGGATCGAAGGTCGGACTATTGCATAATCTCTGTGGTGTCTCATTGCTTTAATCCGCTGTTTCAGTTGGTTGCATGATTGAAACCATCAGTTTGGTATCTGAAACCTTAGAAACATTGTTCCACCTTTGATATAGAAGGGAGAGTTCAAATTTAGAGATTATTTGCATTGGATAGCTGTGGGTTTACGGGCTCAGGAAAATATCTGTCTTTTGCTTTCTATGCAGGGCCGAGAAACAACAATAACCGCACCTGCTACATGAGGCTTATTTTCTCGATTTTTGTAATGGAAGTCTTTGAGTATAGCATTTTGGAACTGCATATGTCGGGTGGATTAGAGGTTGGCCCGCTTGAACTTTCAAAGAATGGTGAAATCGCTGTTTGGGTGATTATTTTTGATGCTATAGTCTGTCTGATAAGGGGGAGTCGATAAAAGTTGTCTGTGTTGCAAAGTAGGGGGGTCATATGTAAATTTTGGGTGTACATGCGTAGAATTCATGAACGTTGTGATACAGCTCTTATACAGCTCTTAGTCAAGCCTATTATGTTCATACTAATAGTTTATTTTAATATAGTGACAACCGCCACATTAACTTTTCACACTGAACTCCTTAACACAAGCCTCTACTTTCTCTAGTAGCTGTTCTTTCCTCTCCTGATCACACCAGCTCCCTTCAATTGCTCCGTTTGCAATTGTTGCCCATTCCTGAATGGAGAGATCAAAAGCCTCCTGGACGGCACAGTAGTTATCCAGGATATAACCACCAAAATACGCCGGATCATCACTGTTAATACTGAACCTGACACCTGCATCGAGGAACTTCCTGATTGGGAGATCAGCTACTGCTTCTACGCAACGCAGCCTCACATTACTAAGGGGGCACACAGTAAGGAGCGTTTTCTGAAGAGCTAGTCTCTCAATCATAGAGGCATCCTCGATTGCTCGAATCCCGTGATCAATTCGCTCAGCCTGGCAAATATCCAGCGCCCTGGTTATGTAACTGACATCTCCTTCCTCACCGGCATGTGCTGTTCGCCTGATTCCGTTGTCGGCCGCATGCAAGTACAGATCTTTGAACAGCTCAGGGTAGAAGCCTAGCTCAGAGCTGTCCATTCCGATGCCAATCAAGGTACCATCGGCGAAGTGCCCAAGGGAATGCGCCTCCTTGTATACCACATCTGCCTCGGCAACTGGCAAATGGCGGAGGAAACACATAGTCAACTTGGTTGTTATCCCAAGTTCCCTCTCAGCTCGTGCTCTCGCTGCTGAAAGGCCTTCTGTCACAGTAGAATAAGGCACACCGCGGCTCGTGTGTGCCTGTGGGTCAAAGAATATCTCCGCGTGGTGAACACCATCCCCATGTGCATTCAGGAAGTATTCGTAAGCCAAGGTCTCAAAGTCTGATGGTGTAAGAAGAACACTGAGAGCGATATAGTAATAATGGAGGAAGTCATCAAGAGAAGTGAAGTTCTCGTAACGAGCTGAGAGGGAAGCCGTGTTTTTGAATGCGGGGTCATCAGCTGGTAGGGTTATGTTGTTCGCTGCCGCCAGGCTGAAGAGAAGAGTTGGTGAGACAGTTCCTTCAATATGCAGATGTTGCTCGCATTTTGGCAGACTGGCCAGAAATGGATGAAGGGGTGATTGACACATCGATGTCGATATCGCCGAGCAGATAGGGATGGTGGTAAATGAGAGCTCTGTGTTTATCCACTTGAGACACTTGCTGATATAACGAGTGACCAACGCCTCTAAGGTACGTATGTATATATGTATTTAAACAATGTAGAGCAAGTACTCGGCGATCGCTTAATTGCAACACGGCTTTCTTGAAGACAAAAGTCTGAAGAATGAGCTGGGAAGTGGTTTTGCTCTGTCGAGCGAAGGAGAGATCACAGATAAGGAAAGGAACTTACGAGGAGTCAAGAGAAACTCCAAGATGAGAAGAATTTCGAATAGCATATGTATACGAGCCCATCTGAAATGTGGATTCAAACTCTTTGACAGATAGGAAATGCGCGGTGGCGATCCGCGAGGCTTACGGTACAACTGGACAAAATTTGAAGCTGCTGCTTCGCACGACGGCGGCTTCCGTCATTGCCAAAAAAATATCCAAAAATTTACCCACGAGTGCAACCCGGCGTCAGAGCTTGAAGCTTTAGAAATCTCAACCACAGTCATCGGTAAGATACCGAGCGTGATTTGCACCCGAATAATGAGTTCCAATGATGACTACTGTAGGTGACACCAGGTTCATCACCGCAAGAATTAGGCTCAGTCCAAAAGGTTAAAGATTGGCATCCCAGAATGATAAACCATATTCATCGACATCAAATTTTCATTTGCCACTTTTCACCTCAACGAGAGTAAAACAATCTCGTGTAACACAACAGTTCTCAGATACATGGTCATTGATAGGTGGCCTTTTTTCGTCGATTTTTGCGGTGTCAGAGTCATTTGTAGCGAGTTTGCGAATCGGAGGCTCTCCAATGTATCATCCACGCCCACATGGGCGCGCAGACATAAGTGACATGCATACAAACAGCTTAAGCTTCTTCCTGCTAGGGGTGACATTCGAAGCATCGGACGCGCTCCTCACATGCGATCTGTCATGCGGAGACTCTTACGTTTCAGATCCACTGTCAATGGAACGCTGGGCAGTTTAGTGTTGCTCAGCGGCCTGAGGAGAATAGGTCATGGTCTTCTAGTCAAGCCTCCACTTTCCGGTCCCAAAGGGTTTCGGGATGCATACGGCGACGTGGGCGATCCGACATTTCTGGACTTCGGATGCCCCAGTGCAAATCGCGGGATAGGCTCACAGAACGCTCCGACGAGCTTGGGGACCTTATCCCATGGGCACCAATAGCCACGAATTTGTGCAGAGACACATATCCGTCATATCAATACAGTTAGTGGTGGAGATCTGCTCCAGAGACACTGAATTTCCTGTACTTCGGCCCTCCAGGGTCTCGATCATTGACGTGCTCGGTAGCGCAGCCGGCACCTGGGCTCTAGACTCAGCCGGGTTTTGACGCCGCCCGAGTTATTGAGTTTCGGCAGCTCAGGACGTGTTAAGCGCCGTCCCTCGCCCTGGTGGACGCCATCCTCGTGGGGCTTAGTTACAAGCGCCGATAGGCCTGGAAGAATACACTGGGCAGTGTTGTTTGGGGGGCGAGAGCCCTATGACATTGATATACCTGGCGGCACACCTGCTACAACATGCGCTACTAGACGGAGGATAGTTTGCAGCTGAGAGTCAGTGGTGGAAAAGACTTCTAGACGATGGCACGGCAACTATTGAGTGGAAATTGGGGGTTTTTCATCCACCGGTCCAACAGATTAGTTCACGGGTACCTGATCCGGCTCGGTGCTATGTCGCCGAGCCCTAAGCAGTCCTGGAGTGGGCAGTGTCACTGGCAACCACAACACCAGGACGGCCACACCTCCAGAGGGATCGTCTCCTTCTAATGTTTGATGACCAAATGATATTGGAAGATTAGGCAGGTCAATGACCAACCGACCACGGCACACCGCGGCTCTTCGCCGGTATGGCAGCCTGCCGCCCCTCGATCAGCGGTCCACGTCTTCCTTCATTTGATGGGGACTTTGCACTCCAGCATCAGCGGCAAAGGTGCCACGCTAATTCCCTGCATGCCGACGAATCCATTCCCAAGTGGAAAGTCTTATTGCTTGTGATAATAAGAGTTTTTGCAGCGTCCTTCCTTGTCGCAGTCAATTGCCGGGGTCGTTCGGTTATACTTTCTTGAAGGGTCACCAAAACGATTTCATGATCATCCAGCTCAAGTCCGGGTAACTGACAGAATTCTGTACGCTGCTTTCACGCTCCCGAGGCGCAATCTGGACCCCAAACTGCGTCTAAGCGACCGCCATCATTGCGACAGCTACGCGCATGTGTTATCAACCCCGTGGGTCTGCATTAATGCTGACGGTATTATTGTTGAGAACGGCCCATTCTGTCCACATACGTTGTCGACGAGACGCGGAGTCATCCACTCCCTGTACCGCCGTCTCCTGCCAGTTGTGATTTGTTTATCGCTCCTGAAGGATCATCATGGGTGGAATTTTGAGCTCCAATACATTGACTGTTATACATATACGCGTGATACGCTGCCTCGGAGCCCAAGAGACAGGCGAATCAAGCCGAGCACCGAAAAGTTGGAGTGCAACTAACTCGCCCACCAACAGGTTTAGAGCGGAGCGTGCCCTGCAGCTTCGGGCATCCCCAGATTGTGTACCTTGTCTCCCTGGTTGAGCCACGAGGTACTTTTCGGATGACGAACCGTGACTGATCCACGTCAGGAGGACAAGCTGGGGAANATTTTTATGAGAGCTAAACCTGCTTCGTTGCTGGATCTTGTGAGGGGCATTGATTTCTCTGATCTGCTCTCGCATCTTTGCTGTATGTTGAGGCGGGCGGGGCTCAGCCAGCCTGTGGCACTTTCGATTTGAATGCTCTCTGCAATGGAGGGACACCACAGAAGCAAGCACCTCTCACCCCATTTGATGCCAGGTCTCCTTCCCTTGATGGCGCGCCTGTCATATTCGACTTACCATCCAGAGCGCCCCACACTCAGTCGGTGAGGATTCCTCAATACTCCACCACTAATTTGTTGGCCTAGAGAGTAGGCCATTCCATGTGGAAACGGCTAGCTGGTTAATCATGATGTCTCTTGTGCGATCTGGGTGGTTATGGTCTTGGCACCTAGCTTCTTGAGGCTTTGGCACCCCCTCACCCGTCCCGAAGCTGTACGTACAACCTTGCGACCCCTGAACTTTCAGGGCTGCAGTTGAAACACGGCCGACCATCCTTTTTACAGTATCTACAGGCACCGAAGGCACTATCGACGCCCAAGCAGCTCTCACGGTTTGGGCCATCGAATTAAGCGCACACCGGCTCGCCAGGCTCGAGGCCGCCGACAGTCCTGATCTCATCGGGGTAACTACAGTTGCATGGAGGGCACGGATGGGTACACCGTGCTGACTTCGAGTATGAGGCGTGGTGTGCCGAGAATGGGAAGGATGGAAGACGCGAAGAAGCATCGACGCCTTGTCCTGCCTAATCCAGTTCGTGGCTGGTCTTTGCCCGGCATGCCCGACCGTGCTTTATCCACGATCCACCATGTCGGAGGTAAATGTGAGAGCGGCCGTACCACTCTCCAGTCATGACAGCGCTGGTTCTCCGAAGAGTGCTATCTTTAACCCCAAGCATGACCACATCATTATTCATCAGCTGGACCCCAGTGCTACCTTGCTCGTACCGTCTCGACTGAACTTACCCTGTCTGCAACGTGTCTTGCTACACCGTGCTACACTACTGCGGTACCGCTACTGACGAAACACTACTTACAGGTGTGTGAGCAGGCCTGGAACTTGCAGAGAGCCCTGGACGGCATTTTCTTGCGCGGTAGCACCAACCCTCTGCCAGCCATCACCTAGCCAGCGCCAACACGGTGCTATTGCTGCATGGCTTCAGCGAGATCCTGCATCGCTTGGGGATTCGACAGCGCTCATGCATGGTTGCTCTGTGCCATGTACCAGGAGCCTTGGTCCAGGAAGAACTTGGCAAACTAAGGTGCGCAAGTACCACCTCTTATTGTCTTCTCCGTAATGGCGGGATACCGAGAATGCTCCTGTAAACACGAGCATTATTTTCCGCGTGTGACGGCGAAATAGCATCCTGCCACTGCCAAAGCCACTATCGACTCTGGCGCCAGCCTCCCCACCAAGGATTCTTCGGTGCTTGGTTGCACTCGCCTCTGGGGGAAGAATCCACAGTGCAGTACGGTAGAACTGCTATCTCGAAGCACCTCCACCCGCGGAGGTCGAGCTAGGGTGAGGCCATCACGCTATACCTAGACCAGATACAAGACGGGCACTTGCAGGGCTTCCAAGGAACTCTTGCTGCATCGTCATTTGGCTGAAGGAACCTACCGAAGCCTCTGTCCGGCTGTTCTGGCCGATTGGTCTGGGCTAAGGCAACTGGAGAACCTCCTTGCACATGACTCGGTCGCCGGGCAGTTCTTCCACTAACCACGGCGAAATCAACCGGGTCCTCGACGGTGTACCCTATCTGCTTGATTCCATTACCGCATTCCATCCCATCATAGCCTCAAGATCGACCGTTCCGGGAGGTGTGCCTTGGAGACGGTCGAAGCTCGCACGGAGCGGCGGTGCAGGAACCCTATGCGCAGGCTCTCTCTGCTGTCTGTCAAGTGGACGGGTCGGTCGGTGGTCCTACCCTGCTGGCGTAACCAGATCTAGCCCGGCACCTTGAAATTTCCAACCCCGGTACGTTCCATTTAATTTACTGTATCATCAGGAGGCCCTCGACAGTATCATGCGTCTCTCCAAACTGCGTGAGGCGGCTAGCTGCTACCGAGCTGTCATGGCTGTTCCTGCTCTGGCCGTGCGAGGGAGCCGTGCAAGTGCGCAATCGAGCAAATGCACATCACATCCCTGCGTGGGACAGCGAAACCGCTGGCGGGTCCGAAAAGCACAGTAAAGATCGAGTTTGGGGCGGCAGTCTCGCATTTTCCCCGATCTTGCGACCCCTCGAGCCCGTTCACCAAACCAGAAGCCTGGAGCTCGTTCCCCCCTCACCGCGGTGGACCCTCCTCCCTCAATGCTGCCCCTGTTGGCCGCGACAGCACAGAGAGCCGAGCTTGAAACATTGCGCTCTGCACTCCCTCTCCGAAGACAGTAGAGACATGCATGGATATCCGGGTAACAGGGGGCCAGGGGAGGGGGAGGGGGCCAGCTTTTTAAGTCGCAACAGCAGGAGTTGGGTCGAACCCTCGGTGGCTCGACAGCGCTCCTCACGCCTTGGGTCGTAGCAGGAGGGAGCGCACTACTCCAGATCCCCAAATCAGCCTTAACCCGGAGAGCCAATGCATGTCCTTCCGTCAACCTACAGTGCCTCTAGCCCCAAATGTAGCACGCGCCCAATTTAGCCCACCTCAAATAGAGTCGCATGTCATTGTGCTCGCCGGCCTTCACTCGTCTCTCCAAACCTGTCTGTTCGGCGACCACTTACTTGGTGTCCTCGAGTGGCGCACCCTATTTAACCTTTGCCCGGCGAACATCTCCGGAGAAAGTCTGGCTAATCAATGCGCTGTCTGGGATTACAACCCTATATTACGGATCACCTGCCGACATCTGGCTCGCTGGAACATGGTGGTGGGGAAGCCTCTGGCCCGGCCGTAGGAACTTCCCACTCCTTGCATCGGAACATAAGAGTTCCTCGCCTTAACGCTGCGGCGCCCTAGGACCCGGTGCCACTCTCGCGGATCTGCGAGATCCTCGCGAGAAACAAACGGGAAAGGCTGCTTGGCCCCAATATATTCTTACTAACGCCGACATAAAGTGCTGATTTGTATCCCTCACCTGTGGCTCCTTCGACTCGTAGTCCTCTTTTGGTTTCCGGTCTCTGGCTGCGACTCCAGCAACGACAGCGTGGGCTCTTAGGCATCACGATGGACAGTTGAATACGGTGCGTGGCCCACTGTCTGTATCAGGCAGTCTACATCCCTCGTCGCACCTAGGATTTTGACAGATTCCCGCCATGGCGGCGCCGCACACTACTTACTCACGGTCTCCAATTCCTTCTAACGCCTCCTACGATTCGTCGTCAGTCTCTTCTGCCGCCTCTCCCACCTCTCAGAAGCCCTTGGGAGCCGGTTTGATGGGCGCGTCCCCACGGCCCTCAACTGCTCAACATCCTGCGCAGATCGCACTATCTCCTGGGATTGCGCCGGGTCAGAATCCTCTCCAGCATTCGTATAGACCAGTTTCACCTGGACCGCCTGGGATGGATTCAATCGCCTCGATGGGATCTCCCGGTTCGACACCGGGTGTGGGGGGAGCACCCGTGGCTACGAACATGCAACAGCAGAAGAGGGCATATCGCCAGAGAAGGAAAGATCCTAGCTGTGATGCCTGTCGAGAGCGGAAAGTGAAGTGCGATGCAACAGAAACTACTAGCTGTTCCGAATGCTCGAGTCGAAATGTCAAGTGTCAGTTTACCAAGGAGACAAACCGGAGAATGTCATCCATTAAGCAGGTGCAGGACCTGGAGAAACAGATCGCGCAGATCAAGCGCGAAAATGCGCAGCTTCGATCTATGCTGAGTGTGAGAGATGGTCAGATGGATGTTGATGATCCTCCGCAGCAGCCAGTTTTGCAACTTCCGGAGATTGGATCTCATCCTAAAAGAAGACAACGACCCCCGCCGCCTCACGATCTTTCCATTGTCCGTTCGAATATACGCAACTACGGCCGGGGAATATTCAAGCCTCCTGCTCCGTATCGCCAGATTGGAAGCCAGGCCCACTTCAATCCATCACGCCCAGATCTTCCTCCCAAACATATCGCAGACCATCTGTTGAATGCGTATTACTCCTCAATACACCTTGTTATCCCAATATTACATTGGCCAACCTTTCAGCAAGAATACGATGACGTTTACAAGGCGGGAACGCTTCATGGTGTTCCTCCGGTGTGGACTTCTCTTCTCTTCTCAGTTTTAGCTGTTGGTGTGCTCTTCAGCACAGACCCAGGCGTACAAAGACCACATAAAGGAAAAGAATACATCGAAATCTCGCGAATGCTGATAGACTTGTGGAATGACGAGTTTGTCATTGACCATGCCAGAGCGGCCATTCTGACCAGTATATTCCTGACTGAAATGAATCTCAAGTCGGCAGCATGGACATGGTTAGCGTCTGCGGTTCGAATATCCCAAGACATTGGACTGCATCAGGATACTGGGCCTTGGCCCATGATTGAAGGAGAGATGAGAAAGAGGGTCTGGTGGGGAATCTACGTCTGGGATAGACATATGTCCTTGGAACTTTGCAGACCTCTTCTTATTGAAGACGCTGACTGCGAGGTAAGCTTGCCCGCAGCCATCGATGACCGGTACATCCATGATAGCGGCATGGTCGTGCCGAACGGAGCATCACAAGCAAACAATCTTATCTTGCCTACTATCCACGTTGTTCGCGCTGTCAGCCAGTTGATCAAAACATTAAAATCCACCGTCATTTCCCCGAGCACGCTCATGACATTCGATACCCACTTCAGTTCTTGCATGGCTTCCTTTCCGCCAGTGTGCCAGCTTTCTGCGACGGAACCCCTGGATCCGAGAATGCTTCCCCCGATATGTGATCTGATGAACGCGAGGCTGATCCTTCATCGGCACAACCTCAACACGTCTTGTCCACCAGAAGTTCGAGTTAACGCCATCGAGCAATGCATTCGCGCGGCCCTTGACTCGTCAACGCTCGTTGGTCGTGCTTGTGCTCCAAACTCTTCCCTGCCTCCGTTTGGGCCAGTGATCAATGCGATGACTTGCACACATATCTGGCGCTGTACTTTATTTCTCTTATACGCTGGGCATTTTGACCCAGCTCTGACATGCATCAAGGCGAGCGCAAGTATCGGCACGCTCCGAGATATCAATGTGGCATGCGGACGGAATATCGCATTTTTCCTTAGCGTTCTGATTGAAAAGAAACGACAGCAAGGCAATATCGAGAATAAGGGCTACAGGAACGAGCGGGAAATAGACGAAGAGCTCATTGCATACGTCTCTGGCGATTTACAGGGAAGCACGGAAAATAGCTGGGTATGGCAAGGCAGTGAGACGGGAATGAATATTGGTGGAATACCATCCAAGACCCCTATCTCGGTAGGACCCAGTCCCACGCTCATGGGTGGTGGCACTTATGAGGGAACGACGGTGCTTACTGATTTGGAGGCTAGGGATTGGGGTGGTTGGGAGAGGGTTGAATATTTGGTCGGCGTGCTTGCTCGCGCTAGTTTTCCTGCTGCATCGAGCCCTCCGACTGTGCCTAATTTCGTCGCAAGCGGCTCTGGAACCGGAGTGCCAGGGACTTTTGCAGAAAAGAAGGATATTCCAAGGAGTACAAATGACCGAATGAGCCTTAAACATCTCATATGAATATTGCATAAAGGGATTGCAAAACCAATATATTCTATAACGCGGTGGACGAAAAGGAGAGGCTGCGCCCGTCACATTGCATGCTAAGCATTGCGTCCAGAACCAACTGATGAAGGATTGGTCTGACAGGGCACGGAAATTCGAGGTACGAAAGGAGGCCGTCCAGATGCGGACGTATGATGCCGCTAATAAAAGGAAGAATGAAAGGCAGAAGAGTAGTTAAATACACGAGAAGACAGACAACCTGCACGGATCGCAGGCCGCCGAGAACTAATTTTCCGCATCGCAAGATGCAAGAGACTGCAAAGAACATGAGGATTATGAAAATGCCCCAATAAAAATAATGCTTGCACGTGAATTAAAACATAAATGAGCCCCTGGAGAAAGTCCAAATGAGGCTCTCAGTGGGAAAGCCATTACCCCAACAGTCAGTGCCAGCCCTGTTTTCGATGTGGGGGCACACTGATGTATCTATTCATAGAATTTCCCAACTTGCGTACAGTTTTGAGATTAGGTTTCATCCGTGCTCTGATTTGCCACCCCGTTGGCGTTTTATGTTTTCTTTTGATCCGGCCAAAGCCATCCAGCGATAAAGCATGCGTGAAGGTTTGTGAACAGTAAAGAGCGGGGAGTTGCTTTGTTTATAGTGTTTGGAGAGTAATCCAACATGTACGTAAATACTGGAAAGTAAAGAGCGGAAAAGAGGCGCCCTAGCAAAGCTGAATTGCATAATGAATACTTGGGTCTGGCCGCAAGCTAATCCTTACACTTTAGCTTAGTTACATTTACCTTAAGCAGAGCATCACGATGACTGGATGCTTGTTCTGCATATTTGAAAGCAAGAAGGAGAACGGAAAACCAGGAATGGGTTGTGCTCACGATTGAGATAGGTGATAATGTGGGTGCCCTTTCAACCTGAGCTAGGGAGGAATTAACTTGTCCAACGGGCAATGCTCCGGTTAGTATAGCATTTAGCTCGCTGGAGGAATAGTCTTGCTATGATGTAATAGAACGAAAGCATTCCATAACATGAAAGAAAGAGAAAGGAAAAGAAAAGAAAAGAGAAGAAGAAAGTACCAGGGGGAATGGATATCCTGATACAAGGCCTTGTAATGCGGTGTTACAAGAACGGACAAGAGAAAGGCTAATTCTGTTGGCTACCCGCAATATCTATTACACATTCTACTCCACAGACGCAAAATCAGAAGCTTGAGTTCCAGAACACCAGGATACTTTAATCCAGAAGTCAAGAGCAGCTGCTCTATAGGTAGGAATCAGACCCCTACAGACTCTACTTCTCTCTATGCTGTTTCAGGATCAGCCAGTCAGTGTGCGGGACCCAATGATATCCGCCTGATTTCAAAAAGCAGACCTGGCGGTTGACCGTGGGGGAAGCGTCTGCTGTGCCGCCTGTAGGGGGCGGGTGGCAGCGTGGATGCCACCTTGCGCTTAACTAGAGACACTGGAAGCCATCCGACTTGAGGTTAAGCAATCCACTACCTTGCCCACACTTGCCTGCAGGCGTTATGGGCAGTAGAAGGTCGGCCCGTTCCCGTTCACTAAACGGAAATCGCAGCGCCAGCGCAGCCCAACCTGCCCGGTTCTCAGTATGGCACAGCACTAAAGTCTTCACTCCAGGTATGGCCCAGCAGTACCCGTAGCCCTTGTTTCGGGGGTAGGGTGGGATGCTTCAACAGCGGACAATGACCGACCCACTTGCGCGAGGGAATAATACGCTCGAGAGATCCCGTGTAGGAGACGTTTGTGGCGGGCCGGATGTGTGACCGGGTGGCACGAGCTGGCGGGGCTCTATATCTATTCGAAGGGGCCATGATCAAGAGTCTATTGTGATTTCGTTCTCACGGATATGGATCTTATGGTTGGAGAAAAGATGGCAGCTCAGAAGTGCCGTCGCACTGAGACTTGCGCTGCCACTATTGAAGGAGCAGCGTTTATCTGCTCAGATGCACCAGTGAGACTGCAGACCAACGATATCAGTAAGGAGAGACACGGCAGTTAGAGAGTTATCTTCCGATAGGTACGCACGGTGCAGTATGTGGATGCGGATGGTAACTAGCAAGGTCCGCTACAGTAGCTGCTGGGTACTCTCGTACTGATGCTGACACCGGGCGTGGGCAGCCACACGAGGGAGGAAGGGAAAAGGAGACTTTGCGGCAACTGAACGCGACGTCATGAACTGTGGCAGTGTGGCTGAGGTTCGGCGGCTCCGGCCTCAGGCTGATAGGGCACGTTCTAGAACCTCAGGCATAAAGGGGCATCATAAGGCAGCATTGAGCCGAAGCGAGCCGCATCGGGTTTAGCGGCATGGGACCCCGTGGCTGCTCCGGCGACGCTGATTTGTGTGCCTTACCGAAACGATCCTAGCGCTCGGATAACCTGGCACCGAGAATTCCCTAGCGCGGAAATTTTGGGCAACCTGGAGGCTTTTCTTCCCCTTTGGCCTCGAATAATCATAATAAATAATCTTCCTGCTATCAACAGCTGCCTCTCTTCTTGTCGTCGTCGACGAACCGCACTCTCCTCTCATCTTAGATCACCCTGTCGAGCTATCTTCTTTCTTTTCAGCGTCCTTCTTGATCCCAATCAGATACAATGGCTGCTGCTGCTCCCCCCAAGGTCGGCGCCGTCCCGGCTGTCGTTCCAGAGAAGCTCTCCGGTATCAACCTGTACTCCAGATTCGCCTTGGCTGGTGCTGTCTGCTGTGCTGTTACCCACGGTGCCCTCACTCCCGTCGATGTGTAAGTTCTTTTCCAAGCTTCTTTCGAGTTGATAGCGATGGATTTGATGAAGATGACCCCCATTCTTCATTGTGGCTGGAGAGTCGTGAAGCTTTCGGTGTGAAGCTGTGTGCTGACGTGTATCTTCCGTTCAGCGTCAAGACCAGAATCCAACTTGACCCCGTCACCTACAACAAGGGTCTCATCGGTGGTTTCCGTCAGGTCATCGCCAACGAGGGTGCTGGTGCTCTCTTGACCGGTTTTGGCCCAACCGCTGCTGGTTACTTCCTTCAGGGTGCCTTCAAGTTCGGAGGTTATGAACTGTTCAAGCAACAATCCATCAACCTCCTTGGTTACGAGACTGCTCGTGAGAACCGAACAGCTGTCTACCTTGGTTCCTCCGCTCTTGCCGAGTTCTTCGCCGATATCGCTCTCTGCCCTCTCGAGGCCACCCGTATCCGTCTTGTCTCTGAGCCAACCTATGCCAACGGTCTCGTTGGTGGTTTCACCAAGATGTTGAAGAACGAGGGTATTGGCGCTTTCTACGCTGGTTTCGGCCCCATCCTGTTCAAGCAGGTTCCATACACCATGGCCAAGTTCGTCGTCTACGAGAAGGTCGCTGAGGCCATCTACAAGCGCGTCGACAAGTCCACTGCCTCCCCCGGAACCCAGACCACCATTAACTTGGGCTCTGGTCTCGTTGCTGGTATTGCCGCTGCCGTTGTTTCCCAGCCAGCCGACACCATGCTCAGCAAGATCAACAAGACCAAGGGTCTCCCAGGAGAGGGTACCGTCACCCGTCTCATCAAGATCGGTAAGGAGCTCGGTGTCCGTGGCTCTTTCTCCGGTATTGGTGCTCGTGCTGTCATGGTTGCTGCTATCACCGCTGGTCAGTTCTCCATCTACGGAGACATCAAGAGAGTTTTGGGTGCTACTCAAGCCGTTGACTTGGCTTAAGCTTGTCGTGGTGTGCATAATGGTAATAATGATAGAACAAAAAAGCTGGGGAGGGAGTCGTTGAGATGTCTTTCCATGTCCGTTTCTGGGTTTTCTCTCTCATCATGCGTGCATAACTAGGGCGGGTCTTCCGCCTTGCTGGGCCTACTATACTCCATTTAGACCTCAAGAGTTTAGACATCCCTAATTAGACAGAAGGATTTGCTTTAGCGCGCGTGTATTATAGGTTCCTTTGTTATTATAGGCTAGAAATAGACAAGCTTAGATCTTGTTTTTACGAGGAGCATCTTCCAGACAGCGAGATACATAATCTTTTGCATTTTGTTCTGTCTCAGAGCGTAGCTGCTTCATATGCCCCGCTACATCACTTCCATGTTTACAGAAGCAGGATGAACCCGTAGATGACCATTGCCCGGGTGCTATTAGAGACAGGCCAATAATTCTTTATACAGTGCTCCGCATAGAAGATCTAATTAGCATTACACTCGGGACTTCTCCGCAAGGATAATACTATAAAATAGCACAACAGACACAAGCATAGCAGCTTAACCCCGCAACCTCCGTGCTTCCCCCTGTTATTGCGTTATGGAGATAACTCCAGCTTCATTCAGCCACTATGCACAAAATCCTGTACCTTAATCTCTCGTCTGCATGGTGACCTATACGTATTATTTTGTCTGTCTTCGATAGATGAACAAGGGCCATCGGTGTTCTCCTTGCGTCAAGATCTGGTTTTGCTGTTTAATTTAGAATGAGCCGTAAGATATATTAGATCTACCCGGTTGTTCGCTCTCCCCTCTTGTAAGCCCAATAAAAGACGCCGAATGATGCGCAATACACAGTGAAAAAAAACGAAATCTAATAAAATTATGCATTAGGAGTGTGACAGGTAGAAAGAGGGGCAGCTTGGCACCAACGCCACGGCCCAGACGGACCGTTCCTCTCTTCTCTTGGTGGTCTTCCGGCGCAACCGGAGTGCCTTCCCACCGCCAACGTCACCGTACTGACTCGCACTGCTTCGGTATTTTCGGCGTTTTACTACATCCGAGAGTTTCAGGATTGTTTGTTGGCGTCTCAACTCTCTCTTATAACGAATCTACAGAGTAGCTCTTCTACGGGTTCTATAATTGCAATTGAGACAGATGTCAATTTGGTATTCGGCAGATCACAAAACAGGATTGCCGTTGTTGTATACAAGTTCTTGGCGAAGATTTAATTCCAAGTGTATATGAATTGCTATAAACAGTAACGTAAAATCCACCCAATTTACCTGTATGATAAAGCAACTGTTCCGTCAGAACGTAAAGAGATCTATAGTCTATAGTAGGTGTAGATTACAACAATGATTATCCCAAAAAATTATACCTTTAGACAAATAAAAAAGAACAAGAAAGATTTACTCCTTGCTCTGGAGAGGATCCTGGACAGGCTGCGCAGGCTGTACTTGAATGGTTTCCTTGTTATCAACGGTCTCCTCCATCTTCTTGTTCCTTGGCACACGGACAAGCCAGTATAAGAAGAGAGCTCCAAAGGCATTGAAGATAATGAACGCCCACATGATGCCAAAGTTCCTCCATGCGTCATGGAAATTGGCAGTGACGCTGGCAAGGAAAGTGTTGGTGCTGCTCTCAGTGCAGAAACTGCAGGCGCTCGTTGCATCCGGGTTGGAGAGGTAGCCACCAAAAGCCGTAATGTAATCTGCCATATACTCGCCACACGTTCCATTCACAGGGTCGAAGTGGACGAATTCATTCGAGGCGCAAATCACCTCCGTGTTTGCGACAGCAGTAGATAACATACCACTGATCAAATAGGTGAAAGGTGAGACACGGTACATGAAGATCCAGAAACCAGGGAGGGTGGACGGACTCGCGAGGACACTAGAGAGAAAATTAGCATCACATCTTTGACTTGGAGAATGCTAAACAGATGCTACTCACCCGCAAAAGATAAGTGTCAGAGAGAAGAGCATATTGGCAATATTACCAGCTGTTTCAGCCGTCTCAATGGCAGCAACGCACATATGTGTGAATGTGCTTGTAAATAAAAGGAATGCCAAAATCAACAAAAACATCAATGCACCGCGTTCATGAACGGCGTCTGTAGGTTCAGCATTGCGGTAAAGGCCGATTGGGTAGTACCAGCACAAGAAGATGAGCAATGCCATGAGGGAGTTCCATGGAAGTTCAACCATGATGTTGGACAACATGAAGGCTTTCCAGGAGTAAGCCTTTGACGGACGTTCACGAGCTTCGTACAATGCTCGCTGAGTAACGAAATGTGGCATAATCTGCTGAACCAATTGACCAAAGATAGTCATGAGCATGAATATAGAGAACATCTGGTTCTGAAGCCCTTGGATACTGTTATGAGCCTTAAAGAATGAAAATCCAATGAAAAGAGCCTATAAAGTGGTTAGTGGTGAGAAACGTTGACTTTTTGGAGGATACCCTTACGGAAGCAACACAGAGAAGGGCTTTCGAGTAGATATATGAAGGAGTGCGCCAGTACTGTTCAAAAACGCGCTTTGTAACTTCGTAAACCTGAATTCCAAATGGTGCAGCAAATTCTCTGTAGCTAGCCTTGTCATCTCTTTTCTGCGCAGAAACAGTGCGCTGTAGAGCAGTCTCTTGTGGTCTCTCTACTTTCAATCGGTCCAATTCGCGATGAACTTCAGCCATTTCAGGGCTATTGCGCCAGGTCTGATGCCAGTCAATCTCGGTATGGGATCCAGGGGCAGCTCCAATGACTTCAAGCATCCATTCGGCAGGATTAGCCTCGGGTGGACAAGGGTGTGCTCCGTTCCTCTCAAAGTACTTTGTCAACACCTGAGAGTTTTCGCCAACTTCACCGAAGTAGACTGTTTTGCCACCTTTGGCCAAGAACAATAGACGGTCGAAACGCTGGAAAAGCATGGCAGAAGGTTGATGGATTGTGCAAAGAATAGCCTGACCGTTATTTTTTAGCTTCTCTAAGAGGTCAAGAATGGCCCATGATGTTTGACTGTCCAATCCAGAAGTTGGCTCATCAAGGAAAAGTAGAAGCTCTGGCTTCGCCGCAAGCTCCACGCCGATAGTCAGACGTTTGCGCTGCTCCACATTAAGACCCTCACCGGGAACACCAACGACAGCATCCGCGTACTCATCCATGTCAAGCAGCTTGATAACTTCGTCTACATATGCCAATTTTTCCGTGCGAGGAATATGTGCCGGTTGCCGTAATAGAGCACTAAAGTTAAGAGCTTCTCTGACGGTAGATGTTGAGAGATGCAGATCTTGCTGTTGAACATATCCTGTCTTACGCTGGAATGATTCATCTCGTTGACGACCATCGACAAGCATCTGACCAGTGATAACACCCATAGTAGTACGAGTGGCTAGGCAGTCGAGTAAAGTCGTTTTTCCGGCACCGGAAACGCCCTGTGTATTAAATTAGAAAGTGATGGACGTTTTAAGACATAAGCACCACACCTACCATAAGTGCAGTCAAGGTACCTGGTTTGACCCATCCGTCAACATGATCAAGAATTCTCCGAGGCTCGCCTTTAATCTTGATATCATAGCATACGTCTTGCCACTGGAATACGGCCGTTTGTCGCTCGATCATGCCAGTGTGATCTTCGGTATTTGCAACAGCAGTTGAGCGACCAGAACCAGCCTCTTCATCATTCCCAGCTTTCTTGGCCAAAGCCTTATGGCCGCGGGGGAAAACTAAGACTTCACCCTTTGACTTCTTTGCAGTGATGTACTCGGTAGCGACAAGATACATAGCCATCAAGCCAATGCAAAAGACGATAAGGATACCATAATTTCTAGGTCACAATTAGCACGTCACACTCAAGATATGACTTAATAGAGACACACCTCCACTTGTGAGCATGGTAGTATTGGAAAGATGAGTTGATGTAGGCATCGCCGTTAACCACGCTTGAACCAGGCTGAGAGCCCGTCGTTGAGCAGACATGGTTCAGACCGCCGACAGTTTCATAACCGGGTCCGCCCGGTACAAACACGGAGCAGGAGAAATTACGATTATGGAACTCGTTGATCATCAGAGATTCGAATCCATATGCCACTGGATCAAGGTAGTTGATCCAGCGGGCCCATCCAAGCATATACCGAGTGGGAATTGCAAATCCGGCATAGATGACAATTGCTAAGATCAGAACGGCGGCAGGAGCCATTGCCTGGGACAGAGTTCTGGAGACGGAAGCGATAGTTCGGAAGAGCATAGACATCGTCAACGTCAATGTGAAAGAGATAAGAACGAAGTAGAAAAAGGCTCCTGGTTCTCTGCGAAGATTGGTCATGAAGTACACCGTTATGTTGGTCGTAAAGGAGTTTATGATTTTGTATGGCAAATCTGTAAGCATCGATGCCACAGCTTCACAGGACGGGTGGTACAGTGCATAGCGAGAGTGTTTCTCAACGATGGGACGTTGAGCGTAGAGCGTAAGAATCTAGAAAAGGGGTAAGAATTTTAGAATGAAAAACGTGTTCGATATCCTTACCTCAAGGGCACTGCCAAAAGCATTAATGAGAATAGCGAAGAAGAGAAGAGCACCACGTTGGTAGAAACTGTTTGTATCGTCTTTCAAATTGTAAAAAACACTGCTGATAATAAGGATCATGATGAAATTGCCGAACAACTGAGTAAGCGTCAAGCTTGGGTCGCTTTTCAGCCGCAAGAAACCGCGCCAAAGACACAGCATACTTTGCTGGAAATATGACAGAGTGTATGGGGATTGGACACGCCTAGGTGGCAAGTTAGTAACACAAGAGGCTGCATCGGCTTATTTGTCAACCTACTGTCTCTTAGCTTGCTGTGCGCGGCGCGAGGCCTTAAAGTGTTCGAAATGTTCACCGCCAATAGGGTATCGTCGATTGTAGTCATCAATATCGACAAGGAGCTGTTTGCGATCGGCGCTATTCTTCCATCGCTCGGCGAATTCATCAGGGGTCCTGGGCACTCTGTTCTCAAAACCTTCTCTGACAACGCGCTCCTGGGCGCTGGTCATAGAAGTTAAGAAGTCGGCAGTAGTTTGTCTGTCCGGGCAATCAAAACCCATGTCGACGAAATACTTTTTAGCGTCTTCTGTCCTTCCAAAGTAGATCTGTCGACCCTCATAGAGCACAAGCACTTTATCAAAAATATCATAAGCGGACTGAGGGGCCTGGTAGATAGCAACACATGCAGTTGCTCCCATGATATCGGTGGATGTGCGCAGAGTCTTACAGAACTCGATGGCATTGGCACTATCCAATCCACGAGTGCTGTTATCCCAACACTGGAGCGGCGCTTGACTCAGTGAAGCTTCTGCAATACTCACACGCTTCCGCTCTCCACCACTAACACCACGTATGAAGTCATTGCCTACTCGCGTGTTGATTGTGTGGCTGATGCCTAGGGTGGCCATCATAACATCTCGCATATGCTCTGCCCACTCTCTTCGGCTCACACCACCTGGAATATGCCGTGGTGCTCGCGCCTGAGCTGCGAATAAAAGAGTATCTCCTACAGTCAACATTGGGAAGTGCACATCAACTTCAGCTGTATAGATGGCTTCGCCGCGGAAGTCACGATTCATATGCTTGGCATCGATTCCTGCTCGGATGGAGTTACACCAATCAGTAAGTTCACGGTAATTTTGCTAATTTGTATCTTACCTTGGTAGTTCAACTCAGAGCTGGGATCAACAAAAAATCCATGAGTTTCCCCTGAAATTGTCTTGAGGAATGTGGAACAGCCAGAACCGGGTGGCCCAAGAACGACAAGCATCTCTCCACTCTCGACAAATCCATCTAGATTCTGAAGAATATCGATCTTGCGCTGGCCAACACCCATTAGCTTCCGTGCCACGCCAAGGCCCTCAAAGAGCACATTCCCCACGCTCTTCTGATAATCAGTTGCCGATCCGAAACCGTGGACATTCAAATTCTTGAATGCAATGCCAGCAGTCCTGTTCGGGTATGCTTCTGGGTCGCGGGATTGCAGGTGAAGCAGAGCCTTACTCCAGGCTCTAGCATTGAAATTGGGGCCATGGGGATCCAAAACAGAGTTTGGTTCAGCGTGGAAAGGATTCTCATCTATGGTGGAGTAGGTCGAGTGTCTAGTTAACCGCCGTGCTAGCTCAGTAATCTCTTTGTCATGACGTTCGTCCGAGTCTAGAGAAGGAGCTTTGGAGGGCTCCACTATCTTTTCGGCAACGCTGAGACGTCTTAGTTCGGAACCAAGCCAAAGTCTATAGATTCACACAAGTGACTTGGTTGGGAAGCCTACCTTGCAGGACCAATAGTGGATGAAGCCCCTGAAAATACATCAGAGGCAGAGCCAGAACGGTCTCTATCTTCTAGGTGGTGGTTGGGCGTGGAGCTGGGTGAGGAGACACCTGTCTGTGCCACCTCACGATCGTTGTTCATCGAGAAGTTGCCCACAAGCGACATCTTGTGGACGCCTACAAGAGAGGACAACGATGATAGAACAAAAAATGGTAATGGGAGACCGATCTATAAGCCCATGCAAAAAGTAGGTAGAAAAAGAAAAGGGGTTTGATATAAGAGGATCTAGAAAGACGAGACAAGGAAAATACGTCAAGAGAACGGAGATAGGAACTAAGATGAGAAGAGAAAAAACACCTGCATATAAGATTCCTGCGATAATTAATAAACCTCAGTTATCGGTGGTGGACATGAGCTTGGCCTCCGAGCGGGAACGCAGGCTCGAAGCACGCAACATCGGAGGTTATTGCCAATCCCCCGGGAGCCAGGGGGGAGTGGCCATGGATAAGAACCACCGAGCTTCCATGTTATTCTGGAGCTGGGCAAATAGCACCCAACAGTGCGCAATAATCTCCATGGAGGTTCCAACGTTGCCTGCTCTAGGCGGACTCAGCAAGAAGTATCGGAGGTGGTGGTGGCCCGTAACCACCGACTTTTAGGGGCGTCGAGTCCCAAAACAGCCACGCTAGCGGCCGCGCGGTACAGTTGGGCGGCTGCGGATGCCACGCACGTGCCTGGTTGCCGGATCACACCCTCCCAAGGCATAGGGCAAGCCTAGTTCCAGATGGTAGTATTTAATGCTCCCGTAACGTCCGAGGCGGCGGTCGTAGCTGGGCCTCGCAATCATTGTGATCTGGCCAGTGAGCCTGCTGAGCGGAAACCCTGGCCAGCCCTTCCTGGGATTTTCACATGGAAGAGACAAGCTCACGTAGGCGATACTACGAATAAACCATCACAGAATGTGACTACGGTGGTGCAGGTACTACTGGACGAGCCTAGCTCAGCGTTAATGGCAACCCAAAGGACCATGGAAAGCTCTGAGCTGGAAGCCAGACCAGCATCTTTTGGACATCTGTCAAATAACCCCAAGGGAGTAGCCGCCATCTCCAGGACAAGCGCAGTACTCTCTCCTCGGGCTATCTATCTGCAAGGTAAAACAATTAGGGAATCTCGTATATTTCGTATTGCATTTGTCTCGGGTTCGTACCACTCCGCATCATACTTAACCCCATCACATTGCCCTGGGGAAGGACGCCAGCTGCACCACAGTGGAAGCTGGAGTCGAGAACTGCCGTTTGTGTTATACACGGTGATTGATTTCTGCTATTATGCTTAATTAATCCGGGCTCTTCCGAAGATCTGCCAGCGGCGGAGCTTGGAGAGGACGGAACTTCCAGCGCCCGTCCGTTGCGGCGGAGGTACACGTAAGAGAAGTGAGCGCTCCAGGGCCAATCGGACCCGTCCAGTTGATGTACTGGATTTTGTCCGGAGACCGTTGGCCTGAGGTGCTGTAACTGCACCGTCAATTGGTAGAACGGACTCTTCCCTAATCCCAACACCGAGCAGCTGTGGTCGGTGGCTGTGGCTGAAGACCGAACATCGACGTCAGAGAGCCGACTCGTCCTGCCGCTGACCGTCCCTGAGCACAGAAATTTTCCTCCGCTGACGAGCGAGGACCCCGACCCTTCGCGGACCTTCGCAGCCTTCCATAGCCTGATAAGGCGATGACTGATATACCGACGCGCATCGATCCTGCGACCGCTCTTGGGATCGGTATCCATCCACGTCTTTCTTTCTCTTGTCCCACCCTCAGCAGAAGGGAGAGCGTGTTTGCGTTATGGAGAGCACAAGCCCTGAGTCGGAGCCTGCGCATCCGGATGATTCGGTTGACTCTCCAACCCATGCCCCATCGGGGCCTGCACGAACATCCTGCGATTTGTGTAAACGTATGAAGGTATGCAACTGCGTGTCCTCTCTTTCCGTGTTTGGTTTTCGTTTTGGGAGAAATTCTGTTTCCAAACCTTTCATATCTTTGTGCATCAGCGTATTGAATTAGTAGAACGTCACGCATTATACTCATCCTTCCTCTGTCTTCGGTCTTCTAGATAAAGTGTGATAGGCAAGAAGGAGAGAGCTGTTCACGATGCCTGGCCCGCGGACTTACGTGCAACATCACTGTCACAAAGAGGAAGAAGCACGTAAAAAGGTAAACCTTTCCTGCACGTGCGCAGCTTTTTGCTTTCATCTAAAAATATTGACTGCGTGGAAAGAGGGAATGCACTTCTCGCGGTGGAGAGCCGCATCAAGCGTCTCGAGTCTGTCTTGACAGCTTCGGGAATCAATTCGAGCAACCGGGAATCACCTGTCCCTGAATCGGAGGCACCCTCAGATCTGAGTGACCGGTTGTCCACCCTTCTCATTGACGGGAAGGGCTCCACTCGTTTCTTCGGTATGGTTGAAGTCCTGCCACTGCCGCGTATGCTTGGAGGTCGACTAACCGTATCACCTGGGTCTTAGGCTCGTCTTCGGGATTCTCTATCTTCTCTCCTCAAGGACTGCAATGGATTTCTGATCGGACCGGGAGTGATGAGCTATCACGTTTCATTTCCGCTATCACCCTGGAGGGTTCGCGCCAAATGCACTCCTCACAGGGTGAGCTTTGGCATGCTTTACCTCTCTCTGAGCGAGAACCTCTTCCCCCCAAGGATGTAGCTAAACGGTATATCTTGAGTAAGTGTTTCTCTGCTGGATGCCTAATGCTTGACTGACGGCCGCCTACTAGGCTATTTTGATATTTTCAATAGCTGTTTCCCACTGTTTGATCGGGAAGAGTTTATGGAGTATTATGAGCTGCAGTATTCCGCGAATCCACCACAAAACACTGCCTGGTATGCGTGTTTTAATATAGTTCTGTGCATGGGATCGCTGATCGAGCGGTACGATTCCGTCGCGGGATTAAGCCCTGGATTTAATTTTGAAGGTTCCACGGATGTGGGATGGTTGTATCTGAGGAATGCTTGCAGCTGTTTCGTTGACCTGGTGTTCAAAGAGAGAAGCAGTTTGATGACCGTGCAAGCTCTCTGCGGGATTGTCAGTTGTGCTCCCTTGACGAATTCCAAAGACGAGCTGCTAACCCGTTACAGGCTTTTGTTCAACAGACTGTCTTAGATCCTCAACCGCATTTAGTTGTCATTGCAGCTGCGGCTNCGTTTGGCACAGAGCATGGGACTCCATAGGAGTTCGGACGACTTTGGACTTTCACCTAGGGAAATGACCGCGAGACGCAATGTGTTCTGGATGATTTATGTAATGGATAAAAGCATCTCCCTGCGCATTGGACACCCGGCGGTTATCACTGATAATGATATCGGCGTCGGCCTGCCACCAGAAACTAACATCGATGAGCGTGATCCTAGTGGACTAAAAAGATTCAATATATTCCGGTACCATGCGCAGTTGGCCCTTCTGGAAAGTCGCATCTATACCGAGCTCTACTCAATCCGATCCCGCAACAGAAGCACCACCGATCGGTTAAGATCTGTGGGCCAACTAGACAAAGCATTGCAGGAATGGCTGGCAACTTTACCGCCCGAGATACAGTCCAGTGATGTCATTAGGTGTTCCAAGGAAATATTTGTACCAGTTGTGTTAATGCATTTTTCATATCTGAATTGCCTTTCAACCGTGCACAGGATTTCTATTCATTACGGTGCTGGTCAAGACCTCGAACTGCAGTTGGAACTCCACGACCGGCATCTGAGCCCTCGGGTCTTTGAAAGTCAAGCGATCTGTCTATCTGCAGCCCGGAGGTCAATTCGACTTTTGCAGTGTTTGGATTTGGATCTCAAAGAGAATATGCATCATTGCAACTTGATCTGGTTTGTACTCCCCATTTTTGTTGTTCACACAATGCAGCCAAGCCCATTGGGAGAACCATCTCCCGCCAAAATTGTCATTAAATCCTCTTCTGATCCGTACTTGAATCTATATGGAGTCGTTGCTTACATATCTCTCAGGGTCGTCTTATATTACGCGCTTGCGAGCTTTCTCACATTGTTCGCAAACACTCTCCAATGCCCACAGGACCCGAATGCTGAGTCCGATCTGGAACTGATGGGTGTTGTAACCAATATTGTTGGTCCGGCAGCTTCGCGATCACCGTTTAAAGTGGCTTCTTCTATCAAGATATTTTTAGAGCTCCGCAATGTGGCTGCAAAATTCATCCAGAAAGTGAAGGATATAAGCCCGCAGCCAGCGAAGAGATCATTTGAGGGATTTGAGATGGAACAGATCGATGAGGTACTGAAGCAGGAGGCAAATACACCTGCACAAACCCCAGCCATCAATTTGCCGACAGAGGATTTGACGGTATGCGGCTCCAACCTCTCTTCCCACAGTTATCTTCTACCTCTCCCTTCCTCCTTCGTGATTGCATGAAGCACCTCTAATCAAGGAAATTTGAAACATTTTCTCAATATGCACATGTTTGTGGCAACTTATACTAACACATCTAAAGACACCACAGGTTAGTAGCTCGAACGACCAAAATTTACTCCCGCCTACTGGGTTCAATCAGTTTGACCTGAGTCCTGAGAGTCAGCAAGTCGTCAATGACATCCAATCCTTCGTCCAACAGCCACACCTCACTCAAAACATTGACACGTATGATAATTTCAACGAGCCGGTATTCGGTGACGCGATTAATCAAGAATTACCTGTCGCTGGAGATCCTACAGTTTTCACTGGCTACTTTGAATATGATCTGTTGAATCTATGGAACCAGGGCTACATGTCTCCCGGGACATTGCAACATCAGCAGCCTCAGCAGCACCAACAACATCAGCAGCATCAGCAGCCTCAGTGAAGGACGGATATCTTGTTAATACATAGGATAAATGGGCCAGGTGGTATCATGCGAAAGGAAAATGACATGGAAGTCGGGATCAAGGTTTTTCTCATAAAGGGTACAACTGGAGTTGCTTCATACATGGGATGGCTATAAGGATCGCCAGGTCTGTTGTTGTCACAGACGGTTGAGTAAGATATAGATCGAGCAGGGATTCCTGGATCCATCTCCTCGGTCTCCATTAATTAGAAAGATGTGTCTTGAAGACATCATCTGGCTCAGATAGAGCATGAGCCACAGGCGAGGGGATCTGAGTCCTGTCGCTCACGGCGGCGCCCCATTAGCGTAAAGAGCCGAAGCGCCGTCAATTTGTATAATTAGATAGGTGTGTGAATGCCAAACCTCGCTTCTCTGCCTTGAGCGAAACAGTCTATAGTGCACCCATCGAACATCACTGAAGTCGGACTTCTTGTTGGGTTATTTTTTATCCTTTAACTAGGACTTCGAAAATAATTATATCGTCTATATCAGGGTCCTATGTCACTTGGCTAGATCAGCGTCAGGTGGTATGTAGCTTCTGTCCAGCTGTAGGCTTACAGCCACGGATAAGTATAAGAGGGCTGATATACTAGGTTGGCAAGGCTCTGGCAACACTTGTTGTGGATATATTTAGTGAGCTTCTGTTACGCGCGTTTTGGTTGCATGGAGTCCAAGTTTATTGGCAGCATAAATACACCACAGTATCTGTACCTGGCAGAAAACAACACTAATTCTCAAACAGCAAAACATTATTTCTGTTAGATATAACTTTTTTGTAGTTACAATACCACGGCTTTTATATAAACCGTGAATGCACAAGACGCCAAGGTTTGTAGGTGGTTTTGAGCGTGCTGAGCAGGTCGCAGTGTTCAATCCGGGCCGTTCAATTTCTAACTTGCTCGAATTCAAACTAATTGTTGTTTGGAAGAAGTAATTACTACCAGAAAATACATCTACTTTTAAAATGATTATACTCGCGTGTGTGTATTTATTTATTGATTAATTAGAAGATTCATTGATTGCTATTCTTAGATCTATAATTGTTGGTTCACCTGTATGCACGTGGTGCGGCATGTATCTATAGATATAATATACTACTAGTTGTGCTTATGATTACTGTCTGTACCTCCTGTAAAAGGTAAGTTAACACAACTTGAGGCCACTTTTAGCGTTGTTGCCCCAAAATTATGGCCACAGCTATATGAAAGAGAACTTTTGAGCGTTTGATATCCTTGTATATAATTTGGCCTAATGAGCTTTGTATTCTGGGGCTCAAGGGAATGGAAAATAAATTGCCTCTCTAGAGATAAAGGTGTTGAGCAAATCGTTGCTAGCTAAAAAGTAGCTTTGATTTTATAAAGTAAAATAATGGATCTCGCCAATGAACTTGCCCGTTTGGCTTAGTGGTACAGCGCCTCACTCGTATTTTGGATCGACATGAGGAGATCCGCGGTTCGATTCCGTGAATGGGCAGCTTATTTTTTGACTTTAAATACATTTTTCCTGCTTTAACTTTTTGTTATAATTAATGTTTAAGAAAATCCCAGAATATTGAAATTCTGTATCATATTACAACAGTTTACAAGGTACCTGTGTACGCTCATTTCAACTTAAACTTTCCAAATTATTAATTGATTTATTAATAGTTGGCTTCGCTCGGTTATATCGTCGCCAACCGCCCCTCTAGTTAGTGCTAGAAATAGACGTCAATACTTCAAAGTGTGACAGATCTTGATGTATTCGATATAGGACCATGGACCGCGGACTCACTTGTTCATGGGCGACATTATCAATGCTCTAACCACAAAGATGGGAAAGGAAGGACTCTAGAGATAAGACACCTTTCTGTAAAACTCCCTGATGGCATGGATTCTATTTTCATTCGTCTTGATTTAGCGCCACAAGGCCAAACTCATCCCAATAAGTTTATACAAAAATAGCTTCCAGAACTTGAACCTGCTGGAAGGTTTGCTTTGAGGGGATATGACAAAAAGGAGGATGGTACAGATTTTGATGACTGGATATACGACAAAAATAAGACAGAACGATCACCTAATTACTGCTATGCGTATCTTTAAGGCAAAACACCATTGTGGACTGGCTTGAAGGCTCCATGGTGTCGGTTGCATTGAGATCGCGCCGCTGTGTAAGACGTTCAAAGCAGACAAGCAGCGTAGAGGATTTCGCCGAAGAATGCAAGATCAAATGGATGTGATGCCACTGATCCATGGCGCTGAGAATCGGGACTTGGATCGGGTTCTCTCTTAATAAGGTTAGAAGTTGTAGACGTTTTGCGCACTTCTTCAGGGTGGTTTTGTTGAACAATTGAGCTCATCACCTCAGAATAGTCTATTGAATATCCCGGGCGATGCTATCAAATCCAGGCTGGCTCGGTGATTTCACAGATTTCGTTTTTCTTTTCCTTCAATACTGTTTCGTGTAACTAGATCTCTAGTAGCAATAATGCCAGATCATCCCAACTTATGCTTCCCTATAATATATTCCCGCACAATCTATAGATCGAATTATCCTGTGTTTTCCGCAATGACGGATATATCTCATGCATCTCAGTTCAGTCCAGCAGGACAGTGCAACCAAAGGCAATTGACTTTTATGAAAAGCCAGCTCGCGGCCAGAGAACTCAAAACACCCCTCAAAATCTTGCAAGAAGCCAAAGCGGGATGCAAAAAGGACCGTGACGAAGGAGGACCTGGAGGCAAGAAAGTACAAGTAACTACAGCGAAGAGAATTGATGATCTAGGTTCCTGTTCCGAAGAGGACGCCAAAACGGAAACACTGAGGTCATGTTCCTGAAAGTCACCCATTTTTCGCCACTGCCAGGTCCGTGATGGCAGGGCAGGTAGGCAAGGGGAAGCATGAGGGGGACCCTTCAGGGCGGATCGTCAGCGGTGTTCGTCGCTCTCTCGTCTCACTGTGGCGAAAGGATCTCACCTGGGGAGCCAAGATCACCGGGGAGACTAGCACCGATCTCAGTCGGGGCGGGGGAGTGTTATCGTGGAAGCATCAATTTCATCATACATCGTCATGTGTGATATTCTTATTCAATGGAACCCAGAACCCAGAACCCAGAAACAAAATTGGGATTGTAACGAATTAAAACAGCGGCTTTTGCATGTGGAAACTCTTTTCGGTTTGTTAACTAGATTCCCCAAAACTTGGTTGCTATGTCCACACCCCCGGGCCTGACGTACGGGCTTGGATTACATAAACCTTTCAAATGTCGCGCGTGCCTATTCGGTAGCTGAACTGAACTGTACCTAACTTACAGGCCTGTATTATTCTCTCTCTCTCTCTGGATCTCTCTCTTGGCGAGACGTATTACTGCCCAGTTCCCACAATCCATACACACACACGCGGGCGCACGTACGCCCACACACACACACGCACAGCCTCGGAACAAGCCCCGCGAAAACGAGCGTCATTCCCTATTGAATCCATTTCCCTGGAGATCTTCCGAGAGAAACAGAAACCACCAGGCTGATCAGATGGATCTAATGGAAAATCTTAGCTAGATCGGCTCGGATGCTCTCGACTATGATATGAGAATCGTACGACGAGGCTTTTTTGTTTTCCCTCTCTTTCCTCTGAACCTGACTTTCACAATCCAGAAGAGGAAAATAATGAGCAGAGAGGGTGCCCAAATGACCAAGTACCGATTACAAAGCCACATGCACATCATACCCAAAAAACCCAGGTTTTTCTTTTACCAGCATTGTTATTTTGGTGTGTTAATCTAAAGCGTGTGCTATCCAGGGGTGGTGGGGGACCAAGTTGAATTAATCCAGTTAATATCATCTATAAATAAGTGAGATCGTTTCGTAAAAATAATAAACCAAAAAAACCACAAAATAGAAACCTCCCCCCAAAGCTCACTGGCCTTAAGGAGGTGTGAGCTTTCTTTCTTTCATATCCCAAAATCCCATCATTCATTTTTCTTTAAATCCATTTCATTACCCATGGGGAGAGTTCTCTATTAAACATTCCCGAAAGAGCAAAAAAGAGGTACCATCCCTAAAAGATCCCTGGACTGAACCCTCCCTCGGGAGCCGGCCGGACAACAGCTCCCAGCGGCTATGCTCTGGAACCGCGCCCCCCCGAACCCAATCCATTCGGACGCATGCCATTTTAAAGGAAAACCCCTACCAAAACCCCATCCATTCGTCAGCTTTCTGGTGCTAGCTGAAAATAAGCCAGCCCCCCTCCCTCTTCCTCGGATTTCTAGAATCCTAGAAGCAGATTCCCATCTTCTCCATGTACCGATATTTGCCACTTCAGGACCTCCACCGGTATCATCACCCTTTTCTTGGCAGGCACAGTTGAGTGACACGAGCGTGGATCAACCGCTGTCAAAAATCGCCACCGTATACTTGGCTATAAGGGTCCCCTTCACCACATTATCATTATGATGTTGGTCTAAGAGGGAGTGTTGTTCTTTTTTTCATTTTTTTAAGATGCTTTTGGGTCTACGCGTTCGCTCTCGTCCCTCTCTCGGTTCGCCTCCCAGTTCTCCAGCAACTTCCCAACCTCCTTAAACGAGACAGGCTTGGTCAGGAACAGATCGATGCCGCTGCTGAACGCCTCGGTCTGATCACTGCTGCTGGCCAACCCCGTCAGAGCAATCACCAAGGCCGGAGCTGGCAGCTTGGGTTTTGATGGTGCATCGCTGTGGGGGTTGTGGCTCTCCCTACCGCGAGCTTCTTTTGCGAGTGCCTTGGGACCGGCTGCCCCCGGCGAGGGGAGAGGTGATTTTGACAACTTCTTGCGCATCTGCTCTTCCAGCGCTCTGATCTGCCGCGTCGCGCCGAACCCATCCAGGACCGGCATGCTAATATCCATGAAGATGATATCGTAGTTCGGCTGCCCCTTTTCGATCCTTTCGCGGACCTTCTCTACGGCATCGAAACCATTCTCGGCCTCGTCCACGAATTTATACTGCTGCTTGTGCATGTACGTCCTGAGGAGAGTCAGGTTGATTTTATTATCATCCACGATGAGGAATGTTGGAGTATACGTGGACGCCGACGACCCTGACGCATCAGCAGGAGCAGTGATGGACGCGCTGCGCCTCCTTGGGCTGGGAGGTCGCGATCTCTTCAACGGGTCGACACCAGCACTGGGTTGCGGATGCTTGGGGAGATTAGGGCTGGCTAATGGGCTACCGCGTCTTGAACCAGTCTCGGTCTTGGATACGTACGGCTTGTCATCGGTGGGGAAGGGAAACTCTTGACCTTTTTCCATGGTGGCACTCGGCGTCGGTGATTCAATAGCTTTTCGAGCGTTGGCACTGACCGCAGCCATGCGGCTGTTGTCCAGCACCTCGCCACCACGAGGGTTCAAAGAGATCTCCTCAAACACCCTACTGAGATCGCTGCTCTCATTTACTGCCGTACTGGAATCCGTTCGAATCGCGGGCGTCAGACTCGGGCCGTCACCTTCCAAGGATTGGAGCAACGCCCGTGCAAGCTTCACCGGCCCAACCGGCTTCGCCACGAAGGCTAGATGTCCGTTGGTGTAATTCTGTGACAGGGTCCGATCGAATCGAGACGCGTGCGAGCAGAGTACGAGCACATTGGGCTTCTTTTCCCGACCGCGGGCGACACGAGCGAGCTTCAAGATCGTCGGCAGATTGGCTTCATTGGCGACAATAATATCGGGATTCTGTCCCAGAGGCACGACCTCCATCCCATACCAGTTGGAAAGGAAGTTTTGGATGGATGCCTTGAGGAGCTGGGCGGTTTTGTTCTTGAGGGTGTCTCTGCTGTCAGTGTCAAACCCGCAGAGGGATACCTTTTGTCCAACCACTCTCGCGCGGAGCATGGGGACCGAATCATCATAGTCGCGGGTTACGGAAACATTGGATCTCGATCCTGTTGAATCCGTGTTTTTGGGTAGCTCTCTGAGCAGTGGGAGAGAGACCTTGACCTCTATAAATTTAGATTTTCAAGTTAGCATTGATCCCTGACAAATTCAAATCCTTCATTCTTTTAATGAGAACTCTTCAGTGCACATTGTACTTACGGGTACCTGACCCAAGTTCACTCTCGAAAGTGATGTTTCCCTCCAGCAAGGCGACGATGCTCCGAACGATGGCAAGACCCAGACCAGTTCCGCTCGATAAAGAGTTCTCCTGGGCAAAAGGCGTGAACAGCTTGGAGCGAAGGAACTCGCTCGAGATGCCCTTCCCAGTATCCGTAATCGTCAGGGTTACCATGGATCTTGGCGTAGCATCGGTATTGCCTGGCGTCAACAGACTTTCCATATCCTCTGTCTCTAGTGTGATATGTACATAGCCGTGGGAGGTATACTTCAGGGCATTGCCAAGCAGGTTCATGATCACTCGACGAAAAGCTCCAGGTTGGGTGATGAAGTGGTAGTTATCTACATCGATGTCAAAGATGACGGAGACATCCGGCTGGGTGTGCATCAGCTTCAATTCTGTATCAGACGTCGGCGGGGCGAGCATGCTCGGATCCAACATCTTGTCCCGCGCACCGGGGACCATATTGAAGCTTTGAGCGGTGACATTTTGAAAGACGTGGCCTGCAAAGACACCTTCGACAACCTCTTCACACACCGTGGAGATATCTATATCGGCAAAAAGATTAATCATGGGAAGATCCGATTGCGGCAAGGAACCATGACTGCCGATGTGCGGTATGCTTCGCATTCTACCTCTCTTGCTCTTACGCCAGTTCTGTTCAAAGTGATTGATCTTGGAAAAGTCAAGAATATGGTTCTGAGAATTGGTCAGTCAGCATTCTGGATGATGTGCAGCTCGCGGGAAAGTAGCAACGTATAAGAGAAGGATCTGTCAGGGGTTGGCTCAGTGTTCAGGAACCGAGCTCGTCGAGGACTCCGTCGTCTTCCCTTGGTCAAACGAAAAGCAAGGGGCGAGTCACGATATCGGAGATTTTTGAGCAACTCACAATCGTATCCAGGAGAGTTCGTCCACAACTGTCAATCGTTTCCACCAATCCCTTCTCAAAACTGGTCTTCACCTCTTCCCCAAGGAATTCGGCGCTTGCGAGGATACCGTGTAGGGGAGAGCGGAGCTCGTGTGATATGCTGCCAATGAAATCACCTTTCTTCTGATTGGCAATCTCGGTATCCATCCGCGAGACTTCGGCCATGACAGAGTTCCCAAAGGCTGTTAAGAAAGCTAGCTCGCCCTGTCTGGAGAGGATGCGTGTCGGCTCGGTCGACCACGCAAAGCAACCACTGAGCCATCTGGACCGAGATGCGTCCCAGAGGGGCACGAAGAGCAACTGTCGGACGCCAGGGAAATGCCGCTGGAGAAATCGCGCATCGGCTTTTATCCTGTCACTCCGCATTCTTCTTCGAGAGGCCTCGCGGGCATTCGGGATAGCACCAGAGAGTCGGTTATCGTCCTCCGAAGAGGACGAAACGAAGCCATCCGTGTCAAAAGTCCACAGCTTCCCTCGGGGATATCGACGGATGAGGCTGTGCAGGGACTTTTCAGAGAAGGGAATGAAGTGATGGGTCCCAGGGTATGGGTCGTCGTGGATCGACGAGCCTGCCGAGGTTGAGAAGCCCAGCAGCTCGACGGGTTTAGTACTGTCCGTGGACGACCGCGAGAAGATGCCTTCTCCTGGGTCAGATTCCTCTACCGGAGGTAGGGTGAGAGATGATCTCCGGCGCGGCCGCGTTGTGGTTTCGGAATCAGACGCGTCGACCGGAGAAGCTATGTCCTCCGTGCCACTGGTTTGGCTTTCGTCTCTGGATGCTCCATGCGGCGGATGGAGCTTTTGGTTATAAGTGTTGAAGCCTCTCTGCGCGTCGTAGAAGACCGCGCCGCCATCGACCTCGAAAGCTTCTCTTATCAAATTCGCCGCACGTGAGAACAGCACCTTCATGGCGGAAGCCTCCGCGTCCGGCCCAGGAGACCCAGGTGCGTGAGGTTTGGGTTCTGACAGCGTCCGTACGATCATCCGGTTATCGATGGGAGGGCTCACGGGTGTCGTCGAGCCGAGGCTGGGGCTCCCTGGAGAAGCAACCTGCGGAGAAATAGCGGGTGAAGCCGCAAGCATGGCTTGTTGGCTCCTGGAAAGGGCAGCCGAATAAGCTCGCTCTTTCTGCTCGAGGTGACTGGTTGAGCGCTGAGAGTGGACGGAGCTGGCCTTTGATTTGGAGAATCCGAGACCCACGCCAAGATCGGAGCTTGGGAGCTGGGATGCATATCCTTCTTCGACCTCGACGTCGGCTTCGATCAACTCGGACCGCCCTTCCACGAAGGACGCCAGACCACGGCTCATTTTCATGCCTCGCCGATGCTCCTCCACCTCTCGCACCATCTCCAGGTGCCGCATGATGGTTGCCGCCATGGTTCCCATAAATTGAAGGTGATCCTGGGTGAGCTCCCGGTCTGCCTGTTCATCCAGCGCAGCGAGAGTGCCGATGGGGATTCCTCGTTTTGTTATTAGCGGTACGCCAGCATAATACTTCATGTAAGGATAGCCTTCCACAAAGGGCAACTTCTTGAACGTATCATCCTTACTCATGTCACCGACGATGAGATACGGGTATTCGCCATTGGTGGTGGGTGGAAGAGCAATTGTCCTAGACTTTTAGCACAGGAGCACACGCGGGCCGTCATTTAGGTCTCGAGAGGGGTTTCATCACCAACATACCTCTCGCATACGCGGCCCTCCTTCGTCCCTGACGAGCAGCCTAGCTTCAGTCCGTCTCCAGGAGCATGCTTCGTCTTGTCCACCAAGTCCAGCGTTTTGCTGCTTTCCGCGATAATATAGTGCGTTGTCCCATCCAGGACACTGGTTCCCCCGGTGATCAGCAGCGAAGCCTTGGAGAGGGCATCGGGAGAAGGATATGGACGGGGGCGCTTACCTTATAAAAACTCTTTCGACACCGGTACGCCATGCTACCAGCTGGCAAAAGGCCGTGAGGGCGGTGTCCGGCGAGGAGGACGGGCCCTGGGCCTCGGGCGCTGGCTGTATCGCCGTCGCCTTGGGCCGGACGTTAGGCCCTGGTTCTGGAGCCGCTGCATGCTGGGTCGAAGCCTCCGCATTCTCGAGGACGGGTGCGAGAGGGGTCGGTTGGAAGTATCTGAAGAGAAGATGTCAGTCATCGGGGCGGAGGCGGGGAGTGGCGACGTGCCAGCACGAGGGACCGGACGTCGCTGCTGGGCATACTTGTATAGTTCTCGGGCTCGGGCGCCGTCAGAGACCCCGTCTGCATGCGACAGCACCGCGGATTCGAGGGCCGCCATCTGCTACGACGACGGATCCGAAGCTGTCACGGCGGTCGAGGCGGTCGAGGCTGTCGAGGCTGACCAGCGGTGGAGCCGTGGATGGCCTGCAACGCTCAACTGCCGGCAGCGGGGCTGACTTAAGCACAGCAGGAGAGCAGGAGGGCGCGCGGCCTTTGCTCCGGACGTGACAGGTCACGATAAGGTTTGGTGAAGTTTGGTTGCAAGAGCCGCAGCGTCGCTTCCGACGAGCGCCCCAGCATTTGATGGCGTCTCTGCAGCAAACGGGGTGGTCTCCAGCACGGTGGAGCGCGAGCGCCAAGATTCGTCCAACCCGTCCGTCAGAAGAGGGAAAAAAAGCTGAAGGAGATGAATTCCAGCCCAGAAAATCGCGGCCGCCAGGAGAGGGCAGAACCCGGGCGGCGTCAGGTCCCACCGCGCAGGTCGCTGGCAGAGGGCCAGCAATGGGAAGGCAACGGCGAGGGAGCTGATTCGTGCGCGGCGTCCACTTCCGAGCCCAGTCGAGTCTGGGCGGTTCGACCAGAGGGCGATCACTGGAATGTCCAGAGCCAGATGCCAAGTTTGGGGAGCTCAGCGGGTTCTCCCATCCAGGACCGCACAGAGACGCGGCAGCAGCTGTCCCAGCCCACGGCGCGGAAGTCACCGCTAGGGTGAGACCCCGAGAGCTGGTTGACGCAGCAGAGCTCAATCGACGGCGCCCTGTGGTCCAGCGCCGGACGACGGGGCAGCAGCAGCAGCAGGAGCACGCCCCGGAACGTCGAGCCTGGCAGCCTTCGTGCGAGCTCCGGCAGGGCAGCCACAGGGCCGGGCAGGGCAGCACGCGTTCCGGGAGGGGGAGGTGTCGAAGGGGCCAGGGCCAGGACCAGCCGCAATACAATGCAATGGCTCTTGTAGGGCCGGGCTCTCACTCGTACAGCAGGCTTGGAGGGCAGCGCGGCCACAGTGGGCTCAGAGAGGATGACGGGCGGAAGTTGATGAAGGGGCAGAGAGCACGCACCACCGCCGCAGAGGCCATCCAGAGCGCCGAACGGGGGCCCAGAGAGGCAGCGGCACCTACGTCAGCCTGCAGCCCACCCACGGCGCCCCGACGACGGTAAGCGACCGGCCAGGGCACACCACCACCAGCGCGAGCTCCTCTCAGCAGCAGACCTCTTTCCCCAGGCAGCGTGGACAACTCTCCGTAGTCACTCGCAGAAGGTCTGGAACAGTCGACAGTCGCTATATAAAATCAGGGTTCTCACACATACATTGTTCTAGTGAGGCTGGTGCAGCGCGAGGGAGCTCAAGCATGATACGAGCTACAAAGTTACGGTACGGCACTGTACGGCCTCGCTCATCCAATGTCGGTCTCAGCCGCGGGTCCAGGTCCTGCGCGACATCCTGAGGAGGATCTGGGCCAGGGGCAAGGCCCAGCGCCGTGGTGGAGATCCCTCCTACGACCAGCAAGCAGCACGAGACCCTGCGGCTGGGGGCCTGATTAATATGAAGACCCCTTCGGCCGCACGAAATGCTGGTTGCGACGATCTCAGAATCTTCCGAGTGCTGCGTCGTCGCTAGGCGAACCGGGCACAAAGGTACTTGGCGAATGGATTGGGGAGGAGATGTACTGTAACTCAGCTTTTTGCTCTTTTGAGATGGAGATGGAGATGCAGATGGAGAAATCGGATATCGGCACTTGTCCCAGCAAGACTCGACACGGCAATTGAGCCCAGCAGCCTCATCCCTGGGGTGCTGCAACTCGTGGAGAAAGGGAGATATGAGGTAATACGTCGGTCGCGGAATTATGTATCGCCGTGTCAAATCAGGTCCATGTCGTCAGCGGGGAAGTGGGAACCCCTTCGACCACAGAACTTGCGAATTCCCTGGGTAGCTAATCACGTGATTGTAATATACGTACCGTAGCGTCCAGAATAATCGGCCAAGCGACGCCAAATCGGAGCGAGTGGGTGACACGCGGATAAACTACAGGGCGACGGGCTGACGGGATTACTTAATCTGAGGCTTGCGGCCTCACCTGATAGGCCGCAATCGCTTGCGTTTATCGACAGAGATTTGCTAAAATCAACCTAGTGCCGATGCCTCGTGGAGTGTTATGTAACCCTCCCGCCTCTTTCGATCTGGGTCCTGCCAAACTCCTAATTCCGCACTGCGCTCTGCCGTAAGCCCGTTGAGGTTGAGAGACATTTATTCGAGGAGACGAGGATCTCTCTCTTCGTGACTTGTGTAGCCGGCCGATTTTCCCGAATTGCCGTTGCGTAGCGGGAGCATCGTGGCTTCTTTGCGGTCTGCGGAGTTAGAGCCAGCTTACTGCCGTGCGCTGGTCTAAAGCTTTCTTCCTAGGCAAACGTGCCCACGTTTTCTCACTTCTACAACCCGCCATTATGTCGGCAGCTGTTGAGGATATCCAGAGACCAGCTGAGCCCGTGAAGCCCACACGCAAGAGAAAGCGAGTCGTCATCTCCTGCACGGAGTGTCACCGCCGCAAGCAAAAGGTCTGCGAAACCCCGCAGGCAGTCGTTTCCCAAGCATCTTGACCCAGCATACTGACCAATTTCAGTGCGATCGATTATCGCCCTGCTCCAACTGCGTGACGCGCAACAAGCAATCAGCCTGCCGCTATGAGAATGAGCCCGGGAGGAAGCAGCAATTGCTGGACGATGCTGCCAACAACTCGGACGACCAGCATGGGCTCGAGACCCATATCAAGATCGATGCCGACTCGGCGGCCCAGATAAGCGCTCTGGGATACGCCAAGTCCAATCCCACCAGCACCTTGGGGATCTTCCGGAAGATTGATCGCGAAGGGCAGGACCCGGCCTCCTTGATGCCCAACCATCCTACATACAATGGTGAATACAACGGTTTGCGCGAGAAGTACAAGAGCCTCATCCGCCAGCTACCGGCCAAGCCCTACATGGAAATCCTGATCGATACCTATTTTCGCGAAGCCAACGTCCAGTACGACCCGCTACACGAGGAGGTCTTCCGAGAGCAACTCGAGCAGTGGAATAGCTTGCCCTTTTCCGAGATCAACAAGGGGCCGCAGGAACTCCCGGGGGATGTGCGCTTCTTTCCGGCGATTCTCTTCCAGATGGCGGCCCTCGCTCTCCATTTCCAGCCGGTCGACTACGATCCCAGCCTAGACTCTCTCAAATATGCGGCTGGCATGTCTTTCGACGACCTCGCCACCGAGTATAGCGAATCGGGCGCCGCGATCTTAAGCCTCTTGGGCAAGAGGAACACCACGCTGGTCACCGTCCAAGCAGGATTTCTGAGGACATCGTTCCTCAAAAACTGCGGCATGGTCCCGGAAAGTTGGCACTCGCTGTCATCGACAATTCGAGATGCGCAGGAGATTGGCTTCCACAAGGATCGCCTCGATCAGAGACCTCGGACGCAGCAAGAATATAATTGGTACCAATGGCAGCTGGAAGACCGACGAAGGCTATGGTTGATTCTCTCCATTTGGGATGTCCACATGGCCATTGTCCTAGGTCGACCAACCACCATCGATCCCAGGGACGGACGGCCCACCTTCCCCATCGATTCTGTACCGGTGGCGGACCGAAAATCAGCGCCGCCAGCAAAGCGTAAAGAAAGCGATCCCCCAACACCATTATCGGCGCTCCTGTGGAATGCCGAAGTAGGCGCTCCTCTGTGGGACATTCTTAATCTGGAGAGAGAAGGGCCTCGTCAGAGTGATGGTGCGAAGGTGGAGAAGATGCACAAACTCATCAATCAGGTGATTGCGCATGCCCCTCCCTACTTTCGATCCAAAGACCCGGATACGAGGTGGGATAACCATGAGAAATGTGCCTGGCTGGCTCGCTCGCGACTAGCACTGGCGAACTCAGCGGCCTTTTCCATCATGGCTCTGCACCGCCCCTACATCTTCACCAACAGTAACAGTCGCACTTCCGCTCTCAAGGCGGGCCTTGATATCTTGCGTGCGCAGCGGAGCCTTTTCCAGCTTATCGATGAGAAGCACTACAAGATGTTTACCCTGGTGCTCAACACCTTTGATGCCATCGTGTTGGTAGCCGCAGTCTACATCCTGTACCCCCAAGAGAATCGGGAGTTGCTGGATGATGCCTTGCAGCATTTTGCTTGGGGGATGGAGCGCTTCCATACCATATCAGAGAGGAACCATATGGCCTTGTCTGCCCTCAATGTCTTGAGGGCTGTGTATGTCCGCCTCAAGAAGGCTGTCGGATGTACCAAACTCTGCAGACTCCCCGTTGACCCCCAGCTAGCTGCACTCGCCGCCAAGAACGGCCTGACAGTAGCACCTCCTTCAACAGACGCCGGCGTACCGGCAGCGTGTAACACAATGCCAACGCCACCCACATTGACACCTTCTACGACCACAACCCCCAGCACTGATTTCTCCACCAGGCAGGCTCGTCCACATTCCGAATCTTCCAACTCAACACTCCCAAGTCTCACACCTACCAACACCAATACAACTACCACTACTGCCATCACCTCCTCAACACAACCCTCCAGTAGCAATCCTCTGTCTATATCAAGCTTAACCTCACCTACTCCCGAGCCAAGTCCGTGGAACGAACTCTCCCCGAACGTGAACCTGTCGAATCCTTCGTCATTCGATTACAGCAATATTGCTCTCCTTCAGCCCATGCACGATCTACTCTACAACGATTTGACTGGTTTTGCCGACCCGCAGATGCAGCAGCTGGACGCCACACAGCAAAGAATGATGATGGGCCCAGATGACACCTGGATTAGCGAACCAAGCGTGGAAGGTGCCTGGCAGTTTGACGGCGACTTTGGAAGTGATAGTTTCTGGGGGTTCATGAACAACTATAATCCGTAATTTTTTATCTGTTCATTTATTTCTTGCTTTCTTAGCTCCAAGGAGACGAGGGACGAAAAGAAAAATGGAAGCATTGTGTTTTTAGGGCTGCCGGGCTTCCACAGGAGGGATTTCTTCCCACATGTCTCTCTTTTATTCTGCTATGCTTTTCCAAAGGGAAGTGGCGTTTTTATGGGTATATCATACATATATATATGTGCTCCCGGTAATCATGAGAGTTGCAAACGGGATATATACATGGCGGGAAAAAAAGGTCTTAAGCAAGCAAAAAGTCGGGAGTCCACAGAGAGAAAAATATCTGATGCAGAGTTCCACTCATGATGATGATGTGGATCAACTATCATGCTTCATATACTATGTTTAGGAAATTATGAATATTTTTAGAGTAAATTATTCATACATATATACTCTTCATGAGAATAAGATCAGGAGGGGTCTCGTATGACGGGAAATCTCAAGGGCTAAAACGAACCGATTTGATAAATTATTTTTCGGATGTCTTTGGATTTTTCTTCTTCTAAGGAACCATGTTGCAGGATGGCAAAATGCTGGTTCCTGCTTTCAGTTGCTAGAGATGGTCAATACGTGCTTCAAAGTTTGCCTGGAGAAGGTGGTGGTGAGCTAAGAATTTTATCGGTATCTTATCGAGCTGGGATCTTGCATTGCCACTAATACGTAGCTGGTGTCCTCATTCACATGACAGTTACACAAGCAAGCCAATGTACTTTTGCGCCAACGGGGCATGAGAAGCCGCCAATCTATTGCTAATGGTCTCTCTATATTATGAGCATCTCATCCCCAAAGCTTTACTCAAGTAACTAGTCAATTACTATGCTCGCTCCACGATTGCCATCCACTCGCTCAAGGTGCTCCCGCACAGATCGCAGAATCACGACACCTACACATGGTGGCACTGCATTTCCAATCTGCCGCTTGATATCCTTTCCGCGAAATTCATGGTGATGCGGAAACCCCTGCAGAGCGGCGAGTTCTCTGTGAGTGAACAAGCGGTGACCATCTGGATGTGATCGCCTCTCTCCACCGCCGCATGTGATGCAAGGCACGATTCCAGACGCGTCCCATGGCACATAGTCCCCTTTGGTCCCGGCTGCCCCATCATGGTTTGCCGCTCCTCGAGGAACGCTGTTGATCACTGATCTAACAGATGCGTATGGCTTCAACCTTCCAATACCGTCTTTCGAATGGGTGTGCTCTGGGAAGTCAGGCAACATCTCGCCAGGCCTAATAGAAAAAGTGTTAGAAACAACTCCTATTTTGAGGATCGAAGTGCTGTGTTAACTTACGCGGCAGCAACGATGATTAAGCGCTTGCGGTGTTGGGCCAGGCCAAAGTTTTGAAACAAGGCCACCTGCCAGCTGACCGAGAAGCCTAACTGGGTGAACATGTGGATCAATGATTTAAAGGCGTAGTCGAATTTCTGCAGCCAAGTGATCCCAAAGGTCTGTTCCAGCGTGACAATTCGAGGCCGCGTCTCTTTGAGGAGCTCGCAAACTGCGTACAAGGCAGCGAAGTTCATCTCGTCGTTCTTGCCAGGAACGGTGTGTACCGGCGAAAAGTACTGACATGGCGGAGAGATATGCAGGACATCAACCTGCTTTGCGGATCTGTCACCTGGCGAACTGACAAATTTCTGTACTTCGCAGACATAGGGTGTTGCGTCGGGGAAGTTGTGTGTCCAAGTCTCCATTGGGTTGCTGTCAGAGTCGATTCCATACTTGATCTTGAATCCTGCGTCTACTGCTGCGCGGGTCATGCCTCCAGCTCCACAGACTATCTCCGTTAGTCTCGCCCATATTATGATTTGATCGAAGGAGTCTGTCATCTTACATGTATCTCCAAAGGTGTACTGCTTCTTCCTCGGAGGAGCCTTTGAGGGTTTATTCTTCAGATCTATATTGTAAGATCCCGAGTTGGCTGAAAGGCTTATTGTCTCTGATTGAGGTATATCGTACGGATGCTCCTGAAGGCCGCAGATGCTGTTGTAGGTTTTCTGGCATACGAGACAAACCCGCGGCTCAACGGGACCTCCTTTGGGGCTCTCGGAACGCCAGTCCATCAACCGAGTTTCTCTAGATTCAGTATACCCTGGTGTACATTCATCGTCTTCCAAAGCTTCGAGCTGCCTCCTTCGGTATTTTTTCTCGAAATTGAGCCTTTCATATGCGGTTTCATAGGTAGTGATATACCGCCATCGCACAGTGAGGACCTCGTTCTCCATGATATAAAACTTTCGAGCTTCGACAGTATTGAGCCCCCCTGCGCTTGATGGATCAAATCGACAGGCCGGAAATAACTTGTTGGTCTTGAGAAGTTTGCGAATTTTGCATACATCCGCAACGCTCACTTCCTGAACACTCTGCTCCAGAAGTGGCCGTGGATCGTCAAGGTCTACCTCGTGTATGAAGCATAACTCATTTAGTTTTCGCGGTAGAAGGCCGTCAAGATTGTTCGTCCGAATAAGTTTCCAGCCTCTCAGCAAAATACTGCCTGTTAAGCGGTTTTGGATTATCTTCTGAACGTAGAGGAAACCGCCCTGCTTCATCTCAACGGTCTTGCCAACCTTTAAAAACGAATCTTTGAATTTGGTAGAGGCGATCTCCGACCATGGTAAGACAACTGGCGCGTTTCTGTAATTTTCAAATCTATTTATTCCCGCGTTAAATGTTGGCTTCTGCTCGATCGATTTGGAATCCTCGATCTCGAGAAGCTCGAGTTCAAGTTCCAGGCCCTCAATGTCTATAACTTGATCCCTTGTAGGATCCGTTATCAACACGGGAGAGTCATCGTCATCTAGATCCACGTAAGAGAGATCTGTGGCGGGTTGCACACGACGTCTCTTGGATGGACTTTCATCGTCATTCTCGTCAATGTTAATGACGTCCTTTGTGAGAGTCGGCATTATGCTGTTGATGAATTTGTTAACAAGATTCAGAGGCGCCCAAGGGAGGGACACGACGAAAAGTGAACAACACTGCAAGCAGGCTCACGCGAACTTAGAATTTACTGGCACGTTATGTCAATATCTTGCATAAGACAGACTGCTTTGAAATAGAAATATTGATAGTGGTGTGTTGTGCGCCGAGTCGAGTCCGAAGCTGAAAGCGCTGCGTGCTTAGACAGAAATCCCACCAAGCGTAGTTGAAAAAAAAGAAAAAAAGTCCTAATAAGAGGCAAGAAAGTAGCAAGGAACTGCCCAAGCAAAGGTGAAGAGAACAAATTTCTAACTTCAGATAAAGTTATGATTTGGTTTAATAAGATCTGTTACTTTCATGGACCGAGGTCTCTAAGGTGATGCCATATCAAGTGAGAGAAGATAATGCGACTTGAGAAAGTGAGAAAAAAGACCCCTGCCGCCTCAAGTTCTTATCCACGGGTATGATGCAGTACAAAATCTAAAAAACTGCCCGAAATGCTTCATTGGGTCAGTGACATTTTGCATGAGCTCATCACACAGCAGTTCACCTTTAAGGGGTCATTTTTAACTGCAGTATCTCCTTTACTCCAGTATATAGCCATATGACACGCCAACAGGGGCTTTCCACAGGATCAATATTTCCATATGCCGTTAAAACACCGCGCCTTAATGCTTGACAGGTCCTGAAGACCTCACTCTATTTTATCATGACATTTCACCATTTCATGCAAAACATTCATCCCATATCTTCACGCCTTGCCCTTCTTCTTCTCTTTCTTCTTGTTACCTGGCGCAGGCCCACCACCGCCGCCACCACCGCCGCCGGCCGCCAATGCTTCCATCGCTCCTGGCGGCATGCCTGGTATTTGACCCTGCATCTCCGCCATCATATCTTTGAAAATATTGTCGCTGATGCCTCCTCCAGTTAAAGCTGGGCTGTAATATGGTAGAATATTGTTCATTTTCCACCCCTTGGGTACAGCTGGCTCTGGGTAAGGTTTCTGTGGATCTGGCGGAGGCGCACCAGGCACACGAACTCGGATGGCTGTTTCCGTGGTCGTCGGATTGGCCTTTAGATGTTGCGATATTAATGTATAGAGGTGGTGTTCTGGATGATGTGGTTAATATAAAGGGTTCCAAATATATATATGACTCAAACAGAGGCATACTGTTCTTAATGCTTGGGTTATTTCCTCCCTTGATCTTGATTTTTACCCGGCCGGGATTCGCCCAATCTTTTGGATGCGATTTTGCTGGCTCAAATAGGGTTTCTAATCTCAATCTTCCACATGCAGCTACAATTTCTCGTGCCATTGGATTTTCCACTGCTAGCTCTTTACCGACTCTCCTTCCCTCCGCCCTCGTTCTATTTGCGTCAAAGTATATCGGGTATATGCATTGGAAATCTTTGTATTTGGAGTCATCTTCGGTGGTATGAAATTGCGTGCCATCGCTCGCGGTGGTGATGCGAGGTGTATTGGAGGTTGTGGGTATCGCCGCAGGGTTGATCAGACTAGAGTTCACTTTTGGCGGCTGGACTTCCGACGGCCGTGGTCCTGTACGTTGCTTCAGGATTTCACGCTCGTCAAAGTCAGAGCCAAGGTCATCGATATCCTCCTCAGCTGGATCGCTGTCGAAATCGCTGTCCTCAACTTCTTCTATCCGTGCGTGCGACATGGTTATTTGTGTGCAGATTGCGAGCGAGGCGTGGAGGGGTTTCAGTGGGGTTGTTTTAAGGTTGCGTTCAGTGTGGGCGTGGGCTGCGGAGGGCACGTGATTCAGCCAGAAGCAAATAGATAATCCAGCATTTTTAACAGAGAACAAAAGGCATCATTCGCAATGATTATTAAATTTGGAAGATGGAAGAATATTACTGGAGGCTGATCACAGGCAGATTTTGACCCTCCCAGCACAGACATTGTAATGGTAACGTTTCATCATTCAACTACTATCATAGCTAACTAACAACCGGTCAAATCATACATAAAACCTTTGAAAAACTTAAAGAGTATACTAATAAGTGCCTTTTATTCCCTACCGTCCACCCTTCTAGCCCAGTCATCACCTACCCGTAAACCCTCTACCACAACGACGCCTCTTCCGAGGCCCACACGTTCTTCTTTCTCCCACCAATGTTCAGTCTTTGGACCAGGCTCAGCTTCTGATTCGCTGTCGGCAAGTCCACCATGGCCATCGTCAGCGCCAACAACAAGTACCACATCTTGACGGAGCCAGGATTGTAAGTGTGTTATAATGGCACCGTTGTCTCCGGCTAATGATTCCTGCAGGTAGACAATGTCCGGGTTGAGATGACGCAGGATGTGAACATGTCCATTAAGAGTGGTGAAAGGGAGCACCATGGCATCTTTCTCGACAAGCTCCAAAGCCTGGGAATAGACCTCACGGAATGCCAGACTTGAAGATGAGGGGGAACCCCTGCAATTGTTAGAATGGAAAATCTTAAGAGGTAAACAAATATCTTACAATGGTTTTTCCGATTCCTTCCCTGCCGACAGTGCTTGATCATGGCCGATGTTAGAGAATGAGGAACTGAGTGATGCGGGTGTCTGGGAGGTAGCTGCGTCTAAGGGATGTTCCTTCAGATCTGGGGAGTAGATAAGGATGAATAGGCGTGTCTTTGCAAAATCAATGTTTCGAGGGAGGTGGGAAAGAATAGACTAGAAACTATTGTTAGAGCGAAATTGAGACGGACATTGAGGGAAGCCTTACAGCAGTTTCGTAGAATGACTCTTCATCATCGACATCATGCAGATGAGTGTCGGCAGACACCACCACTGCGACCGTCTTCTTACGTCCTTGTGTGGTAGTAGAAATCGACTTTTGAGTGGGCAAGTTCGAACTCTCCGAACCACGCATCTCAATAGGCCCGGAAGGACGAGAAGCAGAAGCAGCTTGCGCAGCTCGCCTGGCTTCAGCTTCCTCCGACCATGTCTGGTGGTCGACGTAAGCGTTTTTGTCTTCCTCTCTAATTGACGACAGCGCGTTGCCTATGACTGCTCCTGCGGTTGCGACACCAGCAGTCACAGTTCGTGCAGCGCTGTCGAAGAATTGCTGAGGACTTGGAGTTCTTCGCAAGGCTCCTGCCATGCGTGCTCCATAAGTTGATGCATCCTCTGGTCGGTCCCGCGGTACCGTGCCATAGCCAGCTTCTCCTGGGCGCAAATCTGCATAGGAAGGAGGACCGGTGCGGAATGTTCCATCTGGGTTACGTCCATAATCGGGCATTGGCTCTCCTGGTCCTGGTGGAGCTGGACCTCCAGGCCTATACTGGCCATCATGGTCTTCTTCATCATCTTGACGCTCGCTCCAAATCCATGCTGCTATCCCAACTGTTGCAGCAGTGACGGTGATCACCAAAGGTACCCAGAATGAGAGAGCTCCACGATTCGAGCTTCTAGACTGGCCGCGGCGCGAGCGCTCGTAACGATCGTATGAGTAGGACATCTAGAAAATATTTATCATTGTATTTCTGGTCCTCACGACCCTGAAATCATGTAGAAGCTGCAAAGCGAACAGATATTGAGGGGGCGTCGCATTGATAGCTCCAGAAACAAGCAAGGAGAAAATGCCGAGGCTGGGGTTGTGGCGGGTGTCATGTCAACAACAGTCGCTACTCGGTTTCCGGCGCGACGTGCAGGGCTGCAAGCCGAATGCACGTGATTGTAGCCGCGTCCAGCCCTGCATGTTCGGATTAGGCGATTTTCGTCATGGTCTTTGCGGGTGCCTGAGTCATTCCCAAAAAAGATATCGCTGCGTCTCCAAAAGTCCTTAACTGCTCAAGCGGAAGTGCTGGTCTCATTTGCATTCGTTCGCGGGCGTTTGACACACGGCTTCATTTGGTACGCCTTATATATTGCCCAGAATGCCTCACAGTCTATCCATTCCCTCGCCTGGCCTGTCGGCGTTGATTCTCTGCGGGCCTGGGTCGTCATTTCCCACATTCACAGCGAACCCAGATGAGAACCCAAAGGCTCTCATACCAATTGCGAATAGGCCGATGGTATGGTATCCTATTGACTTTTGTTATCGAATGGGGGTTACAAGTAGGTTATTTCTGTATTTTCTCTTATATTGCTTTCTTCTACACATTTAGATGGCTTTGCGGTTATTTTTTCAATAAATGTCAGAATTATATATATTACATTGTTTTCTACGAGAGGTTAACGGTTGCGTTCCACTCTTCTGGTTAATACATATAGAATCGCTGTTTCTACCGTTTTATTTTTAACAGTCTCTTGAGATCTCTTTGCTTATATATGTGCCCCATCCTCCCTTGCCTCGACTCTTGTGGCTTGAAATTCATTATTTCCATCCAGACACTTATAAATGATAGATATCACCCTTATTGCACCACCTTCATCCGCCCCTGCTATTGAGGCAGCGATGAACACAAATCCCCATCTCACCGGACTACCATTACCGAAGCCTAATCTTTTGGCACCGAGGGACCTTGACCAGAACACTGGCACTGCCCAAATATTCCGATTGCCCGAAGTACGGGATATTATTACTGGAGATTTCATAGTCTTACCTTGCGATCTCGTATGTGAGTTAGGTGGTGAGACCCTGCTCGAGGCTTGGATGGTCAAGGAGACAGGTCTTGGAGCAGCGACGCCTAGAATGAAGGTAGGAGGAGAAAAGAGATCTGTACAAGGAGGCCTTGGTGTATGGTACAATACGAAGGGCGAAAATGTCGTCAAGGGAGAGGAGACTGACTTTATTGCAACTTCCCCCCTGGAAGCTGGTTCTGTGCCAGCTCCTCATCTTTCACTTTTACCGCACGTATCAAACTTGGTCTATTCTGTTCCCACTGATACGTTAAACGATATCACCGAGGAAAAGAAGAGTCTACCTATTCGACATGCCTTAATTCGTCGTCATCCTCGAATCAAGATGTTGAGTTCACATCGGGATGCTCATATCTACGTATTCCCCGCCTGGGTATTAGATATGATAAGTCAAAATGAGCACATGGATAGTATCGGGGAGGACGTTATTGGATGGTGGGCAAAGGCTGGTTGGCAAGACGGACTGGCAGAAAAACTGAAACTCGATGAAGTGTTTGAAAAGCCAAAGCAGGTTGAAAGTGAAGAGAACATGCTCGATGATCCTCATGCTGTGGACAACATAGATTTCGGGGCTCTGAGTAGTACTTGGACGTCTGAGCTTCGTCCCTCTGTTCGATCGACCCTCACTCAAAAGACCGGTTCGCGAATTCAAGAGAACACCGACCAGAAGTCGAAACTTGTGGTCCCACCAATCCTTTCATACATCCACCCCTCCAAACCTGAATCTCCCATGATACGGCGGGTTGATACCGCACCACTATTACTTTCAGTCTCCTTACAGCTGGCAAAGCTCGAAGCAATTGATCAAGTCGGCCGGGATGCAGCCTCACCTTTTGCTCACACGAGCAAGGTAGCATATCCAGAAGGAATAGCAAGCAAAACAACAGTCACAAAGCAGGATTCACTTCTAGCAGAGAATGTCACAGTCGAAGAAAAATCAGCCATTAAAGAATGCGTCATTGGCGCTAATTGTCAAATTAAGCAAGGAGCAAAGTTGACCCGCTGCGTTCTTATGGATGGGGTTGTGGTAGGAAAAGGGTGTAAACTGACAGGATGTATCTTGGGAAGAAGAAGCGAGATCGGTGACGATTCGGTGCTACAAGACTGTGAGGTTCAGGAAAACTTGCTAGTTGAAGCTGGAAGTTAGTCACCCCTTCCTTCGCGTCTCCGTTCTAGACATATTACTAACAAAATACTCTACAGCTGAGGATAAGAACAACAAACTCATGAGCTCCGAAGGACTGGAAGCAACGGAAGAAGAAATGGACGAGTTTATCAATGATGAATCAGGCATCGAAACGTCAGGTGACCAGGATGCATTCGGGTTCGAATAGTCTATATAAGACGATGTCTTCTAGAAATGCTTAAGCTTTCAAACTGCGAGATAAGGGCATCATCCGACAAGGCATGATCATACAACATCCTGCGTGTGTCTGATATCAGGGTATGTAAGAAATATCCCTACTATATCCAGGCAAGTAGTGACTTGGTATATGGGATCACCTGGGAAGCTGATGGATTCTACCACCAGCTATTCTTTCCAAGCTCATTAGTATTTGGAAAAAAGATACCTATGAGATTGGTATTGTCAATTACATTGGACAACACAACTCCAAAACTCAATGGTTACTCTTTGAGAAATTGACACACACCTGTAACTATGTATCAAACTGAAATAAAAATCACAAAGAGACACGAAGACCACATAATGCAACCATAAAAGCCAACTGAATCCCGTCTAGCTTCAGTGAACGTGAAATTACGAAGTGTTCACACCTTCTTCTTTCTCGCAGAGAGGAGCGATCAATTCCCAACTGGGGTTGTTCTACTTATCATCTCAGCCTCTCCTGCTATATCGAAGGTAGCTCCAGTTCTTGTCCAAAGAAATATAAGCGCATGTGTGGATTGGATAACCGGGGAGAAATACACCCTCAACACCGTGGTCAAGGGACCGGCTATGTTTCGCATTACCCGCTCCGATAAAGCCCAGAGTCGCCTTCCACATACCAACTAAGAGCTCACCCATATGTACGTCTTAATAGGTGGGGCCTTCGAATTCATGGCAACTTGGTGCCAAAAAGGGAAAGAGGTAGGGATGTTGTTTGCTACCTCTCCTAACGAGAGACCCTTACGGCAACCGTGATTTGACTCCGAAATTCATTCCAGCAGCCTGTTAACACGAGTAGATCTGCATCTCGATTACTGTATCAGATGTTCAGGTTGTGATTACTCGAGTTAGATTATCTGGCAATTTGACGGACGAGCATATAACAGCGGCAATCGCGCTTCGGCACTGATGGGCAAATAAAGTGTGATATTCGATTGCGGGCTCGGTAGTCGGATTCTGTCCGATCACATTCGCCTTTGTGATGTATCAAATATTTGACATCCGAGAGCCTCGATCATGTCACCCTCTAATTTGCTTGCCTTGTGTGCTTTCCCATGGGATCCGACCACATCACGCCCGTATTTGGCTGGGCGACTCGCGCGGAGCTGTGAAGGGGCAGTCTATCAGCGCCCGAGTTTTCGGGCGTGGCACAGAACAATAGCAACGGCATGGCGGCAGCTGGATGGCGAAGTCCGTGTGGGGCTTGTTATTGAGGCATATTTTGAGTTTGAGGGTTGCAGTTGGCATCGAGCAACCTGGACGGGAAGGGAAGGCTTCCAGAACACAAATAGAAGCTGGCGTAGCACAGCATCACAGGTTCTTCCTCGATTGGGAAAGTGGCATCCAGCTTGCGCGCAATTGCTTTGTCCCTGTTCTGATGGTGATGCTATTGGAACATCTACTGGTTCCTGCCTGGATGGATCGCCTGTACGTGACCGGTCGACTGTACAAAGCCCCTGATCAGCTCTCGGGTTCTCGGCCTGGATGCACATTCTCGCTCTCCGAACACTTGGCTTATTTTGGCCACTGAAAATAGGAATGTGCACGGCAAGTTTCACAAGAATTTGGCTTGCTTGTGTTCTTCATCCTTCTGTAAGTAGATTGCACCTTTATGATTATCAGGTTTGGGAGTTGGTAGCAACTTACTCCCGGATTCATCAATGAGGGGAACGCGCCTTTAGTGCTCCAATATCTACACATTCTTTTTCGCTATCTGAGTCTCACTCTCACGGCGATCCGTCCACCCACGTGGTCTGGAGACTATCATGCCCCTGTTATGCGCCATAGAGTCCCACACAGTATCGCCCGGCCGCGTATGGACTGTGGCTTTTGACCCTTGTGTCTTCTCATGTTTCTGGAACTTCTATGCATAAGGAGCACATGTTGGATCTGTCACAATCTCTCTCATCTTGCCGCTAGTACGAGCACTTTTTGAGCATATATGCAATCCCTGCATATATATCCTCGCGGCCAGCAGTCGACACGGCACATGGCTCTGGACCCTGACAAGGACATATGATCTTCATCAGGGGCTGCATCAACCCAAGTGGCTGATAGAGCAAACCGGCTTACGACTTCAGAGTGTCCGGGCCTATCATATCTCAACCGCTGTGAAGTATGTTGGCAGCTCCTCAGGGACAAATGTGAGAAGTCACAAATTTGGATTGCTGTAGGAATCATAGCTGTAGTCGCATCTGCCGCACCTGCCATCCTCCTCAACTGACGTCTTGGGCCTTGGTTCTTACGGTTCCATGGTTTCAAAAGGCCCACAGGGACCCAAAAATTATCAATAAAGTGATCTTCCATTTTGATTAACCATGATTATGAAAAGGCATTTTGATTCAGCTATGCCATTCTACAAAGATACCATCAACTACTATGAATGTGATGATTATCTGACAATTCATTCACCCCTCAGTGCTCTATCACCTATATCAGATGGTGGGCACTCGATGATGTCGACCCCAGTATCGACAAATTATCTGGAGCCGATATCACTTGAAGCTTTGTCCATCCAAGAGTCAACAGCCCCAATTATTCCTTCACCGTCAATCAATACCTGGCCAGAATCTTGTGTGTCAAGTTATTACTTGCATGAATTCCACAATGACGGGTTAATGAATTGCGCAGGTGACACCAAGATCGGTGAAGACAATGACTTAGCATTGCACAACACCATTTGGATGTCCCAAACCCAGAGGGTTGGAGAACCGCCACAACAAGATATACTGGCCGCTATAACAAAATTTGAACTGGATTCAGGTGTTGAACCTGTATTTGCGCCACAACCGTCTTCTAGTACTCTTTTCGATGCATTCCAAACCTCTTATGTCGAAGACCGCTCGGTTCAATCTGTTTCAGTGGGGCATTTCGGACATTCACAAATGAGCGAGACAATTCCCTATCACCAGCGAGAAGGTTTCTCGCATCATGAATTTCTCGACGTCAAACGTTCAGAGTCACCTGTCAATTCACCATGTGTAGACACTACCTGCCAAACGTTTAAGAAGACGGTTGAACCTCCGGTGCACTCAAATCCACCGAGTCAGATTATTCGAAAGCGTAAAATGGCCCGGATGACGAGAAACAAAGGCAAGGAGGTCGGTAACACGCCGTCTAATTTTCGGATTCAGAAGCAATCACAACGCCAATGCCCGCGAGAAGGGTGCGGGCGGAAGTTTCAGCGCCAGGAACATCTGACACGCCATATGAAGATACACATGGGTTTGAGTGCTCATCCTTGTCTTTTCTGCACGAAGATGTTTGGACGAACAGATAACCTTAAGTCCCACATCAGACTACATTCTTTCCCGAATAAGAAATTCTCAAGAACATCCTATCACCCTGAGGCAGCCCAGTTGTGGGCAGCGATGGATCGAAAATCGACTAAAAAGAAAAAGGAGAACCAAGTCGAGATAAATCCTTGACAATTCTCAGAATGAGGTAGAAGGAAGGTGTACAGTTAAATTCGGGATAAATAGACTTGTCTTTGCTGTAATCGATCCGGGCGCTAATGGAATAAGCCATGTTATGTAAGAGCCTTTGAACATGAACAGCACTCCTATACTTCTCTGGAGGACCGTATCATAGAACACTATAGATAACTTAAGGTCTTGCTTTACTAGTTAGAAATGTCTACGGCTTTTAACTCTGTTTATTTGGCGCTGACTTTGGTCACAACGTCAGGTTCTCTGATTGTGATGTATCACCAGGATAATGTCAACGCCAAGCCTGATTGGCTGTATCATACACGTACGTAGCATAGCAACGATAACGCGATTTGCCACCGTAAACTGTTTGTTACCATTGAGATAGCCTTCTATTACATGAGACCAAACTCCGAAATTTAATAGCTGAGTTTGGATAGGGAAGGCCGCTCATGCTTAAGATTCCTAGATAGGCCTCGCTGCGCTCTCCAGATACTCGGATAACGCTCCCCGCTCGGGGCACCAAATCGAGAGTCCCAGTTGATTCATAATAGCACAGCCGGCCATGGCCGTGTGGTTTGATGGGTAAATAAAACAGCGCTGAACTTTGTCCATGAATCCTGAAATCTGATCAATTTCAACAGCTTGTTCTCTTCGAAGACGTTCACATTTGTAGTAGGTGAGAATGAGGCTCGCATGTCTGTGCATGCGGATGCCATAGCAAAGCAGTCCGCACCGCTGGACACTCTCATCAATGGTCCAATGAAAGAAGCCGAGTCCGGCGTTGCCGAGTGGAAGGACGTCGAAGAAGCTACCTTTATCAGGTTCTGTCAGTTTGCTTACACTGGTGACTACAAGACGCCCGAGCATGAACTCCAGCCTGAGGCGAAATCAGAGGGATCCAAGAGTATCAAGAGGAAGGTCAAGCGTTGGAACTCGGAATATGAGTCTGACAATACTGAGTCACGCCTCCAGACCACCGATATCTCGCCCGAAAGGGATCAGTTGAAGGTGCTCTTTGAAGCCCGCAGGTACGAAATCCGAGAAATCAAGCCTCTTGTAGAGAGCTATACTAGCATTCGCCCAAACAAGAGTGTGACTGAAAACTACACGCCGGTTTTTCTTGCTCACGCTCAGCTCTATGTCCTTGCGGAGAAGTACGGCGTGCATGACCTCAAGCAGCTGGCTCTGTACAAGCTCCACAAGACTCTGTGCTGCTTCAAGCTTTACAAAGCACGCATCGCTGACGTAGTTGAGCTGGCGCGGTATTCGTATTCCGATGAGAATACACAGGATCGAACTGATGGAGAAGAGGAGTTAAGGTCTCTGGTGGTTCACTATATCGTAAGCGAATTACATAGCTTCAAGACATCTGTCGAGTTTTTGGAGCTAGTTGAGGACGGAGGCGCTTTCTCTAGGGATCTTTTGTTAGCAACACTGAAGGAGTTGGTGGTTTAACTGGGAAACAATTATGCAACGCAACATGCTTTTCGATGCTCTTGGTTGAATTTGATTTTAGCTGGAGGTCTTAGTATTATCGCGAAGAACCGGCGTATTTACATGGACCGGGCTGGTATATACATATTTTCCACTTTAGGCTTATGTTTTATTTATTTAAGAAATTAGACTGCAATCTGGTTTGAGTCAGTCGGGAGCACGTGAAATCGTAATGATATCTGGAAAGTTAAACGCTAAATATTAGTTCTCATGCTCAGTCGTATCACCCCTTGACGTATTTTCAACTAATAAAGTTTCTAGTTATACAAAACATAAGTTATTCATCAAACTACCGTATTCTAGTCACGGAAGCTAATTAAGCCGAAGCGGATGATTGACGAGGCAACGGCAAGACCCATAAGATGAACACTCCTGTACATTGAAGATTGACCCAAAGAGGGATTATGTTAATACATGACCAATTCCCGACGCCGAAACAATCGTTAATGATGCCAGTAGTACTGGGACAACGATGCCTATAAAAATGCCAATCTTCTTTGGTCTCCTAGATCAAACAAGTATGAGACCTGAAGCTTCTATCAATGAGCGCCCACCAAACACTACACCGCGGCATAACCACCCCTGCTGCCTCCACCCTGAAGAGTATTGACAACTTTTCGCAACCAATCTCTTAACAGATAAGGAATATCTCTAATCGTGTCACTGTGAGGGAGAAGATCCCAGCCCCTAGCGCCATATCGGTTGTAGTTGAGCCACGAGCCAAATATAAGATACGCTGCAGTAGATAGGAAAATGCTGTTCAGATAGAGTGATTAGTAAGGGACATTACAGCTGGCAAACCTTGGCAAGAGAAAACGGGAGGAAGAACTTACATAATGATGAACCAGGTGAAGAAGCCCCAATGAGAGTCAGAGGAATCCTGCTCGTCCTTTGAACCTTCGCAAGCATACCTCGTCCTCCATGTTAGATGCAGAGTATCCACATCACCCTTGTCAGTCTCGTAACTGATGAATCTAAGACTTGGGCCATTCTCATCATCTACAGGCTCCGGTTCTGCCTCTTCATCTCCCGAATTCTTCTCATCTCTTCGCCTATCTTCTGCGGCGTTGTCGTCGTATTTGTCCTCTGGCGACCAGTTATATTCCAGACCATCCCGTGTTTTATCGCACAAAAATTCAACAACCGCTCGTTGTGCTCTCTTCCTATCCTTATCATAACCTCCATTCATAATTAATCTGAGACCCTCCTTCCCCGCATCTGAGCTGGCGGGGGATGTGCTCAGAAGGCTCCACTTCTCGTCCATATGATCGCCTCCTTTTCCTTTGAGCTCCCCAGCTATCGGAAGTACTTTTGTTACAGTGTCGATTTCCTCCTCAGGTTTGATTAATCGCTCAATAGCACAGACTAGATACAGTCAGTTTGGCGCTTGAAACCATAATTCGCGTCAAATAAGGCAAATTATAATTTGTCTCTTACCTCTTGTGCCACCGGGACATTGTTCGTCCTTTGGAATATCAGAGACACGACCTAGGGGTCGGCAGATGTCAATGGTGTAAGTGGTGTTTGTGAACGTTACGCCGTGCTGCTCGCTGTCCAGGGCAGACTGAGGTCCTCCAAGCTTGCTAAGGTCAAACGGTTGACGGTCTACAACGACCAGGCTGCAATCATGTGCAGCTCCTACAAAACGGAAGAAGACAATCGAAAGAAGAGCTATATCGGCCGGACTGGTTGGTAACCTCATTTTCGGAACAAAAGGGAACAACAAATGGAAAGCGATCGATGGTATGAAAGGGTCAGTTGAAGAACCAGCGGCAAGAAGTGAAAACCAACTGGTATGAGGGGAAGAAACAAAAATAAGGGACTAGATAAGGAAGAAGAGCTGTGCCCGTGATCAGTGCAGCTGGATCCGTAAACTTAAAATGACGAGCTCCCGCCGCTTGCATTAGCACAGCGTAACCCAAATTACAGGTGTTCGCGACGTCATGTGATTGGTTTCACGTGATGACTTCCCCGATTCAGGGGAAGTTCCGGGTGCACGACCGTTTTGAGTCAGCAGACTAGGATCACACCTGCTAATACATATTCTCATTCGTAGCAAAGTTCAGCTATTCTTTGTTATATGAACTTTTTTTTTTATTTTTCTTGGATATTTAGACTAGATTATTACCATACATTATTATGCCTGATCTATCATTCCCAGAAATATGATTATGCGAACGCCTCATCCTACATGCATCCGTTCCGTTCCATTTTCCTGCCCTCTAACATCCTATATAGCCAACGCCGACAATGAGTTCAATGCAGTTCATGCTGATAACAGCTTTCAATCTTTTATCGTCTGCTTTTCGGGATCACATTCAAGATTTTCACGCACGAGATCTTCACGCAGCTTTGTCTCGCGCATCCTAGCTTCTCTTCTCTGGCGTTCTTCCTCCTGTTCTGCCGCTTTTCTTTCCTTGAGATAGATGCAAAACTTACTGTTAGCTCTAATCGTATCACCTTTCCATATGAACATGAATGGAATAGCACACATGAGAAGACTGAGGAACCCGAGCAGGCTGCTACCCCATGCGATACCCAAGCTGCGATACATCGATGAGGTTGCGAAGGGCAAAGTAGCACCAGCTATGCTTCTAGTGAAAGATGCGGCTGCATTCGCACTGGCGGAAAATACTTCATAGGAATCGGTGATATAGTTCAAGAGAGCCATAAATATGAGCATGTAACCCATTCCGAAAGGCACCCCGGATAGCATGGGAACCCAAAATGGTACGTCTTTATGTGCCGTCCATCCGATCCAGAAAAGTGCTACAACGTATGCTGGTCCACCGATGAATGCAAGAGGCAAGCGCCGATATTCCTCCTGGTGTGTCCATGGCTTATCGAGTTTCTGTGCTTTTAGCAGTATTGCGTCCCACCATAAAAATACGAGCAGGGCAAGTACTCCTCCAACAGCAACTGGAAGGAACATCACTCCTGATAGGCCTGGACTCTGCTCATAGATGCCTTCGAAAACAAGAGGATAAACATCAAATGCCATATAAAATATTGCGTACGCTAGACTCAGATAGAGACAGCTGGTAATAACAATAAGTTCAGAGTAGAGCATTCTTAACGGTCGGGTGAGGATACGCGTGGCCATGTCTTTGAAGTCTTTCTTCTCAAGCTCGTGCGGTGCTACGATGTTGGGATTACCTGTCACCTTACGCAGTTTCTTAGCACGTCTTGTAAGTATGGTTGCACCATATGTTTCAGGGAACATGATCATCGGTATCAACGTTGCGGCAGCTATAATCAACGCGATCCAGAAGCTCCAGCGCCAACCGCGTTCTGGGGTGATGTAGCCGGCAAGTATAGGTGCAACTATCGGACCTACACAAGTCCCCTGTATTTTTCACACCCAGGCTCAGCACTCCAGGTTTGACTAAAACAAATAATAAAAAACAATAAAGGGACTGGGATTGACTGGGGAGGAAATTCAGGGGATTTCTCGGAACTTACGCTGATAAATATTGCCATTGTCCTTCCTCTCGCTACCGGGTCATCAAACAGGTCTGCATAAATACCGCCGGTCACAGCAATAGGGCTACTTGCAGCAATACCAGTGAACATGCGAAAGAGCAAGAAAGCAGTCCAATTTGGCGCTAGGGCAGTAGCCATCATAAAGATCATGAACGCGATAAATGTAAATTGCATGATACGCTGTCTGCCATACGTCTCTGACAAAGGAGCAAACACCACAGGACCAAAGATGTAGCCAATCAAGTACATGGAAATGGGCAAGACCCGACTCGCTTCGCCATCGACATTGAAGTCACTATTGATCTGCACAGTTGCATTGGAAGGAAGGGAAGAGCCTAACGTGCTGTTAAGCACGACTACTATGCCTGTTGCAAGCACACCGATTTTTTTGCTCTGGAGATGTTTACGAATCATGTTAGTCGCGTTGTCAAACTAACCGAGGATTCGAGGACTGATTATATTTAACACAAGCGTACCGTTGGCCAGTTCTGTGGCTTCTCTGGATCATCTTCCTCCCAATGAATAACGATTTTGTCGCCTATCTTAGTGGCACTAGACATGCTTTCAAACTGGGGTTGGGGAGCGGCTCTCTCATCATTGAAATCACATTTGGAAAGCACTTCTTCTACAACGGGAGTACCTGGCGAAGACAACTCTAGAAGAGAACCTGATGCATGTTAGCACTATTGTGAGCTACGAGTGTTCACAGCTGCACGGTGGACAGATTTCTCTTCCAAGGTGTCTTTGTGGAAAAAATGAGATTACGTACGATTGCGACTGTCTGGAGGTTCATCTGAACTCTCTACATATGAAGAAGCCATGGTGACTGACATAATAGATTCTCGGAAAATAGGACACACTTATTGAAAGAGCCAGTAATAATAGGGAGGAGGCTTAAAAGCGTAGCCATTGTGGGAAAAAAGGATAAAGCGGATTTCAGCAAATTAATAAAGGGCTGGATTACGACTTGTGCGTTCCGTAATTCTTGCAAGGCACATTCAGCAGTGGGGTTTTTTCCAAGGAGCGCCAGAGCCTAGCAGATTCCACCATTACTCGATGAAATTTTTTATGGACGTCTTACCCACGGGACCCCGCTCTAGACCAAGAGTTTAAAGCTACTTTCACCTCGGCAGACTTTTATTGGACGATGAAGGGTTGGAAGATGTAAGTTCAATTGCCGTCCCAACCGAGACCATTGCGGTGGATATGACCTTCCAATCGAACGCCCAAAAATACCTGGTCCAAGCCTCTTGCTTTTTTGCGTGCGGTATGGAAAATAAACAAACACTACGCTGATCGACTTCATGTTGCACCCAATTGACCGCCCAGACCCGATATCGGGACACCTGTCAGAGCACGCGGTTGGTTCACGCCTCCGGTTCCGCATAGTCCCAGCCACGTCAGGTGAGGGGCCAAGACAAATCGATGACCCTTTTATGATACTTGGATTTCGTATTATTTCGGCGAGCCTGCAGCGCATGTGGAACTCCAACATGCTATGCATCGCACAGCGGGCCTCGTTGCGTTGTCACCGTGACATTTTTCATGTCTCGAGATTGATGCTGCGTCCGAAGCGAGCATACAGCTGGACCTTCAACTGTGACATTTCCTCCCTGATTGTATTGAGCTTCTCCTCCAGCGCAGACACGTCTTCCTCGATCCGCTCGGTCGATGCTGACAGCAGCTCTTGTACTTCCGACAACGGCAGCGACATGAAGGAGTCTCCGATTTGGTAACTGTTTCCCATCGTTAGCCCTTGCCCTTGTACATTTTGTTGCGTCCTTGCGTGCTGTCGAGAAATGTCATGTGCACGTACGGGATCAGATCATCTTCATCTGCCAGCTCAAGCTCGTTGGAGACATCGTCGAGGTCTTCTTTCTCTTTCTGCAGAGTCGCAGTAGGTTAGCATGATGTAGTACAAAAGCACATCAAATTGCAGACAGAGACCACCTAAATTGGCGGGGTGGTAAAGCCTTACAATTTTCAACTTGAGCTCCTCCTCGAGCGCAGTTTCGCGCTGGTGCAGCCGGCTGAACTTATTGATTTTATCCTGATCCTCTCGGCGAACTTCGTCCTCAGCCCCTGTGGCTTCGTCCTCCTTCGAGAGCATGCGCCGTTGCATCATGATGGCCGTTTTGTGAGTTTTGGGAGAATTATCTGGCTGTTCTTCGGTGGAATTCGATTATTCCGCGATTGGACAGTTTGCGGCCTAAGGCCTCAAAAGCCCCTCCATAATAAGCAGCCCACATCTGCAGGAAGAAGCTCTGCATTCTAAGAGTCACAGTAATAGTAACAAGGAAGTTGTGATAGGGCCGACCTTTTACATGCGCAGTGATGGAGTTTCTATTACAAACCTAAATCACCCTATACGCGGTGATTTTCATGGCGAGCCACGAAATACGAATCTATCTTTCAAGAAAATATTGCCCCTCTTTAAGGATAATTAACAGTCAATGAACATGGTAGATTATATAATGATAATCATCCAAAGTCTGCAATCTAGGCACAAGCCTCATGAGCTTGGCCCTGCGATTTTCATGATTCGGGCGTTGCGCCTCCGAGTCCGGCGCTGGACGGTTTCCTGCCGATCGAGATTAACTTGCTGCCGAAGACAAAGGCACCTGAAAGATCAGCACGCAGTCGTTCTGGATACGAATGTCCTCAGCCACAGCACATCCCACAAGAAAGCTCAATGATCGACTTTGCAGCGTATAACAACCAAAAGGTCCCCTCCCCCTCGATAAAAAGCCGTGTCGTGTGAATGACTCGAGGTGCAGCCCAGCAAAGGCCAGATTCCGCACTTACCCTCTTTGTACGCGGAAGGGTCTCCGGCCCGGCAGATCCAGATCAGGGCTAGGCTGCAATTGGACGAGCGCGGTGGGGAACGTCACTCTCACTGCCGACGTCATAACATTCACCTCGCCATGGCCACAATCCTCTGATGGGATTTGCGGTCTGGGGGCTGTCAAGGTGTCTAGGCCCCCAAGACTCAGTTGATCGGATCTCCGAGGAATCTGCGGTCGGTATTCATATGTCACCAGTTAAGTGCTGGTACTACTAACTGGACTCTACCTTCTCGTACGAGCACGCATATGGAAAGTGTGCTCATCATTTTTTTTCGACTGCCGGCCGCCGCAATGCGCGCGCGTCATGCAGATGCGATGATTCCGGCGTGCCGTGACGAATAGAAAGGTCCCGCAGGCTCTGCTTATTCTGCATGAAGAAGCGAAGAGTGTAGTGGTCCGTAGAAAGAGCGGTGTTGAGAAGAATCAGTTTCCACGGTGATGTGCGTTTCGATCTGTTTCGAGTCGGCGGTGTTCTGGACGGGTACTCGTACTTTAGCGGCGGTTGGGTTGTCTGATGTATGCAGCTGGGTCAACCAAGGCCCGACAGCACTGATCCGCGAATAGCTTCACACATCGGGTAATGCAGAGTTTCAGTCTTGCGTCATGCGACTATCACACATTTTGAGGGATCAGAGGTGGATGTAAAGTTTTTGTTTTCGTGTATGTGTGTCCTGCAAACACTTGTGTTTGATTTTCAATTGCCCAGATAAATCTTTTTGGGGCAAGATAATAGCTATGTACTTCTAGTAGACATGCTTTCCGAATGAAGTTGAAAAAAAGTTTTGGAGTGGGGAGAAATACGCTCAGCGCGGTCTCGCAATGAATCACCAAAAAGTTCTCCCACTTCACAAAATGATAATCCGTCTAGTTCCTCCCAAGAAAGTAAATAATAATCCTGCGCCCCCCAGAGAATCGAAAATCAAGATCCACTTGTGCTTTTCATGCAACGCAATCTAGGCGCTTCCCATTTTGAAGAAAGAGAACCAGGTAGTCCAAAAATAAAATGTTCCCGACCCCAACCTGCCAAACCAAGTAGAACGCCTCGTCAAAAAAAATTCGTTAATCGGCATCACATGTCGGAGCAACCACCCTCCATCAGGCTGTGTGTTGCAGCACTGGGACTCCAAGTCCTGGAGGTGCGGGGGAGCTCGAATTTGATGAGCGCGAGGGGCCGTCAGTGACAGCCAGCCCGGTTTTCAGGTTCATCTCATGCTGTCGCATCTTGAGATACTCCTCGTAGAGTTCGGCTTCACGACGACGAAGTTCTCGGAAGGACCGTCGTCTTGCTCTCCATCTGAGAAGAAGTAGTTGTCAGCAGTGAAGTCTTTTTTAACGAGATAAGCAAGTGTGGTTTTTTCATAGTTAACTTACTTGTCAAAGATCATTGTGATTGTTTTGTGTTTATTTCCAAATGTTTCTTCAGGGTATTCGCTATAACAATGCCAAGCGAAGGAGTGAGATGCGGAGCTTAGCAGACGGCTAATTGCTCAAGTACGCAGTGTAAGTAACACGCGTTTATAAAAGTATAAATGTATATACGGAAAGGAGAGTGAAGTCGTAAGTCGTTGTCAACACGAAGAATCCAGAACTCCAGGACCAGGAGGGACCAGATCCTTTCATATAATAAGCCGAGTGAGTGAGATAGCGTGCCTAGAGACTCAGACAAAATGAAGTAAGAGCGAGCGCTAGCGTTGCAACACCATGATTCATCAGCTGGACCCCGGACCCTCTTTTTCTGCTTCCCTCCCCTACTCACGTCCCAGCACGTCGAAGACTATTCGGGATGCTCGGCGACCCTCCTGGTCTTGCAACGGTCTTCCCCCGGACCGGGCGGCCCTCGGGGACTCGACTCGCCCAGCAACGCAACGACACGAGTACCGCCAGCGAATCCAGTGCCGTGCCTGTGACGCGCACGACGTCGACCACCGCCAAAAGCCGTGGGACCACTCCGTGCTATGTTCCCACGTTCTACCAAATTACCAAGCCATAAGCATAGGCAAACTCTGGGCCCCAAAACTCGTGTAATGGGAAATGACCTTTTTTACGGCATATAACCAACTCACTTGGGTGGCAAGTAAAATGGACAGCCGGCACTCAAGTGCATTCATTCAGTTTGCTTACTTTTTTGGCTTGCTGTTGACGGATAGGCCTCGGAGAAATGGGGCTTGTGGTGGGCCTGGCCCGCTTACTTCTTCAGCCACTGTACATGTACCCCAGCGTACGCTAATCCTTCCGGTACTTGCACCCGTACAGTGCCATAGCGAACTAATCATAAGGCGAGACACTAAGAATTCATAGCTTCCCTTTATTATTATCAAACCCTTGTTGAAATTTTAGGAATTAAGTTAATCTTCTTTTGTTTTATCAGGTTCGGATGTGAACGGATGTATACAAAAATCAGTGCTGGTGATCGATGCATGGATATGTAATGCACACCTCCGAATTTCCATACCAGGTGGCAATTTTAATCATAGTGGTCCCTGAAAAATTTATGCGACACAGCCATACGAGATAGCCGAGGACATCATAGAGGGCACATATTCCAATGTTGAAATTGCATGGCCCTTTGTCCCTTTCAATTGATAATTATTTAATCTAGTGGCGTTGCGAGGGTGGACGTTGATGTTAAGGGCCCAGGAAATACTGTTTTTTTCGCTGGTGAGTTAGTGGTTGGCTGGCTACCTGTATACGAGTACCGGTAGATAAGTCGAACAGCTTCTAGGTACCCAGCCGTGCCAACGCCGTAATCACTCTTCAGGGCACGCGAAAGAGGCGCAATCATGCACTTGTATTCTCAAGCATCTGCTGTTCAACACCTGGTGCAACTCGTAAAAAGCACACCCAGGCAGAGAAGCATGATCCTGCCGCCGTACGCGTGGGCAGTGCGTGGGCAGTGCCAGCGTGCACACGATCACCAACACCCACGGTCCTTTGCGAGAAGACGAGCGTCGTACTTCACGACTTCCAGTCCCACGCCCGATGCTCTGGTTGCGCCTCCACTGAGAAGGCCCCCCTTTCGCACGAGATCGCACCAGCAAGTTAAGCTTTTCGCCTCGAACGCTGTTTGGTTTGGGGGGAGCTTGGGCAGCTGGGCTCGGGTGGTGACATCACGACAGCATCATGCCACTTTTTGCCTCGTCTTGCGTTGCCGGGGACCAGCTGACGAGGGGTAGCTCCCAGGTTCCACGGAAGTACCTGACTGCGATTGCGATAAAAGATAGAGCTGGGTAGCTAGCTGTGTACATTTTTGAAATCCAAAAAGAAAAAAGACTCAATTGCATAGCATTGTTTGCATTTGCTGGTGTCTGCATTTCACTTCTGTGTCTTGTCACTCTTGTTAGCTACGAACCGCAGCGTATCCAACGCTGCAAACGAGACTTGACCTTTTTGCTCCAGAACGCAGACGTCATTGATACACGCTTCAGCCTAAGCACCTCTCCTTGGCGTGCATCTAGAAAAGAAATTCCATCAACAAGCAGAAAGCGATACCCTCTGCACCCTGGCTGCTGCCATCTCTCGCAGTACCTTTATCAACATGTTCAGCAGCAACCATAACCACCTGCATCCTAAAGATGCTGATCCATCTCACTCCGGCCACTCTTCAGGCAGCGTAAGCCCGAGATCAAAGGCCTCCACGCCCCAGAAGTCAGGGACCTCCACGCCGACCAAGTCCAAAAATGGATCTTCAGGCCACCGTCCCAAGAGCCTCCGGCCATATGTCCTGTCACTGTTGGCTTTTAAGAAGGGAATGGCCTTCCATGGAAGAGCCTCGAGCCATCAAGTACGCAGACTCAGCCTTGCCATTGAGAGCGAGGGCCGATTCGCAGCTCGATTGAATGTGCGTGCTCTTAACCCAATACACTGATATGCAAAATACCCTAATTCACATCAAATTTGGTTCTAACTGCCCCGTAGCCTGTTTTCGTTGGGATCTCAGCCGACTTTAGTCAACCAGATAAAGCGTACATAGCCGTGGCAGTTCATGATACCGTCTACCTGCTCGACTTCTTCGTCAAGGAGCTTGACATCGCCCACCAAGAGAAAGGCGGCGATGCCATAGCTGAGTATGTGATCCAAACGCTCTCATCATACGAGCAGACCAATATGAGCAAGTTCATTGGTGCTGGATTCCCTGAAGTCATGCTGGAGAAGACCCCCCGGCTGTGTTCGAGGCTCTGGCTGGATCTAGATATTGTTCCTCTTTCTCTCCCTGCGGAAATTGTAGATGACGAGGAGGACGGAGTGGGGAGCAAGTTTTGGAACGTGAAGGAGATCGATGAGCAGGCTGACTCCATGGCAAGAAAATGTATTATGTGAGAATTCCCCTTTCTTCTTTTATCACCCTGCACGCGAGGCAGTTCCAGCTCCCCTTGTTACGGGATTAAAGAAAAGAATCTAATATGGCTTTCCAGGCACTTTGGTCCTAGCCTGACCCCTCTACTCCAAGTCGGATATCGGGGAATTGTGGGTGTAGACTCTCATTTCCACGTGAAGATGGTCACGTTGGATGACTACAGAGGTACTTGCGGGCCCCGGACGTGGGATGCATTGATGCATTATGCCAAATCCCTAAAGCAAAAGAAAACCAGAATCGCTTTTTTCAGCAGTACACCACAAGGAGGTGGAGTCGCGCTTATGAGACATGCTCTGGTTCGGTTCGCAAAACTTCTCGGTGTCCGACTGAACTGGTAAGTTGATCTCATCCTGATCCATAAAGATGTATAGACTAAACATACTACTGTAGGTATGTACCAAAACCAAAACCAGGAGTGTTCGTAACCACGAAGTTGATCCACAATACTCTTCAAGGCGTTGAGAAGCCTGACGATGTATTGACCGACGAACACAAGGATGTCTTGATAGATTGGATGAGAGATAATGCAAATCGCTACTGGCTTTCGCCTGGTGGGCCTCTGAGAAAACCCGAGGAAGGAGGAGCAGATGTGATCATTGTGAGTTTTCTTCAACTATACAAAAACCGTAGTGAAGTCCAGGATGCTGACTGTAGCAGATCGATGACCCTCAGATGCCGGGTTTGATTCCTTTAATCAAGGAGATAACTCCAGATCGCCCAGTGCTCTTCAGAAGTCACATCCAAATTCGCAGCGATCTATGCGACACTCCGGGCACACATCAAGAAAATGCATGGAGCTTCCTGTGGGAGAGGATCAAGGGAGCAGACATGTTCATCAGTCATCCTATTCCGGCCTTTGTTCCTAAAACTGTACCCAGGGAGAAAGTCGCGTATTTACCTGCCACGACCGACTGGTGAGTAGAAAATGAGAGGTAGTCTCTGAGGGAGCCATTTAACTAAAGTATTATTTACAGGCTCGACGGTCTCAATAAGAATATCAGCGACTGGGACAAGGGATACTACGGACACATTTACAATGAAGAATGCCACTCCTTAAAGCAGGCCGAAATACATTGGCCAGCACGTACGTGCTCCTCAGATTGTGTCTACCTCTTGACATTGCCTCTAACTAGGTGGATATAGGAAAATACATTATCCAAGTAGCCAGATTCGATCCTTCCAAGGGTATTCCAGACGTTGTCGAATCGTATGCTGGGTTCCGTCGCCTGTTTGAAAAGGCATGCCCCAATGAAGAGCCACCACAACTTGTCATGTGAGTCTACTACCTTGTATTATTAAAAGTCATTCAACTTTCTGATTTACTGATATGCTTGTAGTTGTGGAAATAGCTCGGTAGATGATCCAGATGGGGCCATGGTCTTTGATCAGACGATGGAGAATATCGAAACCAACCACCCCTCACTCCTGCCCGATATCTCGGTCATGCGTCTCAAAGCCAACGATCAGCTCTTGAACACTCTCCTATCCAGCTGTCACATTGCCTTGCAGCTGTCGACTCGGGAAGGATTTGAAGTCAAGGTTTCTGAAGCTCTTCATAAGGGTAAACCTATCATCGCCACCAACGCGGGTGGTATTCCACTGCAGGTCCAGCACGGCAAGAATGGCTTCCTCGTGGAACCCGGAGACTGGCAAGCCGTTGCGCAGCACCTGTTGGAGCTGTGGACGGATGAGAAGCTCTATGAAACCATGAGCGAGTATGCCAAGAAGAGCGTCAGCGATGAAGTCTCAACGGCAGGCAACATGCTGAGTTGGCTGTACTTGGCGGATGCGTGGAGCAGCGGGAAGAAGGTGGTTCCAAAGGAAGCTTGGGTCAATGATCTGGCTAGATCCGAGGCTGGGTTCCCTTACATCCGAGCAGAGAATAGATTGCCTGGAAAGATGAGAATACCTGTGGATGACCGCGCTACTGATGATCGGGTTTAGAGTACGGATTTGCTTTTCATCAAACGTATGGGATAAAGGAAGCAGGCGGTGGATATCTTTCAGGGAAGCAAGGTTACAACTCAGCTATATCTCTTAATTAATTAGTTAATTATTCAAGCATCGATGCTGTACCTGAATAAATATAATGACTTTCTTAAGTTCAAGGCTCTTGTCGTTTGAAATTATAGGAATGGAACTTAATATGTATTAATATACTGATGCACAATGCGGGAAGCGATTATGAGATCATAAGAGACGCACATATATATACGCTCGAGGTACCTGATGGGAACATCATTGTCCAGCATTTCTTTAACTCGAGCTATGTCGACCCTTGAGTGGCCACGACGGCTCCACTTTAGCTTCGCCTGCCCCTCAGTGCTTCCTTATCGTTATCGCCGATGACAGGGGTCTGTGGGAAAGGCTGCGTTTCTCGCGACGGGAAAAAGGTACCGCGTCTCATATACTCGGGCGAGGGATCACGCGTGGACAACCATTCCCGACTGGGTTGACTTTCACATCAATAATCCTAGAATTGGCAGGTCTCATATGATTAACCTCAGATCTATTCAAGGAATATCCGCCCGTAATGACGCCCACACCGCCCCGGGCACCGCGCCAGTTCCCCAATTTCGGCCGACCCGTACGACGCACCAGGAACACCGTCACCTTTGACTCTTCACCCGTGATTGTTACGCCCACACAGGGATATCCTCCTCCTTCCTCTGTTGCTCTAAATCTTACCCCTTCGACGCCGACGGTGAATGGTGGTTATAATGGCAGTGACGATGAGATTGAGGAGGACGAGGAGGAAGATGAGGGAGTTAATGGGCATGACCATGACGAAGAGAGGCAAGACGACGAGGATGAAGATGTACATGACATGGATGATGAGGATGATGAAGTTGGTGACGAGGTAGATGGAGACGAGCACGGTGGAGAGGAAGGCGACATTGAAGGTATGTTTTGGATATTGAGCCAATTGCACATGTGGTGTATTTTGCTGAACTTTGATATCTTTTGCTCTAGCCATGGACATCGATCAGCGATTCGACGCTGCTAAATTGGGACTCAAGGAAATTGGCAACTTGGCGAGCTGGACCGTCTCAAGTTGCAAGCCCGGGTGCGGAGTCGAAGCCTTGAGAGACGAGAGCACGGATTTATTCTGGCAGTGAGTATAGAACACTTATCGTGGAGGAAGTTCCACCCAAAATGCCAGCTCTTGCTAAAACTCAAATCTACAACTAGATCCGATGGACCCCAGCCGCATCATCTGAATATTCATTTCTCCCGCTTCGTTGCCATCCGCGCGATCCGTATCTTCCTCAATTTCGACGACGACGAATCCTACACGCCGACCCGTATCACGCTGCTTGCTGGGACAGGGTACCACGACCTCATCCCCTTCACTGCTCTCGAGTTCTCCCAGCCAAAAGGCTGGATTGATGTACCCTTGGACCGCGTCGGAGGCGGCGAGGACGGCAGGACGCTGCGAGCATTTCTCGTGCAGGTCCGCATTGTGGAGAATCATCAGAATGGCAAAGACACGCACGTGCGCGGGTTGAAGATCTATGCCAAGGATGAGAGGTCTGTGACGGGTGGACTGGAGATGTTGGATGATAAGGAGCAGCTTGGCAGTGCCAGAGACCGCTCGCCTGCGCTGCGGAAGGCCGTGGCTCCTAAACTTTCAGAGGGGCCCGAGTTCACGGTTCCGGACTGGATGGGGGAACCTGAACTTCGATGAGTGGGTTGTCTTGGCCTTCTGGATGTCGATGTTGAATGGACCCGTGAGATGAGCAGATACTGGTTAGGCTCTCCCAAGGTTGTCCCTACCGCTCTCCCCAGATGAGTCCAGGGTGATAGTCTGTCATGCTGGGTGTTGTACTATGCTGCGAGAGGGCAATCTGGACCCGGGATCCTCAGTCTTTGCTCGCATTTGCAGAGCCTGTCTTATGACCTACCAGGAGAACCCAGGAAGATGAGGTAGTGGTTCAGTGAGATTATCACGAGGCCAATGGTTACAGTCCATGTATCACCTATCTTTCGAGGCACCTTTGAGACGGAAAGGTATTGCTGATGAGAGAGCAAAGTCGTTCAGTATATATATGACTCTATCCCGGTGTCGTGGGCAACAGGCGGTACGCAGTCCCCCAAATTCGGCTGAGATTACGTTCTAGCATGCTTATGTATCCAGAGATTATCAAAAGGTATAAACGAAAAGACATATCTATTTGCGAAGCGCTATTCTCTGAATCTGTTCATACACCTCTATTTAGTTGGCTTTTCCATTCCAAAGCATAAGCCCACCGCCTTCTATTCCCTCGAGCCGGCGAGAAAAATCACCTAACCACTCAAATCCAAGCTTTCGATACAACTTCTCTCCAGCAACACTAGCTTCCAAGCCTACCGGCACGCCATCTTTGCGACCCAACTCCATAACCTCGCGCATCAACATGGACCCAAGGCCTTTGCCCTGCCAGTCGGGATCAACAGTCACACTCTGACAATGCCACCTCTCCCTTCTCCCGTCGACGTCCCAGTACTTCTTATCGTCCTCCTTCTTCCCCTCGTCGAACTGCTTCAAAACAGCCTTATTGCTCGCGCGGTCCGGCCAGATCCAGAACCCAATCTTGGACTCAAAAAGATACAACCACCAGCCCCAGAGCCAGAGATACGCCCTCGTCAGGACACCCTTACTCCGGATCAACGCCTTGGCTTTCTCGTCCTTGCCCAGCCGCGTGAACTGGCCACATGCTAGTGGGATATCGGGCTTCGAGGCCTCGCACACCACGAGACTCACGGATCGAGGCGATGCCATGCGCTGCTTGATGCTGAGTGCGGCGCCCCGAATAACATCTTCTGGGTAGGTTTCTGCGCCAGGGTACAGGAGGTGCCGGACGGGTGAGTCCATGTAGGCCCTGAGGATCTGGGCTGCCACGGGGTGGATATCTGAGAAACGGGCGGGACGGACGATGAAGCTGGAAGCTGGTGCTGGCGGTGGTGGAGATGGTGATGCTAGCTGAGCTGGGGAGGAGGGATCCAGCGATACGGGAAGACGATTGGTTGTCATTGTTAGAAAATATATATATGGATGAACAAATAAAATAACCGTCTCTTGTCGTATTTATTTCCCACAACTTATTATTCCCTCGGCCTTCTCCCGTAGATGGAATGGAAACTTGAAAGTCCCAAGGTGATTTGAGAGTTTACGTGAAGGGCCTGACTGAAGGGAACGGAGAAATAATTGTTTCAAGAAACCATACAGTTCCCAAATCCTAGAAACTCTCTTTTTTCGATTTTATAATTAAGAATATTCTTCTTCTCCTTATTCTTCTTCTGCTTTGATTCCGCCACAGTGCAATTATATACGCTTCATTCAATGGGCAAGGGGCTCTTTGACGAGGTGGCATTTAAATACACTGGAATCGGAGATCCTGGTTGCTGGGGAACTTTTATCGCACCCCAAGACGCTACGCCTCCACTACTGGAATTAACGCACCAGGCAGCAACGATAATAATAATGCTCATGATTCCGTACGTTGTTCCTGCCAGTTGAATCCAGACCAGGAAGTGATTTCTTGGACCTTCCTCTTCGGGACCAGCTGTACGCAGTAGTCCCGACAACCACAACGGGCCAAGAACACTAGAACTCTTCCTCCGGGCCAATGAAACCACGGTATCTTTCTTGTATCTAGCCTTTCAGCGTGACTCACACGGTGAGCTGGGAGAGATCGCAAATACCGTATCTACTGCGCCGCAATGTGGCAAAGAATATTTCATAGAGGGGCATGTGAATTGGAGCAGTAATGTGGCGGTGTAGATTAACCTTGGGGTGATCATTATATATTTGTTTGAACCAGACAAATATCGTCCCTTCCTATATCAACACCCTGAAATGCTTTGTTCAGTCCCATGGGAATTTCTATTTAGTTATGTACAGTAGTATTGTGGGCCCTGTAATTGACAGCTGAAGCCTCCCGACCCAGTCTCTCCAGTGCGTTTTCATATCTCGTTCTCATCTTGTCATTAAAGATATCCGCTTTCATGTTCACTCGCTCTACCTTCTTGCCTTCTGCTCGTCTGATGCCTGGTCCTCGAGCAATCTCGTTCCAGAACCACCGGCCCTCGACATTCGTGAAGAGTGTCCACGCGTTCCCGGACTTCCCTGCTCTGGCTGTTCGTCCTACTCTGTGAACGTAGCTGGTCAGGCTGGTCGGGAGATCGTAGTTGATCACATGGGCCAGGTTGCGAAGATCGAGACCGCGAGAGACGAGGTCGGAGGCTACGATGATGGAGAGCTTGCCTTGGTCAAATGCGCGGATGGTGGCTCGGCGAGTGGAACTGCGCGTCGTGGATGTCAGCGTGCCGATTGTCTTGGCCCACGTAGGTTCGAGCAGAGCGATGAGGCGGCCGAGACGGACGGCGGATTGATTGGATTTGGTGAAGATGAGGACTCCGTGAGGAGTGATCCCGTTCGCTTTGCTAGGCTGAATTTTCCGGTCATTGCTCTTCGATGAGGTTGTCGAACTTACAGACGAAGAATCGTCTGGACTTGATGATTCGTCATCCGAGTCATCTTCAGAACTAGACGTATCATCATCAGACTCATCTTCTGAGCTGGCGCTTGCGTCATCGGATGAGTTTTCGTCTGAGCTTGAACTGTCTTCTTCAGACGAGCTCCCGGAACTAGACGTGTCTGAATCGCTCTCCACATCAACCTTAGGGGGCCTTGAATCCTCTTTCGGACTTATGGAGACCATACGATTTGCCTGTAGCAGCTCCAGGAGGTACAGAGGTTTGATACTCTCATCTTCCACTTTGATACCATGCTCAACAAGTGTCGAAGGTAAGTTATGCGCAAGCTCTTCATCGTCCAGGCCACCTTCCGTCCTCTCGGCTCCTTCTACCATAACAAGCTTCGGTCGATATAGCTTGAGACCGCTTAATCGACCGAGATCTCTGGTCATAGTAGCACTAAGAATGATCTTGCGTAATCTATCTTGCTGTAACATTGTTTGTGTTTGTAGTTTCTGTGGGGCAAGAGCAGTCATGACGGTATCCAGCCACTGCTGAAAGCTCTGGTCGAGTAGTCTGTCCGCTTCATCGACAACAAGCCATCTGACTAGGTCCAAGGAGAACCCAGGAGTCGATTTCAGATGCTCAACTAATCTTCCGGGAGTGCAGATGATGACATCAACCTTTGGTACGTACTCAACGACATGGTCTGGTAGTGTTGATTGTTCCTCGTCTTGCAATAATCTATCGTCTTCCCCATCACTCTCGTAATCAGATGACTCCCAGCGCAGATTCAATCTCCGCTGCTGCTCCTTATAAGCAACTGGATCGTAGCGCAGCTGCTTGTCCATCAAGGCAGCTTGCTCCGTTTTAAATGTTTCATTGCCCAAAGCTGTGCCAATCTTCACGCGCTTTCTTCCCTTTCCAGAAAAAGCTCCAGCGCATATTTCAAACACCTCTCGTGCTTGGGTGACGAGTTCTCTCGTTGGCATTACTACGAGCCCTCGTAATCGTGTGACTGTCTTACGGCTTATTGATTCCACTATTGGCAAGGCATAAGACAGCGTCTTACCAGACCCAGTGGCAGCTTCGACCAGAATGTCTCCAGGCTCTTGACGGGATCCCGGGAGGAGCAGTGGTAAGACGGCCGCCTGGATGGCAAAGGCTTCGTTGAATCCCTTGGATTTAAGACGCTCAGTAACTTCATCCTCCACTCCCAGATCTGTAAAAGGTGCTCGAAGAGTAGGCGCTATTCGATTTGGAGATGCTAACCACGGAGGCAATGATGATAATAACGAAAGCGGTTCGGGCTCCGGGACTGGTTCAGGCTGAGGGAGAGGTTCTAACGCATGCAGTTCCTCCGGAACTTCGGACGCTTGTTCTTCATCGCCTTCTTTCGCTGCTGCTAATTTTTCTGCCTTTTTCGCAAGCTTCTCTGCTTTTCGTAGAGATTTCTCTCGTTTCTCCAATAGTCTCTTGTGTTTCGCGTTGGTATCGTCCGCATCGTCCTCTTCTGATTGGAAATTGCCGTCTTCTTCTTCCGCTTCCTTTTGAACTTTCCTCTTTTTCTTTTTGGCTGTTATATCCGTAATCTCTTCGTCAGTGAGACCATTCACAGGTGCATCAGGTTTCTCAGAAGCAGTGGTAAGAGCATGGCCCTTCTCTTTTCGCTTTTTCTGTCCCTCGCTCTTCGATTTCTTCGACACACGTTCTTCCTCCGGATTCGCCTCGTCCAGTTTCCGTTTTGCTCGAGAGCTTGAAGACTCTCTTCTCGGTATATCTCCGCCAGAATCCGATTCAGAATCGCTGGTAGCCGCCATTTCGTGACGTACAATTGTGAGGTCTAATTTCTTCTAAAAATATTCAGTCCCAGAAACTTTAGAAATTATATTGCCGTGTCTCACCGCCTCCAATTCGCTCCCGCATCTGGGCCGAATCCTTCCCCCCTGTCCCTGCAGAAACCTTGATGTCCGCACTACCTCGATCTCAAGGGGACGTACGATGACTCTCCAGTCATAAAAGGCGGTCCTCGCCCCGGCTGCCTCTTGACGCTCGTTCAGAATGCCATACAGCATTGCTATGGTTAGTGACTTCTTCTTCCCCCAACCGGGGGGAGTAGAAAGTCACATCTACCAACTGTCCTCAAAGCTCATCGATCGAGGACACAAGGTTATAATCATCACACACGCATACGAAGGCCGGACCGGAGTGCGCTATCTCACCAATGGGCTGAAAGTCTATTACGTTCCATTCCTCGTCATATACCGCTCGTCGACTTTCCCAACCGTCTTCTCATTCTTTCCAATCTTCCGCAACATCGTCATAAGGGAGCAGATAGATATTGTGCATGGACACGCCAGTCTGAGTAGCTTTTGCCATGAGGCTATTTTACATGCCCGAACTATGGGACTTCGAACAGTGTTTACCGATCATTCTCTATTTGGGTTTGCAGATGCCGCCAGTATCCTGACAAATAAGCTGCTTAAGTTCACACTTAGTGATGTAGACCATGTCATCTGCGTCAGTCATACGTGGTATGTATCCGTGTGTGGATTCATAGAATAGGGGAGGTCCATCATTATGCTGACCGTCTCCTCCAGCAAGGAAAACACAGTCCTTCGAGCGTCTCTCGATCCACTGATGGTCTCCGTCATCCCGAACGCCGTCGTCGCCGAGAACTTTCGACCGTTGAACTACCCCGGATATACGTCTGATACCAAGGAACATCCTTTTGGACACAACCCGACTCCGTCTCCACAACATCTCGGCCCCTACGATACGATCACAATCGTCGTTATCTCGCGTCTATTCTACAACAAAGGCACCGATCTACTCGTTGCAGCCATCCCCCGCATCCTCGCCTCCCATCCGAATGTGCGCTTTATCATTGCTGGCTCGGGCCCCAAAGCCATCGATCTGGAACAAATGTTAGAGAGGAATGTCCTGCAAGACCGAGTGGAAATGTTGGGTCCTGTTCGGCATGAGGAGGTCCGCGACGTCATGGTTAGGGGGCACATCTATCTACATCCCTCGTTGACAGAGGCATTCGGCACCGTTATTGTTGAAGCTGCGTCCTGTGGATTATACGTGGTGAGTACACAGGTTGGAGGCATCCCAGAAGTACTACCAGCACATATGACGGTTTTTGCCAAGCCAGAGGAGGACGACCTCGTGGCTGCAGCGGGGCGCGCTATTGCTGCGTTGCGTGCGAACCGGGTGCGCACCGAGAAGTTCCATGACCAGGTGAAGATGATGTACTCGTGGACTGATGTTGCGGAGCGCACGGAGCGTGTCTATGATGGAATCTCCGGGGCACTCAGCGAGTCCGAGTTTTACGGCTACGACTGGTACGGCGGCAGTGGGACTCGTGGGCGGTCAGGTGTACAGAGCTTCGCCCTGATTGATCGGCTGAAGCGGTACTACGGGTGTGGAATCTGGGCTGGGAAGCTGTTCTGCCTGTGCGTAGTGGTGGACTACTTGCTGTTCATCTTGTTGGAGTTTGTGGCGCCGCGGGAGAATATTGATCTAGCGAAGAACTGGCCTAAGAAGGGCCTCGACGAGCGGACGAGTAGGGAGCGCGTTCGAAAGGGCAGCAGTAGCGGATGAACTCGTTATTCTTTTGTTACTGGATGGTCTGGTTATTTTCTTTTGGGGAGGCGGCAGCATTGCATCACACACCCACATGGTGTTTGTACGACTTAGAGTCATGTGTATTATTCTTATTTTATGATGAGGAGGAGAACGGGATAGTTCAGATTAGATACCCCACGGCGATTTTCTCGCTGTTGAATGTTACGGATGTATGGAATACAGTAACATTGGCTTGACAACTGTGTGCAATGTGCCGTTAGAATGATACAGGGTGGGCCTGGGCTGCGGGGCTTGGTCCTTCATCGAGGATGACGGCCGTTAGGTCAGCGGTGGCTCGAGGCTAATCAATTCAGACCCATGGAAAGCACGAAACTCAGTAGCTGATGGGAGACAAAAGGATAAACTCGTGGCCAGCTTTTGGTGGAGTTGCGCTGAGGTGGCTCTCTCCAGGATGAATGTAACCAGGACATAAATAAGCTGACACGAAAAAGAGCTTTGGCATCAGATCTCGGAGAGGAGCAGCGACAACAGAGATCAAAAAAAGCAAATGATTTTCTGGAGAGTTAGTGACATTGGATCCATTTGAGGGGAAAGAGGAGAAGCGGATCAATTGACGCTCTGTTCGGGCCCATCTTTCGTGCCGTCTTTTTGGAGATTCCTTTTGGTACTGCTGCAGTAAGTATATGGTACATCTAGGCTATCGCTGTTTATCGCGCGCCGATAAACAACTGTAAAACTGTAATCCAGCCTCCTTCCAGCCACCAACAGCCACCGCTGGCCCCTCTCCATGATGCTGATGCTGATTCTGGACATCACCGAGCTAATAATGAGTCCAGAAGAGCTCACGCTGCTCAATGCCGGCTCCACGTGCTCAAGCTGTGTCTCCTCTACCATCAGACCGGCAAACGGCACCAAAGACACCTTGAGCAGGGCCGGAGAGGCACTGCTGATGCTCCGTTGCTCGGGTTCCTGGAAGATGATCCCTTTTGCTGGGAGCTTGTCCCCTGCTGCTGATGCCCGGCAGCTTCTTATGCAGCTGGGATGATGGCAGACGAGCCTGTTAGTGCTGCATTCGAGCAGCTCTGTCGGTCGGGACCGTCGTGATTCAATGCTTCCCAATCATCGCGGCACGTTCGTCGCGGCTCGTGCAGGCCAGAGCTTCCCCTCCCCCAGCATCGTCGCTGACGCCGAGGAACCGCAGCAGAAGAAGCAGACGAAGAAGCCGGATAGAAGCGTGATTATTATTGATTTCGATCTGGATTCCCGCCCCAACCTTCCTCTTACGGCGTGCTTCCCAAGCCAAGAAGCTCGATGCCGTTTGCGGGAGTCCGCCCTGACCCTGACCCCGACGTTCCAGCAGCTTGGATCGAGGGGAGTGAGAGATATAAAGAGGAGGAGCTGGGCAGCTACGATGTGAAGAGGGAAGAAGAAGCTCCGCTCATCCTCGCCGCGCGCTCTCCTTCTAGCTCTCCTCAGCAGAAGAGACGGCCAGCCGTAGCTTTCTTATCGCAGGTCTCGTCCTCGCGGTTCAGCTCTACCACTGTTGCCATTGCCATTGGCGTTGCAATCGCTGTTGCGACTGCTCTCGTCCTCGTGATCGCCATCACCATGGTCGGATCTAAGAAGCTCGCCCTGCTCCTCGTGCCCTGCGCGGTTTCCGCAGCTAAGCCTCCTCCAGCTCAGAATGACCTGCCTGGTGCTGCCGACTACACGGTCCCAGCTGCCTTTCCCACCTCGATCTTTGACAGGTACTATGTGAAGCCCGGGTTTTCCGTCGAGCCTCAGCCAGTCATCTATGACCCAGTCTTGCGCATCACTTACCCCGAGGAGCTCACGAATCCCAAGGCTCTCCCGACCTCCGACAATGACCGCCCGGTGCTGCCCTCTGGCATTCCGGGCATCAGCGGGAAGACCGCCCAGGAGATCGTGAATGCTGCATTGGCTGAGATCACCAGCCTCATCCATGATACTGACTCCGGTTTGACTGACAATTGCTCCAAGTGTGTTGCTGCACTTGCTGTCGGTCAATTGGCTGTCAAAGCCGTGCCTGAGCTGGCCGCCGATGCCTTCGTCCAGCTCTGCACATCCACCGGCTTCCAGTCCGCGTCTTCGTGCCAGTCCAACTTTGCCAGTGACACTTTCGGCAGCATCTGGACCCAGGTTCTCGCCCTGGCAGATGTGACTGGCTTGGATGGCAAGTACATCTGCAATCAATTGAGCGGGAGCTTCTGCCCCACGCAAGGCGTGGACTACACGACCAACATCGCTTCCCTGTTCCCCAAGCCTAAGCCAGCCAACCCCAAGGTGCCAAAGGCTAGTGGAAAGACGGTCAAGGTGCTTCATCTCTCTGATTTCCATCTCGACGCCCGCTACGACGTCGGCGCCGAGGGCAATTGCGCCTCCGGTTTGTGCTGCCGTGATGGAAACACCCAGAGCAATAACCCTCCATTGGCCGCACCACTCTACGGAGCTTACAGGTGAGAATGGATGAACTGCTATCTCTGATCCCTATGAACTTTACCAGGCTGACATTACTTTACCAAGATGCGATACACCATACTATCTCGGTGTTTCAGCTCTCCAATCTATCGCTTCCTTGACGGGAACTGGCCACACCAAGGCCGCGCCCGCGTTCACCATCTACACCGGCGATTTGGTCTCCCACGATCCTGAGCAGGAGCTCTCGCAGGCCTACATTGAATACACTGAAACCAGCATCTTCTCTATGTTCAAGTCCTACATCAGCGGTCCTATCTACGCGGCTCTGGGCAACCACGACTCCTCTCCGGCCAACATCGACTCTCCACACGCGCTTCCCGGACCTCTAGGTGAGCAGTTCAGCTGGAACTACAACCATGTTGCGGGTCTCTGGAACTCCGAAGGCTGGATTAGCAACAGTGTAGCTCAGGAAGCTGCTTCGCACTACGCGGCATACTCAGTCCAGGTCCAAAACGGTCTCCGCATCATCACTATCAACACAGATTTCTGGTACAAGACGAACTACCTCAACTTCATCAACTCCACTAACCCAGATGTGTCTGGAGGCCTCGAGTTCCTGATCCAAGAGTTGCAGAGCGCCGAGGATGCAGGCGAGCGTGTCTGGATCGTGGGTCACGTTCTTACCGGCTGGGATGGGAGCAACCCGCTGCCTAACCCTACCGACCTCTTTTACCAGATTGTCGATCGTTACAGCCCACACGTTATTGCCAACATCTTCTTTGGCCATACGCATGAGGACCAGTTTATGATCTACTATGCCAACAACGGTACCGTCCAAGATGCCGCCAATGCCTTGACCACGGGATGGATTGGTCCCTCCGTGACTCCTTTGACTAACCTCAACTCCGGCTACCGCCTGTACGAGGTCGACACAGGCAGCTTCGATATCTACGAGGCCTACACTTTCTATGCGGATGTCTCCTCCTTTGCTGCCCTCCCGGTCAAGGAGCACGGCCCAGTATGGAAGTACGAGTACTCCACTCGTGATACCTATGGTGCAGCCGCCAACTGGCCCACGCATGCGCCGCTCAACGCCACCTTCTGGCACCGGGTCACCGAAGCTATGGAGAACAACGGCACCCTGGTGGAGATCCACAACACCTTCCAGGGCAAGTCCAGTGTGATGAGCCCGAACTGCACCAACACAGCCTGCCACGAAGCCAAAATCTGCTACATGAGGAGCGGCAGCGTGGCCTTGGGTAGAAAATGCCCGCAGGGCTTTGGTAGCGTGCAGAGCCCCTTCAGCGGAGTCAATTTTTAGATAAATCGCAGTGAGGAACACGGTGTTGGGGGTTCTAGATGTGGGAGGTAATGATTTTAGATAATTATGAAGTCATATATGATGTAGACGTTAATCTATCGGAAATGAAGGCTGCAGTATTCATGCCTGATACGTCCGGGAAGTGCTTATCCGGATGATTGTGAGATGCATTTACTGGGCTTGCTCTTCCCCATCCAACGTAAAAAAACCGTTGCAGTTATATTTGGATGCCGGGCTTCGAGAACACCAGCCATTGGCCGTGAGGAGCTGTTGAGGTTGAAGTTCCATCCCAGGGTCGGGTCAATGACGTAGCGAGGTAAACAAAAAAATGGCCAGCTGTGATAAGGTACCAATCAGCCCCTCCAACCCCTCCTCATTGCTAGTAGCTACGATGATGGAAGAATCTATGTCATTCGACCAATCTCCATCCTCTTAAGCTTTCTCTTCTCCAAAAACCCAAATCTCCTCCCAAAACCACACTTCCGTGCCCTTAATTCTCAGCCAAAACGAGCCCGAAATCTTCAAAGAAAAGGAGGAGAAAGACGGCAGCTGATGGCTAAAGACAACAACAAGAAAATGCTCGCTCTCACTGGCTGCACAGGCAAAATCGGCGGCGCCGTCCTGCGCGCTCTCCTCCAGCACAACATCCTGCCCCCCAGCTCCCTCGTCGTGTGCACCAGCTCGACGCCGGACTCACCCAAGCTCCTGGAGGCCCGCGATCAGGGCGTGCAAATCCGGCAGTCCAACTACGATGATCGCGCCTCCATGGTCGCCGCCTTCGCGGGCTGTGATGCGCTCTTCCTCGTCTCCACCCCTCAGATCTCGCTGGATTTCAACAATGCGCCCTATGGTAAAGGCCGCGAGAGCCAGCACTTCAATGCTATCGACGCCGCCGTCCAGGCTGGCGTCAAGCACATCTACTACACCTCGCTCGCCTTCGCCAGCGACTCGGTAGCAGGTGTCATGCGGGCCCATCTCCGCACCGAGGCGTACCTCGCCAATCTGTACCGCGACGGCAAGCTCACCTTCACCGTCATCCGCGAGGGGCTGTACAACGAGTCGTGGCCGCTGTATTTTGGGTACTACTATGGTCTGAAGGACGACGACCGCAACGAGGTCGTGGTTGCAGGCGACGGACCTGTCAGCTGGACCTCCATTGCGGACCTGGGGCTCGCAACGGCGCTGGTGCTGGGATCCGAGTCGAAACAGGAGTACGAGGAACGAACGCTGTACTTGTCCAGCGGAGCGAAGCCGGTAGATCTCAAAGAAATTGCCAAGACCGTTTCACGAATTAAGGGGCGGGAGGTCAAGCTTAAGGTGGTGAGTCCAGCAGAGTACGTGGAGCACTATGTGAGCCAGGGCCGGGACCGAGCGAGTGTGGAGTGGTGGGTGTCGTCGTACGCGGCCTTGACGAGGAACGAATGCCAGATTCGAGACCCGACATTTGGAAAGCTGTTGACAACAAAAGGTGTCAAGCCCAAGTCACTGGAGCAGACCATTGAGGAGATGTTAAGTTAAGAGGGGGAGATCAGGTAGGATCACATTGGATAGTTGAAAAAAAGCAGAAATAAACGGCCAGCATGTAACATATTCATCTTTTCCTTTTGTCCTTTTTCCTTCTTTTTCCCCTTTGCCTCTCAATTGCTCTCATCTTTTCTCCCCCGGAACATCATCACAAAGGAGACATAACACCACCAGCAAACGAAATAGTCATTTATATCCTACCAAAAAACTTGGGTATATACATAATGTATACGTTCACGATCAGGGGCTATCTGGAGAAACTATCCTGGTAGCGTAACTTTAAAAAAAAAGCTTATTATGTATGCATGTTGCGAACCAAGGCTAACTCTAGCGTAGCCAGATTTCGACTAAAGCATATTAATACGTCTTGCCGATTCAATTGGCCATCACATGGACTATGCTACCGGCCGCTTGGCTTCGATAAGAAGCACGTCCCTCTGAATAATTACGTCTTTCACGGTTGATATTCCGTCTCCCCGTAAGGGTTCTCTCAGGCGGTGTAGCCGTGGCCTTCTGGAAGCGCGGCCGCAGTGTGGTGCAGATCAGATATAGCCAGTCACTGCCGCTAGGATACCAGGTCAAGCACTGACCCTCGTAAAGCACTTCTGGAATCTGCTACCCGTGATCATGTCTTGCACATGAAGCAGTTAGCATCGAGTGCAGTCATCCGCGTCTGGCTGGGTTTGGAAGCCGAAGTTCGGATGGCGGCAGATGGGTCCGGGAAGTCATGATCTACCTCTATTTGGGGCATTGAACGCAGTAGGATCTGAACTACATAATCTCTCAGGAATGTCTTAATACAAACCGAGCTATTGGAATACGCATTCTAAGGCTGCAAAAGCCTCAGAACGTGTGAAATATGCATTGCAAGAACTGTCTTGTCTTGGTGCAACAGAACAGAAACGGAGAGCATCACGTGTCTTGGAGTGTAGCATGACGGAAAAGTACTCAGCCGCTGCCCCACACACCCCGCCTAACCCCGCTGTGATTAGTCAGCAGAAACCCAAGCTCGGGACTTCCGAGACGGGGAAGAAGGCATTGGAGGTCGGGAAGCTAGGGGAGGTGCCCGGAACTCTAAATGAGAAACTCTTTTTCTGTTTGCTTGCTTGCTTGCTTGCTTGTTAGTTCTAGCTCTCCCATACCATCTGCGGCATGAGAACTGCTGCTTCTGCTTCCCTCAGACAAGTCACATCCCACTTCAAGAATTGCACCGTCAGCCCTCGTCGCACCTACAGCAGCATGAAGCACCACTTGATGATCGGTACCTGGACCCCACCAGGAGCCATCTTCACCGTCGAGTTTGACGATGAAGCACTTACGCTGAAACTGATCAAGAGAACTCCAATTCCCGAGGATGAACCCATCTCATGGATGACCTTTAATGTGAGCTCTTTTGCCCTTGCGCGTGGCTGCCAGTCGGGCAGCTCCATACATCGTAACGTAGCTCTAACCAATTCATCAATCACAGCATTCAAGAAAGACCATCTATGGATCTGCCATGAAGAAATGGTCCAGCTTCACAGTCAAGAGCCCGACCGAAATCGTCCACCACTCGTCACATCCCATGGAACATGATCGTACGTGCATTGATTCAAGAAGCTCCCATCGCCGCAAATGGCGTGTTATCATACTAATACTAACACTGGACTTAGCAATGGCCTCAAAATCAGATACCAACACCCGCGCCATTTTCTGTCTGGCTGCAAAGAAGCCCCCGTACTGCCTCTATGGCAACCCCTTCTACGACCACGCCTCACACGGAAACGTGTTCTCCACAGACGAAAACGGTGGCCTCCTGGAAAACATCCAGAATTACCCGTACTCGCCCAAGACTGGCATCCACGGTATGGTGTTTGACCAGTCTGAGACCTACCTCTACTCCGCAGACTTGCGCGCCAACAAGATCTGGACGCACAAGAAGGATCACGAAACCGGCAAGCTCGAGCTGGTGGGTGAATTGGACGCTCCTGACCCAGGAGACCACCCTCGCTGGGTGGAGCTGAGTCCCAGTGGCCATTATCTCTACGTCCTCATGGAGGCTGGAAATCGACTTGGCGTGTACGTCATTGATGAGAAGACCCATCTGCCAGTATTCACTCAAATCACCTATCCCCTTGTTCCTCCTGGTAAGTAGCATCTCAACTCATCATCTTCATCTTGTAAATCCTTGCTAAACAAACTGGCTAGGATTCAACACCGACTATCCCAAAATGTACCGCTCCGACGTCGTCTTCCTCTCCCACTCCGGCAAATACCTCTTCGCCACGGCTCGTTCCAACTCGAAGGATGTGACGGGCTACATCGCGGCCTTCGCTCTGGGTCCCAAGGGCGAGATCCTTCGACAGATCTGCCTCAACCCGACGCCGACCAGCGGAGGACACTCCAACGCCGTAAGCCCATGCCCTTGGACCGACGAGTGGTTGGCGCTTACCGATGATCAAGAGGGTTGGATTGAGATTTACCGATGGAGAGGCGAGTTCCTGGGCCGCGTGGCACATTTGGACATCAAGGAGCCTGGGTTTGGCATGAATGCCATCTGGTACGATTAGATGGGAACAAAAGCATTGTGTAGTTATTCGTTGGATTGAGAGCGAGAATGAGCAAGTCTTCTGGTAGGGCTGTCGCATCAGGAACGGACGGGAATTAGCATCACTTTTAGACGAAGGATTGATTTCTGAGGGAGAATGGGTGTTGTTCCTATTCAATGGCATGGACAGGGGCCTTCTGGGTGAGTCTGTAGATAGCATGGGAGAGGACCGAGGCTCAGATAGCAGGGGCAATACGGCTAGAAATGGCCCAGTCTGTTTCATGGAAAAGAGGAAACAACTTCAAGTGTTATAAGCACCTTGCACATGAATCCTCCCAACGGTGAATCGCTATATCGATATCCAGAACGATAAAACAAACCTGACCATTCAGTATGGGGATCAAGCCAATTAGAAAAAGGATAAGGATAATCGACAAATAAACTTTTTCTGCTCCCTAGCTTGAGCCGAGGATGTCGGAAACAACAGACAAAGTGGACCTGGACGTTTTCGGAGACACACAAAAGGTGCTTCTCAGTATTGTCATCACACCCAGTGGCTCGGCGGATGCCGACTCGGTATCGCGGCGCGGCAGTACTTTTGTCCCCACCACGGCAGTTGATCCTTGGTACTTTGTACCTTGAAGCAAGTCCCTCTCTCTCTCTCTTGCAGTAACAATAAGCTACACGTCAAAAGGACAACTTTGAAGCTTCAATCAGTTGAGTCTGAGAGAAGAAAACAAGATTCCACAGTATGGTCAGCCAATGGAGCCCGGAATAATTACTCAAGTTGGAGAAGAGGCTCCATCATGGGCACTCCGAACGTAGGGGTCGCGGATAAGGGAAAACCCCGAGTTTTGGAGGGGTGAGGGGAACATCTCGGGGAGCTAAAATCGGCTTTATGGCATCCCTCCATCCATCCTGCCTGTCTACTTGCTCTACCTCCTTTTGCTTTTCCTTGCACACGTCATTCATTCCGATTAGCTCTTCTCTTACGGTTGGCTAATCTGTATATTTTTGGCGGAGAGAGGAAGACTTTCGGTTCCTGGTGAGTGGATCTGTCTTCTTGTGTCTCTGGTGTTTGATGGCTCGAGTTTGAAGCTTCTATTCGCATCAGTTATACATTTGGTCGCGCGCAACGTTACTGACTGGCTACTCTCTTCCATAGATCGTGACAAACAGAGCGCGAAATTTATTGACTGCTCTGAGACTACAGGAGGATCGAGCAATTGAGACAGATTTCCAAAGAAATAAATATATATCTCTTACCAAATCTATCATCTACCGGATTCATACATACCCTCCGTCACAATGGCTTCCTCCGGCCTCCTCTATGTGACCATGCAGCCGCATGAGTCCCTCCCCTTCAACGAATTCACCGACTGGTACAACAACGAGCACGGTCCCCTCCGAGTTCGTCTCCCTTACTTCACAAATGGCTTCCGCTACCGCGCGGTCGATCTCGACCAGCCCCAGAACAAGGGCAAGACCCCCACCGAGCTCCCCGAATGGATGGCCTTGTACGACTGCACCGATGTCAACGGCATGACCAGCGAGAGCTACAAGATTCTGCGCGCAGAGGGCGTCCGATCGCAGCGAGAGATCAACACCATGTCCAGGATCACCGTGGACCGGAGGGTTTTCGACGACGTCTCCACCAAGGTATCCGAGGGCTTCGTCCCCGTCGAGCAGCTGGATCCCAGCAAGCCCGAGACGGCTAACAATGGCAGAGTCCTGATTGCCGTCTGCATTGTGCTGAATGCTGGCAAGGAAGAGGAGTACAACAAGTGGCTCGAGGAAGAACATCTCCCCATGTTGACCAAGGTCCCTGGATGGCTACGTTCACGACGGTTCATCACCTCCAAGCTCCCCAACTCCAACAACCGCAATGATGACGAGATTGAGCATCTCACCCTTCACGACTTCGCGCCGGAGAATGGAATTGGAGGACCAGAGCATCTCGCTACACAAGGCACCGCATGGACCAAGGAGATTTTCGGCAGCGCCGTCAAGTCTCTGGTCAGGAGAGTCTACAAGCTCTACTACACCTTCGGCCCCGCGCCGCGAGACCTCGCCGTCCTCGAGAACAAGGAGCTCCAAGCTTTCGAATCCTGCGACAAGCTCACCCGCACATTCCCTGCTTCGACTTCTACTCCATGGCCGGCGGTCGAATCGTTCGTCACCACTCCCGATGGCGTCGACATCCCCTTCCGCCTCGAGGGCAACTCCGACCCCAACGCACCCACTCTTGTCTTCTCCAACTGCATCATGGTCGAATGGGGCATCTGGGACAGCTTCGTTTCCACCTTCTTCTCCAATCCAGCGAACAAGAAGTACCGCCTCCTTCGCTACCACACGCGCGGCCGCAAGAACAACGCCGGATCCGGCCCCGTCACCATCGATCTCCTCGGAGACGACATCATCACGCTGCTCGATGCCCTGCGCATTCCCAAGGCTGCTGCCGTCATCGGTGTCAGCATCGGCGGTGCCACAGCCCTGAACGTGGCCCTGCGCCATCCTACTCGCGTCCAGAACTTCATCTCCTGCGACACCTCGCCCAAGTCTCCGGCTGGCAACAGCAAGGCCTGGTCGGAACGCATTGCCATCGCCGAGAAGCAGGCCCAGACCCTTAACGGTGAGCCTATCGTGGGCAGCGAGCTCGCCGAGATCACCACGAAGCGGTGGTTCGTCAACTACGAGTCCGGCGGCAAGGTCACCGATGAGGCCAAGCGCGTCACGGACATGGTGGAGCGGAACAGCCTGCCGGGCTTCGCAAAGAGCGTCCAGGCGCTGTGGGAGTACGACATGAAGCACCTGATGAGCGGTGCCACCGTCCGGGGCGCCTTCCTCGTCGGTGCCGGCGACGGAGTGTTACCAGCGTCGATGAAGGAGACGGCTGCCAGCTACGGCAAGAACGGGGCGGAGTACATCCTCATTGAGAGTGCAGGACATTTACCCATGGTTGAGCAGCCCAAGGAGTTCACGGCTGCTGTGGAGAAGTTTTTGGGATGAGAAAAGTCCGTGTAGGAAATCAAAGAGCAAAAGACATATAAATATAAATGAAGCTATATTTCTTTAATACTAAGAAGCGAAAAAGATATTTGATTATTCCCCCCTTGTTGCCTTTTTATCTAGTGATGTTAGAGAAGCTAAGGAAGAAGGTTGGTTGTACGTCATAAAAGCATGTATATATATCGTAAATCTCTAAGTGCCCAAAACATTGTAACTACATAATCACACCTCAGAACCCCGCCCAACCGCATTATCCGAGAAACTTTCATTACAGTTCCAAATTGGGGGAATCATTTGTAGGGAGAAGAAGAAACAAAGTTAAGAAAATATTGGAAATTTCTCTTTGTCGTGTTCCCGGTTCCCTGTGAGAATGAGTAGAAGAAGGCCTCGTCTTCTCTCTCTCTCTCTCTCCATGGCTCCATTTCCGTCTATCTATTCATTATGAATTTTTTTCTTCCTTTTGTTATTTGGTTTCTATTGTGTAGAAAAGGAAAAAGGGGCCGAGGACACGAGACTGTTGCTTAAAAATGCTCGTCCTCTTAAACACTCAGGGCAAGGGCGACCCAGTGACGGTCGTCTGAGGTGGTACAGTCCAGACTCCCGTGCCGGTACCAATCAGCGTGGCGGAGGTAGCAGCGTACAGGTTATACTGGTTACCGGCACCACAGCTCAGGCTGCTGTTGCCCTTGCAGGTCATGGTGCATGCCCTGTTCCCCGTGAGACTGGTGGGTTCCGGGGTGGGAGCCATCGTGCCAGCGTAGCATTCTCGGCCGTATTCCACGCCTGCGAACAGGAAGGTCGTTGCGGGAGTGGCGGAGCGGCGTGCTAGGGCGGATGAGATGCACAGCTCGGGCGTCATAGAGTCGTTGGTGAAGAGCTTGGGCATGTTGTGACCTACAAATGGTCCGCCAGCGGGATCGGAGAAGCAGCCTACGTATTCGAATCCAAGAATTGTAGGAACTGTGCTGGATGCTGAGGCTGAAGATGAGGTTGCGGTCGTCGTTGCAGTTGTAGTTGTCGTGGTAGACAGCGTCGTCGGGGCAGTAGTTGTGGTGGTTGCTGACGTCGTTGTTGGAGGAGCACTGGGGCTGGTAGTGGTTGTCGTTGGTGGCGCACTGGGAGTAGTGGTGGGAGACGTCGTTGTTGTCGTAGTAGTAGGAGCTGCACTACTAGATGTAGTTGAAGTAGCTACCGTGGAAGAGCTATCCACAGTTACGCTAGACGAAGACGAGCTGCCAGAGTCGGTAGTCGAGGTGGAACCAGTGGTGGTGGTTGTTGTAGTGACCGTCGTCGAGACCGCAGACGAAGTGGTAGTTGCGGTAGTTGTGGTAGTTGTGCTAGATGAGGAACTATTCGCAGCAGCAAGGTTGTTGTACATCTGGAGTCTGCTTGATCCACCGCACTTCGACACATCATTAGTTCTCAGGCTTGCACCCACAATATATTAGGATCAGAAGATCCCGTGGATTCCAAACTTACGTATTCGCCCGGGTTACCCAAGCAAGGATCGTTACAGATATTTCCACTGGTGGAAAGAGCGCTTCCAGCGCTGAGGGAGTTGCCACAGTAGCCTGTCACCCAGTCATTAGCTTCCAATCTGCGTAAGTTCACTGCGATAACACCTACACTCTCTGTGATACTCAAGTCCAAACCATGTATATCCATTGCAAGTCTGGTAGCACAACTCGACGGTCATAGAATCAACGGCCAGCGTCTTGGCAGTCAAAGCTCGGGAGCTCGTACCCTCAGTGTAGCAACCAACATATGTGTAGGCACCGATGCTTTGTGGAATGGTTGGCGACGCCGCGGCCGAGGTGGTAGTTGTAGTGGTGCTAGCAGTTGATCCGCTTCCGCCTGTAGATGATGAACCTGTCGTGGTTACAACGGTGCTTGACGTGGTAGCTACCGTGCTTGTGGTAGTCGTCGTAGTAACCGTGACATTACCGCCAAGGCCGGGAACGGCATTGCCATCAGGGGTGTATTTCGTACGGTCGTAATAGATCGAGATAAATGTTCCATCACCACCACAGGCTTGAGTGGTATCACCAGGACAGCTGAAAGTGCACTTGTTGAGGGATGGGTCTTGGCTGTAGAGAGGGTTAGAGGTTGTTAAGTAAGCTATAAATACGAGAGGGGGTAGACATACTATCTGAGATAACTGGGAGGGTTGTTTCCACACCAACACTCCGTGTGGTACTCGGTTCCTGCAAATTTGTACCCGTTATTCATACACTGAGTTTGACACCAGCCGTTCTCATTAGTTGCGTTGTTATATTGCTTTGACAGCTGGCGCCCGCTGCCATCAAAATAACAGCCTAGATAGAGATACTCAGCAGACCCATTGGAGAGCAAAGGTCCGACCTGTCTGGTGACGATGTTGGCGGTGATATTCACGTCGTGAACGCCGAAAGTCAAGTCATCCGTATTTAAGATCCATACATCCGAAACAGTATGAGACAGTCGGTTGACGCCTTGGGAAGCGGCTGCGATATCCACCTCACCGGTTGCGCAAGTATTCACATCAATTTCCTGGCCTTCGTGAAGATCAGTGGCAGCATTAGGGGCCAGCAACTCCGAGTCAATGGGTGGTTTGCTTTTCGTGATGGTCAACACGGATCCGCCAGAGTTACAGATTTGGATATAGCCCTTTGCGGTTTTTCCATCCAGCACATCATCAAAATCCAAAACCAACGGTTCAATGTAATCCCAGCCTCCTTCAACGGTGGAGACAGATATGTTGGCTATTGGTGCGGTGGAGGCAGACCCGGTAAGCAGGACATCTCCATCACCTCCGTTCGTCCAGAACTGCACGAATGTGGTGTAGAGACTAGTTGCATTTTGGAGAAAGTTCACTGGCACGGAGATTGAACTGCCTGCTGGAATGACATCGCCCGCTTGAGGGATGCTACTGGAAGTGAAACCGGCACCGAGGTCACCATTAGAGATGTTGGTGTAGACGACTGGGGCTTCCTGAGGGTTGGTACGATTTGTCCAGGCGGTCCCGAGGATTGTCAAGTCCTGCGAGCCCGCATTGGTGACAAGGAAGGTAGCGTCTAGGCCGGTCTGCTGATCGTCAGATCCGATCACGATGAGCCCAAAGTCAACTTCGGGTGGAGTGATCTCGAGGAATGGAACCAAGCTGACAGTGGTACCCGTCAGAGAGATAGGGACAATGTTGCTGTACTTAGCAACACCGTTTGTGGTGTAGAGGTCCAAGTTAGTGCTGACCGCTCCCGGCAGGACATGAGGAGTGGAGGCATTTGCTTCGTCCTGGATTGTGGACTGAGTGAGGTTCCACGTGACGGGGAAGCTGAATTGTGCTCCTTGGGCAACGGGTCCTTTCGGTAAGGTTGAATTATCGCACACGAACTCTGCATTACCGGTAGCACAGCCATTAACAGAGGTGATCGGAATCAGTGCAGTACAGTTGACCTGTACCGTTTCGGTGGAGCCAATATTGACGCTACCGAAATCCACTTGTTGGGAGCACTGTAGAGGGAGCGAAACTGGGGCACCGAGACACATCAAGTTGCCATTGCTGTCGGAGACATAGACACGGCCGTTGCCGAAAGCAGGACGAATAAACTTGTTGAGTCCACCGGTGGGAGGCAGTGGAATCGGCTGTAGGACACCATCAGTAGGGACAGCCTCGAACGCTTGGAGGCCGTTCGACGGGTCTGCCACCCAGATGATACCGGTTCCCGCTTGTCCTTTGTACGAAGTAATGGTGGGAATTCCAATGCCCACTCTGCCGGCCGAGTTTGTAGCTGACTTGCCCACGAGCGTGAAGAGTGGAAGGCCGTTGGAATCATGACCGAATTTGTACGCGGCCGTAGGGAAGCCAACCGGGGTGAAGTAGAGATAGCCACCTTCGAGAGGATAGGAACCTGAGCCGCCAAACACCGCCCCGTCAGCGATAATCGTCTGGATAACATTATCGGTTCCACCAGCGCCTTGCTTGAAACCTCCTAAGTTGTTTGCATTCATTATGTACGCCTTTCCATTTTTGCCAATGGAGACCGCGATTCTCGTCACACCGGTGCCCTGAAAGGTGCCCGCATCCAGGAGTTGGACACCAGCGGACCCCAAGTCACGATCCCCTGCATCCATCGAAACGTACTCGAATGGTTCAAAATAATCGGCTAGAGTGATCTTGCCGTTTGCGTCGACGGAGAAGCTTCCGACCACCTCATCCAGCGTCGACATAGGTTGTCTTCCCGAGGCGGGAACATCACCATTTGCGTGACCTTGTCCGTTTCTGAAAATGGTTAACTTAGCGCTGATGGTAACAAAACAGCATCTCGGTGCTTCTGCTTACCCAGTCGCAAGATAGAAGCGATTTCCATCCGTAGCCAGACCCATGCCACCTTGCCAGATACCGGCTTTCCCTCCCTCCTGAACCGTGATGTCGGTCACCACGGACGGAGCTCCCGGGCTAGCCTCCATCGAAAAGACCGAAACCACGCCCACATTTGGGGTGGTGCTAACAGAAACGAGCATTCCCGTGTAGTTGAACAGGTCACAATGACCTCCAAAGCCACCCACAACGTAACCGTTTATCATTGTTAAAGCAGGACGCTGGAGGACGGTACCGCCAATGAAGTACCTCGAATTGTCATTGTCCGCAAAATGCCCATCGATGAGCACGGGGAACCCAGGCTTGTCTTGTAGAGTTAGGACGTCCACGGCGTAGAACTGGTAGATTCCTTAATTGAGCAATTGTCAGCAAGCTCTATGAGGCGCAATTACGGGTCCAACGTGAAATCTGCATACCGTTCGCCAGCCCACCACTGGAAGCTCCATTCTTGTATCCTTTGGAAAAGAAGTATACGGTGTCGGTGTTTGGATCGAGAATTGGGGTACCCGTGATTCCAATGTAGTCAGGGATATCAGTGCATCTACACACAGCTGGTCAGCTCCATTGAATCATACCCAGAGGGTATTTTCCCCGCTGGGACCACAGCAGCGAGCCAATTGGCCAACCTACCCAATATCACTCTGCAGAAATGGCGGTTGCACAGTTCTCTGGGCTAATACCGTACCATTCACCGCATCCAGGACACGAATGTTGTTCATGGAGCTTGCCGTAAAGACGATCTGCGAGTGGTTGGCCGGCGTGTACACGAGCGGCCGGCCGTACCATTTCTCCTTTTGGTTGCCATAATTGATCTTCCACAGGATGCCAAAGGCGGCCGAACCGACGGTCGAGGGATGCAGCAGATGATTGTCGAGGTATCCCGATTGTCCCACATCGGCATCTTGAATGGAGTCGGTCGGGTCGAGGGCGAGCACCAGGGTCCAGAAGAAGGCGAGGAGGGGAAGCAGCGCCGAAGACCTCATTGTCGCGCGCGGCGGAAGTTTTTCCGCTACCGACAATTGCGAGGCTCTGAGCCAAACGAGAAGAGAAGGGAAAAGAGAAGAACGTTTCCACAAGCGAAAACAAGAGGCTCAAGTAGTAAAAGAAGGGAAAAAGATATCACCAAATACCTTCGTGTCGCTGCTTGGCACCGAACCCAGTGGCAGCAGCGCAAAGGCGTTCGTATCTACCGTAGATGCAGCTGATGCAGCCTGGAGCTGCCAGGAGCTGCCCAGTGACAGAGTGTGGCCGAGAGTAACAGCCATGGCGGGATCCCAATCAGCCCCCGTCGGGCCAAGGACCACAGCATCCAGAACACGAGGACGCAGGGCAACAACGAGCACGATTATTGAGCAGCTGGAAGCCCACTGCCAGCGCCTGCAGCCACGGAGCTCTGGGCTGATCTATTGCTCGATGGCCCCGCTGCCCTGAGGTGGAACCGACCCGTCCCAAGAGCTCCGGAGCAGAGCTGACATGATGCCTCACTTGCCCAGCATCACAGCGTCGCAGCGTCGGCGGATAAGAACAGGGCATCGCTTGCCGAGAATGGGGATTCCAGAGTGGCACAGGGATGCGGAACACAGAATGCGATCACCTTTGTCATTCTAGAGCCCGGACAGCGGAGCATGGTGAGATGGAAAACCGGTGTGAGGAGTGTCGACGCGGTACAATGCGACCTCATCACCACTTCAGGCCATCGTACCTGACCTGTTTACCGTTGAGCAGGAACGGGCTGGAGCATCGAACGCCGATGTCAGCGCCCCCTCATCCGATCTTGGCGATGGACAGCGAACGTGGCTCTTCCTCTTCGCTCTGGGCCAAGCAGCCAAGACTGCCAAGAGCAGAATCCTGCGAGGGCTTGCAGGACCTGCTCAGACACACGCGTCCAAGCAACACCCGGAAGAGCGCCCGAGGAGGGAGGAATATCCAGCAGACGGTGGGATTCAGTGGGAGATGAGAGTAGAGCACGAAGAACAGGAACAGATGGCTGCCATGGAAGAGAGTCGTTGGCTACTGAAATATGCGTTTTAAGGAGAAGAGCAGAAGAGATCGATTGAGAATGACTTTCCCCAGAAGTCGGTGGAGATGCCCCGGGCCTACGATGATCCACTGGGTTTAACGAATCTTCCCTTCGCTTGTACTTTGACGAGTCTAAAATTAGTCTCGCGTGTCTCGCCAGCGCCATGCGCCAGAGGGCCTCAATCTTTCCCAGAGCTGCCTGCACTATCGACTGCGGAAAGGCTCTCCAATGATGGGCATCGTCTGGTCTCTCACGTACGTACAGTGTTTGACAGCATGCAAGCCACCATGGACGCATTCTTCTTCCAACGCAACCACGGCACTCAAGCCCTACGCCGCAGTCTGAGCAGTCTATCAGACGGAGAGGCCAGGCCAGGCCAGGCGCTGTGATTGATGAGGTGGTGTCGACGGGAACTACCCAAGCAGCCAAGGAACACGCCCACACGTACACACGCACGTACGCGGGCGGGGAGAATTTATTGATTGCCATGTCGAACTATTTGATGGCTGCTGGCGGCCCTGAGCCAATGATGGGAATTCGATGACCACCCCAAATCATACTGATTCGTCCCAGCATTCCGGTCAGCGTGAAAGCTTGTCTTCAGATACGGCAGCGCTGGGCGGCTCCTGAGGCGCCTCCGATAGGCGGGCTCCCCCTGATCAGCATGATCTGAACTGTCGAGGTCTAGGCTCTTGCAGCCTTCACAACAGTAGTGCCCGCCATGGAAAAGGGTCCTGGGACACAGGGGCCGAGATAAAGGTTCCCTCAAACATGTCGGCGGTTCTCAGGCCTCCTACATTCGGTCACTCATCAAAAAAACGCCGCCATGCGAGCTCCAGAACGCTCTCAGCCCCGAGATCCAAAGCCATTTGGGAAGTTCCCTACTAGTTCTCCAGCCACAGTAGCCAATGCTCAGCTGCATCACAAGATTTGTGTGCCGCTGTGAGTGCCCAGAAAGCCTCAACTTCCCTCTGGTCTTCCTTGGCTACAAAAATATGGTATCATCGGAAGACCACTGCAATGCCAGAGAAGAGTCTATCGATTTGTTTCGGGTCTAAGGGTGCTGACAGAGGACGATCGCTCCGTGGATCAGCCAGCCGCCAGCTGCCAGACTGCCGTTCAGAATACCAAGACCTGTCATCTGCTTCTTTGGCCCTGTCACAGAGTTCGTCCCAATATTCCCTCTCAGCTATGCATAGAAGCACCAGGGAGATCCGAAAAGGGTTTGCTCGCTTGGCAGCACCCAAATAGCTGTGGAAGCCCCTTATCAGGAAAAGTGTAGTGGGCGTATTGCACAAATTCGGCTCCCCTGACCATTCAGCAACGACATCGCCAGTGGCTAACGTAATCTCCCTCGATTGTCTAATCGGCTCTCTGGCAAGCATTCCAAGCTCGTGAATTTCAAAGACCAGAATATCCAGATCTGGTTAATATCCGCCGACCAGCCGCTGGATATTGCTCCAATTCCCTACGTATGTGAAGCAAGGAGAGGCTTCATCCTTATTGATAGAGTCACAGAATACCCGTATAAACAATAACTGTCTACCTATGAAGAGCGATGGCTCTGGACTATGAGGTGTGGGAAACTTGATCCGTCCCTTATATATGAACGCCTATTCGGGTTCATCTTATTATTAGAAGCATCCGTGTGTACCAGAGGCAGGTCATAAGCGTGCATGTTGCAAATCGATGAGTGTATGATATCTGATGAGAATACCCACTCCATATCTCGTACGGTTTGGGTTCCTTGGGTTCCGCGCTTGGTTGCCTCATTTTATTCCACCATGTACTTGTACACGCTCGTCTTTGTCGGACTGGGCTGTTCATGGCACGGCTTTCTTGTGTCGGAGGACCGGCATAATTGCTACTATCCTAGAGGTGCAGAGAGGATTGTAAATCAGATGACCGCCACAGAGGAGTAGTTAATTGTTTGCAGTGAAAGTGATGTATGAGGCTCTGGAGAACAGGGGCACCGCCGGAACCGACCAGCCTGCTGCCAAAAATCGCTCTCCAGCTGTAATCTATATTTGGGTGATGTTCGACGAAAAGCTTATTGCTTTACACTCCACAAATAATAGACCAAACAGCTTTATAATTAACAAGATTTTCTAATAATGCTAGCATACTAGATCTTTATCGGTTTTCGGAGGTGCCTATGTTTCTTGTTGTCTTATAATACTAAGTCCTTTTTTTCGAGAGCAAAAAGCTTAAATAAAGCTCCTAACTCTGAACAACAAGCATTTATTATACCAAAAAGATTACACGCTTACTGAATAGCATTATACCCGCACGATTGTCGGTTCAAAGCTCAAATTTGAATGCTGATCCACTTGATGTTGGGTAATCCTGCGGTTCACGAATGCTGCGCAGAATGAATGTGGAGTCCCCGGCTTTTGCTTCTCCACATCCCCAGGCGACGCGTCCCTCCAGCTTCGGATGCCAAACTCGCTCCACTCGGAAGGAGCCTCGACCTCAATCAAGGATCAGTTGTTTTTCGTGATATCTCAGTATTTGCAGGGGTGCTTATATGCAGTCCCGGACACTTCGTGCAAAAAGTTCCAACATGCTACCTTTCTGGCTTTATACTTTCTATTTGCACAACCTTTCAAGTGATTATCTGTGACTTTCCGTGGATTTAATGCAGATGACTACTACTACCACCAGCATCTCTGGAGATGGACTAGGAGGAAGAGTCGACAAGGTATCTGATGACCCTGTACAGCCCACCGAAATAACCACGCTGGGCCACATTCGCCTTCGCGATGAAGAAACGAACCAGATCATCCTTATCCCTAGCCCATCCGACGATCCTAAAGATCCTCTCAGATGGTATGTTTGCATATGCTAGAAGAATTGCAACAGGTATTGGTGTGTTACTAACACCCATAATAGGCCAAGACCCTTCAAGCTGTACACCGCGGTCGCTGTGTGCCTCGCCATGATCCTGTGCAATTTTTTGGCTGCTGGTCCAACTCTTGCAATAGTACAAACGGCTCAGGACTTCTTCCCTGACTGGAAGCAGACTGGCTTAGACTCTCCAATCGCCAAAACCGCTTACTTCTTCAACTGCACCGCGTTATTCCAGGGGTTGGGAAATCTTATGTGGATGCCACTAATTAATAAATATGGACGGCGACCCGTATACGTGATTGCTTTCACCATCTATGTTATCACAGCAGCATGGTGCTCAGTGGCAAAACAGTACCCAAATTTCTTGGTTGCTCGGATTGTCATGGGAATTGCAGCTGGCGCGGGTGAGTGTCTGGCACCAGTGACCATTGCTGATATCTTCTTTTTGCACGAACGTGGTGCTATTACAGCGTAAGACGTGATTTACTTTTGATTTTTTGATTCTCAATGACTGAAAATTGAAACTAACATTCGTTTATGCATATTTAGAATGTACAATGCGTCTCTTAACCTCGGAGTTGCTTGTGGTGCAATTATTGACGGCTTCATCGTGAAGTATCACCCTTGGAGATATATCTACTACGTTGCAATTGCTCTAATCGGTGGCGTCACCTTGGTTATCTATGCTACGTTCCCAGAGACAGCCTATAATCGAAGCTCGGACACTGATGGCATTACGACCACATTCCGTCCAGAATCGCTAGACCACGACCAAAAATTGAGCAATGACGGAGGCGATGCTCAACATGTTGAGTCGGCAACGCGGCGCGATGCTAAACCAACCAGGTACTTGTTGCAAGGCCTCAAGCTTTACCATGGTACCTTCACCGAAGAGTCACTTATAAACATGGCCATCCGCCCAGTACTGCTGCTCTGTCTCCCCACAGTTCTCTGGGCAACGTTGGTTATGTCGGTGACGATTGGGTTCATCACGGCCATCACATCGAACGTCGCCCCAGCCTTTTCAACCGCCTATGACTTTGAAGCATGGCAAGCTGGCATGACCTTTTTCGCAGCTATTATCGGTGCGCTGTTAGGTATCTTGTTCGGGGGTCACCTATCTGACTGGATTGCGGACTACTTCACGCGACGCAATGGTGGAATTCGAGAGCCAGAAATGCGCCTTCCAGCCATCATGATTAGTGTCATCACAGGACCTCTAGCTTTGGTCTTGTATGGTGTAGGCATTAATAACAAACTTCATTGGATGGTGCCAACATTGGGAATCGGGCTAAGTAAGTTAACTCACATTATAGCTCTTGTTTATCTCTGGAGAATGCCTACTTACAGTGAGTGCGTGTCAACAGTCAACTTTACTATCACGCAAGCAACTAATGTGTCACTTGTATACACTATTGATAGTTACCGGCCAATTGCTGGTGAAGTCGTGGTCACACAGCTGGCATTCAAGTCTGCATTTGGCTTCCTCCTCGGTTTCTATACGAACCCATGGGTTGACAAGCACGGCTACTCCGTCGCGTACGGGGAAATGGCAGCAATCTGTGGGGGTGTCTTAATTTTGTGGATTCCGCTTTTCTTCTATGGCAAGGCACTCAGGGTCAAGACACTGAGCTGGAAAATTATGAAATACGTACGCTGGGACATTGATAGAGAAGTCGGTGAATGATGTGGTAAGAGACAGCTTCTACATCCTTTTTGGAGCTCAAATTGGTATGAATAGTGCGTTGTGGCGCCCCTAATATATTGTGTGTTCAGAGTGAATCCTTTGATAACGGTGAAAGAGGGCTCGTATTTCCTGAAGAAGGGATAGGAGGAGGTAGGGATACTGGAAAGCTTTAATTTTTCTCTAATTGAACTGGAATTATGCTCATAAGAGTTTTCAAAGCCTGAAATTTTATTTGTACGAATTTCTATCCCATGGCCTCGCCTGACAGGACTATTTTACTACAACTCCCGTTGCTGAAAAACCTATACCCGTACAGCGGAGCTCCGAAGGTTTTGAACTGGTATTCCTTTCTACCATGGATGCACCCAGACGCAAGGGCTTCCAAAACCCTCAAAAACCCTATACCCCGCGAAAAGAAGAAAATGTGGAGTTCGGGAGCTACCAAATTCTCTCCACTGTTCCCCGCATTCTCATCCTTCCTCCTCAGGGGCTGACAGCCAAGCACCACAGTCCCCTCCCACAGCCCCCTTCGGTTCTGAACATTTCTTCGTATAATTTAAGAGAATACAATATGTTGGTAATTGAAAAGTGGTACGCGTCATCTCTCCACTCGCTATGTCGGCAATGCGGCATATGTCCACTTCCGAGGGGCCTCTTGATCTTGAAGCCATGAAATAACCCCGAAGATCTAAGTCATTGTCCTGGAGGATGGCCAGAGATAGGTTAATTAAACCTTGGGATTAGAATATATAATTGCAGTAGATCTCCTATGTGAACCTTCTGTACTCCGGTTCTCATTTTCACCAGCTCCAATCACGCCTTAACAATCTAGATCTAGATCCTAGGGCTATCACACTTCTGACAATTAGACTAGGGATAGACTATTATGGCTCTATTTTCTATATTTCTTGCCATACCAACTGCGGTATTGGCTACCTTAACAATCAATGACCCATCAGATACCATCTTCCCGCAGAGCTGGGCTACCGATAATGCTATTGTTCCGGACTATAATATTCCCTTCATTAGCCAGCAACCTTCAAATCGTGGGTACCCTAGAAGATTTGCCACACAGAGAAAAGACGAGATAAGACATTCGGGCTGACCTATGCTCTTCCACTCAGTTCTCGCCGCATACAGTTTCAACAGAGGATCCATATCTCGTGACCATGTCTTTCTGTCCGCTAATGAGAATGACACAAGTGTCATCTCCGTGACGGATAAGGCAAGCCTGAAATTGACTTACGCTAATGTCCTGAAATATGGTTACTCTGAGAATCTTCTCACTGCAAGTTTCTATGGATTCAATGCTGCTGTCCATGTGGTGAGTGTTATTATCTCTAACATCCTTCTGATCAAGGAAGACTCACAATTTTGCATTCATCTAGGCCAATGGATCCACCGCATATCTAGAAAATGTCAATATTACAGTTCACAATGGAGCAGCGAATGTCTACTCCTATGGCACGGATACCATAGTTTACGTCAGTGACTCTTGGCTCTATAGTAGCGGCCCCGTATCCCACGGCCTTTATGCATCCGGGAATGGCACCATCATTGGTAATAATATCCAGCATTATTCAGGTGGCAAACGTTCATCTTCATTTTCTGGCGACTCACCTCAGGGTACGGTCAAGGTATATAATTCTGTGGCGCACACATCTGGAGTTGGTTCTGCTACGTACTATGCGCTCGGAACCATTTACGCCGAGAATGTTGTCTCCCGCTCTGACAACGGCCCTGTGGTCTTTATGGATGGAAATCAGAATGCGACTCTTGTCAATTGCGACGCAACTGCCGGTCTTTTGGGTGGTGCTGCCATCTTTAGCTCGGCTGTCAGGACGTCAGGCGCAAGCCTCGAGCTAGAAAATACCAAAATCACGACAATTGGAGAAACGATACCTGGTTTGTGGTTCGGAAATACCATTATTAATCTCCGCCTGGATAATAGTCAAATAAATACTACTTCAGGAATTCTAGTTGTCGCCAACTATTCCCAAATCACTCAGGATTTCGACTATTACGCATCATATGTGGACAATAATAGCTTGCAACCTGCCGAGGTATATGCTACTGTGACCGAGTCTGATTTGAAGGGAGATTTGGTTGCATATAATGGCAGCTACATATCATGGAAGCTGCAGTCGTACAGCTCTTGGACTGGCGCGGCGTATTCTGGATATGGGAATGCCTCTTTTGATGTTGCACTGGATAGGACCAGCAACTGGACCCTAACGAAGACCACAACGTTGCAAAACTATACTGATAGCGATGTGAGCTTGTCAAACATTCACAGCAATGGATATAACTTGTATTATAATTCCAGTGCTGCTCTTAGTAGCTGGCTTAAGGGAAAGACTATTCGTCTGTCTGGTGGTGGCTCTGCTATCCCGATAAGAGGTACACCTACACCGGGTAAACACGGTAAGACGCAATGATGAGATCTGGTATTCGAACGAGATATACCCGTTGCAAGTGAATATAACTGAAAGATCTAGAAGCTAAAGCAAGGTATGGAGAGGTTAACGTAATATACATATCTTAAGAAATCTAGAGCTATCACAAATATTATCGAAATGACAGACTGTGAGATTTGATTTAAAGTGAACCGTCCTGATTGACCTTTTCAAAGTGATGGTGTAAGCTGCAGTCACATATTGTGTTAAAATCTCGCTGTAGTTGTCATCATGATCAACCACCTCTGTATAGTCAAATCCTTTTGGAGCCTTATTTCGAGTTCCTCTCTATCGCTGGAACCCCTCGAATCTCTCAACCATTTACTATTTGTTCCGTTGAGGAGTCATTCATACCACAATGACGCCACATGCTGATACGCATATAACACCATCGGCCCCACGTTTCTGAGTTGGTTCGAAGTCCAAGTAAGCAAGTTGGGGCCCCTCGGTCCCACCACAGGTATTCCACTGCTCTCCCTCCCTCCTCTACCCATTATTACTGAATCTAAGTATAAAAAGGGGATTTTTCAATTTGGGTATTTGTCCAGTGTTTGCAGTCGGATTGAGATTCTGAACTTCATAAATCATTTCGAGTCCCAACTATATCTATTATTTCACCAAAATGCCTGAACTTTCTTGCGAAGAATTCTTAGAATACATTCGCGCCTTCAACTCCAGGGATTACGAGAAGCAACACTCGTTCTACGACCCGCATGTAACTCTTACCATTCCTGACCCGAAGGTCGGAACTCTTTATGGCTCGCAGGGCATTAAAGACCATTACGGACCTCTACACGCGGATGCCGACGAGACTGTCGTCCCTATTGTGGTTGTAACAGAAGGTAATAAGCTGTTCTTCATTATGGACGCTTATTTCAAGTACAAGAGAAAGACCGATCAGGNCGGTCCACGGTCATGTGGTTGAAGCAGGCGATGTTCTCAAGGTTACGGTCTGGGCGTATTATGTATTGGAAAAGAAGAAGATGACAAAGATAGTGTGTAACCTGTTCAACGATGAATTCCTTGGAAAGGTTGATTTGAAGAAGTATGTTATGGAGAGTCAGAGTCGGGCAGACCCTGGATTGCGACTCTAAATGTTAGTGCTTATTCTATCTAAAAGCGGAGACGACTCTTCTGGCATGCTTGAGTATCCCCAAGGCGACTGTAGAGAGACTTATGATGTGTGATGTACGTGGCAGTAGATAGGATACCAGGATCTGAACTTCTTCTACAAATAAGTGTACTATGCCTTGATTCGAAGTCTCACATATAGTATAGGAAGTTATGCACGGAGGAATATCGCATAAATCCATGTAGGAGTTAGCAAGAGCTCCAATAGATCGACAGACACATGATTTCCATGTCCATGAACATGAAGTTGTTCATCTAATCTGGCACATGAAAGTACCAGTGAGACATATTGCTACAGAGGGCGACCTGCTTGGCGTGAGTAAAGGAAGAAATGCCAGAATCTCTGCTTTGTTTAAGATGACAAGACAGAGACGACGTATTTATAGAGAGGGTGTAAGCAGGTGATTAAGATCGGTGAGACTATGGGCTTTTTTTCTTGGACTTGAACCTGGTCTCCTCAATGCGGCCTCTACTTCTAAATTTTCTTGAAAGATGGTGTGGATGAGCCGAAGGTGCGCTTTGAAGATGTGGAGCCGATACCTTCTACTTAACCACTGCTGCACTACTTCTCTTAATGGCGGGTAGCAAGATATCAGGAAAACAAAATTTCTCCCGTTTTACATTAGCTCACTTGATTAACAAGATGTCACCATCAAAGGTGGCCTTGATCACTGGCGCGTCCAAGGGTGTCGGTGCCGCTATTGCTCGAGCACTTGCAAACGATATGCGCGTAGTGGTCAACTACAGATCTGATTCTGTTGCTGCTGAAACACTTATACAAGAGCTAAACGGATCGGCCAAGTCAGATACTTTAGCAAATGGGGGAGGGCATCTGCCGCGTTTTGCTACTGTGAAGGGGGATATGGCGAATCGTGAGGACATCGATCGAATCGTGAATATAACAGTTCAGAAAATGGGACGCTTGGACGTTGTAGTCTCCAATGTAGGCTGGACAAGAATGTCAGATTTTTTCGATCTTTCAGACGCAGCGAATGGGTCCGACTGGGATCGTTGTTTTGAAATGAATGTCAAGAGCCATTTCTTTCTTTTTGATGCTTGTAAAACCCACCTCACGAGCAGCAAGGGCGTATTTATCGCGACAGCCAGTGTAGCCGGTGTCAAACCAAGTGGTAGTTCTTTGGTAAGTGCTTCAATCCGATTATGGGCCAGTATAACTTATTTTGTATACTTAAATTTAGCCGTATGCAGTTACAAAGGCCGCCCTTATTCACCTCATACGAAGTCTTGCAATCATATCTGCTCCAAATATTCGTGTGAACTCAGTCTCACCTGGTGTTTTGCTCACAGTAAGATACTTATCCTCCAGATCTGGATAAGTCATTAACGTCTGTAGGATTGGGGTCTTCAATTCTCGGCCGAAAAATTAAAAGACATTGAGGAAAAGAGTGCCTTGAAACGATTTGCTACTTTAGAAGTGAGTAGTTCTTCTCACCTATATAGAGTCAAGGACTAACACAATTTAATGCCTAGGATGTAGCTGAACAGGTTAAAGCGCTTGCTGTCTCTAGGTCGATTACCGGCGTGAATGTTATAATCGATGCGGGATTCTCGTTGTAAATTGGTCGTACTACGGATGGCTAGGAGAGGCAAGAGAGCACCGTTTACGTCTCATATTTACAAGATTAACAAGGCTTAGGCTGGATTAGGATGTTGAAATATTCATAGTGGCTTTTGTTTACTGTTCGATATATTGAGTCTGATGTGTTCTGCGTACCCCTAGACAAGAAAACTGGATGCCGATTCCAGACAAATCTGTTTTGCACGCTAAAGTTTCAGCCTGAACTAGAGCCTATGGTACACACGGCCCGTTTGCTTCGTTCCAAAAAGGATTTCGATTGAATGGTAATGGCTGTGGTCCCGAAAGTGCTTTCCTACCCGAGTGGGGAAAAGCACACGAAACACATGCGATTTTTTCACCATTACTACAGCGTATATGTAGTAGAATCATTGCAAACCCAACAGATCAGATTTTCATTTAGTGAGACTATTTACCGAGTATGCCGAACACAATAAGAGATATTCAAACGGTGGATGCCACTTCTTTCCCTTACATATTCGAACGGAATGTAACAATACCGCTCAAATCTGGGGAGGGACTGGTACGATGCAATGTATATCGACCCAAAACGGAACAGATAAGGCAAGCACCCGTGATTGTCACATACGGACCGTATGGGAAAGATATACATTATGAGAAGTGAGTCAACGTCAAGCGTAACGCCTGTTTCACGAGACTAATCATTTTCTCCCCTAGGTTTCATCCTGAATCCTACGCAGAAGTAAATCATGATCATCATTCTGCCCATTCTGCGTGGGAGACTCCTGATCCAGGGTTCTGGACCCAACATGGCTACGCTGTTGTTCGAGCGGACGAACGGGGACTCGGACAATCTCCTGGAATCCTCGACACAATGTCCCGTGCCACAAGTGACGCTTTTTTTGATGTTGTTGAATGGGCAGCAGAACAGCCTTGGTCATCGGGTAAAGTTGGGCTTCTGGGAATTAGGTAGGCTTTTAATCTTACACGAATTCAAAGTCTCGCTCTTACTTTGAGCAGTTATTATGCGGGGAGCCAATGGCGTGTCGCAGCAAGACGACCCAAGGGATTGGCAGCAATCGTCCCTTGGGAAGGCATGTCCGATTATTACCGCGACCGGTGCCGACAGGGGGGAATCCTGTCAAATGGTTTTATCAAATTTTGGTGGGATCGACAAGTCATTACCAACCAGTACGGCCGGCCTGGAAGAGCTGCTAGAGACTGGGGACCAGATACCATCGAAGGTGATCTCCCAGAGAATGAGCTAGAAGCAAATCGACAGGACCAGATGATCGATAATGCCACATTCAAGTTCAGAGATGAATCTTATTATGCCTCAAAGGAATATCACATGGGAGATATTGAAGTGCCTCTTTTAAGCGTCGCAAATTGGGGGGGAATTTGCTTGCACCTTCGAGGGAATGTTGAAGGATGGACATGGGCCGGCTCGGACTTAAAATACCTTCGCTTTATTGTAGGCCGACACGACCTGCCATTTTATTACAGGGGAGAAGTCGAAGTTCAGAAAAGCTTCCTTGATGCTTTTCTCAAAGGAGAAGATAGGGAGGGTTGGAGCGTCAAAGGAAAACTACCGAAAGTCAGTCTTGTCTTGCGTAAGGGAGATGTTGGATTCAACAACCCAACAGGGGAGGAGTCTTATGCTCGACGGGGCGAATATGAGTGGCCGATTGCTCGGACACGGTATACAAACTATTTCTTGTCCCATGAAGGCTTTTTATCGAAGTCTTTCCCTGTTGGGAAATCAAATAAGCTTTCATATAAAGCGCTTGGCACGCTAGAAAACCCTCAACTTCTACAGTTTGAGACTATGCCTTTCGAAGCAGACACAGAGATTACAGGGCATATTGTAGCCCATTTAAACGTGTCGACCAGTCCTTATCCAAGCAGCGCGACCACCCCCACGGATATTGACCTGTTTGTCACTCTACGCCATTTTTCCCCTGCTGGAAAAGAGATTTTCTATACTGGAACGGCTGGTGATCCTGTCCCGTTGGCAAAGGGCTGGCTCAGAGTGAGTTTACGAAAGTGTGATACTAAACATTATAAACATCGCCCATGGCTTCCACAACGGAATTACACTTCTTCTGATGTACTTCCAGTCATCCCTGGTGAAGTATATTCAGTGGATATTGAAATATGGCCTACAAATGTGGTTGTTGAAAAAGAGGGCAAGATTGTTTTTGAGGTGGCCTCTGGAGATACGCAGGGGTGTGGAAGATTTGTTCATGACGATCCTATAGACAGGTTAGTTATATTGCTTTCGATAGTTTAACCAGACTACTGATACTTCACAGATCTAAAGAGAAGTTCGATGGCTTAAATCATATCCATTTTGGCCCCCAATTTCAGAATTATGTCACGTTGCCTATCATACCTCCAAATGGCCATTAAAAAATAGCATAGACAATCTGTGGAATAATTAACAGTATTGAGGACGGATATAGAGCATGAAACAATTTGATTTACATTACTATTATTCAGGAAAAATATGAATTAGGAATAAAACTGACGATTATCCAATTATTTCCGTTGCGATGTGTCCTATCATTTATTGACTGCTTGGTAAATTAGGGCTGAGGGATAACAGGTCTGCAGACCATGAGAGCACTTTAGGCATTGAGATTAAGCAAGCAGTAAATAAAAACTTGAAAAAAGGACAGTGATATTGTTTTTTCCCTAACAGCATTTTCAAATCTTTTTTGTTGCACATATCCCTTCTGTTTTCTGTGGACGTTAATGTAGTAACAGATGGAATCATAGCTCCCCATCATAGCTCCCCACCAATCCTGTATTTAAACATGTCTCTAGAAAATTTACCACCTGTTGTCCTCCATATTCGATTAAAGCCCTGCGAAAATTACGTTTTAGGTTCGACCTCATCTGGTGTGGATATAAAGAAATGTGAGGACGACTAACCACATTAACTTGTACACCGGTAAGCATCAAGGCTATGAATACCTGCTCAGCAACACTCTTGTACACTCTTCTTTGGCTTTGATCTAAATTTCTGTTGGTGGGACGATAGTTGGGGATCCGGCGGTAGTTACTCGGCCAATCCGCTGGATTCTGAACCTCGAGACTGCCAGAAGACTGTAGAGCAATGGTGAATCCGTCTGAATCGTGCGTTGAGGGCTTATTTGAGTGAAAGAGATCATATTCAGCTGGGTGACCCTGAGGCAGGAGTCGGAGGGTTTGTGTAGAGGACGCAGTTGTGAGAATGGTAGCCATGTTTGCCCGCTGTTGTCCTCGGCAGGGTAATCGAAAGATACCTCTTCTTTAGAAAAGTTGATAAAAACCAAAGACAATAGTTTGAAGAAGTTCATAGACCACCCGAATCGGTAGGTCGGAATTACGATGTCGGGAGAGGTGGGGGACCGTTCCCGTACGAGTTTGATACCCATGTCTGAACGAGGCTTAGTACACTCAATGGGGATAACCATCGCTTCTTTTATGTCCAGTAAAGCAGAATCTTCGCATTTCAGTGCTCATTGTTTTCTCTGTATGACGCAAACTTACCATGGACCTCTCTCTCCAGAATGTCCGAGAAGCCTCAGTTGATAGGCGAATGCAAAATGTTCTTTATCGCCAGGTTCAGCTAGAAAGACTCCAAAGCGTTCTTGTGAGCAATGCCAAATCCATCCAAACAGGGATGATGAAAGATGGTGGATACACCGCCGTCGAAGCACAGATTGAATATGTCCTAAGTCTCCATTCCTTGAAGGAGTACTACCAAGCCTTGGATCCGATAGAATCTCTCAAGGATGAATATGCCATTGCACGAGGGAAAGATGCACAGAACTTGGAAGGTGTTGGGATTATTTACATTGTCCCGGCGACATACTCTATGTTTTACTCCGTGGTTGTTGCGGTGAGCGCTGCCCTTGCAGCCGGGAATTGTGTCGTGGTTGAGGTAAGGGATGAGTTCGGGTCTAGAGCTTAAAAATAGTGGATTAGCTTATGACCTTCAAGCTAGAAAATACTCTTCAAGAAATACCTTCGCTGCTACGGACCCTTCTGAAATCGGCTCTCGACCCCAGCGTTATTGGTATCGTATCGAGCCGTATAGGAGATAACGAGCTCGGCCAGCATCATATCCGCATCTTTCAAAATGGTCCCGACTCACAAAAGAAAACGGTAGCTATTGTGGACAGAACTACAGATATTGGTAATGCCGCGGAGAATCTTGTCACCTCAAGATTCAGTTTTGGAGGAGGCTCGCCTTACGCACCCGATATTATTTTGGTAAACGAGTTCATTAAAAGCGACTTCTTGGTCGCTCTCACCAGAGCGGCGATAAACTTCACATCATCTGAGAAATTCAACGGTATCAACATAGATGATCTGAAGAACACTGATAATGGACATGACGGGGCTGATATTATTATTTCTACCGGAAAGGTAGTTGTAATAGATATTAAGAAGAGGTCAATAACGACTATACATAATAAGAAAGCCAGGACGCTAACATTTTCATCCAAGGGATTCCACGGTTTTAAGTCATAAAACATCCGGCCACAGCCTCCTTGTTCATAGTATCAAATCATTGGATGATGCAATTGACTTGGCAAACCGGTGCGTTGGACCATGCTGATTTGAAGCAAAGTCCTCAAAGCTGACAGATATCAAGGAACGGAGAGTTACTGGCATTATATGTCTTTGCAAACCAAGAATCTGCAAAATATTTAACTCAATTCGTCACATCAAGAGCCTCTTTTACTAACCATATACCTGTAGAGATGCTTGGTAGGCCTACCCATTTAAATTAACTGACATAGATGGCTAATCCATCCAAAAGTTGGGTCAGCCGCTCCCCCGGATTTACCTGTCGAACGTTGGATGCGATATCCTATCAAGCTTTTCTCAATCCCACGATCACACTTCATTACTACCTCGCAGCTATCTAGCTCGCTATATGGGACCCTGCGACACAAAAATTCGAGACTATTGAAAACAGTATCATCGGAAATATCTTTCCCGTTGATACCAAAAACTAAGCGCCCTGATGTAGCTCCAGTTGGTTTTTTTGAGCAGGGGATCCTAACGGCATTGGGCCTTGTCTCCACATCATCGTTGTTCTGTCTTGGCATTCTTGGCTTCTATGGAGTGCAGTGGGCTTTAAGAAACAGGTAACAGATTTTGTAATATACATTAGTGATTCAGAGTATTTGCAATACAAGATTGCCTTCCTAGGGATCCACAGTTGCGTCCCGTAATCTCTCGATGAGATAAAGCAAGTTCTCAACCAAAGGAGGCTTTTGTTCGGAGGAGCTATCGTAACCACGCCCCATAACTCCAATAACAATCTCTAGGACAGCTCTGGGATTATTAAGGGAAATAGGCGGCGTGTTTCGCTGAGCACTTTGCAGCGATGGTGTCCCTCGCTCTAACGCGATATACCTCCGGATATCATCGTTTTCCTCTCCATCAAGCAAAACCCTGTGTGATTCTAGCGGAGTCCGGGGAGGTCTGGTACTCGCCGAATGGGGTCGAGCATTACCGAAATCTACCATTCTTGAAGCAATCCCATAGGCCCAAATTGTTAAGCTCGCATGGTACAGCGCAACGGCAACGAAATCTCGGATTCTCTGATAAGGAAGCGACTTGATTTCTCGGATTACTTGGCCTGCATGCCACACGGCTTGTCGTGATGCCTTACTCTTTGCCCATTCTCCTACGGAAGACTGAACCTTGTGTCCATCGCGTAAGTCCCCTAAGCTGGCCAGTGCTTGTATTTCATTCAAGGACATATGCATATGCATAAGAACTAATTCTAGAAATAGGGTGCTTTCATACTTATATCCAATCCGGAAATTTTCCAGCATCTTGATAAGTTCCTCATAGCGGGACGACATTACGAGACCGCTATCCCAATACCGGACTGGATTGTGGAGTAAAAGACTCAACTGACGATATTCCCAGACCAAGCCCCATATGCAGTGGAGGACTGCCGAACAAGCTACGGCCAAATCGCTGCTATTACTGCTTGATTGAAGATCGTCTAGATTGGCGATGGCCTCAGTTAACGAAGGGATGCGCATGGATCTCAGATCAACGTTCGCTAGATATAGATCCTTCCACTCCTGAGCAGTCCTTGCATTCCAGAGCTTCGGTGACTCTGGCAAGGGAAGACTAACTTCAGCGTATGATATAGAAGGGCTAATTTGGAGAGCCATTGATGATTGTGTATCGTGTTGTAAAAGGTGAAAAACGAGGCGTTTAACAGACTCCTGCTTGGCCCATAAGCGCCACTTTTCCTCTAAAATTGGGCCCGTCTTCTGGATCCAATGTGACCGTGGGATAGCTTGCTCGAGTGAGCATTCCCCCACGACGAATCATCGTAAGTAGTGGCTGCTGAAAGCTTTCTGCTATCTCGATTTTACGGCTATTACCGCTCCAGAGGCCAATCTCCAGATGCAGCATAAAAGCCTGATGTAATTGAAGGTCTCTGATTGTTGTATTATTGTCCTCGAACACTGTCGGTATATGATTTCGCACAACTTCCTGCAGAGCAAAGCCCAATTTTCGCAGTGATGGATCAGGAGTCAACACGGCACCAGCAGCAGCCATGGCGAGCAAGAGTTCTGGTCGAGTCTGCTTTGGGTCAAATCCAGCACTATGTATCCATGCACTGGCACCGGAATGCGGGACCGTGAGAAAATATTGTATTAGGCTATCGAGCAGCTCAACTGAAGGAAAAGAGGAAACCGCTCGTGATATTGGTGGTTTCACCTGGCTTAAAACAATGCTCATAATCTTATCACGCGCTGAGAGATCCAGCCTCTCAGCTGTGGTGCGTTTGTCAAGACCCACAAGACTCTCTGGACTGGCATGTGAGCTTAGGACCTTATCTGGCACTGAGAGATGAGCATGCTCTGCGTATGCATGATCTTGAGGTACAGGAACAAAGCACCAACAGGATCGCTGCGTTCCTATTGAAATGATCCCATCGTTGCCACTTCTTCCTTCATGTTCTTCAATAATACCAGGATCTAGTATATCAACCGTCTCCAGCGGTTCTCTAAACTCGAAGGGAATTCGAGTATTATATGAGTTAAGATAGCTGATGTCATCAGTACTAAACTGAAGATCTGTTTCAATTCCAAAATTGATGAGTCCTCTTGGTGTTCTAGCTCCACTGGGGATGTAGGTCCATAGTGCGTCTGAGAAAGCTTCGACGGATGAGGGGACCAGAAAACTAGCATAGTCTGGTTGCAGAGTCGCGGTTTCATCAGCTACACATTGTTCCTCAGCGTATGTTGCCTCTTGAGGCTGATCTTGTACCCAAATATGAGTGGGTCTAGGTTCGGGTGAAGAAGGATTGGGCGATTGGCAATTATCGACACCTGCCAAATTCGGCTCGGGGGGTCTACCATGTTGAGTAGTTAAAGAGACTTTTGGATCCAAGTCCATCTGCTCGGAAGACACAGTGATGAGTTCACTCTCATTTGCAGGCTTTTGTGGAATCCGACAGCGGATATTCTTCTTCTGGCATCGACTACAAGGTTTTTGATCTTCGCATTTCAAGTGATTTTCTGCGCAAGCCTCACATGCTTGAGAAGCACGGACAGGCACAGCATCATTACCAGTTCGACGTCGCTTGCTCTCTAATCGAGAGTTTTCTGCATTGTGTTGCGATGAGTGCCGAGTAAGCAGATCTCTAAACCGGTATGGTCAGCCTATGGATATCAGTTGACTCGGCGGTAGGATAATAGCTACATCCTGCTAAACCGTTTGTTACACACGCTACAACAGTACGGCTTCTCCTGGGTGTCTTTACTCTCACGTTAGAACAGGGGGAACTCCATCAATCCTAGAGACAACGTACGGGATCGGACGTGGCGACCAAGGTGGTCGAGTCGCGTATAGGATCGCGAGCACGAGCCACACTTGAACAAGTTGCCCGCCACAGGCTGTGTTTCCGGCGCAGGACCTGGAGACGGTTGTGGGGAGGACATGATTCTCCTGAGAACTCAGCTTTGAGTTACATCCGATAGTGGAGTGAAAGTTGAATATCTGAGGATGGATAGAGGTGTTCAGAGAGTGCGGAGAGGGCCCGACGGGTATTTTTGCGATTTAGGGATTACGCAACAGTCAGTCCGGCTTCCGAATAGCCTGCTCCGCCCGATTAACTTCGTCGTTCCCGACAAGAGACACCATTGTCTGAGGTTATTCTCAGTGGTCCCGAGCCTCAGACCCGGAAAAAAGTGGAGGAATCATACTTGCAGTAAAACAGTGTGGTGGCGACGCTGTACATTCATACGATCGGGTTATGTGGAGGAGTTTCGGGTGCGTCCTCCTCCACCTCGGGTGCCAATTTCGATGTGAAGGGGCATCAATTGAGTGCAGAAGCAAGAGCGCTCGTAGCTAGGAGGTGAGCCACACTTATGCTATACCAGAAAGCAATCGCAGATGTTGAGAAGGATCTAAAAACATATCCACTCTTCATTGAGGCGAAGAGCTAGGTGAGACTACCTACTCTTGCTACCCAGCACAAGTAAGAACTGGTTTTGTTGTTGCTGGTGAACACGTCCAAAAAGACTATGTCAACTCCAACTTTAACACCCGTCCATTTCTTTTCCCATGGGTCGACCATGATGCTCGGGGAGGAGTCTGAGTCGGCGGAGTATTGGAAGAGCTGCGGAGATCAAGCTCTCGCCAACGGCATCAACGGTGTTATCATGATGGTACGTTACCTGGTATAATTTCCACAGTTGGTCCAAATAAGCTGGGAACAAAGACTAAAGTGGCCTAGGGAGCCCACTGGGTCTGCGATGGAGAGAACAAGATTGAGATTGCGATGAATCCCAAACCCGCAAAGTCGCCTGTGGCCTATGTACATCCATCTAAATATGTTGATTACGAGCTGGTTCCTGATTTGAAAACCGGTAAAAAATGCATTGATATCCTCTCCACCGATGGCTTCGATGTTACTGGAAATGAAGAATTCAACTGGATCCACGATACATACCTCATACTTATCCGCATGTTCCCGAAGAAATGTCCACCGACCACGCTCATTTCACTCAACGGGCAGTTTGATCCCCACTTTCATTTGCGAGTTGGTGCTGCCCTTCGACAGTTTAGACATCAAGGCTACCTTCTCATTGGCACTGGAGGTGCGGTTCATAACCTTTATCGCAATGTTTGGTCCCCTATGATCAGATATTCTGATAATTTCGCTCAGCCGACCCCCCCGGGGGAATGGGCCATGGATTTTCGACAAGCTGTAGAAGATGCAATCTCCAATAACAGTGGGCCTAGCCTTCGTCGTGCGGTCGTAAGACTTATGAAACATCCCAAATATAGGGAGGCACATGCCACAGATGACCACTTTATGGCAGCAATGTTTGTGGCTGGGGCGGCGGGAAGTGAAGACGATATAGGAACACAAGGCAGATTGAAAGCGGAAACATGGGAACTTACCAATATGTGTAATTCGCAGTTTACCCTTGGAGAATGGTCAGGGGAAGTGCAATCGGTGTCTTAATTCTCATCATTCCGCTGTCGGTATTTCTGTCCTCCGCGGTTCGGGCATCTCCAAATCATGAAGACAGCTAAGAGGGCATAGCTATTTGCTAGTATTATATCGTGATTTCTTGGAGCATATGTTCCGGGACCAGTGCTCTGCTTTAGCTTGAAGGCCATTGCCGATAATTTGGAGTGGGCTGTTTGTCTCAAAGCAACTTCCTCGATCGAGAAAGATTCTGAATTGAATCTCCACAAGAAATTGATTACTGTATTTAATAAAACTGCAATATCAACGTTCTATAACACTAGCGGGTTGCTGGTTGAAACTTTCCATGTTTCAAGCTTCAACGATAACACCTTACCTGGCGGTGAACTAGAGAACAGAAAAAGGAATAAGCTGTGTGGGAGCTTAGGTGTGGCTTATATAATAAAATTAGATAAATAATGACATGAATGTACATTTTAAAGTATTTCTTTTTAGAATGATACATAAACTCTGAAAACGTGTATTTAATGTAAGCGTAATTATAACCGAAATACGGGGGCTCGCTTCCAGCAAAGAGTTAATCCGCTGAGATCATGCATCTGAGAACCCCTATTAACTATAAAAATAGTATTCCACAAATTTTGTAGATGCAAAGGAGGCGCAATTGCAAAGTGCCAACTATGCCTAGCCCTGTACCTACATTCTCTCACCTTAGTTAATTTTTTGCCGAGGCCCCCTCTCGGGAAACCGAAACCACGCCATGCCCAACCCAACGGGGGACTCTAAGTTCCAGGTGGCTCTTTAGCCGCTGTTGTATCAGTACTTTATATTCTGCTCACGTCCTCAATTTTGTCTCTTATACTAAACACTTTCATTTACGTCTCTTCGTTCCCTACACTACTCTCCCATAGCTGCACTTTATTATCACAATGGAAAATGGAAAGCCTGAAATTATTTGGAAAGGGTCCTCTGACTATGAACTCGCGCGAATAGGAAGAGTCTTCAATCACAGAAGACCTGATCGCTATCCACGTGGCGTACTAGAAGCCACCTCTGTCCAAGATGTGGTTGATGCCGTCAAGTTGGCAAAAGATAAGGGAATGCGAATCTCTGTACGCTCTGGAGGCCATAGCTGGGCTGCTGTGAGTGGCTCTCAATTTCCCCAAAGAGGGGAGGCTTCTTTACTGAGCAGAAATGTAGTGGTCTGTTAGAGATGACGCCATTCTCATAGACCTTGGAAAGCTCAAGACTATGGAATTGATCGAACATGAAACTATTATTAAAGCTTCCCCAAGTATTACCGGCCGGCAGTTAAACGGATATCTTGCTACAAAAGGAAAGATGTTTGCAGGTGTAAGTGGTTATATGATTATTCTAATCAAATATCAAAATCCTGGGAGCAACGATTTATGACTCCCTTTTATAGGGCCACTGTCCAGACGTCGGAATTGGCGGTTTTCTTCTACAAGGAGGCATGGGCTGGAATTGCAAGGTAAGAAGAATGTGGTATTCACAAGACCTAACTGATAATCTCAGAATTGGGGGTGGGCTTGTGAGAAAGTGACTGCTGTAGAAGTTGTTACCGCTGACGGTGAAGTTCAATTATGTAACAAAGATCAAAATAGTGATCTTTACTGGGCAGCCCGTGGTGCTGGTCCCGGATTCCCAGCTATAGTCATAGCTTTCTACCTCGAGGTTCGAAATAGATACACAGCTGCCAGAGCATCGACATTTCACTGGCCTTTATCTAAGTACAGAGCCGTCCTAGACTGGACCATCAAGGTTAGAACAATACAAATTCTTGCACATACATTGCTCATGTTATTGCAGATTTCTCCCCAATGTGACGACTCTATAGAAGCGGTCTGTCTTGCTATACGTCCTGATCCAAGCAAAGAAATTGTCATAATGTCTCACTTCGTCACATTTCAGAATACTGAAGAGGATGCTGTTGCCTCCCTTAAGATTGTCAATGACACTCGTCCTTCCGGATCGATCATGGAATCTACCAATAGAGTTACCAGTCTAGAGATGGAATACGATTCTCAATGTGCAGCAAATCCATCAGGGCACAGATATATGTGCGATAATGCGTACATCAATAATGACGCAGATGTGAGCGAAGTTTTGCGGGACGCGTTTTGCACTATGCCGGAAGGTACTAAGACTTTTGCACTTTGGTACGCCATGAATCCATGTTCCCGCCGTCAACTTCCAGATATGGCACTGTCGATGCAATCTGATCACTACTTCGCTCTATATACCGTTTGGGAAAACCAAGAGGACGATGATAGATGTGCAACGTGGGTTAAGAGAATTATGGCTGGCGTCGAAAAACAAAGCGTGGGAGCATATCTTGGTGATTCAGACTTTCAGATACGGAGAACTAAATTCTGGGGTGATAAGGAAGGGGAAAGGCTTATGGAAATTCGCCGTACATGGGATCCAACGGGAACTATTTGTGGATATCTAGATGTAGATGACAAGTCAGGGTTGCAAGGGCTAGAGAATGTGCATGAGTGGCAGAAGTAGTTGTTATCTGTAGCTGAAGCCAAAGGCTGCTCTGTTAAACTTTTGCATGAAAATAAGTCATGGAATCACTGCACATTACGCTCTTTGATATGTGTGCCCATTCGGATTCTTATTTCTCAATATCGTCGAGTATAGCTCTTTCTCCGCATAACTTCTTCTCGCTATTACATTTTGCCTTCACTCTTCACCTTCTCCACGTCTACTTGCAGTTGCTACCGTTAAACGAAGCTAAGTTCATTGTCATCCTATGTTCAGGCAATCTTGAGCTACAACAACGCTCGGAAAGTCGGCTTCGGCCCCGCATATCGACTCTGATGCTTGACGCAACCTACTTCCGTGTGGAGTCGGACAATGGAATGTGAATGCTCAAAGTTGTTGCTTGTCGGAATATTAAAACCAGTCTGACAGTTTAATACCGACCTCGCATTTTTTCACATTACACTTTTACTGCCATATGTGCAAGCCTTCTTAGAGAACACTGAAGTTTACTGTTTGCTGTTGTCATATCTACTGTATCGTGTCATCATTCAAAAACCAACTGGTCACCAATATGAAAGGAGAAACGGTCACAAATGGAGCCGCAAACAAGTTGAACGGTGCTTCAGCTAATGGTTTGAGAATACTAATCGTAGGAGCTGGGATTGGAGGCCTAACCGCAGCAATTGCATTGCGCCAGCAAGGCCACGATGTTGAAGTACGATAATGAAACAATCCTCTTAGTGTGCATTTGTCACTTACTGTAGTATTTAGATCTTTGAACAATCACAATTCACAAATGAGTTGGGAGCAGCGGTCCACCTGGCACCGAATTGCAATGGGATCTTACGGCGGCTCGGTATTTTGGCCGAGGAATTTGGTGCCAATCCAATGAACTGGGTTAGTGAAAGATTTAGATCAGATAAACACCATCCTGATGAGTAATAGTTGACAGAGTACACCGCGACTGGCGAAACAATGAGATGCATGGATCTAGAGGAGACCAACAAGATGTGGCAACACCCTTGGCTTCTCGCCCATCGCGTACATTTACACGATAAACTTAAAAAGGTCGCATTGGATCCTGAAGGAAAAGGCAAACCGGCTCAGCTTAGCCTTGCCAGTCGAGTGACAGACGTGGATTCTAAGAATGCAACAATCACCCTAGCTAATGGAGAGGTAGTGCAAGGTGATCTAGTACTTGGGGCTGATGGCGTCAAATCCGTCACAAGGTCAAGAGTCGTCGGACGAGAAGTTGCACCTTTCAGTTCTGGAAAAAGCGCCTTCCGATTTTTGATCACTAGAAAAGCTGCTCAAGAAGATCCGTTATGTGCTAACCTTGTCCAAAAAATGGGAGAGCTTGTCATTTGGTATTCATCCGACCGGAGAATTGTCTGTTATCCTACAACAAACAACGAGTTATTGAATTTTGTTTGCATTCATCCCGATGCTGAATCTAATTCGGATAGCGAGACTTGGGGGGCAGAGCAAAAGGGTCATTTTGAAAACATGCTTAAGGTCTATGAAGGTTGGGATAAGGCCGTTCTAGCACTGCTAGAGAAGGCGGATGTGGATAGTCTAAAAGTTTGGAAGCTATTGGACATGGAAGTCCTTGATACTTGGGTGAGTATGCTTACTCCGAGTTCTCTCAAATCTTTCAGCATTTTGAAGAAATTATTAATAGAATCTTACAGGTGAATGGACATCTGGCACTACTTGGAGATGCGGCTCATCCCTTCCTTCCGCATCAAGGCCAGGGGGCTGGCTGTGCAATTGAAGATGCAGCATCGCTAGGTGTAATCCTTCCTCTTGGTACAACAAGGACAGAGGTTCCAGAACGTCTCAAGCTCTATGAAAAAACTAGGATGGAACGCGCTCATCGCATCCAAGAGTTTTCTCGACGAGCTGGATCAGATCTAAAAGAGGATGAGAAGCTTGACAGTATGTCATTCCCAAGATAGGCGCACATAATGCTAACTGAACAGTGCGTGAACATACCAATTACAACTTTGGCCACGATGAATGGGACAACTCCACACAGGAACTGAGAAAATGGACTTGGTCAAGAAATCCTAATATCTACTGGCGTATGCCAGTAGCTTTTGGACCGATGCCAGGCCCGAGACAGACTCACGATGGCTTTGAGCGCAAGTCTGATCACTCCACTTTCACCACCGCCTCTATCAAATTCAAAACGTCTCGAACCCTTCTTCAAAATCTGTTCCCACCTAACAGCACCTCATACCGCTTTAAATCTCCCGGAACAGTCGCTTACGCTTCCTTCTCCCAAACAACACTGGGTAGGATGCAGTGGCTGGGTGCTGGCGGTTACAAGCACATTGGGCTGTACATTCACGGAGTTGAGTATGTCAAGAAGAACGGCGACATCGTCAGCGGCACCTACATGCCTCTGCTCTTTGAGTCACTAACAGACCCCATCGTCTCCGGACGGGAAGAATTAGGTATGCCGAAATTGTACACCAGCATCGATATCCACAAGCGAGGCTCGAAATCATACAGAGTCAATACTGGCTGGGAAGGCGCGATTTGGGGGAACTTTGTCTGGGATGAACTTGTAGAAGCCGACCCAAATGCCGAGAGTGGAAACATTTCAGGTGAAGATGATGATGGAATCTTGGTATACAGATACATACCTAAAGTAGGTTGGAGGAATAGAGGGCAGCCCGAAGCGGAGTATCCGGTATTTGTACCGTATGCAGAGGATAGTCTTCAACCGAAGACTCAAAGGGTTTTCAAGGCAAAGAAAGCTAGCTTTAAAATCGACGGTATGGATTGGGATGCTTTGCCAACATTGCATCACATTGTTTCGAGACTTGCGGAGCTTCCAGTTTACGAGGTTGTGGGAGCAAAGATTGTCGAGGGGACAGGCGTCCCGGATGTAAGAGCTGCTCAAAGACTGGAGTGATTCTTCGAATTTAGTTGAACTGCAGCAATCGATGTAGAATATCTACCGATTTGTGATTTTAATCTCCCAAGCAAGACTTTTATTCCATGTATTCAAGTGAATCTCGAGAAGTAAACCGGTAAACCGTACAGATATGGGAGAAGTGAAATCGTATTATAGAGGTGTATGGCTTTTATTCCCTGTAATGATTCTAAGAGGTCTAACTTATTGCATGAACAATCCACCGCTAGCAATTAAATGCACACCATTCAACCAGCTTGCCCTCGGCAGCGCTAACATTAATACTGCATAAGCAATCTCACTAGGCTCAGCAAGCCTATGTCCTACAGGAGTCTTTGCAATGATGGGGTTTAACATTTTCATCATCTCTTCTCCCGCTGCCCCAAAACCTTCTGTTTTAGTGGGACCTGGACTCACTGCATTCACTGTGCACCCGTACTCTGCTGGTAACTCTTTCGCCCATGTTCGTGTGAAGCTGTCGACCATGGCTTTAGTGCTGGAGTATATAGTTTGCATAGGCGGTGATTCCCGTGCTGAGATGCTGCACACATTGATTATGCGGGAATCTTGCTTCGAAAGATGTGGAAGTGCAGCTTGGGTCAAAAGAAATGTACCTGCATCATGTTCAATGGACTTGTATTCATATCATGTATGGTGAAAAAGTACCTCGCCCATTTAGATTGACTAGCGCATCCCAATGCTCAAGGGTCTGCTCTTCAAAGGGGAGATTCACAGCAATTCCAGCATTATTGATAATGATATCGACTTTCCCATATTTCTTAACAGTCTCGTCTATGAGGTGTTTAGGACCCGTGGTGGTAGAAATATCTGCCTCGACGGCGATGCCTGGGTTCGGCAGAGAAGCAACGAGAGTAGAGGCTCGCTCGACTAGAGCAGGGGAGGAGTTTGGGTAGTTGATTACGACGTGAGCGCCAACGCTGGAGAGTTCGCGAGCAATCTGGGCGCCAATACCAGAGTCCGAGCCGGAGATGACGGCAACTTTGCCGGCGAGCGCGTTATCAAAAGACATCGTAGTCGCAGAACAGACGAGGAAAATTTTGTAGACCTGGGGGAGCGCTCAATGGACTTTTGAGGCCTTCACTGTCCTGATTAACTGACAGCTCCCACCCGTCAAACTGTAAGCCCCTCAGTCAGCGTGGGGTACGGACGGTGTGGAGGAAGCCGAGGCCACATGTCCTCACGGACCCATCCTCCTCGGAACCCCTCTAGGAAGAAGTCTGCTTTTTCAGCTTTTTAGAGACCGTAGAGTGATGGTGCTAGAAATTGACTAGCGAGGACGGGATCAAGGTTGAGTTCCTGAGACGCCTCGAGGCGATTATCCCGTACAATTGAATCAAAAGTGACGAACACAATCCGGGGAGCATCAAAGTTGATATTTTCCATACTACAGATTTAATTTAATGCTAAAATGAAGCTAAATGGCCAATACTTGGGATTGTTTCTACCTATGCTACAACCCAGATGGTCCTTGAGCGCCTTCAATCCACTGGTACCTGTCGTTCAAAAACATGCTTGCTCTAAGATCTCCTGAACGAGCATGGGCCTCGAATGTCTCAGCTCGAGCAGCTCGTCCACAGAGTCTTCCGAGCTGGCCACTAGCCTCTTTAGACGTTACCTCCTGGTATGTAACAGTACGCAGATATTTGCCAACCCACAAACCACCTGTATATCGAGCGGCTTTCCTGGTTGGTAAAACATGGTTGGTGCCGATACACTGTAATTACTAGTTAGTCTGGAAGCTTCATAGCAACTATAGAGAAAAGAGTTACGCACCTTATCACCATAGGAGACACATGTCTTTTCACCAAGAAAAAGGGCACCATAATTTTTCATCTTTGTTAAAGCCTCTCTTGGATTCTGAGTTAAGATCTGCACATGTTCGGAGGCATACTCGTCCGCTAGAGCATAGGCATCGTCTATACCGGAGACCACTCTCACCTCTCCAAAATCCTCCCAGGAGATCTTTGCTAGAGCAGCAGTCGAGAGATTGGATCTCTCTAACAAATAATTGATATGATCTATTGTTTTTTGACCGACCTGCTCGGATGTCGTGATCAATACAGCTGGGGTGTCCGGGCCGTGCTCAGCTTGGGATATGAGGTCAGTAGCACAAACGAAGGGATCGGCAGTTTCGTCTAGAAACAATCAGACATCTGTCTACGAGATTGGCTATTCAATCCTACCAGCAACAACCAGGATTTCTGTTGGCCCTGCAAAGAGGTCGATACCCACCTCGCCAAAAAGCTGTCTTTTAGCTTCGGCAACGTATGCGTTGCCAGGTCCTGCAAGGAAATCCACACGGCGAATCGTCTCAGTTCCAATCGACATAGCTGCTACTGCTTGCACACCGCCGAGGATGAAAATTTCATCTGCCCCTGCGTAATGCATGGCTGCAACTGTGGCACTAGGAATTTTGCCTGCAATTGGTGGTGTACATGCGATTACATTTGGAACCCCGGCACATTTGGCCGTGAGAATTGTCATATGAGCAGATGCTAGAAGAGGATATCGACCACCTGGAATATAGCTTCATAAGGAAGATTAGCTAAAATAGATATAACATGGTATGCTTAAATACCTACCATCCTACGCTTTCTATCGGGTTATTTTTCTGACCTAGGAAAACACCGGGCTGTATCTCCAGTTCAAAGTCTTTGATCGAATTACGCTGAGCAATAGCAAATGATTTAACGTTTGCTTGAACCTCTTTGATGTCTTTAATGATCTGCTCTGGCACAGAAGAAATTATCTTGTTGATGTCTTCTTGAGAGAGCTTGAAAGAATTGGGTGACCATTTGTCGAATTTCACGGAATAGTCTCGTACTGCCACATCGCCTTTGGCTCTAATTGTGTCGATTACTTCACGTACCACAGAAGAGACATTCGTTTGTGACCGGTCACTACCGCCTTTTCCGGATTTAGACTTGAGATACGTAGGCGCCATGATACTGCAACACAAGCGTGGTTCTTAACTGCTATTGAATTATGCTATGATAGAATCTATGAATCCATTCAAACGTACGGCACCATATATCTTAAAATGTAGTCTCGGCGGACCCGGCCCCACGCTCTTCAAGGGCTGCCCATGAGATGACCCAAGAGAACTTTTAACTAGAGTCACATTTTCGGGATGATCATCCAAAGTGTTACGGACTCTATGTGGCAGAATATGGGAGTTATTCGGTACACCACCCTGCCCAAACATAGAATAGATTTACCAATGCTGTTGGCGCTGGAGTTGGTTGCTAAAAGCTGTGTATATCAGAAGAGTTTCATTTCGAATTTCGGAAACTCCTAGATGTTACAGGTCAGACCGGTTTCTGCCAGGTATGCTTCCCGATGTTCTCCTCGGGACCCATTTTCGGAGCGCCCACATCCGAGATGAGATCGGGCATCACAATAGCTGGTTCGCATGGAGCCTATTGCCTTCTACGCCACTTTATTTTCCATGTTTATTTTTTGAAAACTATTTTTACAGACCCTTCAATTTTTCGTCTTTTGGTGACTATATACTATACCATACCTAATATTATGCCAGCCGCAAAGATGGAAAGTATTGGGTTGCCCAAGATCCATCGTTTCATCACGACGCACGATTCAGAAGGAAAGGCAACATTCTCAAACCTAGTGCCAGAGCCATTAGAATGGCAAACTCTGTCTGATGGTGCCAAGTTCTGTCTGGGTTATACTACAAATGAGTTCCCTGTCGAGATGAACGGCAATAAGGACATAATCACCTATCAACACTATTTGGAGAACAAACCGGGTATCACGATACCAGGAGGAACGGTACTGCGATTCGTGGACATGCTTCCAGGGGCCTTATCGCCAATGCATCGAACAGTCAGTCTTGATTATGGTGTGGTTCTGGAGGGAGAAGTTGAGCTTGTCCTCGATTCGGGCGAAACGAGGCTGATGAAGAGAGGAGATGTTGCTATACAGCGAGGTACGAACCATGCGTGGAGGAATGCCAGCAAAACAAGCGGAGCAAGAATGATGTACGTCCTTCAGGAATCGCAGGAGGTCTTGGTTGGAGGCAAGAGGCTTGGGGAAGATTATGGGGGAATACCTGGGGTTCGCCCATCTCGGTAGAAGCCTCAAGCTAGATGCGCCAATCTATCACACCATGCATTGACCATTTGTTCACTGACGGTAGGCATCATTTTGGTGCATTCTCATCCCATTGAACCAGACACCTTGTTCACCAACCTCCAACCCATTCCCTAGTTAGATGGACTCAAGTGGATCCAATCCGAGATAGTTACAAAGTAACCGAACTCCTCCACTTCCTACCCGATCGGAGTTGGCTCCCCCACTTCCTTTCCGAGAGTGCTAAGGACAGTCAGGAGTAAACGTAGAGCACACAAACTCTAATGCTGCTGGTGCCGGATGATGGGAATACTGAGCACTGAGGAGTGTAGGGTGGTGGATATCGGAGGTGCTCCAAGAATGGGTCCTGATGAAATCACCTGTACTGTGCGATACGAGCAGATGCTGCTTGGGGGAACAAGGGAAAGCACGTGGTAGAAGTACATAACGTACCACTGTCCTGCAAGTGGCGCGTGTACCAAAAGACCCTAGGATTGGGTGCTTCTCAGGGTGCCCCCAGCTTTTGCGGGGTCGACGCTAACCCTGGGGTCGGCAATGGAGAAACCGCTTATGGTTATTCCCCGGATCACTTCACACATGCCTCAGCTTTAATGCAGTCGATCAGGAACAATGTAACAGTTTTGCAAAGCATCACATATCTTCTCCCCAGAACAGTAACTGATTCGAGTTTCTTGTCAACCTTTCGAATACCTCCTAGCCGCCGGTCCCATTTCCGCGCGCGAAAATGACCGACATCAGTGTACGGGCGGAGGAGGAAATGCACCAAGCACTGCCATCTTTCCCCAACACTGAATCATCCCTGGCAAAGAGCACACCGTTTGCTTGCAATATCTGCAAGCGAAACTATACTCGTGTCGACCATTTGGCAAGACACTATCGTTCTCGTCAGTCACGCTGCCCTGGGCCTCGAGATGGCATAAATTCACTGACAGCTTCAAATAAGATACCCGAGAGAAGCCATTCGTTTGTAAAACTTGCGATAAAGCGTTTTCCAGGGCGGATTTATTGAAACGCCACTCAACGTGCCACAATAGTCACAATGGGGCAAAAAACTCGGGCATTGATCCTCTCCAGCTTGCCAGAGTAGCTCATGCCTGTGTAGCTTGCGCCAGTGCAAAGCTGAAGTGTGGCCATCAAAAACCTTGCCTACGCTGTGAGCAGAGAGGCATTACATGTCAATACTCTCCGCAGGGAAAGAGATCGAGGCATTCGCAGAAGACATTGAAGAGTAGGTGGATTCCTCTCCCCAGTACGGCATAGAAAATCGATTTAGCTGATTGGAGAACGCGCTTTAAATCTCCCCTACAGTAGCTTTCCTTTCCACATTCTCTGTCTTTATTATGATTTTTCTGGATTGATCTATGGAGAATTCAAGCTAACTAAGAGCAGAATCAATCAATGACAGTATGCCTAATACTGATGTTCTCGAAGCCATATCTACTACGTCGCCAGGAGGTATCCAGCCCCTAGAAGCTGAATTGCAATGCACTGAGTATCACACCGCACCAGTGCAACTCACACCAAGGGTTGATTATGTGGATGAAGCTATTGGCTCAGCTGATGAAGTCATACACCCCTCTCCTACCGATGGAACATCAGATCTCTTAACTGACAATTCCATGGTGGATTTTGATGACTCATCACTTGCCGTGTTTCTGAAGGACGTGATGATGATGCACACTCCGCAAAGTCATCCCGAAGAGCCCAGTTCAACAGAGTACCTGGGGCAAAACTACCATTATGGACGAGACATTTTCAACTTTGGCATGGAATCTACCTTGAATTTCAATGACTTGGACTTTGGCGTGATACAATCTCAGAATTATAGATCAATCCCCAGTTGCGATTACGATCCCATGCATTGCGAAGAATCAGATCCACCAGATTGCGAGAGCCCAATCACTGATCTTAGCGGCGGTATCACGACCGGAGCGGAGGCATTTCAGAAGTCCGTATGGCGGTGGAAGCCAAACTCTCAAGAGCACGCCCATAACGAGCAGAAGTACCTCTCAATACCTTTCAAAGATATGCAATCCTTAAGAGCTCAGTCCAGCTCTCCTTTGGAGCCACTTGTTCCGAAATTGGGCCAGAATCCACGAGACGAAATTCTAGCTATGCTTTTGGGCACGTGTAATCCATCAGCTATTTCTCAAGTGATAACGTCATTCCCCTCTGCAGATTTGCTCGATTCGTTGATACACGAATTTTTCCGCGCTGAGGTCCTGAAAAGTGACACGTGGCTCCACGTGTCCTCATTTGAACCGCACAATCAAAGGCCGGAGTTGAACGGGATGATTGTAGCTGCTGGGGCAATTTTGTCTCCCATTCCTGCTGTACAGAATTTAGGTTTTGCTATCCAGGAGGCTGTGAGATCTGCTATTGCTCAGATTGTAAGTTATTAGTTTCTCTCAAGAACGGATATGAAGCCGTATTCTTACCCTTTACAGTGTGAGCAAGACAACAGCAAAACTAGAGAGCTTCAAGTCTGTCAGTCCTTGGCTCTACAGCTAAGAGTTGGTCTTTGGAGTGGAAATAAAAGAAAAATGGAGCTTGCAGAGAGTAGTAGCCAGCCTCTCATCACTATGCTGCGGCGTGCTGGACGTCTCCGGCGGAAGCCTCCACCACTAGGTCCGGAGCCTGGAGATGACGACAGAACTCTAGAGGCTAAATGGAGAGACTGGATTGAAGCTGAATCGTATAAGAGATTGGCTCTTTACGTCATGGTATACGATTCTCAGGCCTCTATAAGTCTTCTAACTCGTCCATTGATCTCTTATGCCGAACTATCTCTCGAACTTCCCTATACAGTATCACTGTGGAAGGCCAAGAATGCCCATGAGTGGAGAGACATATATTTGAATATACTGCCGGGAATCTCAAGTCGGCTGCCTTCAGTGATGCACTCCGTGCGCGATGTCCAGCTCTTATCAAAGGTAAAAAATTGCATTGACTTGCAGTTCTCATCTCTCGTAATCTTATACGCTATGTGGTCCCTGATATCTGAGTACCGGCTGCACCAATTTGTATTAAATTCACAAGGTTCTGAAAGACAAAGCAATGGGGCTCTTATTTCAAGCTCCTGGCAGCAAGAACTGGTCTCTTTACTCGACCACTTCAGTCTCACAATCTCAGACTTTAAATGCGGGATGTCAGGAGAGGCATGCCTTCTACAGGAGCTATTTCTTATGAATCTATATGTAAACTTCGAGGAAATACAACTTTTTGCGGGGAAAGAAGGCAGTGAAGAGGCGCAAGCGGTGTATCCATCTCTAATACAGTGGTTTGACAGTCGACGCAGTAGGCAAGCGGCATTTCATGCTGGACAAATCCTCAGGGCTGCTACTACCTTCCCATCTGGCTGTTTAAGAGACTTCTATGCCGTTGCATTGTACCATGCCGCCCTATGTTTCTGGGTTTATGGAGTGTGTTCAATGGGAGCCAACCGTACAAAATTTATCCCTGGGATGCAGGAAAATATCGAAAACCTCGAGGAAGATGGGGTGGTCTGGCTTGATTGTGACGAGACCACAGCAACAAAAAGGTTTATCGCGATTGGAAGAGGTACTCCAATGGTGAGCTGTAAGTCCAAGCGTACTGGAGAAAACTTGGACTGTAGGTTGGATAACCCCAAAGATATGATGCAAACTATCATAACTATTATGAATAACAACTATCATGATGGGAGCGTGGTGGTGCAGCCGCTGGTGGAGAATCTCGGCCAATTGATGACAGATCTTGGGAATGCAGCTTGGAGTGTCAAGAGCCAAGGATTAAGAGGGAACATGTAGTGAAGCTCTCCAATGTAAAACCTTGGCGTATCTTGAAACATCCCTGAGATATTTACCCTTAATCTACGCGGATTACAATGATAATAGACACCTGTATCAAATGCATAGAAAAAAGGGAACAAATTTAATCGGCATACATCTATGGACATATATAACTACGTTCTGTACAGTGTTATAAGATAAAAAGAAATAGACGCAAAAGAAATTAGAAGGGCGGCATTCCCAAGGCCTCACGACGTCCAGTGGAAGCTGGATCAAGATATGGGACTTCACCAACCGACGAAGCACGGATACCAATTCTAACAGCATTAGGATCTAAGTGAGTATCAGGCTGTTTTCCACAGTTAGCCATCTGGTGCAGGTATCTTCTCGAGAGTGAAGGAGGGAGATGGAAAGGAGAGGAACTCTTACCGTAGCAGCATGCCACACGCATGAGTTGTTCCAAATGGCGGCAGCACCCTTGGTCCAGTGCATGCGAGCAATGCAGTCATGGTTGCGAGTGATGAGGCGCATGATATAGTCCCGAATCATCTTGTCTTCGTAATCGTAGACGTCGTTGATGCGAGTCACGTGAAGACCGACACCGGCGAAGACGGCCTTCCATCCTGTCTGGCGGTTGGTGCGGATGACGGGGTGGACGGGTGAGAATTCATAGTCCTTATTGAGCGGCGAGCCTCGGGGAGACATGACATCGTAGCCGCCAGCTTCACAAGCGGACTGGAAGACGGGTTGGGAGCAAGTGGCGGTTAAGCCTTCGAGGAATTTCTGCATTGGAGGAGACATGCGGTCGTAACTGATGAGGTGATTTGCAGGTTAGACTCACGACAATAGATCGAGAATCAGGGGACATAGGCTTTACAACTTACACTTCATAGCCAGAGCACCAGAGAGTGTCACCTCCGCTGGCTGGAGTCTCTTGCATCATCAAACAGCTGAAATCCGAAGGTGCGTTCTCGAAGGTTGCTATAATTTTAACCCACAGTCAGCTTCTTCGATCCATAATTTCATCAGAAGAATTTTACTAACAATCACTGTGCCATTCTCTCTCGAGATTTCTGGGTTCTGTGGTAGTCCTGCCCGCCATTGTCTTATATATCTTCTTTGCAGCCTCGGAATTGATAACATAACTGGATACGCTATTAGCTCTATGGTGTAAAAAGAGAGTGATATGAATAGTACATACATGTTCTCGTCGGTGGTACCATCTGGCAGCTTGAGATTTCCTGGATCCCGGTAGATTGGGTGAACGTGCAGACCATGATCTTTGGGTCTTCCGCTCAGCTTAGCCACTTGGTCTGTAAATTTCTTCAGTTCGTCGACGGAGAGATCTAGCTGATTTTGTCTGAAGAAGACGACGCCACGTTCGCTGATGACGATGGCCAAGTCACGGAGCTGCTGTTCTGCGTTGGGAGCATACAAGATGTCCTTGATCATGGCCTTGGTGTACTCGCGGCCGATAATTGGCGTAACATCGACATATTCAAGGTGGTCAAGCGAGCCACTATACTTCATAGGCTCATTGATGAGCTTAGGAGCTTCGGGGTCTGCTGCGATCATTTTGGCTGTGGGGTACGTTCTTCGATTGGGGACGAGGTTGGGGTGAGATCCGGTGGGTCTATCGTACAATTGCTAACAGAGCCTCAGTGGTTATCACCGACAAATGACGATGTTCTGATCTTATCACGGACTTAGAGAGACTTGGAGCTTATTGATACTTCTTTCATCTACACGTCGAATCTACAGAGTTATAAATCTTTGATATCGGGAAAAGATGTATCCGTCGCAAGAATGCATCCACGTGCGGGATGAAAATACACCCGATGATGCTGCTCCTGCTCCTCTCTGAGTTTCGTGGGGCAGCAGCGTGCGAAGAGGGGTCCTGACTCCTGACAATGATCGACTATGACCAGAGCAGCAAGAACCAGCAAGACTAGGCAGCACCAACAACATTCCAAAATGCTAGAGAGAGTGCCACGCACAGAGCCAGCACTGCCAAGTATACGGGCTGCTCGGTCTTTACCCTCCGGATCTGCAGGCATGTCCTGCTACCATTCCGATTCGCTACCCCCGGGAGAAAGGGCTGTTAAATGGTGTCCAGCACGGGGACATAAAGCAGAAGTGCAGATTAATTATCAAAAAATAGCCGTCACAACGCTGGTGGGCTTTCTCCTAGCTCAGCGCTGCTCCTGTCCTTGGCTGCGTATTTCCTGTATCTCCGGGCACCAGTCTCAGCACGATACCCCAGCCTTTCCCCGACCGTAAGAGCAGTGGCCCAGGTGGGGGCAAACTCTTACTGGATCAAGGCGCTCCATACGAGCTTTTCTGGGGCCGTCGATTGGGGTAATCAATGAGAGCGACGTTGGGTGGATCGCCCCAGCTCCAACTCCGCACCGCCTCTACATATAAGGTGAGACAGCCTAGACCAGTGATTTGTCTCCAACTGGCCGCCCTGCAGGGCACGTCCACCTGCGAAAACGGCAATTCATCAACGGTTCACCCCGAGTCGCATACATTTTGACCCTCCAAATGCCGACCGGACAAGCCCCAGGCACCATGTCCACGCTTGACTGCGCCTGCCACAGCGATTTCAGAAAGGCTGAGCGTGGCCAAGAGCAGCCTTCTGGAAAAGCGTGACCTCGGACCCCAGAATTCGCCCACAATGCCACCTCAGAGAGAGATGCTAGGGAAGGAAGACGACACCCGTGTGCGCCTCCGGGAGCTGGGCTTTTGCGGGGGGAGAGCTAGTCCGGTCAGGGAACGGCCACTCCATAATACATATTAGAAGCTCCCTTCAACAAGGTGGATCTGCACCAGCTTGGAGGAGACTGTGTCAAATCGCCCTCAAGTTGTACGAGATCGAGCTCAGCGTTCAGCTCTACCTGCAACCATGGCACCCATTTCTGCAAATCCGTTGAAGTTGGATGTGAGCAGTCACAGAAAATGTCTCACCATCTGCTTCTTTATCACCATGGGCACCTTCCAATACGGCCTTGATTATGCCTTGGTTGGTGGATTCTTGTCGTCAGTATTACACGCTCTGTGACCGTGCAGGATGAGATGATTGATTCAACTCGAACCACAGCATGCCCGGATTCCTGGAGGTCTATGGCTATTACTCGCCAGAACTCAAGAAGTGGAATATCGATGTGAGTCCTCTCCACCCGATTGCAATTTGTTGGAACCGAATTCCATCGCGCTCTTACATTATTGATGCTGATACGACGCGTCTGCGCAGCCGACTGTCCAACAATTGATTTCATCCCTTATGACTATTGGCACTTTTGTCTCTTCGCTCTTGGTTGGCCCTCTCAGCAGCAAATTTGGTCGCAAGCACGGTCTCTGGGCTGCAGCCACTCTGAATGCCATCTCGACCGCTATTATGCTCGGCACTAAAAGCGTCGCCGCACTCTACGTCGCTCGTTTGATCCTTGGTATGAGGTCCTCCATTCTGATGGCCTGTAGGGTCCCACTAATCATGGATTCTAGGTGTATCCGTCGGCTGGTTCTTGACCTTTTCCCAGTTGTATGTTCACGAGGTAGCGCCAGCTCACCTTCGTGGTGTTGTCTTTGCTTTCTACCAAATAATGCTGTCCGTCGGTTCGATCGTCGGCGCTAGTGTAGACTTTGGAACACATCTTATGGTGACCAGGAGGGCATACCAGATTCCCTTGGCAATATTTTACGTCGCTCCTACCATACAGTCAATCATGATGATTTTCTTCCCAGAAAGTCCCAGATGGCTTATGGTCCAAGGGAAAGACGAGGATGCGGAGAAGTCATTGCGGCGACTGCGAAATCACAACATCGACGAGCACGAATTTCAGGCCGAGTTGAATGAAATCCGAGCGTCCACCAGAGAACAGGTCGAATCAAACAAGAAATGGTTGTTCCTTGAGATGTGGAACCACAAGAACCTTAGACGGACACTTCTCTGTCTTGCCATAGTCACGTACCATTCAGCTAATGGTAAGTCACCAATGAATGATTTTTTGTCGCCGGGAGACTGACGTTGAATCCTATACAGGTTCCTCCTGGGTGAACATCTATACTACTTTCTTCCTCCAGACTGCTGGCGTCGAAAATGTTTTTGCAATGTCCATCATGGTTACTTGTATTGGTCTCATTGGTGTTCTCAGTAGTTTGGGATTCACGCGGTACGTCAACAGACGCACTGTTATGATTATTGGTTGCGCCGGATGTGCGCTCTCCCAATTGTCCATGGCAATTGCTTGGACCGTCGTCCCGGGCACCAAAGTTGCAGGAAGATGCGTGGTTGCGTTTATCTCAATCTTCACCTGGTTCTACGTTGCATATTGTAAGTTGCAGATTTTCCGCTGCATTCGAAATATTCGGGCTAACCAATTGCTCCTTCATAGCCCCAACAGCTTGGCTTGTAGGTGGCGAGATACCGAATAACCAGCTCCGACCCATCACCTACGGATTCGCCACAGCACTCAACTTCCTTGGCAACTGGTTAGGTACATACACTGCACCATACTTTATCAACCCCGCAGATCTGAACTGGAGCGCCAAGTACGGTTATATCTGGTTTGGTACCAACACTTTGCTCGTGATCTTCACTATCTTCTTTGTCCCTGAAACACGTGATAGAACTCTCGAAGAGATTCACGAGATGTTCGAGAATAAGGTTCCCACTCATAAGTTCAAGACTTATGTCTGCACGGGTGTCGAGACTTATGCTGCCCAGGGTGCAGCGAAGGCGGATATTCTAACTGAGAAGCCGGAAGTGGAGCACCTCGATCATAAAGTGGATGAGAAAGTGTAAAATAAGCGATTGAAGGATTGGGGCAATCCAGTCATGAGCACTGCAGTTGTCTCTTTTCTTATTTTGTTCTACTTTTGTAAACGGTTCTATTTGCAAAGCCTTAGTTTACCTCTCCTTGACATCACGTTGTCTGGCAAGTTGTGGCTTGGGACTGCTACTCAGAGACTTCAATAACCACCCTTAGTTGAATCTGGAATGCCAGCTCCATTATTATCTTGCCTATGTGATGTGTGATCCTCCTTCACTGACAGACATCATATATTCACTATTTTTGGTGATTGTACAACGGCTTTTTAAACCAGAGTTGAAGTTGCAATTAAAGACAATTATACATTCGTATAGGGAACAGCTGTTGCTGAGAATCATCAGCATCACAAACGAAATCTTCCAATCCATCATTAAAACCATCTATTTCAGTGGACCATTGGAGTGAATAATAACTGTACCGGTTGTAACGCTTTACATCTGCTTGACCAGTAGAGATTGCGGGGCCCTGCAATAGCGAGATGTTGGCGTATGCTAGTTTCATCACGTTTTGAAAGTTAGGGAGCAAGATTTGTGCTGTATCTTCAGGAACAATACTCCAAAGGAAAGCAACAACTTCCCTTGCCCTGCATTCTTATCTGGAGCTCCTGGATCAGCTGGCATATGCACTCCAGTAACTCCAATGCCCCCAGTGGGACGAGTGATCTTGATACACTGCTCAAGGACAATCGTGGGATCTTCAGTCTTGCCATCGCTGCTTTGTTCGTCGCATCCTACCGCGTCCACGCTCCTGTCACCATGCCGCCATTGTGCTTGGTAATTGCCTGGACCGCATCCTCCTTAGTCTTGTCAATGGCAATACATCCAATTTTCTTGGCCATCTCAAGCCGCTAGGCACGTGGTCAACGAGGTAGACTCTCGAAGCACTTTGGAGAATGGCTGAATAAGCCAAGAGTAGTCCCACCGGGCCGCCCCCAAAGACGGCAATAGACTCACCCGGCTTGAAGCCTGAGAGAACGACTCCATGCCAGCCGGTTGGGAAAACATCCGCCAACATGACAAAATCTGCCTCATGCTGTTCCTGGTGGTAGAGTGAGACAACTGAAGTCGGCGAAGGGGACGCGGAGGTACTGAGCCTGCCTGCCTTCATATGGACCCATCATCACATAGCCATATGCCCCACCTGTGTTTCCTCTTTGATTTAGGAAAGACGAAATTAGCTTGATATTGCCTCTCCAAGAGTCCAGCTACAGGCGAGAATGAAGTATAGGGGATGAGCATGTCTTACGGGTTTACTCCAGTACAGAATCCCGTCTTTCCTTCCTCGCAGTTGCGGCAGCGTCCATCTGCAACATTGAATGGAAGCACCACGCGGTCTCCCTTTTTAACTCGAGACACGCCAGTGCGTGTCTCTACCACAATCCCCATGTTCTCATGGCCTATTATATAAGTGGCTGTCAGATGCTAGTCATAAAAGTAAATGAGGAGAGCAGAAAACTAACCAAATCGCATGCCGGGGCCTGCAGCTGATCTACCTTCATACATATGGAGGTCCGATCCACAGATAGCTGTGGTGGTAAATTTGATGACTGCATCCTCTGGGTGCTCGATCTTTGGAATTGGGAAGGTTTCAATGGCCACCTCGAAGGCTCCTAGAAGCAATCACACAAGTGAATCTCAAGGACCGAATTTACTGTTATACTTATGTCGATTGGGATTCTCCATACCTTTGTAAACCATAGCTTTCATAGTGCCCGTGGCCGCTTCTGTCTGAGTGGTTACCATTTTGAAAGTCTTTTCTTTTCTGGAGACTAGTTCCTGGTTTCAGATTTCTAGACTTAATTAGCTGAAGCTATAAGGTCTCATTATCTGAAGGGAGTCTCTCAAGGTTGTTCAAATAAATAAACATTCTTCTACAGCAAAGGTGATGAGATATTGGGTGATTCTAGAGCTATGAGCTCATCCCCTTCCGGCTCGTCCCCAAGTTTCGGCGATAACACAAATTAGCTTTACGTTATCTCACGCATGAGCAAAACATTATAGGCTGGATATCGAGACTGTGAAATTTGTTTGGACTATGAGTAGTTCCACCTGGAGAATTATTTGATGCGACAACTCAATGCTCCGATGGTACAAGAGCGAGGTAGGACCGAGTTAGGCGCTACCATACTAGGCTTATGCGAACCTTGAGACTACGGGTTTAAGTTAGACCTGCATGTGCTCACCGGAAAATAAGTTTAACGTTCATACAGGGGGAAAGCACGCATTGTAATTAACCTTATTCTAAAACTTCTAAGTAGATACATAGGCCTCGGGTATTGGTTCCAGAACATATGGTTTGCGCACATACACATAGGATTATCTACCTCGGACACTGCCTCTCCCTCATGATCAAGCACATTACCAGCCGCTTAACACCTTCAATTCAAGTCTCATGCCGTTCTTCGGCTTTGCAGTGACCACGCCTGCCGGGGTTGGTTCTTCTTCGCCATCCAAGAGGTTCATCTCAAAGCATCCGCAAAAGACAGCCACAAGAGCCTTAAGTTCAGCCTTAGCGAATTTCTCTCCAATACAACTCCTCGGACCATGTAAGAAGGTCAAGATCGCGTAGTTGCTATCGACACCTCCGGAGTTGTTAGCTCTGCCATCTTCATCGATCCATCTCTGCGGAACGAACTGGTCCGCATCGGCACCCCACAAGGTTGGAGATCGGTTAATGGCCCAAGGAGACATATACACACGTGTTCCAGAAGGAACAGGTATGCCACTAATCGAAGTATCTCGAGCGGCGATGCGGATTGTCGCAGGAACAGGCGGATAGAGACGTAGCACCTCACTGCATACACCATGCAATAATGGAAGCGACTCGAGAACTCGAGAAAGATCGAAATCTGCATCCAAGGTAGCCCTTGGCGAGGGCAATGCTGCGCGGATTTCATCCCGAAGCTTTGCTTGAATGTCAGGGTGTTTAGCCAAAAGATAGGTTGCCCAGGTAAATGCAGAAGAGGTAGTCTCGTGGCTAGTAGACAAGCTGTTAGCAAAAGTATGTATCCCTTATGAATTAATGTATGGACTCACCCAGCAGCCAGGAAAGTAAGGAGCTGATCTATCAGTTGACTGTCATCAAAGTTATTGGACTTGATTAAGAGAGATAAAATGTCAATGTGTTCTTCTGGCTGGACTTTAACCGAGCTCTTCTTATCATTTACAAGCTGACCACAGATGCTTCGTAGTTTAGTCGTGGTCTCTTTCAAGACTCTGTTCAGTCTCAGAGGAAGCATCGCAACAAAGCGCCTAGTAAGCATCACGTTCAGTCCGAAGTACACAGCTTTCCCTGTGGTTGGTTCTAGTAATGTCTCGTAGTTTCTGGTCAGGTCGTCATTAGCATTATGAAGCGAATTGAATTGACGCCCAAGACCAGCAACGCCGATGATATCCATCGTGACCTTGTTTGCCCAGTGATTAATCTCTACTACAGCCTGGGCACTCGCCGGTTGGGAGTGACCGTCCTTTTCTTTAACGTCATCTTTGAAAGGTGTCGGATTCTCGTGAACTTCAGCGGCAACGCAGTGCATCAACTCGATTGCCTTTGACCAGAAAGTAGGATAGAGTTCCTTAATGTGGCGGAAGCTAAATGCCGGCATGAGATGTTTGCGCTGGAATTTATGCTCGTCACCCTCGACCAGGATCAATCCATCGCCCAGGACCAAACGAAGGAACTTGCGTAACTGGGTCGGTTTGTGGAAATCATAACTCTTATGCACCAGGACCTCTGCAAGGGGCTGAGGATGTGCGAGCAAGAGCAGCTCTCCACCGAAGATCCCGTGGAGCCGGATGATGTCTTCGTTGGGCAATTCTTTCAGCATTCGGAGGAACTGCGCGCCCTGCGGCCTCGTGAATATCACTCGACCATGACCGAGTATTGGGACGTAACCCTTTAAATATGCGTTAGAACACCCTTCAGATTGCGTGTGTCAGAGGCTTTTGGGCATGCGATTTTACCTTTGGTGATTTAAGGTGTCGCAGAGGACTGAGAAACACAGGGTATATAAACACATTCCAGATCATCCAGAGAGAGAAATTAACGCCAATTAAAGCGAGAAGGACCAGCCTCGATCGCTCTTTTGGGACATATTCCGGGTATAAAGATCCAGCCAGCAGGTAGATGCTCACACAAACCAGGCTTGAGAGCCAGGGTGAGGGAAATCCTTTTGCCATTTCGAGTCGTCTGTTCGCGGAATTTGAGTAACTACCACATAATGTGTAGACACATCGGCCCGAGAAGTCGCAAAGGGCGAACTCTTATATAAATGACGTTCGCAACAATAAAAGTAGGTTGACGCGTTTGAACTGGGTTCTGCCTAGCGGGCCTCGGTCATTGGTTTGGTCACAAGCAAAATTCACTTTACGCTTCTAGTCCGTCCGTCCTTTCGGTGTGACACGTGACACAGAGCTTGAGATCGGCACCTTAGGAAGACACTAAGCATCCGAAAGTGTCCGGATTAGAGCTTGTACTTCAAGATCCAATCCCATTTCATTACTCGAACGGAGATTCGGATTGTGGCAATAAAATGGCATCGTATACACCTATATGTGGGCATGTGCACGTGCATTCAATTGGATCCAAAGTACCTGTTAGAGTGGTAGAATGCATGCCTATGTGCGAACTCACGTGGAACACTGCCTGATGCTCTTATGAAATCAGGGTAATTAGTTTCTCATGGTTGCTTAAATTTGCAAGATGCATAAACTTCCGCATGAAATGTGATTAATTTAAGCAGAGCGAATTGACTCTTAGCCTATTGATTTATGCATCTTTCTTGGACAGGTCGTGCAATGGCCAATGTTATATGATGTTTGACCAACTCGGACATAAGTCCATTTCCTACGGAGATTTTCTCTGTTTCCGCGTTTGCTTTGCTACCCTAGAGCCTTTGAGGACGTAGTCCATCTCGAGACAGTCAGGGAAAGAGATTGCCGAGATGACGCCGAGCTCGTAAGATGGTCGCCGAACTCGTGGGGTCACCATTTCATAGAGAGCTAAAACTGACCACTAGAATAATGGGCGGCTGTATAACTAATCATCTAGATCAACGCCTATATAACCAGTGAATCTACCTGGGCTCATATTCTGCTAAGTTCACTTTATTCTGGAATATACGTGAAAGCCGTGTCTCTCATGGCTGAAGCTCCTAAACCTAATCCTTCGAAGGGTCGTCTGATATCTCATTTTGAAGATAGGTACGTGTATAAAGATGCCTCTAATGGACATGTAACTAAGGGTGGGCAGGAACCGAGACAAGCAGAGTCAAGGATGGAGCGAACTGTGGGAGTCAGACGAGAGTGATCTCTGGGATCGGGGAAAGCCTTCTCCAGCGCTGATTGACTTTATCGAGTCAGATAAAACAATAATACACAAGAGAAGTAATCATCGTTTAAGAGCACTTGTGCCTGTATGAGCGGATATGTTCATTCCCCGGCAGTATTGTTTTCTTACTCTTCAATTTAGGGTTGTGGAAAAGGATACGATGTCGTAATGTTAGCGCTTCATGGATTCGACGCCTTCGGCCTAGAAGTTTCGCAGAAAGCCGTGGACACTGCAAATGAATATGCCGAAAGGCAACTTTCACAGCCATCTGCATATAATTTTTCCGAAAATCATTCACGTACACAAGATGGCGCGCGGGGAAACGTGAAATTCATCTGTGGGGATTTCTTCCAGAGAGATTGGGAGGAGCAGTGTCAATCCGAGGGTGAGCGAGGATTCGATATTATATATGACTATACTGTAAGTGTAAGTGTAACTCTTGAGTACGAGCTTGGTGCTTATTACACACTTCCAGTTCTTATGCGCTCTCCTACCAGAGATGCGTAAGGATTGGGCTCGTCGAATGCAAGAACTGCTTTCACCATCAGGGAGTTTGATTTGCCTTGAGTTTCCTCTTTATAAAGATCTAAAGGCCACAGGACCACCATGGAGCCTCAAAGGTGTTCACTGGAATCTCCTGGCTGAAGGTGGCGATGGAATTATTAGCACTTTGGAAGAAAAGGCGGATCCATCGGTGTCCAAAGGTCAATTTCAGAGAGTCGTTTACGTTAAACCTGAAAGGACCTACAAAGTTGGGCAAGGTTCTGATATGCTGAGTGTATGGTCATTCAGACAAACAACGAAAGTATAGATACTTATGGGTAAGGTGGACAAAGTTGCAATCGCCACTGTACAATCAGGCGACCACCGAACCTTTTGTTCTTGAAGCACTTGTTATGAGCATTTTGGAATGTATAACTGCTTTAAATCATTATTTTTGTATTTTCCACGCAGGGTTAACATGGCTTCGTGTTCTCAAATCCTCAATATCCTCGCTGTGTGACATGTATCCTTGCAAAGCCTGAGTATCTACTCCGGCACTATCAATCCAACGCTTCTCCAATAGTCGCACCTGAATCCTCTTCCAGCTTCCCACGTATAAGCATTAACCAGCGAGAAGTCGTTCTGTAATCCTGGATCCTCAAATTGGGTCACGTTATGGCCCCCGATGCTGGATACACTGTACGGTACGCCGCCGGTCTCATTCAGGTTTAGCATCTTAGGATTATAGATATCGAAAGTGGGCCACGTTGCTGCGGGATTAGGAGAAGTAGAATTTGAGCTTGCACCATTGGCTATAGACGAAGAGATGGAAGGATTTGACTTCGTCACGAAGTTGCCCCAGATATCTATGATTTACTGTTAGAAGAGAATACATTTTAAAGGTATAGGATAAATTATATCGGTTTAGGAATTTCGTACTCATGAATGCTAACTCGAAATCTGGACCCTGATTCAAGGCAGCGGGACCGAAATATCCGGTTACGTCTGCACCGTGAGTGGCGACGGGGACACTATACTGATACTTCCAACTTTGTCTACCATAGTCACTGAAGGCTTCTGCTAACCAGTAACTGGGACAAATGAAGGTGGTCTCAGCATAGATGTTGTCAGCGCGTTGTTGTTGTCCAGATCCAACTTGGGATTCATTTAGTGCTGTTGGACCGGAGTCGCCCGTAGTAGCAAAAAGTGGAGTAGAGGGATCCACGGATGCATTGGTGGAAGGATAATAGAGCAGAAGCTTGGCAATATCATTGTTGGAGAAGTTAGGAAATGTGAGTTGAAGCCAGGCAAGGAGATCATCTTCCGTTTCGATATTCTGCGGTGTGAAAGGGGCACCCTCATTCGCATTGTTCTGCAACCCTTTGTTAATTGGTGCATTTAGAAGCGTATACAGGTACAAATATGTAGTACTTACTCCAGAAAGCAAATTGACACCGTTTACCTTCTTTTGTAGAAGTTGCTGACTGGGAAGCTGCGCAAGGAAAGTACCGTCCGTCACGGGAAGGAAGCCCCATGTGCCATAGATACCGGAGGCTGAGATATTGAAGCTTGCACGTTGTAGAGTTTCAGTAGTCTGATTCAAAAGACAGGAGAATATTGATGGATAAGTATTATTGACGCCTCCATAAGCGGTGACCGGTGGACAGCCGGCTAGGGTTGCGAATGCGTAGTAAGACTGGGAAGGCTCGAAGTCCTTGTAACCGTACTGCAAGGGCAGGTATGGGGAGGCCACAATTGCCTTCGCCGTAGTGTTAGTGTGTCTACTGGTGAATTAGTGTACGGTAAATGGACTCACGTTTCTGAAAAGACTGGTCCCCAGGCTCCCACCGTATGAGAGAGTGTGGCACATAACGCTTCCACCACCTGCAGATTCTCCAGAAATTGTCACTTGAGTAGGATCTCCCCCGAACTGGCTGATGTATGCTTGAACCCATTGTAGCGCAAAATGTTGGTCTAGCAGGCCAGCATTTACGACACCTCTGCGGAAGACTTCGTCGGATGCTAAGAAGCCGAAAGCTCCCAGCTATATTATCTTGTCAAAAACTTGTTTATCAGTTCCTTAAGGATTATACAGCTTACCCGATATTGTATGCTGACGCCAACGAACCCATAATTATTAGCTTTGATAATTGCACTCAGGTCCTCTCTGCCATTTCCACCTCCGTAACCGCCTCCATGTATCCAGACTAGTACGGGGAGCTTGCTATCTCCAGTAGCATTGGCAGGGCTGTAGACATTCAAATAGAGACAATCTTCAGTGGAATAGTCTGCAGTATCATTGATTGGGTGAGCACTTGAGTCCGGACTTTGGGGACAAAATGGAGCGTAGCTATTTGCCTGGATTGGAGACGAGCGGTTGGTGATAGGAGGCTGAGGAGCTTGCCAGCGGAGAGAGCCCACAGGAGGGGCGGCGAAACGAATCCTATCCGATATTGTTAGCGCAGGAGGAAAATATCATTCGGCGAAGTTACTATGAGAGAGTAATAAGATTTAATTGAATATTTCAATTACCCTTTCCATGAATTGATTTTGGTGGTAGCATTGTTTGCACCAACATAGACCGAATATCCTAAATCCACCTCGAGAGAGCTATTACTATTCTGAGATGTCCTCTTGGTCAATGCTTCCTCGAAGGGATTGTCCCTTGGGGAAAACGGTACCGCAGCAACGAGCTGCACCACGGCCAGGGCCGCGGTAAAATGGCAGATATATTTCATAATTGGCTGATCAGTCCTGAGATCCCTATTCAAGGATGTTCCGCCCTAATATATCCAGCGAATCAAGGATTATTGATCCGAAACAGATCTTCAACATCAGTGGCAGGGCGGAGTATATATACCCGAATGTTTTTGAAGCTTGCCATACACCTAGCTGTCTGCAGACACAGCTTCCTCTGGTCCGGAGCTCCATTTAAGATCGAGAGCTAATTAACGCCTGGGAGCTTTACTTATTTCCGAGCTCGCCGTAACATTTTGTACAGAGTCGTCAGCTTCTGCATATTCCTGACCACTCAGCAGCCTGGTAACAGGGGATTTGGTCAAGAGAAGGAGTGACTAGAGTCATATGAGTGGTCTCCTGAGTGGTACATCTTCATATCACTGGTTCTAATCTATTAACTCTGTGAAGGGTATGCCGCATACCCGGCCTGCCAACTTTCAATGATGATGCAACTTGAGCATCAAAAGCTACCATTGCCAGTAGAAGCTTTTGCTATTGGAGGTTTCAAGGTGCTTATGCCACGCCGCTACGAAACCCCGCTCCGTGCCCCGCACAGCCCTCGACAGCACCTCGCCCAAAATACCTCCTTTCACACGTCGAGGGATAGAGGCTGGAGCTGATCCTTGCAGCCAGTACGTCACTTAACAGGAACAGTAAGTGTCCCTAATCTGGATGCGTTATCACAGTCCCTGCTGTTCCACTCACCGGTTGAGATCAACGCAGGTTGTCCAGGCTGAAATGCTCACCAGTTGATGATCCCTGTAAAAGCTCGTTTAGAACGGATATCGCTGTGCTGTAACGGCTCTTCTAGACAAATTCAAGCCAATGAATTCGAATTAATATATAATATAAATGACACGGACTGATTCTGTCTGTAAGATCGCCCTATTTGGAGTTGTAGAAATTCTCGGAGCATCACCTCAGCCTCCTGCCGCTTGGTGGCTGGTATCGGACAAGCCCCCAGAGTAAATGCAAGACAAATCATCAGAGCGGGGATATAAACCTCGACCTGCCAAGCTCTACTTATACGTATCTAGCCTGGCTCAATGCATCTCGTACTTTTTATTTTCCGCCTCTCAACAGATACAACGATCCATTTTACCGAAGGAAATGGGGTGACTTGAATTTGTCCCGCGATATCGCAGCACGGCGGGATACAACCCGATTAATAATTGTTTTCGGATGCATGTCGGATTCACCCCAGTCGTGTGTATGCCGCCTTCCCGGACCAAGGAGTCCGGCAGGTGGCAGAGATCTTTTGGAATCGTGAACGGCTCGTTGGCATTACTCTCGGTGATGACGTTCAATTCGACAGTGGCGATTTGAATACTCCCAGAGCTTTTGTCCCTTCTAACGTTGCTCTTTGTGTTGCAAAAATGCATAAAAGAGTGTGATCAACCGCCAAAGTAAGTCCGCAGATAGCCTCAATTGACAAAAATGAGCTGGTTGTGCTGATTAGCACTTTAGAGAAAGTCAGTTACTATGTCCCAGGATCCTCAACAGCTAAGGTTGTTTCATATATTCTACAAACACGATAATGCCTATAATCATCAGGACTGACGGCATTTAATGGGAAGTCTTCTAGTCAGTCTTAGTACATTGATCTGTCTTCTTCAAATATAGGCAAGTGTACCGAGTAATGAAGTAGATGAATCAAAGGGGGTTAGGGAAGAGAGTTAACGGGTTATTCTTGAAAATGTAAGTAAGCCTCCTCCTTTATACGGATGTCCAAAACTCGTATCGAAGTACCAGAACATAGAAGATTGAGCATCTGTTCGGCCGTCTGGGTTAATTATTAATTATCACTTGCCATGATGGAAAATCTTTAAACTAGGTCAATATCTTCGTCCGAGAATTTCGGAGGAAAGACTTGAAAAAGGAATTCGTCACACAAAGCATTCCCAAAACAGTTGGATTTGAGAATCAAGCTTACATAATTAGAAATAAAAGAGGGAACAACAAACCGCATTCAATGCTTCCACTGCTGCCTTGCGGCGGGTGGTGCTCGTCTACCGAACCGGAAAAGCAATCTCAAGTATCGGATTCAACGCGTCTACAAGTTTCTCTGAGAACAGACTCTAGATCATACTTACAGATGCATATTTTCATGATATGTTCAAGCAAATATCGATTACACATATATGTGGTTTTCCATAATACCATATTATGAACCTTTCTGGTTGTGCTGGTACAATCTACAAGCAGGAACGTAATTTGTTCCCCCCCCAAATTGGCAATTCTTTGAACCGCAATTACCATCCAATTTATTTTTCACCCATGAATATGCTAATACCGAAAGTCAATTATTACTCCAGGAAGGAAGAGTTAGTTGCGTTAGTTGCGTTGTAAATTGGTTAAAAATGAGCTAATTATCTAGATAATTTCCATTTGTAATGGTCAGTTCTATACATCTATTTAATACGCATGAGACCCTCCACTGAAAAGATAATGATACCTTTCGTACATAACTTCCTATCATGTTGACATGATCTCAGAGTAGCCATTCACCACTAAAGGTGCAAAAAGGCACCAAGGAAGCAAACGAAGGCCGGGATATCCGTAGTAAATGTGCGAATGGCATGAATCTTTAGCCAGGTCATCAGGTCATCCTTAGGATTTGAGGGGCCATCGACAATCCTTTTAATTACTGGCGCAATCTATAAGCCCGGTCAGAAAAGTTAAACAGATCTTCTAAAGACGTGGCCTTACTGTTGGAACAAAGATGAAGTGTCCAGCTGCTAGGATGGTTCCCCAGCCGTAGAAAAGTCTCGCGCCTCCAGCAGTGTTCTTCCAACCCAAGTACCCGCCAATGGTGCTCGTGAGCCCAAGGCCGATTACCCCAGGGAGACTATAATTAAAGAAGCCCTTAAACCATGTGGAGACGGATTTATCTTCAATCGACGGTTGGAGGAATGGAAGGAGCGTCCAGACTTCCGACACGGCAAACATGGTAGACGCGGTCGTTGTGAGGACAGGAAGTAGCCGGAGGCTGGCGACTTTCATAGCTTCGCGCTTCGCGCTGTAGATATCACCCATTGTTCCTAATAACGAGTTAATAACACCAAGACGTGGTAGGTGGATTTAATGGTCCGGCAATATTTCAGGTCCTACTGGGGAGTTCATGTTTACATCTTCGAGTGGAACCGCGATCGGCGTCAGTTGCGGGTCACGGGCTGCGCAATAAGCGAACCGACAGATCTTATGGGTACTGTAACCGCCGTGGCAGCTGGCGATGCTGCTTTAAAACCGCTAAGTTTGATCTCTCTATACGAGAAACGGCAAATCGTGGTATTTTTGGCAAGATATCAGTTTATTTAGTCTAAGTAATATATTGTCATAGTGAAAGCAACCCGTCTCTGCCTCAGTTCTAGCAGCTACATAACAGGTATGAAACCGCTATTTACTCCACATTGAGTGGTTTTCTGCCGTAGACTACGATTCTAAAGATTGAATTAGCAAGATATCCTTCAACTTTGGCTGCCGTGTGGAAAAATAAATCTTACATGGGCAGATACGCATGGATGGCAGGATTTCTGACATCCTCTTTGACCTTTTCCAGAAATGGCCGTATTTCATCAGGTGTCCAACCCATCATCTGCATCACCTTCAAGCTGATGCCTTCGATTCCGCGCAGGAAATCTGCCTGACAATACCGGGCCACCAGCTTGAAGTAGTCTCCCTTAGGCCAGGTATTCATCGGCCAGTAAAAATGTCTTTCAACGACATCCTCGAATCCGATCTCTTCCATCCAACGCTTGTAGTTCCATGCATTAGTCCATGGCCGGCCGGACTTTGCAGCGCCGGCAACCACGATCTCATTCCACTTGTAAATGGCAGAATCAACAGGTGGCTCACCAATATAACTAACAGGAAAAGCACCGTCTTGTATTTCGAGGTAACCGCCCGGGGCGAGGGACTTGTATGCCTGCTGTAGAACGGATGCGGGATCTTTAAAACATGAAAGCAATGCACGGCCATGGATGTAGTCAAACTTTTCAGCAAAAACCCACTCATCCTCGGCATCATCGATCTCAAATCGACAGTTTGTTGGTACATATAAGGGCTGTATGGCGCTCAGATCTGTCCCCAAGACTCGAGCTGATGGATATTCCTGGGCGAAATCGATGGCCCAAACACCGGTACCGGTAGCAATGTCTAACACTTCCTGGGGATTTTTGAGCGGAGCGAGATGCAGCTTACCACCCAAAGTTACGCCAAAGAGTGCATGCTGCAGGTCCAGTCGATCCTGTTCTTCCTTGTCATTGGGCAACGGGTATTTGCCTTGCTTGTAGCGATGATAGGTGCGGCCATTTTCTTCGACGTGGTCGTAGATACTGGATCGCACGGAAGAAGAGGTAGTACTGTTCACATGTTAGTCGGAAGCTCAGTGACACATCCAATTCTAGTCGCGCAGGCTTCTCACGCAATACTGACTCCGCTAATGGCCGAGTCTCTATCGCCCTGCTGCCGTTAAAATCAGAGACAGTTCCCAAGTCTTCGTCAAAACTCACCGAGATACTCTCAGTATCAACAGATGGGGTCGCTGGTGCGCTACCGGATCCCCAGCTCACGAGGGGAGCTAGCACGGGGCCATCCGGACCTCGTTCTGGGTTCTCGGCGCCTACGCCCACATTTGCCGTCTCAGATTCACTCATATCAGCGACTTCTATCAGATAAACCCGGTGTACACAACGCGTGATCGAGATACGTACCGAATGCTGAATTAATGTAACGATGAATCGTGAGACTTCAACTACCCCACATTCGCGGAAGATGGGACACGTGTGGGATGTGTTGCTCCCCAACGTGGTTAGGATTTCAAGCCTTGCATGTGTTGGTTTTTGTTGGAACTAGGATAGATACTCCAGGCGAACCTGTCGGCGTTTTGATTTTAGCCTTTGCCAGACCGGCTTATTAAGGAGAACGCAACACAAAACCACTAAGGAAGTTCTACTGGGAAGGTAATTCCGTGAACATTGGCATGCTTGTATTCACGAGATGGTACTTTACCATTTAGAGTCAATATAATTGAACCACGGCTCTAACCGGAACAGTTCGACGAGAAGGTATGTATCGACAAAGCTTTGATATGACTGCAGGAGATAGTTGATTCGATATGAGAATTAGCATCATCGCATCATAGTTGATCTGTGTCATCCGGTCATGCTCCGAACCAGCGAATTGACCAAATCAACTTATCCTTCCTCTCTATATCCCTGTACCCTAGTTCCCCTCCCATCCATGACTCGCCTTGTTCTTATTCTCGTAGCTATTTGAGAATCACAGCTACTTTTAGGACCGCCTGGACAATTAATGCCTGTTAGATGTGAGACCCAGTTCAAACGATTCAAAATCGATCCCACCAGCGCAAAAAAGAAGCCTTTCCTGTGCCACTGAAGAGCGGATAAACTTCAAGCGATCTTGTAAAAAAGCAGTTGGAATTATTGAAAATTACTGCATCATGAAAATATAATTGTCGACCAGTTAAACTGATACAGCCAACTCCACTAGTTCGATGTNGTGACTATATCAAATTAGTTCCAATACATTGAATTGTATTGTTAATTGTATTGTTACGGCAATATAGAGCCTGGGCAGAAAAATGGATTCAATACTGCTTATTAGGGGCAGATGCGCAAGCATTTGAGTCAAATACTATAAGGAGACAATTTCAATTCCCAACAGTAGAAAAGGTATGATTATCACGCCAACCGAGCTTGCCAAAGACGTGTGTGGCAGTGACGCTCAATAAGCTACTTCTTTTGGATTTCGTAAATGCCAAAGCGGTTCCCTTCAATATCACTGAAGTACTGGTAGTTTCCGTGGTCGCTCTCAGCCGTCTTTTCTCCGATGGCTTTACCACCAGCCTTTTCGATTCTTCTGGCAGTCTGCCGCATGTTCATTGAGCATGTGTCCAATCGATCAATGTGCACCCAGGGCAACTCACAGTTTCGATGTCATCCACCATGTAATACACTGTACTCCCGACACCCATGTCCTGCTGATTCTTCTTGCACTCAGGACCGACTTTGCTAATGCCGCCACCTAAGTCTAGATAGGGGAATAGTCGTATTAGCCAGCCAAATCACCAAGAGTATTATCTACGAACAAGATGCAGGGCGAGTGCTGGGAGATATGGAACATACTAGAGCCTTCATAAAAGGATAGAGGGGCCACTCCCTTGGCGGTATGCTCTCTGAATTTCCAGTTCGGGAAGATTGAACTGTAGAATTTCTTGGTTCCATTAGCTCTGAGTTCGATTATAGTGGTACCAACACATACCTTGGCAGCATCAACGTCAACGGCAGGAATCTCAATCCAGCATGGGGTGCCCTCTGGGGGAGGCACCCACTTCTGCTGTGCTTCAGTCATGTTGAGGCAGGTGGCAAGACAAGTGAAGATAATTATTCTTTATGGATATCTTTTCCAATAGCCTTTTGATTGCAAGCTTATGGAAGATAGAAACAGCGCGGTCCCATAACCGTACTCTGGGAGCTTTATATACTTCCATCGCCAGCGGCCTCTCGTTCATATTCTCTGTTCCTCATCGACGATTCTCGCGCCACAAATCACTCATCACTCAGCTAGCAATCCTTCGCGCAATTCTCTCAGCAGATCCTAGCTGTCTATGGAAAGACATCGAGCCGTCTCGCAGACTTTGAGACAGAGAGGCCCGAGCTGTGGCACTCCACGCGTGAATCTGTTTCGCGGACGTGTAGGATCCCGAGCCTGAGCAGCAGCCCGCTCCAGGCTTCCATCTCAGGTGTGCGGGGTCGCAGCGGCCAACGCGAACCTGACGCGTGGTGGCGTGACTGGATTCACAGCTTCATTCGACTCTCCTCTTTGCTCAGTGGACTATTCCTGCTGGCCCGAGAAGGATAGAGAGTGCTTGTCTGTCCCCAAAGAGGATGCGGTTGATCTTGGCTGAGTGATCGCGGGTTCCGCTACGGCCGTAGCTAGCAGCCATTGAAGTAATATCCAGCAGGACATTCACAGCCATCCCCGTTCGTGTGCCGTGTTCCGAGCATGGGAGTTCAACGTGTACAGTTTGTGTGATATCTTCACTTCGCGTGGTTGGCTGTGTTGCGGGAAGTTTGGATTCATTGTAACCCAGTACCAGAACCCACAATCTGCTGGCTGCTGTTCGGGCTTCAAAGTGTCGCTTACGCACGATGCGCCCGTTTTCTCTCCACCTGGCACCGAACGAAGAAAAAAAACGTGACTCTGGCCTCGTGTTATTAGATCTTGCTCTTCTACCTGACATTCTAACCGGAAATGGATCTCCACGAGCTCGTCAGATCTTTTAACCTTCTCCAACGCTCTGCTAAGACGCCTTCTGGTCTAGTTGATAACCATTGGCACTTCGCTGTTCGTCATGTCAACTTTGCTCCGCGGGCTGATCTGCTTCACATTGTGAATCCAGGAAGTCGTTTCATCAAGGTCCAAGGCCCTGCTCAAATTCTGTCCATCCCGTCTGTTGATGAGCAGGCTGATATTCTCGTGCCTCTGCTTCTCAAGGCCTTCGTTATCCCCTCACATGCTGGAGCTCCGCCATTTGCGCCGTGGAGCTGGGGCACCGTAAACAAGGAATTAGCCACGGCTTTGGAAGGAAAGTTGAAGTCCGCAGGAGTGCGCGATGAACTGTGTAAAGTGAGTATTGACGACGAAGAGAAGGTTAAAATTGGATACGAATCATGGACGCAACTTGTTGGTACCTTGGCAGCGCAGGCTGAATCTGGATGCAGCAGTTGTGGAAAAAGCTCGGCAGCTCTTCCGCATCCACTTCTAGTTTGCGGTGGGTGCAAAAAGGCACGGTACTGCTCGAAGGATTGCCAAAAGCAAGATTGGAAGATCCACAAGGCGCTCTGCAAAATGCTGTCCAGCAGTACTTCCTCGTTGAGCCCTCTTGACTACTATCGGAAGATTGCACCATCCATGCCTCAAGCACAACAGCTTGCGACTGAGATTGGTCTTGACTTCACAAATCCAGGTGACCTAAAGTATATAACCTTATCCCCTTGACGCGTCTTCTTGTAATCATCCTGTTTTACTAATTATCTGGCAGCAAACCAATTCGACGACTTGTCGTGACAGGAAAAGATACACTGGAAAACATTCAGACCCTGGTTGGTATCAATGAACAAGACATTATAGAGGAACTACACCACGAAGTACGATTACAGATTCTCCTTGGTGCACCCAAAGGATCACCCATGTACGCATATGCTCTGATGGAAGGCCTTGATGAGAGTTGCCCTCCCTGGACTCCTAGAAAAGCTTCGGCAGAAGAGGAGAAAGAAGTCGAAGAAATCAGAAAAATACAGAAACTTGTTAAAGAATATGCAGGAGGAGGTCGTGCTCGTGATTTAAGTCATAACGAAACTACTGATATTCTCAAAAAGAGCTTCGGTGACCGTTGGGCTGAAATGGTGCCTCGGTATCAAGTAGCCGTTAACACCATGGATCAAGGAGTGGCTGTTCCGGAATGAAGTGAAACAAAGAGGTATAGATGTAATTATAAGCCTGGTGCAAACTTCAAATGTGTCACTGGCTCGGCAATAAGAATGCGGGACGCAGACAGAGAAGGAGAATTCGATGGAGCTTGTAGCTATATGAAAATCGAGAATTTCTATTTTCCACAAACCCAAATTAAAATTAATAGCAGGACCGTCACGAAGATGAAATAGTATACTGTAATTTCCAGTAAGGCCTAGAGGAACCATTACTACTTAGAGGTCTTAACAACCCGTTTCTACATATATACTATACAGACCGACGCTGTGCTTAAAGGCCGCAAACGAGTCTGTACGGTCTTTGATGAACCTAAGATTTATACCCACAATTCCAAAATCAACTGACGGATAACTAGGCCCAAACCCATCGTAATGCGGCAATAACTGCCGATTCGGATGAGTACTCTGCGGGGTGATTGGCAGACATATTTTCGATTCTGCCCAAGGAAGCTTTACTGGAGGTACAACGTTGTAAAGTGCTATTTGTCGCCGAAACTAAGAATGAGGCCTAGCTTCGAATCGGTCCGACAACGATCTTGACCCAAGCCTAACCTAAACAGTGCATAATTTTGCAGGTCACTAAGCTTATGTGAGTTCTTCGCTGGAGCTTGTTGCAACTTTAATGAAACCAAGGCCGTAAACCCGAATGGATGAAGCTGGAGCAGCTGTCATTTTGAAGTACTCTGTCTGCGGACGCGTGCTTGTTGGAACTTTGTCTGAAATGATGTTAAGGATGAGAAGTTTCGGAGGGGCAAATTCAGATACCGTTATGTGAGATTTGTCAAAATTATATGCCTCTTTACAGCCTCCCAGCAGCTATCAAATATACTACAATGAATAGTACTAAGTATGCAAACAGAGGTCAAAATACTGTATACATTTTGTAAATAGCAAAGAAATTTCGCGGTATCCTCCCAGAAGATGACCGCCTCAGTCTCGCATCATCCGCTGGTGGCGGGTAACTGCCACGTCGTAACACTTTGAGCATAGACTGGACCGGTCCATGTCTCTCCGCTCTTAAATGTGACTGTCACATCTACCTGATTGTTGAAATTATTCTGCAAGATCACGGTCCTGGAGCCGTCCGAGTTCAAGAACGCTGTTCCTTCAAATTTGCTTCCTCCTCCATAATCATAGCTGCCAGTGGTGGCAAGATTGATGGCTCCTCTGGGCACGAAACGAGAGAACTGACTCATGAGATAGTAGTCGAGAGTCAGACTGTATGTGCCTGCGCTGGTGTCAACTTCAAAGAGTCCACGGCAGGTGCTGCAGCCTCCAGACAAGTGGGGACCGTAGTTGGTGTCGCTGCCCATGGTCCAGGCAATGGCGCCGTAAGCCCAATTCTGCATTGGTCTAATGGGGAGTCAGTATATATTCAACACCAATAGCAGTGGTAACGGCTTCTCACCCCATTACAAAGTCTGCTGTGCTGTACCAGGTATTGGTTGGTGAAGTCCAGCATTCAGTCATATACTGGGCCACGTTTGGGTTTGAGTTGTGGAACGTGGTCAATGCAGACCAGTTGTTGTTTGTAGCATAACAGTGCCAGGCTACTGTGTTAACAAAATCGCTTGCGCCACTGAGGACAGTTTGCGGGTAGGATGGCACGTCTAAGCAGTCAGCTAGGGCGATGATGATTTTGGACAACTGCAACAATATGCTGACCTGTGTTGTGATCGTACGCCCAGATCTCTGTTGATAGACCTGCGCTCTGAAGGGCCGGTCCAACGTTGTTTTGAATCAGCTGTGCTGATTGATCCGCTGCTACATACATTGTAGGGTACCCAGCCTGGCTATTAAGTGGTTCATTCTGGATTGTGATAGCATCGACAGACACACCTCCAGCGGCGAAAGCTTGAATATACTTTACGAAGTACTGTGCAAATTGGCTTGCATATGCCGTGTTGAGGTTGTTATTGGTGGTTGTACCATCCATGACTCCATCAAGTTTCATCCACCCTGGAGGACTCCAAACTGAGCCCAGAAGCTTAATTGCGGAGTTGGCAGACTTGAATTTGCCGAGGACAGAAAGCATAGCTTCACCAGCTGGTTGGAGATCAAAGTTCGCAAGAGCGGTGTCAGTGCTATTTGAATACGAATATTCGATAGCTGAGAGATCGGATGCACCAATTGTGTGTCGAAGAAGATTAAATCCTGCTCCAGCATTGGTACTGGTTGTAAAGAGGTCATTGAGCAAAGATGCCTGTTGTGATGAACTCAAAGCGTTGAAGATGGAGACGGTAGCGTCCGTTACCGCCGCTATAAATGAATTCACATTAATACACTTGTTTCAAGGGGGTTTTCAATTCATTATGTAAATGCAAAATAAATCCGCATGATTTTTTGACTGACCTCCAAATCCGTCAATTGTCTGTTTATGTCCACTGCTCGTGTCATCTACTTGGAGGCTCCAAGTTGAACTGCCAGAACTACTACCACCTTTGATCGGCGCAGTGTACGAAGACAACTTGTAAACTTGATCCGATGAAGTGGCCCATGCTGCAGGTGTTGTAGCACCTAAAGCTCCGGAGGTAGAGACAAATGTAAGAATTGAACCACTGAAGACCGCAGAGTACTTCATCTTGACAATCTGTATATGAATATAGAGCAAGACTACAGTCACACAGATTTGGAGAATTGGGCACAATACATATACGTATATATATAGATTTTACGTGAATACGGAATGGGGCGCTTAACATTCATTTCGAAACATCAGTTACATACCCTTTGACAGACGCGGCTGCTACGTAGCTGTTGCTTATAATATTTGATCTTGCCGTTACAACAATACCGACGATCAGTCCACGAGGCATGTTTATCTACTGGGCGAACATCAGATGGGGCCGCAACAGTACCGAGAATTAATATATTTCAAAAAGTGTAATTCGTGGCCCTGGTCGAAAAATACCGTTCTGGCCATTTCTTGCCGGGCCTGATGCTACTTTCGGGGATTTTCCCCTTCTGCATGAAATTCTGAAATGCCGAATTCGTCTAAGTACACCCGCCCCTGGCGCTTGCGTTGTTTCATCCGACCTCAGAAGCTAACCCGCAAAAGCATCCCCTTCATTTATTCTAAACATAAACCTAGAGCTTGTCGCATCTGCCGTTCTTAGCAGGCGCTACGACTATATTTTGTTTGGTCCCGCGTAATGTCGGAAATCGAACTGTTAAGGGGGCTTAAATAATCGGGTTATCATTCTGAGACAGAAACCGAAACCGCGGGGCTGGATATTTCTTCCATTCCCAGAGGAGCTCGGCAACCGTTATAGAAATGTAGCTGTAAAAATTATCATTGACGAAAATCGATTGCTGCGTTGCTCTGTCAAGGGTTGGCTGTTTGTTAAGGAAAGCTTGCTATTGGAGTGGATTGGGATTTCTTGAGACCAGAGGATATTCATCTGCCTTACTACTGCAGGGTAAAATCGTCGGGCTTCACTTTAGTTTAAAATATGCTTCACGTACTTGCCGAAGATACCTCTTTCGTTCAACTAGGAGTGAGAGCTACGGATGGCAGCCGAATTAAAAGAGTCAATTTGACATCACTCTTAAACATCCAGAGGGTGGAGAGTCACATAGATTGCCTTTTGAAACAGGAAGATGAGCTCCCTCAACGATCAGCTTACAAAAAGTAATGCATTTACAAGTCAATAATATTCGTGTATAACTGCTAGAAATTAGTAATCGGGAGTTCCTTCGATTCCTGGATGAACCGTTCCTTGCCCACTTGATCTTTATCAAGAAACTGCCGGTGAGTTGTCTAGCCTACGATGAGTATTCGCAGGCAGTGGGGGGGCAGTAGCCGTGGTTGCAGGCAAAGCTACACAAGCCCAAGTAGCTATTGTCCTCTCCGGGAAGAGGGACACCGTTTCTTCCATTAGTAGGTGGGGTGGGAACAGGAGCTCCATATGCGGTGCAAGTGCAGGGACCCGGCGGACAGTAACCATATTCACAGCAGAAGTTGCAGAGGCCGACGTAATTTCCAGGACCAGTTCCCGCAGTGCACACTGATCCTGAACTAGAAGTAGTCGTTGTTGTGGTGGTAGTGGTGGTTCTCGTCGTTGTTGGATGCGAAGTTGTGGTCGTGGTTGTAGTCGTGGGCGGAGGTGGAGGTGGAGGTGGAGGAGGCGGTGGCGGAGGAGGAGAAGTACCCCCGGTAGCATTGAAGGAGCCGACATAAGCATTATAGTTATAAGTTAAGCAGGTGTCTGTGATCTGCTTTGAACTCGTTCCGCCCATGAGGGACTGCCCATTCCTCGTCACCTGGAATGTCTGGGATCCAAGTCCCATAGTGAAGTTGCTTGTTTGGATACCAGCAGGAACATTGATCGTTACCGGTTGGTTGCTGCCACTTGTGACCGTTAACTGGGCGGGACTTGTCAAGAGCGTGGTGACAAACACAACGTCCGCAAGCAGATTCCGTCCGTTAGGAGGGGGCAAGGTATCGTTTGTACACGTAACATCCCACGGGGTTGGTCTGTACCAGTAGACAAGTTGGTCCTCGGTAACTGTTGGTGTGCTTGCTCCTGCCTTATACGCTGCGATATATGGCTTCATGATAATCCTCCAGCCATCGTGCGGAAAACCCGCTGCCCATTCCGAGGATCCGTCGTCCGAGTGGTTAGGTTCAGCTGGGCTGATGTAATGGGACTCCCCAAAGTCTAGATGCTCAGCTCAGTGCTGATCTAAGAGAACAAACAAAATTTTTCACTTACCATTCCATGTCACGATTTCAATCAATTGTGGTTGAATTGCCAGCATCTCGTTCCATCTATCAGTGATTAATTCTTCACATATGAAAACCCAGTTTTTTGAGGCGAAGTGAGTTGAAAACCAAGGCGAGACGGCTGCAAGTCCTTGATTAGTGATATACTGGCCTGAATTCGAGGAATTTAGATGGTATGGAAACTCACGTGCCATATATGGTTTTCCAGCAAGATCGGTAATGAATCTTTCGTCCCATATAGTAGTCATTGGACCGGGTATGATGCTATTTCCACCATCGGTTGGCCAGGCATACCACGAGAATGCTCCATCGAAGGAAGTCTGATCGTTGCTAGCCTCTGCAGGGTCTTGTAAATTTGGAATTGCAAATATCGCATGCGAGGTAGCCGACTTGACTGGACCCCAGTTGAAACTGTCACCGACAAAGGTACTGACAATAGCAGCGCCATTGTACTGCATCTGCGCTGGGTGGGCAGCATACTGCTGCATATAGGCAGTTATCTGATCCGTATCCCCATTGCTCCAGTAGGAAAAGTCAAACGAGATGAAGACTTTGAATCCAATCTGTTCGGCAGCTTGGTATGCATTTGCAAGCTGAGTGGGTGTATAGCTATCGATATTGGCGTTGTTAAGAGCAAATGCGTCGATACCAATCTCCATAGCGTATGCCATATCTGTTAACCAGTCCGAAACTTGATAATTCTGAACAATTCCGACCTTGACAAGTTTACAGTTATACTTTATCTGACCCCATGATCGTGTATCATACTAACCATGAAATGTGCAAATACATATTTGTTGGTAGCTCTAGCTTCGAGAGTAGTATTATCAATATCACCGGCCGGCATTGACCATGCGAAGCGCATATGGCTGAGCAGGCTAGCCCCGAGGGCCAGTATAGTAAACTTCATTGTCTCAAATGATTTGATGACAAAATGGTTTTGACACAATGAAGCAAATGATATTACAAAAGAAACATTGAGGATTATATACATATGTTACCATCCGAAGCATCCGACCATCAGATGTTAATGTCTCTATTGCAGAGACTTTAATCTATGCACTACATGGGTCAGGCATATCCTCGGCGGTTACTCGCTTTATATTACGGATAAGTTGAAAAAGCTTAAATTTACAGTCAATCAAGATCCTTCAGCAGGCTCTCCGGGGTCCAGAGGGCAGAGAATGGCCCAAATAATATACTTATGTCTTTAATCGGCCCTTTGAAATGGCAAATAATTCAGCTTTGACAAACAGGTTTTACCTCGACTTGATGTTGATACACATCAAATTTGTGAACGTGAAAGAAGGGACATTGTATCTAATCAAATCGGCATGCACGTTACATCCCGAATTAGTACGCGTAGATGCTGTCAAACCGGGAAAATTTCTCCCCTAGTTAACCAAGAGGAGGAGAACATTGTGTAAAATAAAATTCTATTCTACATTCCGCGGTGTGTATTCGGACCGTTGTGTTGCTGACAGCTAACTGTAGGATCAAAAGCACAGCATCAGATGTCAGCTTCGAGGTTCTTGGCGCGGCCTTGGCATGGCCGTATCGAATACGGCACAGATATATATGCTCTAAGGATGCGGGGTAAGACGAATACTGAGGTGTTTCTCCTAATATCGAAATGATATATTACTTAACTTTTAATATATAAAAGCCGTGAGGAGGCGGGGTAGTTCAACAACCCTTAAGGGAGCGTAACCCAGTATGGCACTTTCTCCGGCGGATAAGTTGTCAAGATTCTGTGTAGACTCACATTTACTACAGAAGACAGCACAGAGGATATAGACATGAAGCCTCTTTATTCTACAGGAATCATGGTTATGGGAATTGAGCGTATATGCTGTAGTTTAAGTCCTTGCGCAATTGAGACGTCAGTGGAATCACCTTTTGGTATTGTCGGTTCTCAACGCAGGCACGGCCTTGGCAACCACGCCATATTTCTCGCTCCGAAACAACCCACAACCATTTAGATGTAAGCTAATAATTTATCAACACCATTATTAAGCCTTCATAAGGCTTTCCAGTCATTGCAGTTAGTACAAGCAAGTATCCACTTACTCTAATGCCTTTACGCAGAAGCATCAATGTCACTATATCTTTCACCGCTGCTTTCAAGGATTGAAATTAAAGAAGTAGCTAATAATTAGATCCCGTACCTATGGCCTATTCCCATTTATACTTTTATGAACTTAAAACTGCATGATATCAAAATTAAAATACATAATGGAAGTCATCAGACCGATCACTGAATGTTCCACTGCGAACCGTACCTGTCTCTCGCCTGACCTTCTTGTTCTTCTCTCGACTCTTCAGGATAAAGAGGTACACCCACCAACCACACCATGCAATGGAAGCACAGCCTAAACTCCAGCTGTGTCCAAGGGTATACTTGGGAGCGGAAGTGCTCCTATAGATCTGGCCACTGACAACACCAGCAAGCTGTGTTATACTCTGCTGGAGGCCTACACTGGCTGCTCTCTTTCCGTCGGGAGCTGAGTTAGCGGTAAGCCAGGCAAAGTTGATACCTGCACAAATATAGATGCCCGTACTAATGAGGTAAGTGGCACCATATTTGGAGCTAGGGGAGACATTCGAGAGTAAGACTGCGTAACCGCACACCATCAATGGTGCGAAGGTAATGAGCGGTAGGAAACGATTACTGTATTTATCAGCAAAGTAGGCTACGACAACATAAATGACCGCACCCCAAAGATTGACCGGGATGGTTAGGTATTGCGCCTGAGAGACTGAGTAATGGAAACTTTCCTCGATAATGAGTGGCAGAAACGTCCCAAAACCGTAGGTGATAGTTGTGCAACAGAGCTGGCAGACTGCATTACACCAGACCTTGACGTCACTCAAGGCGAGCTTGAGCTCGGAGAACTTGAAGTGCCCATCACCGCCGGAGTATGCTTCGGACTGTTCCGCACGAATACGCATGACTTTCTTATCCTCCTCACTCAGGAAGTAAGCTGTCTCGTAGTTCTTCGGGATCAGGAAAAAGCATGCGGCAGCAAAGACTATGGTAATGAGACCTTCCACAATATAAAGCCTACAATCCACCAAATCGTTAGCCCCAAGTCAAATAAAAACTGGACATGAGGGATCGAGATTCAAATTACGGAGTGAGAACAAGAAGGGCATCTATACCATCGCCATCCGCGGTATCCAGCAACACCATCCATCTGCAGCACCCCATACGCAATTAATCCCCCAAAAGCAGCACTCAGAGCAGCTCCACACCAGATGAAGGTAATTCGAGTCACGATCTCTTCACGCTTATACCAGTTCAGTAGTAACAGACTGAGACTGGGGAAGATGCAACCTTCGGCGGCCCCCAGTAGGAGACGTACTGCCACTAGAGATCCAAATGACTGGCAGAAGCCCGTGCACATGCAAATTGTGCCCCAGATAAGAGCACAGATGGGGATCATGCGTTGGAAGCCAATCCACTTGACAAATAAGGCGGCGGGGAACTCGAAAGTAATGTATGTGACAAATAGGATACTAACAGCGATGTTGAATTGGTTCCCCACGAGACGCAGATCCGCGGTCATGCCCTGCGTAGCAGCGTAACCTATATTTCCACGGTCCAAATTGCTGATGAGCTCCATCAACACGACCACGGGAGCAATGAAAATGTCTAGCTTACGCACCACCTGACGCTCGCGACGGGGATCGATGACAGGAAGCGCAGCTGCAAAGTCGGAACCCCAGCATTCTTGATGCACCGAGAACTCCTTCTCTTTCTCGAGTGTAGAGAGGTTTTGGTTCGTATCAATGTCCGTTACTTGAGCCATGTCTTCTTTCTTTGATTTACAAGTTCTACTCCTTCAAGAAATGGCAGAGATCGAAAGTAGGCCCGGCAATCTGGTACGTCCAACACACCTGCGGTGACTAGAGGACCTAATTATATTTACTCTACGAGGATCTCATTTTTGATAATCCAAAAAATGGCGAAAATTGGGTTAGATTCTATTACTCTACTAGTATAATATGCAAATAGATATTGCTCTCTTAACGGGGGTAGCTTTACTGGTACAGCTTTATGTCGGAAAATGGATTGCGAAGCATGTAATTATGAGGTGTCAGCAGGAGAATAAAACAATTGGGCGACATGAGACGCGTGCAATACCTACATATTTTCCCCGCAATATCCCATTACTGATGATTTGTGGGAACTGGGAGTAAGTTGCCAGGGGAGTGATGCGATTACAGCGATCGGAAAATGGATTGCGGAATGGCGCTGGTCCCGAGGAATCAATCTACATCCGAAGCGGGCCTTCTTCCCGGCTCCGGGTCTAATCCGGGTCCGTTACGCACAGCGAATTCCCTTGCTTCTTACAATAGTATGTCAATTAAGCAGAGAAGGAGAGAGACGTTGTGATTTTTGAGCTTATTGAATAGTTACGCCCAGCGGAGATTTGATAGTTGATTACTTTGTCTCCACAATCGCGCTGCCGCGCAATCACAAGATTCGCAATGGGGAAGCATGGCATTCTCTACGTGACCATGGAGCACGCTCCAACCCTGCCTCGCATTGAATTTGAGGATTGGTACAACAATGAACATGGTCCATCGAGAATCCGGCTTCCATTTATTACATCCGGTCGGCGTTACCGCGCCACAGATGGAGAAAACCCTCCATGGATGGCACTCTACGATGTCACCGAACTGGATAAGATGGCCACACCCGCATACACGGATCTCGTCGCAAACCAATCCAAGCGCGAACAAGAGGTGTTCAAGCACATTAAGCTCAGCAAGTATTTCTACGAAGAAGAACTTTGTGCAGGCTCCGTGGATGACGGCTACCGAAGCCCAGCGTTCATGATGACATTACGAATGTACCTACCCAAAAACGCCAGTGAGGCTGAGAAAAAGGCAATGTCTGGGGATGTGCACCGCTGGTATACCGACGAACATATTCCGTTACTCAAAAAGATCCCAGGTTGGTTGCGGTCACGTCGGTTTAAACTCTCGCCCAGCTTTCATCCAAGAGAAGATCCGCATTGGTTCGCCATCCACGAGTACCAGGCAACCCATGGCAATGGTGGCCCAGCATTTAGATATGCTACCAGCACTGTTTGGCGCCAACAGATCATGACAGATACTACCCAAGGCCGGAGAAACTACACTCTTCATTACGAATTTGGTCCATACCCGCGTGACTTGGCTGCATTGGATATCCTACCCCCCAAAGCTGTCATTGAAAGCCCATTCACTTTTGTAGATGGCACAGAAAGCACGTACCGGTTAGAAGGCAACACGAGTCCGGATGCCCCAGTTGTTGTATTTATCAATAGCTTGATGACGAGTAAGGAGATCTGGGACGAGTTTGTCGATATCTGGGGATCCTTGCATCCACAATACCGGTTCCTACGGTACGAGAGCCGTGGTCGTGGCCCAGTCAAATCACAGGACAAAATCACCGCCGAAGTACTCGCAGCCGATCTTGCACACCTTTTGGACCAGCTTAAGATCAAGAAGGTGGATTCGGTTATTGGTGTCTCGCTAGGAGGCATTACGGCTCTGAAATTTGGACTGACATACCCCGATCGCCTTAGTAGACTCGTTGCATGCGATTGCACCGTCAGTTCCGCGGCTGGCGCATCTGCTGCGTGGGCGGGACGAATTAAGATAGCCCAAGAAGGAGGAATGAAAGCGCTGACGCTACCGACGATTAAGCGCTGGTTTCTACCGGAGAATGTCGAAGGACCCAGCGGGAAGAAGGTGGCTGCAATGGTATCAAGCAATGACTTTGAAGGATTTGCACGTAGCTCTGAAGCTCTGTACGACTTTGATATGTCGACGCTGCTGTCAACGATCAAGTGCAGGACGCTGTTTGTAAGTGGAGAAGCAGACGGGCTGATACCAGAGGCGCTCAAGGGAGCGGCCCAGAAACTCGAGGATGGCAAAGGTCACGGTGGATTTACTCAGGTGCAACTTGCTGGACATCTCCCCATGGTGGAGAATTGTCTCGAATTTGTTAAGGTGGTGAACGATTTTCTAGCTTGAGGAGAGAGAAGGCAATTATTTCAATAAAATTACGTAGGGTGCAAACAAACTTGGGGGTCTAGATCCTTGCGCCTAGGTGTAAACCCAGCAATATCTGAAACCTGGTTGGTCTGGAAAAGGAACAAGCTAATCAACTTCTTGGTTTGGTTGCGGTCTAATTTACATCTAAAGCAGTGTAATCCTAGCGTCAAACACTTCAGGATAAACCAATGCCTGGACTAAATCTTCACACCCGTTCATTAAGTCTATACATATCTACACATACAGCAATAGAACGGGAGAGTTTAAACGAACGTGATTTTTAAGCTATTTTCATCTATTTTAACCAAGATTTTCAGAAGAACCTTGTATTGTATATAAATAATCAAATCGAAAGATATACTAGTATGAGCAAGTTTGTAAATATATTTTGTTTCCACAAGCCTTGACTCAACCCATGTTGAGATACTTGAGTACAAACTTATAGAATTGTGATGTGTAAGTTCACCAAATTCATATGTAAATTTAGTGGAGGCCTAAACTGATTCCTATGCGCATAAATACAGAGTTTAATTGTGAAAAGTCACAAGAGGAGCAAATTAGCCGAGCGAAACACGTGCTTTATTGGCCCGAAGTTGACGCTGGAGTAAGGCTCCTCAGTTCAATTGTAAGTTACCGGTATTGAATTCGCAATTCCGACCGTACTTATTTGTATACATTCTTCTCATCTATTTCTGATTTACCCTTTTTAAGTGATGCCACTTGGTCTGGAAGATTGCTCAAATGAGATTATCGAGGGTGTTGTCGTGCTGTTGTCATTAAGTGATATCTGCAATCTTCGGCTGACCAGTAGAGCGCTTGCTACAAAGGCCACGCAGAGCCATTTCAGGTCTCACTTTCGCACAAAACATGTGGACATTACGGATAATGATCTTCAGGCATTTGTTGCTGCGACAAAAGGTCATGGCTTAGGATGCCTTGTCCAGCATCTAGTGCTGGTCGGCGTTGTCAACAATACTAAGCTGCATGAGTATACACTATGGGAAGAGGGACCACACGAAGGGGATATTGATGATGGGAATATGTACAGGAACGAAGTAGAAAGAGGCCACGAAGATGAGACCGCAGAAGAAAAGGCGCATAGACAGAAGCGAGACAAAATCCGCAAGGATCTGGAAACCCTTCAGGAACGACAAGCGGAGTATAAACAATTGCATGAATCTGGAACAGATATAAGCTTGCTTAGCGAGGCGTTCAACAATATTGTGATAGGTAAAATGTCCAACAGACTGCCTTCGTTATCTTTGGAAGTAGTGGTTTATCGTGAAGACGCTACACAAAGGCTTTCTCCTTTGGCTGGTGGCAGTTGGAAATACATTTGGCAGTCCGCGGCCGATACGTTCCACACAGCACTGTGCTCGTTGGCTAAAAGCGATCTGGTAGTTGAGAAACTTAATATATTCAATGCTCGGAATTTACAACGATGCAGTTTAGCTTACAACGAACTCAATTCATTTGATTCTGAGCACAACAAGCTTGATAGGTCGCTTGGATCTTTGAAGACTCTTTCAATTAGCTTTTCAGGTTACTATTTGAAGCGAGATAAGGAACCTTCGGGAGATCCAGCTACCTTCTCAGACTGGGATGAACCCGAACCGCGCATGGAAGCGTGGGGTATTATCGAAGCAAATCCAGCAGACAATATGAATTTTACCGGTTTTGCAACGCTTTTAAAACTTTCAACTCAATTGGAAGAGCTTGAAATGCATCAATATTCCGTGAGTTACCGGCCTAATGCTTGGTACCTTGAAAGACTACTCGAATATACAACAACCATGGATATACTGAGAAACTTGAAACGACTGGAGCTCAGAGGGTTCTATGTCAAAGAACAACATTTACTTGCTCTGATTAAACGGACCGGCGTCCGGAGATTGTCTATGTACAATATCCACATCACTTCGGGGACTGCTAGATCTATATTTGACTACTGCACCAGCGACGCTGCGAATATGGAAGAGTTATACTTCCATGAACTGTCTGAGCAGGGGATACGAGTATATTTTGGCGTAGATGGAGAGGTGGTAACTCTCTGCAGAGGTGGCATGGGAACCAAACAAGAAATAATTTATCGTTCTGAACGAATTTTCAGACAGGGATCACCGGAACAGATTGAGTCCATGCGGCGGATGTGGAGGGAGTATGGGCCGCCTAGGGAAGGGGCTGCTTAGCGCTTTCAGAACTCGTTAGTTCTTCTGGTTACAAGTATATTCAGTGTAGTATCTTTTTCTTGTGGATTTACATCCGTTAATAGATGCGGAACCGAGTAAAATAGATTGATATCTCAGTGGTCTAAGTTTCATCCTCCGAGCTAGGAAACCGATCGAGTCGCTTGCATCCTATTAGTTTCCATCACCGGCTTAAGAACATAAGTAAGTGGCAATGAGGGTTGTGTACAGAGCCAGATGGGGTAGATTTAAGTAGTTGCACCAATTCTCCTAAATGAAATCCTTTTCATGAGCCTGAGCAATAGTCTCCACGGCATGATCTCTTCCTCCCTTTAACTCTTTATTCGTCGCTGTCAGGAGAATACGTTTGTAGCTCACCAGGCTTGGACTACCATTATCCTTAACTTCGAGGATCAAGTGGAATGTTTGGCCTATCTCTTTCGCTTTGCCCGTAAATGCCTCCACGGCACATTTTTCTGGTGGTGGTAGTTTCACCTTGACTGCTCTTCCTGGCTGAACCACGTCCAACTCTCGGATTTCGAGATTCGAGACTTCCGCCTCGACCCACCACTGTGTAGCCGTTACATCACTGTACTGAAACCATCGAAAGGTTAATTCATCACCATCTGGATCGTAGCTTTCTGATGCATCCAGTGTCACTTCCTCCCCTGCTTCCACTTCGAGGGCAATCGGTTCGGGCCCTCTGGAGCCTTGAATCACAATAACTGGTGAATGATTGCACGAGGAGATATCGCTTGTCAGTGTCCATTTCATCCGCGCAGCGAAATCGTTTTGGAAAGCATCTCGCCACCGCCAGATAGTGGCATGATTGCTGATATATTTCTTACCATCCTTGCCGATAACTCGATCCACCGCATCGCAGTAATGTCTCCTATCTGAGACACTGCGGCAATACCGCCCACCCCAGCTTCCCCATTCTGGATGCTCGGGAGATCCCAATCCGTTCTGAATAAGGTATAGAAAGGTTGGTGTGTCGCCTTCCGGAATGAACATATAATCTGGATAGGTTTTCCCCAGAGGTCCAACCTGGATGTTCTCCTTTAACCATGGCTTGCTAACTTTAGTGAAGTCTGGACCACCTTGGTCAAATCCATAGTACTGGTCGCCGGAGATCCCAGTCCAAGCAGCAAGGCCATACTGATTCCAGCCGTGAATAGAGTTAATGTAAAATATATCTGGAAATGTGACACGGATCCAATCGCCCGTATCATCTTGATCTGATATTGCATATACTCGCATTTTGGATCTCAATATCTTGAGATCTTCTGTTGATCTCTGCTTTTGTGCATACTGTAAGGCTTGTGCAAGGACGTTGGTTCCACCCCAGCATAAAACCCAGAGAGGCTCCTCAGACTCATCCAGGCGCTCAATCAGCAATCTTGCACCATCACTCAGAGGTACTCCCGGTTCAAGAGCCTGCTTTCCATAAAGTGCTGGTCCAGTTTTTATGAGAGACAAGAGAAATTGTGCGGTCGGGTATGGATTCTCTGGGTGACTGTGGTGATTTAAATTTGCTTCAACTTGAGAGTATGCGTTGATAATTCTTTCCATATCTTCTGGATGTACGTTTCGCGGCATCCATGTCGAAGTGCACGCAACCAGTCCTCTTGTGTCAAATTCATTCGAATAGAGAAGATATCGGACCAGAGACTCAGCATCGTCAGGTTCGTTGGAAATATCGGAGACAATGAAAACCCTCGGTCTCTTGGGACAAACTCGTAATAGTTGTTGGTCAACCATTTTAACCACCCTTTTCTCAGCGCTCTATCAATTAGACTATTTCTCTTCCAGTGAATCCGTTGATAGAGCGTGCAGGTTTTAAAAATACAGTCTTTGCTAAGCAAGAGAGCGGTAAGTGTAGTGAAGTCCTAGCGAATCGTGAAGGTATAAATTAAGAACAAAATCGCAAACTTTCATTGATCAACATAGGAAAGCTGATCCTTTAATTTCGTTCTCTACGATATAAAAGTCGTGAGATATCAGTTAGCTTATTACTGGTTCAGGTATAGATCTCTCCAGCCGCATCAGTCCACTTCGCAACGGTCTCGGTAAAACAACGGTAGTGAAGGCTGAATAATATCCTGCTCTTACCTGAAAGATCGATAGTATCTGGTTCACCTCCACATTGTCGGGACTCATACCAAATTTTTTGTCTAGAAGTGGAGTGAAGAAGCTAAGACGACAATGGTTCTTCCTGTGTCAGCGGCCGAAAATGGAAACTGCAAGCACTCGATGACTCTTCGTTCTTGGTAGCTCGAGCCACAGGACCTGAAAACGGTCAGCTTGTGCACTGAAGCCGAGGATCCGCCGAACAGACTCCGCTTGCCCTTTCCGACCTGAATCCAAATGGGACGAATTAGCCACTTCGCCTTGCCACAAGGGTAAACACTCATCCATTGGGATTATGTACCCCGGTATTTGGCAACGCGAAATAATGCGGGCCCCCACAGAAGCTAGTATTGTACCTGTGCGGGAAAGTCGTCTGCAGGAAGGAACAAGTCTACTCATCTCGTTTCAGCAGCTGCTCCGGGCGTCTTGCTCAAGCTCGAAGGTAGACTCAAGAGTACTTCCTCGAGGTGATTCGCTACTATAAAGTCCAGCCTACCTTCCCCAATTTTCACACCTTAGTTCACCTTCCAGGCCCACTTCCTTGCCGCCCAGTACGTCTTCTCTGGTAACCATTGTTTATATACTCTGATTCTGCGGATCTCTGATATCATCCTGATATCCAACAAGCCATGGACGCTGAGAAACAACATGACCCGGCCACACATCACGAGCTGGTTGATAGTGAAGGTCTTGGACATCTTGTCAATCAAGAAGATCATGAGACCAATAAATGGAATGCAATAAAGCGCAATCCATATGCGTTTGGTTGGTGTATATTTGCGGTCTGGACAGTGCTGCTTGTTAGCTTTGAGAACCAAGCCTCTGGTAATATCTTGGGGATCCCTGAGTTCCGCAAGGACTTTGGCACGCTCTTCGAGGGCAACTACGTGCTTGCTGCAAAATGGCAGTCCGCTTTCAGTGGTGCTCCCGTCGCCTCGTATGCGTTGTCTTTTCATTGTATTTTGTTTGAGTTTATTAGTGGTGATGGATGCTAATAGATTTTTCACGTAGCCAAATTATCGGTGCATTGTTTTCTGGCCAAGTTGCGGACTGGATTGGACGCAGGTATACATTGATGATTGCCCTTGTCATCTCATTTGCTGCCGTCACTATGGAATTCGTTGCAACTAGCAATGCGTTGTTTTTCGGCGGGAAATTCTTGAATGGTTTCGCTGTCGGAACGATTCAAACGGTTTCTGGAACTTATATTGGCGAGGTATGGCATTTATCTTCTCCGATTTCTTTAAACAAGTCTAAAAGAGTCGAATAGATCGTCCCGCTTTCGCTTAGAGGGCTAATGACCTGTCTAATCGCTCTCTCGTATACCGTTGGCCCTTTTACAGTGGCCTTGATAGTCAACAGCACTGGAAATTATGATAACCGCTGGGCATACCGCGCCGTATTCTGTTCTCAATACGGTTTTGCTGCAATCTCGTCTCTCTTTGTTTTCTTCATGCCCGAGTCTCCATGGTGGTTGCTCAGCAAGGACCGAGATGATATAGCCCTCCGTAGTCTCCATCGACTCGGATACAGTGCTGCATCTGGTGAAGACGTTAAACGCCTGGCTAACATTCGGTTGACCCTGGAAGAAATTAAGAGGGAAACCGAAGACGCAACCTATCTGGAATGCTTCAAAAAGTCAAACTTCCGTCGCACCGTTGTCTCTATCGCGCCGTTGACCGTCCAGATGTTTACTGGAATCGTCTTTGCAGCCTCTTATTCGACTTATTATTCCCAACTTGCCGGTTACAGTACTTCTGCTTCATTCAAACTCCAAATTGTTCAGCAAGTCCTATCGATGATCGGAAATGTTATCTCGTGGTATCTGATCGATGCACTTGGCCGCCGAGCATTGACCGTTTATGGGACCGTTGGACTGACCATTATCCTTTGGGTTATGGGTGGCCTAGCTGTTGGTGGTTCCCCCGGTGAACTAAAAGGAACTGTTGCTATGATCCTACTTTATTGTTTCTTTTACAATGTTACCATTGGTGCCACTGCCTATACTTGCTTGACGGAAACGGCAACGGCAAGACTGCGTGCGAAGACAATTGCTCTCGGCATCTCCTTCCAGAGCTGTTGGTCGATTATGTGGAGTTTTGTCCTCCCTTATCTCTTCAATCCGGATAAGGCAAACCTAGGTGGCAAGGTCGGTTTCATCTTTGGTGGTTTGTCCATCCCGTGCATCATCTTCTTGTGGTGGTATCAACCAGAGACCAAAGGCAGATCTTATGAAGAGTTGGATGAGATGTTTATGAAGGGAATTCCTGCACGAAAATTTAAGAGTTATCAACCCGAAGCACAAAGGAGAGGAGAAGAAGTGAAGATGGCCAAGCAGGTGGATTAATACTAACCAAAAAAGGAAATATCTACTCTCGAACGGCACAGAACATACAAAATGGACACAGTTTTCCTTTTCTTTACAAATGAAGTGCTCTTGATTACGCTATGTGATAATATCCCTCGTTTATATTTGACTTCCCCATCATTCAGTCAGTGTTATGGTTTCTGAACATACTTGGTCTGCTCAATGACAACCAAACCGGAAATTCGTCTCCATTGTCGCCCAGCGCACACGACGAAGCTCGAGAGATCGCAAAGCAACACCATATTAACAGGACTGAAAATAGTTAATAATGAGTTCAGTTTGGCGCCAAATCCCATGTGATTCGAAGCAAAATTGCATTTATTAAGATTCTAAAGTTCCGTAGTCTTAACACGGAGTTTAATTTCCCCGCCCCCACCTCTGCACCCCGAAATTCGGATATCTCGAAGGGGTGGTCACGTTCTCGTAATTTTAACAGTGTGATAGCATACGCCATAATCGGATTTCACGGGAAGTACAGGATATCTTCTCCAGTATTCGCATCCGCTTTGAAAGTTACACCCTGCAGGAACAAAGAGTACAAGGAGGGGGTTTCACCAATTCGTGCAACAATGGCGGCCGAGCTCTTCAGTTTGGCTGGGAAGACGGCGATGGTGACAGGAGGCTCTAGAGGTATAGGTCAGGGTATGGCCATTGGATTGGCCGAGGCAGGTGCGGATGTGATTCTCATCCAGGTACCCTTTTTCTTTCCGCCCTTCGCTCCTTCATATAGCCATGACCATGCTCTAACATCTGCAAAGAGATCAGAGTCTTCTTCTACTGCCACAAAGGACGCCATCGAGGCTCTAGGCCGCAAGTGCCATATCTATCTTTGCGATATGACCGATAGAGAGGCTCTTGCTGCCTTGGTACCTACTATTACTGCAACACATCGTGTTGACCTTCTGTTGAACGTGGCTGGAATTCTCAAACGTATCCCCGCCGTTGATTACCCCATTGAGGTCTACGATGAGATCATGCAAACTAATCTCACAGCCACATTTCAGCTGTGCCAAGGAGTTGGCCGTTACTGGATTGAAAATAACATGAAAGGCAAGATCATCAATACGGCCAGTCTCACGACGTTCTTCGGGAGTGTCAATTTGGCAGCGTACTCGATGAGCAAGGGAGCTGTTGGGCAGCTTACCAAGGCACTAAGCAACGAATGGGCAGCGAAGGGTATTAACGTGAACGCCATTGCTCCAGGGTAGGCGTCGAAAATCACTTACTATCTTAAATTCCTATTGCGGGTAGTTCTTTGCTACGGCTAACGTAAAGATTTGTTGCTAGGTATATTGCCACGGATATCAACCACGACACGCGCGTCACCGGTGACCCGGCGTATCTCAAGTCATTGACCGACAGAATCCCTGCTGGTCGCTGGGGAAATCCTGATGATTTTAAAGGGCCTACCGTCTTCCTTTGCAGCAAGGCCAGCGACTACATTCATGGGGAAATTATGCTGGTAAGTTATACGGTTAGATTATATCACTTCGGTCGTTCACACTTAGCCATAAAATCGAGCGGAAAAGGATAATATTAATTTGCATTTGTACAGGTTGACGGAGGATTTTTGGGAAGGTAATGACGGCCGATTAGTGAGAGTAGACACGGGTCCTTTAAAAAAACATTAGCATAGATATACAGTACATGCGACATCATCTTCCATAGACGCTATACTTAGATGTCCCTACTAGGATGGTAAGAGTTGCCCACAATATACGACATATTGCGGGGATTTCACTATATATTGGTGTTGTAAGGAGCCTCAATAGATATTTAGACAGCTACCCCAGGCTCATGAGGATATGATATTGTCCTCTTCTTGCATCCAACTACAGGTCTAGAGGTAGTAGAACCACGCCTCTTTGAGCCTGTCGAAGCTAGAAGCTCAGCTTGCCACTTGCGCTTAATCACTAGTAGCACTTCAAGAGTTCGCGTTGCATTCTGGAAAACACGGCCCAGATCTGCTAGTGCTTTGCAGCACGTGTCAAGGTGCGTAGTCACGCCATTGTTTCCAGGAGCTGTTCCTCCTGGGCTCCGGATTGCTCCACTATTGCTGCTGTTGTTTGCCATTCTTGTGAGGGGTAGAGAGTTTGATAATGAAGACTGATGGCATGGTATGGGACTAGTAACAGATTCGAAAATGAGAATAATGGCAGCTGAGAAGATAATGCTGACAACTTCAATGTTCATGTATCGCAATGTCCAGGTGTTGCGATAAATCCTTAACAGAGCAGAGATGGCGGTGGCACTTTCAATACATACTTTCCGAGCGTGAAGATAACCGCGGTTAGCACTAGATGGGAATGAACGGGAGCCTTGCCGTGAGATGAAGGGTCGGTGGATGTAGATCATTGACTGATAGTATTTCATGCTGAGAATGAGTGCGTGGTTAGTCAAGGATCGGGGGAACCATAGGAGGGAGCATAAGGAAAAGTCCAGCAAAATAGGGTATCATACTGGAGCATGAGAACATGCGGAAGGATTGCCCCATCCTGGGCAGTATTGACCTGCAACTCAGCTGGTAGGTTGATCTTCCAGGTTTCCAGCTGCGAGACAGCTTTTTGGACAAATGTGTGCAAGGATGTATCATCAACATCGTGGCGATTATACCTATCTGGAATAAGCAAAATGAAGTCCATCCTGTTATGACTAGGGATAAGTTGTTCTTACAGTACATGACAAAACGAACCCATTATCTCGCAAAGCAGAACCCACTGCCTGGCAACTAGCTCAATAGGATTTGCTAGCGCATATATAGGGACAGTCTTGGGTAGACCATATGGCGTCCATCCACTATGTTTGGATGCGTACATCTGCTCAGCAGGCTTCTTAACAGATATCTCGGCCGTGTTGATATGGAAGGGAGGCCTTCCGAGATAGAAGCCCCAGAGACTGGTATTGCATCAGATGTGTTCGATATACTCGACGCCGTATCTGGAGAGAAACCGAGGAGAGTGCACTTACTGATCCACAGTGAAACTTCCCCAAAATGCCACTTTGCGCACCTCTGCATCCTCCGAGCTCATCCGTCCATTAATGATATAAGATGTCATATCTATGTGGAGACCGAGATCAAACGAGAGTCGCATCGACATGCCGCTGTACAGCCAGCCACGGGCGTCCCGGGTTTGGGCTGCTTCAAAGCTACTCATGATAACCAGAGCCTGCACCGTTGCCACACGTGGACTGTCCAGCTCAACTTCAAGCCATATTTGGGCTCGTTTCATAAAGAACTCGGCGAGCGGAGTAGGTAGATCAGCATGCCTGCGTCCGTCGTATAACGCTCCAAATGCACATCTGTTATTCATTAGCACGTTCAATTACTTCGAAGAACCAAGAGACACCTTACATGCTATTCACGAGGGTCTCAGAAAAGAACGTGCTATCATCATAGCCACTCTGATACCGAGTCTGCTGCCGCTCATACATGTCCTTGTCTACGACATGAAAGCTTGGATCTTGCCAGGCGAAATACAAGCTGCTTAGGTGCTGAACCAATGCCGGGCTCACGCTTTGACTTAGTCCTGCTGAATCCAACCTTTCCTGCCCCCTCTCTCGCATTCTGTCCGATCCTGGGCCTTGACGATTATCTAGTAGGGAGATGTCATCGAGGAGCGTCAGGTTTGATGTTGCCCCGTAATAACGTAGTTCCCCATCTTCTGACAAGTGCAAGGACCCCATACGGTCTGAAATCTGGTTCACTACGTCTTCTTCCTCCTCTTCTTCCCCGTCATTTTCAGACGAGTTCTCACCGTCATAACGTGGGAGACGCCAGTTCTCTTCGATGTATGGTGCGTGAAGCATGCCAAAATCAATATTTGGATAACTTGCGAATGGCTGGCGGAATTGATCCCAACCATAGGTAGCCATACCAATCTGAAATGTGCAAGGCTCAGCAAATTCAATAGCTCGATCAGAGAAATGCATGTCGCCAAGGTTGAAATCGGTTATTCCATCAAGGTCCACTACGTTCTGAGCCATTGACTGCGAGCCGTTTCCATCTTGCCCACTGTAAACGACTTCTGAGCCACTTTCAGAACCTGTATAGAAGGTTGCACCTCTGCAATTTGATGACTCTGAAATATTAGGGAGAACTTGAGACTTTTCTCCTTCATTGGCCAAGTATAAATCTGATTCGGGGTCCGTTGGTCTGGAAATCTCCACCACTGCAGGAGTCATAGAAATGGACTGGCCTTCATGCGTTGGCTCATCGTTAGACGAGTCTGTGGAAGCTGATGCTAATAGTATTCCTGCCATCTTTTTAATTGTTTTCGCATCATCTTCGCTCTCGCAGGGAGGCACTTCTAGCCCATGTGACCTGATGACCTCCTCCAACTGGCCGATTCGACGTGAAAAAACTTCAATGGCTCTTCGAACAGACAGTCTAGTAGGCTGAACGAGTCAATCGTGTGACACTGAGGCCGGGGATTAATTTAGGGGATAACATGCTTTCGTCTGTCTTGGCCTTGGCGATACAGGCACTCCTTCGCCTTAGCCTTGCAGTTTTCACACTGGGGCTGTGCCCCATTGCACTGTTTCACGCATAAGCAGTCGTCTTCTAGGCCTAGGAACATGGATTTGTTGCCTCTTACCCTGATCTTGCTTTCACGGCAAGCAGTACATGCTGTTGTGATGTGCTTTCTAGGCATTTTATGCTCTTTACGACCTGTGACAGCGGAAAGGTGCTTCACTACAGTACGTCCGTTTTACATCTGCCCTCCAAAGGCTATCTCCGAAAACGCAGCCAGCGACAATCGTGATACGCAAATCATAAGGAGATTAGTGTACAGAAGCAAAATTCGCTAGTAACGAAGTAGATCGTCTACCCCGAAAGCAGGTCCGGAGTGCGGGGAACGAGTGTGGGGGAGACGGGGAAAATGGGGTACTGCCGAGGGTGACGCCGCCGTGGCTGTTGGCTGACTAACGCTCCGACCTAATTCCCCGATTTGTGATGGATGTACTGTACCTTGACAGGGCAACTCTCTGCCACAGATCGCTTCGAGAAGACACAAGCATAAAGAAGCCATGTATAGCAATAAGTGTTCTCTAACTCCCACAGGTCCCTGGGGAAAGTAGAGGTGAAACGTCGAAAAGATATGTGCTGACTCACGACGAAATTGACTTACTTTCATTCGCCATCTTTGCTGACAATAAATGCAGGGAAATCCAAAAGACTCAAGATTGTAATGTGAGATCGAAGCTGGTAATTCACCTACTATACAAGCTGGAGGTTGATTCTCTCTACTGAATCAGCCACTATTCGCATTGATACACTCGGAAAAAGACCGTGTAATATTCTTAGCAATAATTCAATGTGACCTTCACAGGCTAGGCGTTTATGTTTGGTATATGAAGTCAGGAGCACGGTCATCCCACTCCTCCGGCGGCACTACTTCCCCAGCCGCGGCTCGTCGTTCCTTCTCTGAATTCCTCTTCTTGTAAATCCATGTGACGATGCAGAAGAGAATAAGTCCGATCATGACGACAGCGAATGTCCAGGCGTTTCCGAATGTGTATTTCGGAGCATCCTTGGAAGGATAGATTTGACCAATGACGACACCTGAGTTCATTTTCAGCTCCCCATTCTTTTGAATTTTGCACTATTGGATGAATGACAGAATTTTATGACAGCGACGGAGAAAGGGGAGATGGACATACCAGCTAGATCAGTAAGCGTCAGAAATATACCCACAGTAGCACCCCTCTTCCCATCGGGAGCTGAGTTGGCTGATGCCCAAGCCAGATTGTTCCCTGCAATAATATAGACACCACCGGTGATGAGGAAGGTTGCAAAATACTGTGCACCAGCAGGGATCGGACATAGCTCGAGCAGATATCCCAGAGCGCAGATAGGAGTGAAAATTGCGACGAACAGGAAGCGCTTGCGGTACTTGTCAGAGAGCCACGCAACAAGTGCATAAACAAGTGCTCCCCAGAGTTGGACGGGAATCGTAAGATACTGCGCTTGGAGTGTGTTGAAACCAAGGCCGTCTTCGATAATTATAGGAAGGAATTGGCTGAATGCTAAAGGGAGATAAGAGTGTCAGCATTCATAGAGAATAGAAGATACAAAGGGCATCAAAGTGTAGCACACAATATTGTCATACCGTAGAGAGGCGTAATGACGCAGAATTGAATCCAGCCATGACACCATGTTTTAGGATCGCGGGCAGCAATCCAGATGTCGCGCATCTTAAAATGTCCTCGGCCACCACTATACGCGTGCGTCAACTCAGCTCGATGACGCATTATCTCTTTGTCATGTTTGTTGAGGAAATAGGCTTTTTCGAACGATGAGGGGACAAGATAGTAGCATGCCAGGCCGAAGATAATAGCAATGATGCCCTCGATGATATAGATCCTATTTATGTTGTTGGAAATCAACCAAAAATACGAGTATTAGCAATACAGAGACGTACCATCGCCAGCCTGCAATGTTCGCTGCACCGTCCATGTGGTAGATGGCATACGCTAGGAGTCCACCAAAGGCGCCGGAAAGAGCAGTTGAGGCTGCATAGATACATTAGTAAATTCTGTACTTTAGCACTGCTCTACATCGTGGTTAAACTCACCAAACAAGAAGGCCATGCGAACAGCCAACTCCTCGCGCTTGTACCAGTTGGCGACAAACAAGGCCAGGCACGGAAATAAGCATCCTTCAAACAGACCCAACAGCAGACGTGTTGCCATGAGTGCACCATAAGAATGGATGAATCCGCCTCCCAGTGTGATTATGCCGAATAAGACGGTTAGAGTTGGCAAGACACGTTCAAACCTCCACCGCTTAGCAAGCATTGAGATCGGAAGCTGTGTCATGAGTCAATCTCATTGACATCTCGAATTGTGGAAGAGAGCTATTTAAGGACGTACTTCTGACAAGACATATAAGACGTAAAAGACGGAGACTGCGGCCTTTCGAAAAGAGAAGTAAGTTAAGCGCTGAAGACTTCTAATAGACGGACTTGTAAGACACTTACATTGAGGTCGGATCCAACAAGCTTAAGGTCTTTGTTCATACCCTGTGTTGCAGCAAAGCCGATATTCGACCGGCATAGGTACGACTTTTTAGGGAAGATCAGTCAACGCTGCCAAACTTAGAACAGAGATAAACTAATCAAATAGGAGACTCACAATGAAGTTGAAGGCTCCCATGAGTGGTGCTATGAAGACATCAAGCTTCATGACAACCTTTCGCTCCCGTTCTTTGAACTCAGCTGTATCCGTGTACAGCTGCGGCGTTATCTCCAGATCCTCCAAGTGCTTCACATCACGAGCTGAATCATTCGTTTTCTCGTCATCGTGGGACATTATGCCGATAAGCCTGGATGCTTTACACCTCCTAGGTATGGCTATTCCTCTTCACAGCTGTGGGACTTAAATCAAGATAATAGTTTGAAGGTTGTAAGACGAAAACACTGTGTTGAGATCAGACGTGGAAATCTCGCATTACACCTCATTCCTTATAGATCGTCCACACTGCGAGAGCGCAAATGTAGCAATACTCAATGACTATCACTCTACTGTTCCGCCCTCCTCCTTTCATTGACCATACAGCTTGGGCCTCATGGACCGGGGTTAACAAATTTGGGTCAGGTCGTTCCACATCAACCCCGGACTTCACGCCCCGCATGACTATATCCGGCTTCGTACCTTCGACTTTCGCAGGTTCGGAAAATGAATTGCGACTTATAGGAATTGCAGCTCAAATCATCCTGTTAACAATCTGCAGATGTTCCCTGGCAGGTACGCCACTCCCACCACCGCTGTGGGGTAAGATGACCACCTTCTGAAGCTGATGCGATCATGATTGTCTCATAGCTAGTTGGACGGATCCTGGATATGAAAGCGATAAAAGGGTATGATTGTCAGGAGGCAATATGTAGCAGGTTAAGTCAACATTTTGATTTGAGAACGGGATACAATCGCATTATTACGGAGGCATCTTATCTCTCGTCGCCTATTCGTGGTTTAATCCCACTTCTTGAACAGCCGTAAAGATCTCCGCTCCTCCTTGTCCTTGTTCTGCCTTTCCATAACGCTGTTTCTCCACTCGGTACTGATTGCTCGTTTGAATTCTGGGTGCTCGAAGCTTTCGGGGCTCTCCCACTCGTGGATAGCCATGAGCCGGGGGATTCGCCCTTCGTTTGCATTGGGCCGGCTTCCCGCGGCCCCCTTCGCATCAACGAGCTCCCAGCGCGTGGACCTCAACCACCCAGGCACGCTCGATAATAATGGTACGTGCTCCTCAGCATACCACCGGTCAAGCTCAGCTTTATCCAAGTGAGCAGAGGGCTCGAGTCCTACAAATTGAAAGACATGTCCCTCTCGGGCCCGTGTAGCGTAATCCTGGGCTGTCTTCCGCGAGATGAAGCTGTAGACGCGCCGATCTAGAATCGCAAGGTCCCCAAGCATCTGTCTCTCCCAGTCGGGGGCTTTTGCCCATTGGGCTTTGTAGGGTTCGGATTCCAACACCTCAACAGTCTCGAGTTCGTAGGTAGCGAGCCATTCAGGCAGCTTGTTGTCGCCCGCTTTATAACGCGCTGCGTTCAGGACGCCGGGGCAGGATCGTCTTAGCGGGGCATGGTCGGTATCATACCAGGTGTTGAACTTTTCTTCATCTACCTTTGAACCTGTCGTGCTTGTAAGGACAAAAAGCATCCCTCCAGGGTGTGCAGAATCTGGGCTGTAAGCAGGCAGAGGCAGGTTGGGCCTTGCTGCTGGGAAGCCGGGGTCGGTCATGCTGATGTCTAGAAGATAATTATGCAATTGGTTGGAGTGCAAGAGAATGGCAAATTTGTTTAAAAAAAAATAACAGGCGGAATTCGGTAGTTTTAGGGGTTTTCATCAGTTACTGTAACCCTGTGGAGACGTTGTGCTTTTACCCCACGTTACCCAGATGGATCCTGTCAGTAATCCTCATATTTAATAATACTATCGCATGCTGAACCTCCCAAGCTGCTGCAAGACTTGATCGAGTGCACGCCCGAGAGATCACTCAGTACACAATAGTAATCGTTCAAGCAACCACTCGCTGACTATAACTAACAGCAAAGCGAAACCAGTTGGCGCTTTCACAGCATGCAGTTCACAGAACTCCTAGTGGACCCTCCCACTCTTCCATCAGCCAATCTATGTCGCACGGCAGGCTGTCCCCATGTAATTTGATAGCTTACCGCCTCCAACAGCCTAGCCCCGAGTCAGACTGCAGAGGAGAGGCGACAGGTGGAAGCCATTTTCCGTTGGCGAGTTCGTACTGTCTTTTCTCTTCTATGGAACAAAACTGGTCGATAATAATGGATCATTAGACCTGTCCCTCCTTAATATACTTTATGTTCAAAACGTACTGAAAATGTTGCTTCGAGAACTACTAGGAGACTTGAGGCCCCCAGTGTTTAAATTGGAGATTTGCGTCGGTTATTTGGAGAACCTCGCCACGCCACTTTTGCAGCCAATTATTATAGACTCTGCCAGTGCCCATCTCATGACTCCAAACATGATCTCCAACAAGTTGTCTTTTATGGCGGCAATTGAGTTCCGTGGGTTGACCCTGCTTTAGCGACGGAATCTGGAAACCGATCAGAGTATAATGGCTTGCTCTCACTTCTTTCCCCGCTCGAAATGTTTTGCATATAGCAGTCCGTGTTCTTGAAATACGCACAGCTTTTCTGCTACGGAACAAGCTGGAAGGGCCTTTCTATAGCACAAAGGTCATTACTACTTATAAGATATTCTGGAGTTTGAATTCCGAGCGCCACAGCTACACAGGGATTCAGGATGTCTAATCAACCAGACCGCGAAGCCATTGAGAAGGCACAGAAGGTCCTCTACGATGAAGGCATGAAAATCCGGGGGGAGGTCCTCGGAGCTTCTCATGTCGCCAACTCCAAATCACTGGCTGAATTCCAGCAACCAATGCAGACCATGGCGGTAGCCATGGGCTGGTCGCTATGCTGGACACGCCCGAACTTGGAAAAGCGCGTACGATCACTGCTGGTGATAGTTATGCTGGCTATTCTGGGGAGAAACCACGAACTGTAAGGCTGAACTTTTCTTAGTTGCTATACGACCGTCTTCTATCTTTGGGCTGACTATTAATTCGCGCAGGGGTGTCCATGTCCAGGGTGCTATTAGGAATGGTGCTTCAGAGCAGGACATCCAAGAAGCATTAGTTCAGGTTTCAGTATATGCGGGTGCACCTTGCGGTCTTGAAGCAACTCGAGTTGCCTATGATGCGCTTCAGCGAATGAGAGAAAGTGGTGAGCTTAAATGAACTGTATGTAGAGAATAAATTTACGCCACCAAAGAGAAACCTGATGACGGGTATTGAACAAAAGATAATATGATTTTTGAACACGGTAAAAATCTAGATAAAAAGTGTCCATCCATCTGAGATAATACCAATCTAATCAAATAGCGTGATTTGGAAATTGTTTTCAAGTTATCATTGAGAGTCACAAATGCTATTAGAGAGCCTTCAGCAGGAATGAACATGTGCCAGGCGCTGTGTACTCCCTAAGCGTAGAGGTAGGTTCACGACAGGGATTAATGATCAGATAAGGGATATAATGAAACAACCAATGGATAATTTGAATTGAGGTATTAAGAGAATACATTTAATCGCCAGAGCCTATATGGATCATTTGTGATCGAAACCCAGATGCGCTTGAGATTATACCGTACCAAACCATATCGGATCTCTACTTCCTTGCAGGATCAACCTAACCACTATCACTCTTGGGCGACCACACTCTTCGGCATACCGCACATTATAGCCAGTCATGCTTGATATTTCTATCTTCTATCTCGGACAGAACCCACGTGTGATGTGGCTGGGCCATCCCACTATTGGAGCCGAAGACTTTGCTCTGGTGGTGAACAGAATACTGAGCTACCCCGCAGCTAGTTAACGGTCTCAGGATCTAGTCTCCTGGGCACGCGGACAACTGATAACCATAAAGTAATACAGGTCCAATGACGATCATGCTAAATCGCCTCCTGAGAGTTAGTGATTTAGCTCCATGAAATTACCGGCAAACTATTTGAAGAACGGCAAAGTGGTGCCGGAATACCGGTTATGCTCCGTACGTTTAGTTGTGCTAATCTCTCCTGATCCGGGCAGTTCAGAACCCAGCGACACCTACGATCAATACAATGACAATCTGCCTTAGTTGTTCAATGCAACGTTGCAATCTCTTTTCACTTCCTTTGGAAAACTGAGTGTCACTGAGTAATGCGGGCTTGATTGCGGGCAGCAGCTCAGATAACGAGTGGCTTATCAGACAACCTTAATCTTTCCGGCGTAGAATTCAGGGATCAGTATACGGACAGCCTAACCGGAATTGCTGCCGAGAAGAGATAGGGGTTGATATAAGGCCGGGACTATCTCTTACGGAGCTCATCTGATCCACCTTTGTGGTTTGCTAAGCATCTTGCGCATGTGAATCTAGTCCTTTTCGAAGTTATGGATCGCCAACATGAGAAAGATGTTGAAGCAATCGATGAAGGTGCCAGAAAGCACAATCTGGTGAATACCACTGAATGGGAAGTAATCGTCCAGGAAGGTAAAGAGGCAACAGAATTCGAACATTCTCAGACAATATTGGAAGCGCTCAAGACGCAATGGAGAGGCGTTGCATGGGCATGTGTGATTTCGCTTTCTATTGCCATGTATGGGTACGATAATGCACTCATTGCAAACTTCTACGGCTATCCCGCTTTCCAAAAGGCCTATGGCATACCAGCTGCTAAGGGATATCAAATTCCAGCGAAATGGCAAACGGGATTGAGCCAGGGTTCGATCTGCGGTATTATTATCGGTGCAGCATTTAACGGGTTCTTCTCCTCCAGATTTGGGTATCGGAAGGTGATGCTGGTTTGTCTCGTCTTGATGGCTGGATTTGTGGCTATCCCCTTTACTGCGAAAAGTCTCACTGTTCTGCTTGTTGGAGAGATCCTTTGTGGAATTCTATGGGGAACTTTCGCCACAGTTGGACCTTCATACAGTAGCGAATGTCTTCCAATCGCCTTGCGGGGATTCCTTACCAGCGGAGTGAATATCATGCAGATCATTGGTCAACTCATCTCTATTGGCCTGCTTGATGGGCTCGTGAATAGGGCCTCTAAATGGTCGTACCGAATTCCGTTTGCGGTTCAGTGGGTCTGGCCCCTGCCGTTGTTTATTGCCTGCTTACTTGCCCCCGAATCTCCATGGTATTTAGTGCGGAAGGGTAGGATGGAGGAGGCAGAACGGAGCATTCAGCGTCTCACATCTAAATCCTACACTAAGACAAAAGAATCACTTGCTATGATGGTGCATACAGTCAATTATGAAGAACAGATTCGAACTGGTACCTCTTACATGGACTGTTTCCGTGGTAGCAATCTACACCGAACCGAGATTTGTTGTCTAGCATTTACGGGCCAGGTATTTAATGGCATTAACATGATGAATCCAGGCACCTACTTCTGGGAACAAGCTGGGTTATCTGCTTCCAACAGCTACAAAGTATCCGTAGCAGCGACTGCCATTGGTTTATTAGCAACATTTATTGGATCCATCCTGATTGCTTATTATGGACGACGCAGCCTTTATCTTGTTGGCATGGTCACAATGACTTTAGTAAACTTGCTCATTGGTATCCTGGCATCTGTTAAGAAGTCTTCCGGTACTCAATGGGCACAGGTTGCTCTAACCATCATATGGGTCGCGGTTTACGACGTGTCGGTAGGACCTGCAGCATACGCCACATCGAGCGAAGTATCCGCTGTCAATCTTCGAGTGCAGAGTATTGCCCTTGCCAAAGTTGCACATCAGCTCTACGATATCATTGCCGCCGTTCTCGAACCGTACATGATCAACCCAACTGCCTGGGATTGGGCCGGCAAAACTGCATACTTTTGGGCTGGCACTTCTCTGCTCGTGACTGTCTGGGCGTATTTCCGGTATCCTGAAACCTTTAAGCGGTCATACGAAGAACTGGATATTTTATTCTCTAACAGGGTCTCTGCACGCAAATTCAAAAATTACGTCGTGGATGCATACGATAATGATGGTAAAGCAATAGAGATGAACCAAAACTGAGAAGTGAGATATATGGTTCGGATACAGCTTTGTTAAGTGATAGCGATATTCTTTAATTGATCTAGTATAAATAATTTGATAATAAGTTTTATTGTTTCGAGGTTTCCTAAGTCACTCTGTCACCAACATCTAGTGTTAAACGTGTGATTTTAAACATATCTTAGAACAACTAAGCATAAATTTTGTTTCAAATATTGTCATACAAGTCGAGCAATTGTAGAATAATAAATGCAACGTTGCACAAAATAATTGGATCCCAAGCTCCATTTCCCCTTACTGCTATATAAAAGTTGCAATCCAACCAAATACTGATGAAGCGTTCTAGGATGGTGCCGAAGAATGGGGGTAAATCTACAGTACTATCCCACTGACTAGGCAACACTCCCTCAGCAAGATAGATAACAAATCAGATTTCAAGCCTCCAGACACCGACGGCCGCTATAACCTACGAATACTCCGAAACAAAAATAACAAGAAACTTCCAGTTTGATTCACTCCTTTTAAGTATGGCCGCGGAAAATGAAGAAGTGACTCGTCATGGAGACGTCCGAGATAAAGTTGCCCCGCTATTTGCCAGGTTCCCATCGCGGAGGTCGGTTGTGTATTCTAAGAAAGGCATCATTGCCAGCTCACAACCACTAGCGTCGCAAGCCGGCCTCGACGTACTAAAAGCAGGAGGAAATGCGGTAGATGCTGCAGTGGCTACGGCTGCTGCGCTAGGTGTCACAGAGCCTTGCTCGACCGGCGTTGGGGGCGACATGTTTATGCTTTACTGGAATGAGCGCCAGAAGAAGGTCTTTGCCTTGAACGGATCTGGTCGTTCTCCCAAGGCTTTGACAATTCAGAAATGCCAAGAACTGGGGTTCAATGGGAATGTAATGCCATCCCAAAATGTCAATACAGCAACGGTCCCAGGCCAGGTTGCAGGGTGGGTGGACGCTTTGGCAGCTCACGGTAGTGGCAAAGTATCCATGGCAACTGTTCTCAAGCCAGCAATTGAGTTATGTGAAGACGGCTTTCCAGTATCTGAGGTCACCGCCCGACAGTGGGTTGAGTGCGACTCTCTGTTAAAGACGGCTTCACCCAATGGCCATGAGCTCTTGAAGGATGGAAGTGCTCCCAGGACCGGTCAGATATTCAAGAATCCATACCTGGCAAAGGTTCTCACAGAGATCGCTCAGAACGGGAAATCAGGATTCTACGAAGGTTGGGTGGCCAACGCAATAGTGGATGTAATCACCCAGCTAGGAGGCGTTATGACTTTAGATGATCTCAAGAGCCATACCTCGACCCATGATGAACCAATTTCAGTATCCTACAAGGGAATTGATCTTTGGGAATGTCCTCCAAATGGTCAGGGCATAATTGCATTAGAGGCACTAGGTATTGTTGATGCTTTAGAAAAATCAGGCAAAATCCCTCCCCTTGAAACACTGGGTCACAATTCTCTCGAGTATGCTCATGTTGTCACGGAGGCGCTGAGATATGCTTTTGCGGATGGTAATGCATATATTGCGGATCCCGGGAAGGAAAGGATCCCAATGAAAGAACTACTGAGCACCGATTATTTATCCGGAAGAGTACGTAATTTTAATCCAAACGTTGCAGATTCAACACTGCAGCATGGCTACCCGGCATCCACTTCAGATACGGTCTATTTCACAACGTCCGACTCGGAAGGCAATGCATGTAGCTTTATCTGTTCAAATGCTTCAAACTTTGGCTGTGGTGTAGTGCCCAAAGGGTGTGGTTTCCCGTTACAAAATCGAGGGCATGGATTCCTTCTGCATGAGGGACATTTAAATTCCCTAAAGCCTAATAAGAGACCGTATCACACCATTATGCCGGCAATGGTAACCAAGGGTGGTAAATTTGAAATGGCCTACGGAGTCATGGGCGGATATATGCAGCCCCAGGGACATTTGCAAGTGCTACTTAATTCGTTTGTTTTTGGATATAATCCTCAAGACGCACTTGATGCGCCAAGGCTTTGTATCAAACCGGCTAGGGCGTCACCAGAATATGCATCGGCTGATGATCATTCGACGCTATCTCAAAAGTCTATCGTATCTCTGGAAGAAGGATTTTCAAAACAGGTAGCACAGGGATTGGAAAAGATGGGTCACAAGGTCGAAATCATTACTGGCTGGGAGCGGGCGGTATTTGGACGTGGCCAAGTTATCTCTGTTTATCTGGATTCGAACGGGGAACGGGTCTACTATTCAGGCAGTGACCTGCGTGGTGATGGTCATGCCGTCCCATGGTAAGTATATTGCACATCAGGGACTGAAAGCAACTCAACAGAAGGGGTGGCCATTTCATCCAAGTGTACAATATAATGGCAGAAGGAGTCGTGGATCGGACTTGATGAGTAATAACTGTTTCCGTGGAAGCTTAGGATTGCATATATCGATAACACATATATTTAATCCAGTGCGTAATGTGATTAAGTGCCCTATTATTGCATAATTTCATTGGAATGGCTGCGCTGATGTAGGCGGTTCAGCATGATGCACCCCCATCTTTCGATAAATTACTTCAACTCAGATCACATTTACTATCTGCCTAAAGCCTTGGAATTTCTGCTATATAAACCGGTGCGGCGTTTTAATCAATTGAATCAAGGTCAACGTCGAAGCCGCATACAGTCGTGCCTGTGGTTGCTATCATTAGTTTATTTGTTGCTTTTGTCAATCGTAAGTGAACTTACTCAGAGAGTATTGCTTGCCGGCGGCGGTTGTCCAGCCACCCATGAAAGTGGTTACTGTATTTACTCCACTCTTACCATCGTCCTGGACGGCCCAGAGAGGGAGTTGGGAACCAATATCCGTTGATCTTGAAGCAAACATTTCCGTCCATTGGTTGCTAACTGTGTCAGAAAGAAGTCTGACCTGAAAAAATAACACTGAAGGGTTTTACCCATTTGCATATATTCCCCACTTCTTTCCACTATTTACCAGCAAGGAAACCCACTCTTTTGCGAGGGCCTCATTTTCAGAAGCCCCTAGATTCCATGCATTACACTCTCCGGAAGTCGGTTCGATATCGAGCCATAAATGATCAAGTGTCATACCATTGTCATTAATGGCAGCCATGAATTCACTAAGCTGCATGGAGGGTGACTTGCAGGCAACACCAGTTGGTTGGGTTCCAGTGCATGGAAACAAATAGGCTTCTATTCTCTTGAAACCCGCTGCAGCTGCACCTTTATAATTAGAAACAAAAGATGAACTCACTTCCCCACCCTTGTAGAAATATAAGTGAAACGGTCCGTATTCACAGAGATAGGATTTGATGCACTTACAACTCCACAACCTTGAATATAGCCCTCTATAATTGCTACATCGTACGAGCTGGCTGCACAAGTCCAGAAAGAGCTTGGAGCAGCCCCAGAAAGATCGAAGCCTGAAGAACCAGCTCCTCCAGATGAAGGAGGTGGTGGCGGAGGAGGGGAAGCTCCACGAACACAGCACTAAGTAAAGTCAGCACGTAATAGGCGACTAGTAGTGGTATAATGTCAGTGGCACTCACCTCGTAGTCACTAGCTCCAGGACAATATCCTGCCACAAATGAACCCCCCGAGCACCCGCTGGAAGTATATTGACAGTTACCACTTCCTTCTGGTGTCGAACAAGGAGCGACACAACATTCAATATCAGCAGGACCAGGGCAGTAACCGGAAACGTAGCTGCCACCAGTACAGCCGGTGGATGACCAGTCACAGAAACCGTGGCCTGAAGGAGTGGAACATGTCGCGACGCAACATTCGATATCAGCAGCTCCTGGGCAATAACCAGCTACGAATTTACCACCTGAACAACCACTTGCGGTGTTCTCGCAAAAGCCAGGTCCGCTAGGTGTTGAGCAGGTGACTACGCAGCATTGGATATCACTCGCACCGGGACAATACCCTGGTACACTGGTACCACCGCAAGCGGAGGTAGAGATGCAAGTACCATCGCCAGTCTATGATAAATCAGCATTTGACGGTCTCATACAAACACATAATTCCAAAGCTATACAGGTGTAGAGCAGCTGGTTGCTCTTGCAGCTAGTGGGCCTAAGGCAGAGGCTGGATTAACTGCCAGAAAACTACCGACGAAGGCGGAAATATGCAGTTTGTGGAAATACATATTTACGAAAACAGATGGTTAGATTTCCTGATATGTTTTAAGGGTTTCCTTTGCTTCATTTTATATTCACAGTGTCCAGCTGCATTGGGTATGCTGTCAGATCATGTTTTTACAAACTTCTCATAACTTTGTTTCTCCTACCCAAGCAAGGAGGATCCAGTTGGCAAGGGATTAGATCCTAGCGCCCGATCTGGAAAGAGGCCTGGAATCTCCCCGCAACATTGCAGCGAATAAAATGCAAAAAGACAGAAACGTCCTTGTTGAAAGTCAAAACTCAGCCAATGTTAGGAAAAAGGTGCCTTGTTGATCATTACAACACGGAGAATTCCAAGCATCTGTCTGCCTCGAATCACCGCATTCAAGTCCTCCCTGTGGCGCCTCCTACAAGGCACACAGCAGACGGTACTTTAAATGTACAACACAATATGCTATAATTAGAAAACTCTCTCATCATTGTACCCCTTAGCCCGGCTTGATATGGGATGGACAACTTTTAAGGTTCCGTGATATTTACGTCGCATAGAATGCTGGCTGATTGGTTAAAGCAACGCTGAAAGCATTCCTGGTCGAGGTGGAGCTAGTGACTAGTTTATAAAACAAATCAACGACATCCAATATTTAAACTGCGTGCACAGATTGCAGCCACTTACTTAGCTGGATTCTCTTGCTAGGTGTTCAGCTTTACATATGTTTGCAGAACTACGACCCCCCAAACGAACAATGGCTAGGCCCACTCCTCCAAACCGAGGCGAGACCAGCACTTCTGGAGCTTTTGATCGACGAGAATAAGTTATTTGGGAAGAAGCCCGCCTTAGATCCTTCGCTTTCGGCTTAACTTACACTGCCTTGATTTTTATGCGAATCCTTCTTGGCGGATCATGCCCTCTGATAGTGCTCTCTTACCGAAGTCTAGACCGCTGTCAAAATGGAGAAATATTGACAAGTTAGCCATATAAATCATGGGATTCAGAATGTGCTGTAACGTCGCGCTCCCACCTAGCAAGGAAAGAAGTATGGTCCGAAATTTTGAACTGGTTATCTAATGCAGATTACCCCCCTTGGTAAATGTTAGGCAGTCTAGAACAGACATTTCTCCCAATTAAAGTTTTCAGAAGCTGAAACTGCGGNCATAGGAGCACGTGATTGAAGTTTGCACAGCCCGCGAGAGTCTAGCTCCAAAAACGTAATGCTATCACTCTCTTTGCTGCATTCAGTAATTCTTAACGGAGCTACTTAACTCCACGTTCTTGTGTACTTCATTCTCAATCCTGCGTTAGTGGATCCCACAAGGATTTTGCTTGCCTGAGCCTCGTTGTTCCAGGATCTGGAATTAAGAGGGATTCAAAACAGGATTTGTCTTCCTTTTCATGGCTCTGCCAATCAGTTCGTAATGAATAGATTATCCGCTTGGCTATACACTCGATGCCGGATTATTGCCTTTTAGGGCATCGCTCTAACTAGTTGCTTCTATGAACACGGGAATTTATTTTCCCTAGCACAATCTCTATTTCCCCCGTACTTGTTGGGGCATTGAATATTTCCGTAGGTTGGCATCCCTATGATTCATATATGCTGTACATCTTTACATATCGCATCCCTTTGCAAATCCCAAGTTGTGTATGGTTCATAATCTCCAAACTCTTTAAGATCGACTGATACCACTCCCAGCACCTTGAACCCGAATTTTTCATACAAGGATTTTCCAGTCCTTGAAGAATGTACATAACACTTTGCATGGGTGGCATCTACAGACTCAAGGAAAGTCCTGATCAACATCGACCCGACCCCTTTGCGCTGCCAGTTTGGATGGACCGCAAAACCCTCCAGTTCTAGAATCGCCATCAGTCGCCTTCCCAAAACGCATCTGCTAGGACGCGAATCCTTCAGTATCGGTACCTACCCCAACAGCTTTGCAGATCATATTTCTTTTTAGCTGCCTTTACCTGACCAAAAACCTTGTCAAAAAAATTCACATTTGTCCCGTGAGGAAGAGCAGGTATCCATTCCTCTGGTTGTTCTTCCCCGGGTGGTTTAGAATATAGCAGGTAGCCAATAATCTCGTCTCCAGCTGTCGCAACCAGGAAAGTGTATTGCGGGTTGCGACAGTGGTAGAGATGTTTATACCGCTCCAAGATAAATGCTTCACAGGCCCCAGGGCCGGCACCACTCCATGGGATCACGTAAACTGGGTGGGTAGCGTTGGTTGCAAAATCCATTTCACACATAGCTGGGAAGTCCTCTTCTCGAGCAATTCGGACTGTTACAGACATGGTGGTTGGCAAATCTAGTTGGTGTCTTCAGTGCATGAAGTGATGGGATTGAGAAGATGGAGATCCGTACACAACCAGTAGTCGTTACATCGGCGGCGGTGTACCAGTATTGCGCTGTTCGCTCATCCTATCAGATCTCGCAAACTTAAAATCGCGTACCGACCGATTCAGGATTGCTCGCTTCCTGAGGCCCTGTTCGGCGAGATTTGACATAAAGCGCAAGAATCGGTCCCTTCTCGAGGCCAAACGTGGCCTGCTACCCAATGGTCTGTTGTTTGGAGATGAAATTATCGGTCAAATTTGTTTTACCTCTTTGTATATTACAAGACTTCTATGACTAGTTCATTTACCTGGTCTAGCAGTTAAAGCACGCAATAAACCCTGAATCTTAGCCGCTCTTGTCTGAAGCCTTATCGCTTGCGGGCAACCTGTGCGAATTGACAGCCAGATCCCAGATCGGTTGATGGATCTTTAGCATCTTCAGTTTGACGTCGTAGTTAAAAGTAATGGCGGCATGATTTTCGTCCGCCATTTTCCAGCGGTTGATCTACACAAACCAGTTCAATGTGGTGGCTATGCTTTAGAGTAAATCCTTCTCAGAATTGCACCAAGCGATTTCAACCAATTGTAATAGAGTGCTTTATCAGGCCTATAACTCCACCCTCCATCACTCAGAGTGTAACTTTGGAGAACGCAACTGATAGGAAAAGCACTCTATACATTTAATGTATAAGTCAATCTATAGCATGGGGAATAAAAGCTTCAATAAAAAGCCCCAAACTTAATTCGGGATACAGTTAACTAACGTCACTCTAGTAGAGTCTACTGGTATCCGGTGTATTTGAGAGTCTAGGTTTGAATAGTTAGTCTCTATGGTATCAAGCAAATTCATCTATTTGTTTTGCTTGACTGTGCGATGATTTCAATTTGACGAACTGGTTTACAGTTGGCTGACTTTCGAGATTCAATGATACGGGTAGAGTCCAAGGTGGCTAAGCCGCTAAGCCACCTTTCGATTGGAGATCTGAGCCTCTGGCAATATTCAACCTTCCTCACCAGGCAGTAAGTACTAGGCTCACCACAAACAGATTAATGTGACAATATAATAAATAATTACAGTTAACTCATTTCTCGCGCCATTATGGCCCCATGTCTCTAACGACATATCTTCCTTGCGACGACATTGACAATGCCACCAGTTGAAGGTTCTAAGACTCATCGCCTTCTCTCCATCCCTGTTTCTCACTACAATGAAAAGGCGAGATGGGGCTTCTCTTATTACCGAGTATTATATGAGCATCATCTCTTCTTGCCCTGGTTTCATTATTTCGGCGTGAACCCTATCCTTGAAGCTGGAGTCCGTGTCCAAGGGAAAATGGAATCCTACTCCTCGCATTTCTCGACCCCGTGCCTCGCTGTATACGATGCTTCCGGATCAACACTACTGGAATCATATCATGATTCCCACGATATTCTGGTATATCTATCTGAAAACTTTTCAACTCATAACAGTCCAAACCTATATACATCTTGTGGTCCAGAACACGCGGATCGAATTAGAGAGCTTGAGAGACATTATGATGATGTCCTCGGCGTAGCTGCGAGAACTTTCTTTTACGTAGATATGCTGTCCATGAATAAGTGGGGTTCTGTATTACCATTCGCTTTCATGGGATTCAGAAATAGAGTTGGATTGTTACAATCAACTCTGTGGTTTTTCCTTTCGCCTTTTTTGGGCAGGATGATCATATCTGTCATAGATATGACGCCTAAAAAATACCAGGAAGCAATAGATATCTGCCGTGAAGAATTCAGAAATGCATCCGAGTGTGAGTCTAATACTCCTGAAAATATCCTCTTGTAAAACCTCAATCTATCGAACTGTGTGAGAAAGTCTGACTTGCGTTCACTCTCTAGTGCTTGAACATTCACGATATCTTGCTGGAGATCATTTAAGCGCAGCTGATATTACCTTTGCTTCTCATGTAAGTAATATTTGGCCCATAATCGCTGTTGTAGCCTAGACCGTAACTCTAACCGTTGTAGTCATTTATATTCCTTGGTATCACACATCAAGAAGGTTTTCAGCAACACCCCGTTTCTTCCTTTGCCAGTTCTTCTCAGGCCAGAGCACTTTGGGGAGAACTTCGCGCAACAAAGGCAGGGCAGCACGTATTACGATTATATAAGGAGGAACGGTATTTTGGGGCAGCTCTACCTCGAAGAAAAAAGGCGTTGCTTGGACTGTGGTAATTTCTCATGCTGATATCTGCACGCGTCAATTGCTCGATCGGAGCTTTACTTTGTTCGGATGCAATATTTTTGAAAGACTGTAATCTGCATCATTGTAGCCTAGTGCGCAATGAACTTAGCCGTTCACAACGATGGAAATTTCAGTATTCAAGTGCACCACCATCCGCAACTGGATTATGACATGGAAATACCCTTTGCGTTGGATAATTTTAGCTTAAAGGCAGCTAGGTTCAGTATATTTTACCCTATAGAGCCTGGGTCTTGGAATCCTGTTGTCTGTAATATATAATTCTCTAGGCCGATAATACTACTAGCCTTGGCCGACTTTAGCTTCGAAGACGGATCGTTAATATGGCTCGCTACTACACCTACACTAGTGAGAGAGAATCTCTATAATAAGGATGTACGTATGATTATATGTATATACAGATAATTCGAGGAGGCTACTCTGTAGTGACGGGTCTGAACAGCTAGTCTGGAGGGATGCTCCTCCGCGCTACTTAGTAGTTTAGCGACTATGATGAGTATTATCCTAGGTGAAACTAGCCCATATTATAAGTGGATGGGAGTGGAAGTTTTCAGTTCTGTTCATCTTTGCTCCTTCTGAAATAATCAATATATTCACGGAATCCCATGTCGTTGCCTCCTTCCCGCTATTCTCGAGGTTCCAGAACGGAATATATCGTTACTCTTTAACATCTTTCTTCTACGTATATTTCCAAAGACAGTTGATTCAAATTGCAACAAGTTTTAATCTCACACAAGCGACAGAAATGATCCAATCTATGTAAATGTGTACCGTACAGATACTAGACCGGTAGCACTTCACGAATTGAAGTTTTGCCAAGAAGTATAACTGTTTGTGGACCGTCGCTTATTTGAAAATTCATTTTTTTAACCTGAACGCTCCTTGGGATGGGCGTGTTCTACTTCTTCGACCTGTTGTTTGGTATGAGAGCTACGAACCAGATCCGCATGCTCGAGTTGGAGCTCTTTGAATCTCTTTTCATTCTCCCACACAAATAGGGATTTACTTGCAAATAGAAGATCAACCTAAAGCCGTGTTAATTTTGTTCAGTTAAAAGAGTCGGAGAGATAATCCGTGACAAATTACATCTTGTAACAGCTTACCTCTTCCAATGTTCGACAGGCAGTCTCCGGATAAAAGCAGTAGACAAAGCCAATAGCAAATAGATTGAATACAGCATGGATGTAAAATCCATTTGGGCCGAGAGTGCCAAACATGCTTGGTGCAGCCAATGACACAGAACCACAGCCGATACTCCATCCTGTATCAGGTTAGATATATATACCTATAACAGTGTTTAGACGGACCAATAATGCCAAATGCATTCCCTTTTGCCCGGATCACTAGCGGGAATATCTCAGTGGGATATACCCAGGGGACAGACTATTTTGTTAGTCCTGAATACCTGCAGTTTCATTTCTAGAGCTTACAAGCCATGTTGCCTAAGTAGAACTAATTAGTGAAGTATAGTGTGAGTCTAGTTTATAATGCTTACCGCAAAAACAAAATTATAGACAAAGACAAAAGACCCTGCTGCCGCTCCAATAGTAGCACTGTGTTGGTCTTGGCCAACTTTCGAAAGGGCACCCAGGATGAAAAAGGCAAGACTTTGGCCGAGTGCTCCAACCATCAAGACTGGTCTGCGGCCAAAATAGTCCATAGTAAAGATGGCTAATATACAAGAGAACGTTGTCACAACATTAGCAAATCCAGTGAGCAGATCCGCCTATGCATGCATTAGCCCTTGAATATACTCGAGTCGTGGACCAAAATGATAAAGTATTACCTTGTGTGGACTAAATCCTGCAATCTTAAATAACGTAGGTGCATAAACAACAACACTCGTCACCCCGGTCCTTTGGAAACTATTAATCATCTTTCACCCCCTTTTTGGTAAAATAAATGAACCCACCAGGCCTGCATTATTTGTAGGAAAAAAGCAAGGAATGCCCTTCGTCCCAAGTGTAGATCACCACTCTTATACCCAGTAGCTATGTGGAAGTATGAGCGCGCAGGATATTCCGCCTCCAGCTCTAGTCGAATTGATTAGCAAGAGAAATTTGATACACTGAAAAAGAAATACCTACCACAAGCAGCCATGATTTCGTTATACTCGAGTATGACATCTTGGTGATCTATGTCACCGCGAGCACGGAATATGGCGAGGGTCTTCCGGCCACGTTCGAGATTGCCGTTTGCAATATCCCATCTAAACTGATTTAGTTAAATGGAACAAGATAGGGCAATTTCACACACCTAGGACTTTCGGGCATGAAAGGAATAACAGTCATAAGGACAAGCATGAAACTATATTTGAGTCAGCACCATAAATGAGAAGGCAAAGATGACATTTCATATTCACATCATCTGAAATCCAAGTGGAACTATCCATAACTGTTAGAATGGCTCTGAAGGATCCTCAAGAATAGTATTTTGTGGTCTTACATCTCCATCGGACAGTGGTATTTCCGTTATGTATGAATGCTAAAAGATATTCGAGCCAATCTGTTCCCATCCGGGTTGGTTGAGAAATCATCTAATAGGTGTAAAGGGAAGACTTACAAGATGTCGAGATACCCACAAAATTGACCACCATCTCAAAGGCCATTACGCCTCCGCGGGCATCGTGGGCAACTAACTCCGAGCCCCAGACAGGGATAACAGCACTGACGATGCCAGTGCCTACACCAGCAAGGATTCTGGCGCATAGCATCCAGTCTGAATTCTGGGCTGAAGCCATGAGCGACGACCCTAAGAGTCCCCAACAGCAGCCAAAAAATATTGTCTTCCTTCGACCGATTCTGTCTGAGACAGCACCACCTCTGTAAGACGTTTAGCAATATCTCTACAACCTGTATATGGCTTAGTCTGACATACAGTAAAGCACCAAAGAGTGTCCCTAGGTAGTAGATGGCTACCAGACCACCTTGCTTCCATGGATGTTTCACCTCACCAGTGGCACCATCCCCAAGCTGCATCAAGTCCTGCCACAAGTGAGTCGTATTATTTCGGTTTATGTGATGATTGGCATGCATACTATGTACGATGGGCTAATGTTGACACCGGACATGACACCTTGGTCGTAACCTTCGAACACAATGCCCAGCCCTGCTACCAGGCAGACACTATAGGGCCAGATCCGTCAGCCTCTCACGTATGCTATACCATGCGTGACTGCACTAGTGGGAAATATAACTTACGCCACAACCATTTGCTTTCCATAGAGCGGCATTTTGATCAAATAAATTTCTATTCAGGTGACTAAATTCAAGAACTTAAACCAGTCAGTGTTACTGGTATTCCTATTTATTTCAAGGATCAACATTCCTGGGCATGTTGGAGACATATACCTCTCCACTGACACCGGATTACCCCAACCAGCTAGAGCAACGGGTAAAACTGATGGCGCAGGGGGTAACACGGGAATACCACTCCCCAGATTGCGGGGTCAGAGTTCTATTCCCCTATTCATACTCCCCTTATCCTGAGGCGTCTCGGGCGTATGCATCCCCCGAGCGACCCGCATCGGACCACCGCCGAAAGGTGTAAAGAGGCGTCCATACCGCTCTTCTACTCTTCGAGCTGTGATTAAAGCCTTGGAGCTTAAAAGGCGCGCGGGAAGCCCTATTAGGATAACCCGGGAGCATTGACATTCCACCTTTGCTCTCTCGTATGTTCTTTGTTATCAGTCCTATACCCGGAAGTCACGCGGGGACTCAAAACATGAGGGATGAGGTCAGAGTAGTTGATCCTTGAAAAGTGGGATGCAGGATTACTTGCTGGTAACCAAAAACAGTCAAGGCATACTAGCGAGGAAGAGAGATCTCCAAGGTCTACTAGAACCTGAAAAGTGCCCACGAAAAGTGGAAGATAAATCACTTCTCCCACTCGCACTGCATTGCCAATAGGAAGACGCCTGCGCTCGCGAGACCCACACAACTCAGGATCTAGCGTGTTAGAAGTCATTCGGGTTAAGTCCTGATCTCCCTTGGTTTTTTTGTTATCCTAGCGATGAGGGGCAGTTGTTTAATTCGAAGGACGACCACTATCGTTGCACATTTCATTTCTATCTACAATTCTGCCTCCGGTTAGTTAGCGTTATAAGGCGAAGCACCAACGCCATGAATGCTTGTATTATCCCAAACACATTGCTAGGTGGCATAGACAGTACCTGCACTAGTTAACTATAAAAGCGTTCCGGTGTCTGTCCCCCAGCCCCAGCTCTTTGAGATGTTTATAAGTTGGAATCTTCGCTGAAATGCATCACTGATATACACTCGTGACATTATCGTAATATCAGTATATACCACTTTAATTCTCGGAGATGGGGTATTGGACTTCAAAGATCATTCTTCAAGCTCACTCCCTATAATTGAAAGACGAGATCAACAAAAACTCATGATGCTTAGCATTTCTATCATAGGATCAGTTGCCCTTTATCGCTTTGGCTACATCTGGCGCGAAAGCTACCGATTGGAATGAGTGAGAGCATACCTTGGTGAGATCTCCCACAGGGCAGATATTTCTTCTCCTAGGGAGAGATATGACGTTCACTTGCTGATAAATCGCATCTTTAGATGCTCAAGCATCTCGGTGCATTGGCTGTTATTGCGCCACTGCTGAGACATAAGCAGCCTCTCTGAACTCGGGCCGTACTCGGAGTACATGTTTTGTATCCAATAAAAGCGGTCATATGTCCCGATTATAATATACGAAATATTTGGTTTTAATATCTGGGAATATTCTTGGTGATCCACTTCGCGGAACGGCGACTTTAATCATCCATCGCCAGAGTAATGGTTGCACTTTCGGAGTTCTTAAGCAGATGTGACACAGGTAATACGGCCGTTAGGTTGTTTTGGTGCCTTAGGTACCGACGAAGTTGATGATCGGACCAACCACATAAGGATAGACTCCATAAGCTTCTTGGTTTGCATGGTTGTTATAACAGTGGCAAGCTACGCGTTTGTGGGCTTAATAAAATAGACAGAGCCGCATCGGCCGTAGGGATACAGGAATCAACCTTGGTTCGCGGCGGTTCGACGTAAGGAGAACAATAAATCACGTTTCCAACGTTGGATCCACAGGGCTCCACAACGACCGGTCCGTACGCTGAATAGTTGCCCGCCAGCCGTACATCACCATAATACCATAATACAATAATCGCAAGAAGATAAGGAAGAACTAAAATCCTGGATACGATTGAACCTCAATTCAGATATTGTCTTGTTTTGAGGTGCAAGAGCGCCGGTTATGGCTTTACTATGCGGCATCATAATTCACCACATTGCTCTCTGTGTGGCTTCGTAGCGATTAGTGATCTTAAATCTTGAGATCCACCTTAGATTCTATTGGAGCAACATCAGTGATATTAGCAGGTTTGGTCTTGCGTTCTCAATTCCATGTCAAATATTAACGACCGTAAGACGGGGTCGGAAGTACCTGTGTACCTCGGCGCATCGATTGTCGGTGGCTCGGTGGAACATTCCCCCCGACCGCGAAACCGCCTTCTGCGCTCACTCACCTACGGACGTTGCAGGGATCTGATGGTCCCATTCAGGAGAAATAGCGACAATATTCACATCGTGGCTGACGTGAAATCGTGTAAAGAGGCAAATAAATTCTCGAGATGTTAGCAAAGCTGATGCTGCACGAACATATATATTTCTTTCTTTCTCCCGTAAGCAATTACGATTTTGTGCCCAAGTCCATAGTGAGAAACACCTCTTGAATTTAATGGGATTAATATCACGGAGTGAATAATTGTGCTTGGATTGAGTTTGCATAGGATGTCTCAACCACAATTATCTGCCTCTCCTGGCGGATCCTATTTAGAAGAGCAAGGAGTTCCATCAGACGCTGCCACCGAAGTTGGATTCGAGAAGGATCCAGAGAAAGACGCTGAGCATACTACGAATAGCGATTATGAAAACAACGACCAGAGAATCAACATTCCTGAAGATGCCGAGCGTGGTGTGACAGACGCTGAATCAAGGTCATCTCCGCGAGACGGCTTACCTTCGTGGAGGTGGATCACAACAATGGCTGCTCTGCTCTTGGGTGGAATGCTTTACGGTATGCATTAAAATAATCGAGCCCCTGAGCATGCAATATGCAATATTTGCTGACGGTTTGTCCAATCCAGGTCTCGACACAACCATTGCTGCTGACGTTCAGGCATCGGTGTACCAGGATCTTGGAGACCTTGAAAATCTTCCCTGGGTCGGTCTTGGATTTTCGATGGCTTCAGTCGCTGTTATTCTTTTCGTGGGCAAGTCCTTTAGCCAGTTTAATGTTAAATGGCTCACCATCGGTTCCGTTTTCATATTCGAAGTCGGAAGTGCCGTCTGCGGCTCCGCCCCGACGTCAAATGCCCTTGTTGTCGGTCGAGTTATCGCTGGTATGGGAGGTGCTGGGATGTATCTTGGGTAAGTCTCGATCTACCACATGCAAGTTCTTGCTAGCGTTATGTGTCGGGGAATATGTGTATTAACATTCATTCATTCAACAGAGCCCTTAATTACGTCTCATTTTTTGGGACCGAGAAAGAGACTCCTATGCTTAACGCTTTGACCGGAGTGTCCTGGGGCATTGGTGCTATTCTTGGGCCTGTCATCGGAGGAGCTTTCTCTGTGAGCAGTGCTTCATGGCGCTGGGTAAGTCACAATTTATATTTGCAAATACCCCTAGAATGTCACTAACATCACTGGAAAGGCATTCTATATCAATCTTCCTCTGGCAGCACTATGCGCCCCTATTTACATATTTATATTTCCTTCCCACAATCCCAACCCAACAAAGACTTTTGGCGAGAAGTTTGCTTCGCTGGACTGGATTGGAGGTGCCTTGAACATTGGAGTGTGGGTTATCTTCATGGTCGTTCTCACCATGGCTGGTTCTAGATACGCATGGAACTCCGCCTTCACTATTGCCCTCTGGCCAATCTGGGCTGTTATTCTTATCGTCTTTGTCATTCAACAGAGGCTTTCACTTTTCACCGAACTTCGGATTTTCCCTGTTCATTTCCTTCGTTCGCGCACCATGGTCCTACTTTACATAACTACCGGCTCCGCTGCCAGCGGATTTGCAGTCACTCTATACTACATTCCCTTATTCTTTCAGTTCACACAGAATGACACGGCTCTTGATGCAGCAGTTAGGTTGCTGCCGTTTATTGCTGTTTTTATTTTCTTTATTTTACTGGCGGGAGGGCTGTTGCCAGTTATAAAATATTACCCACCGTGGTATATTGTTGGCGGTTGTCTCATTGTGGCAGGCGGAGCTTGCATGTACACCATTGATGCAACAACTAGCAAAGCAGCGATCTATGGTTATGAAGTCCTTATCGCAACAGGGACAGGTCTAACGTTTCAAAATGCCTATGCTATCGCAGCTGCCAAGGTTTCGAAAGAAGATAAGAACAACGGTATCGGATTCATCAACGTCGCGCAGATGGGCTCAACTGCTATCGGATTGTCCATTGCTGGAGCTATATATGAAAACGTGGGATTTACATTTCTGAAGGAAAATCTCAGTCAGTTTGGGCTGCCCGACGATGCTATCAGGTCTGCGTTGGCAGGCTTGGAATCTCCTCTGCTAGTTGCGGCTAGCCCTGAAATCAAACAGCTGGCTATCCAGGCTGTGGCAAAGACTATTTCCAGAATTTTTGCTATGGTATTTGCCGCTGGTGCGGTCTGTTTTGTAAGTGCCCTGGGATTGAGATGGGAGAAGTTAGAGATGGAGCTTACGGCAGGAGCATAAGCATTTGCTGATGATGCCTGAACATCGGCCAAGGCCTCTTATGAAAGAATAGACATGTTTAATGCCTATAGACATTTTAATTTAGAATGGATTTGCTTTAATGGTTAGGTTTTAGATTAGACAGCTAAATTATCAGAAATATAGATACCAACTCCTCTTATTCCTAATAACGCGGTTCTGGGTTCTCATGACCGAAATGCCAAATGAGCAAAACATTAGTGAGGAGCTCATCAGTGCTTCTAACACAATCTATCTGCTATATAAATGCAAACATGACTCTTATCTCCACCGCTCTGCAATAAGAGGCACCGGCCTTGATAGTGAAGCATGTCATTTCTACACTATTTACTGCGGTCTCAAAAGAGAGAGCGATGGTCATCCAAGTGCGTGGTATTTTGGGTCATGATTTGATGTGCATTCTGTACTGTATCCGTTCGGTGAAGCTCTGGGCGTTCTTCGAGGGGTTTCTGTTCTTCTGGATGTTTATCGTCAAAGAGGTCCTTGATGGTTCCCGCGCCTGTTGCAGCTTGATATACAGCGAAGCTTGTTGCGAATTGGATATGAGCCCCAATTTGGATCGCGTCAAGCAAAAGAAGAGCATAGGTTTGGCAGTTGTTACTGATCAAATTATATGCTGGCCGTTTCTCCCTTATGTTATGGATTACCATTTCACCTGAAGGGTAGAAGAAATTTAGTCTCAAATATAAGGACAGGTTGGAGTAGATACTAACCAGCTTGCCGAAGAGCTTCGTCTGTAAACCTTGTTTTCCCTACCTCATACGTATGCCACTCTGCCCGATCGAGTTTCTCATTTATATAGATCACATCAAGGTTCTCATCCATCCAAAGTTCGTGAACATATTCCCCAACGAGGACAGCCCAGTGCTGTGTCGGATCTGGATACTTGCCAATGTTCTTAGTAATCATCTTGCCCAAACCCGTCTTTTCCGCAAACCATTTTCCACCCATTCCTGCGACTGGGTGCCAGCCCACTTCCACCGTTCGGAGCTCGCCATCGATACGAGCCTCGCCCGGGGGGATTACATTCGGCTTCTTCCCAAGCCCAAGGCTGTGCTCAAGTTTGAGCTTGCCTTTAAGCAGCTCTTCCTTTCCCTTCTCCTTCCCCTTGGACCACTCGTCATGCCTAGGTAGAATTAAGATGCGATGCTCCCCCACATTGTGAGTCTTTGTATACACCAGGTACACTTACAAAAATACGCCCAGCTTGTGGCGTTTACTCTCATGGTCTATTTCCTGCGGCTCCGCCATTGTATCTATAGATTGACCAAAATTATACAGTCTTAAGACCTTGAACGGATATCTAGCATCCCGGTTTGCAAGAAGAGCCGCAGATCGTTGACGACTTGATAGCGACTTTATCGGAACAGCTGGGAAATTAATTTGGCGCGCGCATGACCCTTAAATTATTCGACACGTGCTATACTGTTGTAAGAGTACGGCTAACTAGAAGAGGACTCTACGAAAATCGTCGCGCAATTATTATTGGCTTGGTTTCTCATCTGGGCGGCTTGTCTATTTATTGCGGGGCTGTCGGGAGTTATCAGACTGCTCAAGTACCATTACATTAGTGTCTCTCAGACGGAGCCAACAAAGCTACAATATTTGCTTAACAAAAGAAAGGTCTCAGTGAAAGCTCAAGCGCTTAATATCCAGAACCTGACGCCCACAGAAATGGTCTATTTCTAACAACTCCACAAAAAGAACCGGATTGCTGATTTAATTCCCTTTGGCGGTATATGTTTCTCTAGCCTCTTCGTGATCCACATGCTTGACCGACTTGCCTACCGTTCCAGCGGATAGGTTTTGCACCTGCAGCACCCCTGCAGAGAACTTGCATCGTAGACCCACCATGCTCGTTTGTACACATCTAGTATTTGCCGTTTACCTCGACAGTTTCTATTAACAAGGTGTCTCGAACCAGTAATTGTGCATCACGAGAGAGGCAAAGGTATATTAAGGCGCTAGGAGCTAGTAGAATACATCAATTTCATATACGCCGATTGCCAATCCTCCAATGAGACACCAAATGTTTACTTTTTAGCTATAAATAATAGAATTTCCAGGTCATGTCCCCAAATCTATCCTCGACCTATAATAACTCCAAGGAACGCATCTTGCCTAAAATTTTGGGGTTGATTGCTCTTAACTTCTTTATATCCGCGCCAAGAAAAGTTCATAAATATCGTAATCCTTTTTCACATAACCATAGATGCAGGCACGAGTCCAATAGAGGCCTTATGGGGAGGATCCCTCCAGGTCTTCTGTTGTGCAGACACGCTTATGAGTCTTCCAGTCGCTCTTCTGGCACTCTTTCGAACAATATTTCGTAGCGCGGCAGCGAGAGCAATTCTTCAACGGGGTGAGAAATGTACTTTGAGGTCGCTGGCAAGCAGAGCAGTTGGGCTCTTTGATATACCCGGGAGAGACGATATTGCCAGTTTCGAATTTGACTTCTATCGCAACAGACTTTTTCCGAGAAATAATCCCGCAGTTCAGCGACCTATCACTTTTCACCTCCTCAAATGTCCTTGCGCCAGGCATAGTTCGAACCTTTCCTGCCAAGATCTCCCACGCAGCTTTGTTTGCCCGCTCAACAGAGACAAAGGCACCGTGGATAGTAAAGCTGTCTAGCGCCAACGCATCGGCACTCGATCTTATCGGTGACTGTTCGGCAATGAGGACAAGCCAGGATGGACCAGGAAGTGTTGCTTTGACTTCCGCATTCTTCTCCTTTAGCAATTTCAATGTCATAGTGCGACCTCCAGCAAGTGGAACATCTAGGTGGTCGAAAGATGCGAGACCGTCCTGACGGGAAGATATCATCTCATCAAACAAAACATGGCCGACTGGGCTTGCCTCCTGCAGCTTATTCCGGATCGAAGGTTCCGCCTCATCGGGTTCTCTGAAAGGTCCAAAGAAAGAGAAATCACCGACATGTGGTGTATGGGTTTGGATGTAGTAGATGGTCTCTGGATCAGTTGAGGGAAGCTGAGCACCTTTGAAGTAGCCACCATGTAGCACGGTCGCATTGCTTGATTCAATCATGGTCCTCTCCATTGACAATCGCGTAGTAAATCACAGTTATAATGGTTAAGGAAAACGGTAAGAAAATATTTCGAGGCCATAAATATTCGGTGCGTGACTGCGGTGTGGCTTCCTCACCGCCTCTCGACACTTGGCCCTGTTTTCCCCTGATTACATAATTGGGATCTGACAGCTGGCTGCTGAGCTGAGTGAGCTTACTGGACTCCTCGTAATGCCCATAACCAATTAAACATTGTTATATAAACCGGTATTTCTCCTCAGTATGATGACGGTCTAATGGATGTGTCGCGTTCACCTTGTCGCTTTGCTGGAAACGGTAATCTTCCAGCAGTAACTGAAGCGAGTGGCACCTAACGAAAAGCGATTAGAGTTCGCAGACCGCCATCATCCTTTTTGACCCGGAGCTTTCTGGCAAATGCAGTTTCTATGTCAGAACCCATTAAAATCGTATATTCCTCCGATTTTAATTATCATCTTGATAAATTCGCGAAAGGTATTGATGCCAATACCGTCCGTCTTCACCGAGAATCACCCATCTTCGCGCTTCGCGATCCATCTTATCGCACCAAGACCGTGCATTGCAATGAGCTGCCAGATTTTGGATGAGTGAAAGAATGTAAAAGAATTCCTGGAAAAACTGGATACCTACAAAAAGATATCGCGACATTCCATGGATATGATAGAATATGAACGGAGAACCTGCATTTGCATGGCTCAAAAGCAGATTGTTTTAAATTGTCTTAGACCGAAAAATATTGCCGTTAGCCTACCAAACCTTGCCGCCAATATTGGTTCGACTGCCACCTGATGAAAATCTTGAGAATTAATGATAAATCAAACGTGTACTGAGAGTACATCTTATAGCGCATTATCACAAAATCAAAGAAATTTCATTCAGTCATCTACTAACATAAGTAGGCAAATCGCAATATTTATAGCCTGCTGTAACAATAGTCTTGAGGCAAAATATTCATACCTTGCATATAAGGTGAAAATACTGGTCTCCATCTATAAATAGAAATTTTAACCAGGATTGCGAATAGCTGTGTGGCATGCGGGGCAATATGGCAGTATGGCACTAGCAATCGTTATCATGGAGCAGTGCTCGATAGAAAAGCCCTCTTGAGCTTCTTCAAAAATCTAGTAGACGTTGTACGGGATCCTTAATTTTCACTCTCGGGTTTCTGTGCAAAGCGGAGAGCGCGAATTTCCTGAAGCGGGGTACCGTATCAATAGACGCGGTAAAAAATGAGAAACAGAAATGTTAACCGCACAACTTAAAGGAAATCAGTGACTCGGGATTTCGAATTATGACCCCTCAAATTAGTAAATAGGTCTCAACTTGATTTAGTGTTGTTGCTTTACTCTTGATTAACAGTTGTTCCCACTAAACCAGAACAACCATGAGTCTGAAAGGTCGGTCAACGCTGTAGTGGTCTGATATTGCTAACCATTTAGCTGCCGGAAGGGCGCCTCAATAAAATACCACTCAGTTGACTCAATGGACTTTCCCGCGTACGAGAACCTTGTTTCTGACGTCATGTCGGATCTGGGAGGGAGAACGGAAGCCGCACCCATGCCAGCTGCTCCCACGAGACGGGCTGAATACGTCCCTGAAGCACCTTCATCTTACCTCACTTTGTTCTGGCTCGCCAATTGCTCTGTCCAGGGACGCAGCACCCACCAGTCCTCCCGGCCCAGATCGAATATATTTGGCCAAGTATTGACGTGATGGCACAAAGATCTAGATCCAATTGAAAATCGCAGTCGGAGACGTTGTCGCCTGCCTCCGGTGATTTCAATGTCCGCTATTCGTCGTCCCTCGGCGCCAGTATGCCTAGTCAAGGCTATACTTTTGAGGCTGCACCTTACTTGCTCCTCAAGCCGGTCAACCACTCCCGCATCTAGCTATTAGATCTAGTGCTTACCCGATTGGGTAATCGAGTTCGACCAATGGGCGATATTTCGCCCGGAAGCTTGCCGACACTCACTCTGTGGACCGGGTAGTTCATGCTTTCTTGCTTAATAACACATCCCGTAGCCATGATGGCTTTGATATCCGAGATCCTGCAGCAACTTGAGGTCGGCTTATAAGCCCCGCAAGCTCCCTCACGTCCGCTCTACGCTCCTTTGGAGTACCGCACCCCGTGCCCGCTTCTTACAGCAACGACACAATGGAGACAGTCAATCGCCCCGATGAATGGAAAATTGAGCAGGGAATGGCAGGCGCCAAGCTGCCATTCCTAGACCAGACAGGCAGAGAGACGGTTGCAATTGTTCCCACCAAGTGGGAACCGACTTTCAAAGATGAAGAAGCCATCAAAGCCCTAGGTGATCCCGACAAGTTATTTGCCAGGGAGCGTGAAGGTTGGAAAGGGTAAGTATCCATTATTTACTTAATCAAAATAGGATCTTTCTGATGTCTGATGACTCACCAGATACGTGGAATGGGAGGATTATCCAGAGAAGAAAGCAAAGGCACACAAGATACTCATTTCTCAGAGCTTCCCCCCAAACCCAGAATTTCAACTTGGACCTATTCCTGACACAAACCCGGTGCTTCCCGGTACCCATTGGAAACTGTGGCACCATGCCCTTGGCGGTGAGCTGATGTCAGTACCTGAAGACTCTTGGCGAACCGTGCTGCGTGAAAAGCATCCTGAGATGCTACATCTCCTGCAGTTTCCATACAATGGTGAACCCCCTAAACGGCTTGTGACTTCAAAAGTTGTAACCCCCAATCCACTCCACTTCGTCCGAAATCATGGTGGCATTCCACTTATTGAGAAGGATAAATGGAATCTCAAACTAGATGGGCTCGTAGCGAACCCCAAAACGTATACTCTGGACGACCTCATGGATGAGTCTAAATTCCCGCGAATGGAGAGGCTCGTCACGATGCAGTGCTCGGGAACGCGCCGCATAGAGCAAATCTCCCTGTACGCGGGTCAAGGAGATGAGGTTCCACAGGCTCCGTGGGCCGAAGGCGCCATAGGAACAGCAAACTATGTAGGTATCAGCTTGAAGAAGGTCATCAAGGACTGCGGCGGCCTAATAAATGGCGCCAAACATCTTGAGTTTTACGGTGCGGAAACTTACTTCAAGAGCAACGAAGTCATGAACTACGTGGTTAGCGTCCCATGGTCCAAAGTTAAAGCCAACGAAGTCATGCTTGCCTGGGAAATGAATGGAGAACCTCTACCCAAGATCCATGGATACCCACTGAGAGTCGTCGTGCTTGGATACATCGGTGCTCGAAGCGTTAAGTGGCTTTATCGAATTAAGGCAATCGAGAATCCGTCTCTCGCACCAGTTCAGACCAAGGAGTATTTGTATTTTAACCAGCAAGTTGGTAAGCACAACCAAAGACCGACGGACGGCATCCAGATCCAGGAAATGCCGGTGAGTTCGGCTATAATGTCGCCATGGACAAAACAAGTTGTTATACACAATGGCGCGATTCGCTGCAAAGGCTGGGCATACTCTGGTGGTGGAAGATGGCCTGAGCGAGTGGAATTGTCCGCCGATGGCGGCTTCAGCTGGTACGCTGTCCCGAATGAGAACTTGTCCAAGAAGGGAAAGTGGACATGGCGTACTTGGGAGTATGACCTTCCCTGCGATGTTGAGGGTTGGATTGAAATTGTCTGTCGCTGCTGGGACAATTCCCTAAACACGCAGCCTTTGACGGTTCGCGCGGCGTGGAACTGGGGTCTACATGTGACGAGCTCTGCTCATAGGATCAGTGTTTACAGCATGAACAAGAGTCGAGCTCTAACCAGAAAGCGTCTTGAGAAATTCGAGCAACTGGGTGCACCTTTGGCTCCTCTAACGTGGCCAGAAGAGTTCCAAACACAGACATGGGAAGAATACAAGCAGTTCTGGAAGGAGCATGATCCAAGGGATGTTGATGATTGAAAACATCAGGGACGCGTAAAATATATGGAGGCTCTTAATAATCAAAGCAAAAAAAAATTTGGCTGCAGACTCCTCGTTCTAATTATGTTAATAAGTTATTTTCAGTGGCATTGATTTTAACCAATATCTTCTTACCTTACCGGTTGTGTTAACAGTTTGTGCTCAGATGTAAACGATTACGAATTTAATTTCAACCCTAAGTGGAGCATTCCTGAGTGCTCCCGGATGGTTTCCTGAGTATGACGTATTCTATCATGAGTCCTGCTGTAGTTATTTAATAAAAAAAATAAGTTTAGCATTCAACTAATTGCTCATCGTGTACCAGAGCAAGGCTATCAGTAGGAGTTCCTTCGAGACAGGATACTTACTTCCGATTTCTATGGTAATCGGAGATTACCATGCAAACATGAAAAATAGATATTTCTGCGGGGAAATGATTTACAGCCAGCTTCACCAAATGGCATTGAACCAGACAGGATTCACAAGGCAGCTACAAAATACGGGGCATGCGTGATGCGTTATCGCTGTCGGATGGTGGTCCGAAATTCACGAAGGCGATCGTCGGACTTGTCCGTTAGCCAAGACCTCTGCCCCTAGACGATAATCCCTCCCTCTATCGATAACAATGCTACCATGGTACTGTCTCAAGCGCAGCAGACTCAGGCAAATACACTTTTAAACCATTTGCATGGCCTTTCCCCCATGACATAAGCTATAATATGATCAAAAATTTGCTCATCTAGGTTTACAATTAAAGGACCTGCCGTTTAAACTAGCCCTTGTCGCACCAATCCATAGCATATGAAAGTTGCTACCAGCTATGTCTCCTCACAAAGTCGATACGGAGAGGGATGGCTTGAAAATCAGGATTGCTATCGGTTAGTAGGGTTTTATGTCAGTGACATTCGCAAACCAATGCTAACCAACACGAAGACAGGGGCGGTACGTTTACAGATTGCCTAGGTATGGTTGAAGGTCGCAAAGATGCCATCATCGTCAAGCTTCTCTCGCAGGATCCCGCTAATTACCCCGATGCTCCGATCGAGGGCATCCGACGGATTCTTGAGCAAATTACTGGTAAAAACTTACCACGTAACCAAAAGTTGGATACGAGTGAGTTCTCCAGCTTCAGCGTTCGCATGGGAACAACTGTAGCTACAAATGCTCTGCTGGAGCGTAAGGGGGAAAGGGTTGCCCTCGCCATTACCACGGGTTTTAAAGACAGCCTTAAAATTGGGACACAATCGCGTCCTAAGCTCTTTGCCCTCAACATTGAGAGACCCGATGTGCTCTACGAAGACGTAATCGAAGTAGAGGAGCGTGTTACCATTGAAGGTTATCAACAGAATCCGTATCCGAATTCTAATCCTGGTAAAGGTGCATTGAGTGAAGATCCTGATTTGACTATGGGCATTAGTGGTGAAGTTGTAAGAGTGTTAATGAAATTGGACCATGAAAGCGTTCGGAAAGACCTTCAGGGACTCTATGATAAAGGATATCGATCTCTTGCCGTTTGCCTTGCCCACTCGTATACTTTTCCAGGTTTGACTCACCTTGTTTACAATTTCTAGATGTTTGTACTGAAATGCTATTCTAGATCACGAACTTGCCATCGAGAAGATCGCTAAGGAGATAGGCTTTTCGCAAATCTCCCTATCTAGCCAGCTTCTTCCGATGATAAAGATGACTTCGCGAGGTATATCCGCAACAGCGGACGCATATCTCACCCCGGTAATTAAACGCTACGTGGAAGGATTCAGAAACGGATTTACAGATGGGTTAAGATCAGGGGATACACGCTGCGAATTTATGCAGAGTGATGGAGGACTGGTGAACTTTGAGAAGTATAAATTCATACTAGTACGTCTTATTATATATACTAATTCCTAGAATAGATTTTCAGGATTGCGAGCAATTCTTTCAGGACCTGCCGGTGGCGTTGTAGGACATGCACGAACTTCATACGATGTAGAGGACTGTACACCAATTATTGGGTAAGCCAAGGACTATGTCTGACCCCCTATACTTAGATCCATGCGCTAATATCAGAAAGTTTTGATATGGGTGGAACGAGCACAGATGTCTCTAGATACGATGGTAAATTTGAACATACGTTCGAGAATACTACAGCTGGTGTAACAGTGATGGCACCTCAGCTCGACATTAATACAGTTGCGGCGGGAGGAGGCAGCATTCTCTTCTGGCGACATGGCCTATTTGTAGTTGGCCCCGAAAGTGCTGGTGCTCATCCTGGGCCAGCTTGCTACCGTAAAGGTGGGCCACTTACTGTCACTGATGCGAATCTATTTCTGGGACGTCTTCTCCCAGAGTACTTCCCAAAGATATTTGGTCCAAATGAGAATGAAGGATTGGATGTCGAAATCACCCGTAAAATGTTTACTGAATTAGCTGAGCGGATAAGTCTTGAAACCGGTTTACCAAAGTCCGCAGAAGAAATTGCTCTCGGATTTCTTGAAGTAGCGAACGAATCTATGGCCAAGCCTATCAGATCTCTAACCGAGGCACGAGGTTTTGATACTTCACAGCACAACCTAGCTTGCTTTGGTGGTGCTGGCGGTCAGCATGCCTGTGCTATAGCGTCCCTACTATCAATCCAAACCGTTATCATTCACTCTTACTCCTCGATCCTGTCTGCCTACGGGATGGCACTTGCAGATGTGGTTCATGAAGTCCAGGAGCCAGCTTCTGGAGCTTTAGATGAAACAGTGCTATCATCCATCAAGGAACGTATAACCGTGATGAAAGAAAAGGTTAATATGGAATTAACAAGTGACGGGATCAAGGAGGAACGAATCACCTACGAGGTATATCTCAACCTTCGGTATCAAGGAAGTGACAATGTTCTGATGATCTTGGAACCATCTGATGGCAACTTTGAGGAGGCGTTTCGAAAGCAGCATCATCGGGAGTTTACCTTCAATTTCCCTGGCCGCAGCATCCTTGTTGAGGATATCCGCGTCCGTGGCGTTGGCAAATCTCTCTCCACTGCACCAGAGGTACCGCAGGCCGAGCTATCAACCATAAATCGCATTCCGATCGACAAAGCAAAGCAAGATGACACTACAGAAGTGTTCTTTGGAGGGACTGGAAAGCTCGTGACCCCGGTCTTTATTCTTGGCAACTTGACGCCAGGAAACACGATCCAAGGCCCTGCGATGGTTATCGACAATACGCAGACAATAGTGGTGGAACCTGGGGCGACGGCAACCATTCTCTCCAAGCATGTTATCCTCGATGTTCCTGCGAGGAGCACTGAATTGGCTAAAGGTGATATGCAAGTCGTGGATCCTATCCGCTTATCCATTTTTGGCCACCGTTTCATGTCAATTGCAGAGCAAATGGGCCGTACGTTCCAAAAAACATCTGTATCGACTAACATCAAAGAGCGTCTTGATTTCTCTTGTGCATTATTCTCACCAGATGGAAAACTCGTTGCCAATGCTCCTCATGTGCCCGTGCACTTAGGATCCATGGAGTATGCTGTCCGATACCAGCACGAAAAGTATGGCAAGGAGCTCAAGCCTGGGGACCACTTATGTACCAACCATCCCTTAGCTGGCGGTACTCACCTTCCAGACATTACAATCATCACACCAATCTTCGACACCAATGGCAAATCAATCATCTTCTACGTCGCGTCCCGTGGACATCACGCGGAGATTGGTGGTACATCTCCCGGCTCTATGCCCTCGGATAGTAGAATGTTGTATGAGGAGGGTGCGATGACCATGAGCTTTAAGCTAGTGTCTGAAGGGCGTTTTGATGAAGATCGTGTCCGCGAGTTCCTTTGCGATGAGCCAGCGGCATACCCGGGCTGCAGTGGTACACGTACATACAAAGACAATGTGTCAGATTTGAAAGCAGCAATTGCAGCAAACCAAAAAGGTGCCCAACTCTTGGATTCCTTGGTGAGTGAGTACACGCTCCCCATCGTACATCTATACATGGATGCCATCAAAGATAATGCGGAAGTGGCAGTGCGTGAGTATCTTAAAAAGGTTGGCCGCGAGACAGGCGGGCAGCCACTGAGATTCTCGGATTTCATGGATGATGGCACTGAGATCAAGCTGGAGGTGCGAATTAATTCCGAGACTGGTTCAGCGGAGTTTGATTTCAGCGGCACCGGGAGGGAAACCTTTAATTGCCTGAACGCACCCAAGGCTATTGCGCACTCGGCAATTATCTACTGCCTTCGCTGTCTCATCAATGTTGACATCCCACTCAACCAAGGCTGTCTTGCTCCTATAGATGTTATCATTCCCCCAGGCACGATTCTCAACCCCTCAGGATATGCCGCTGTTTGTGCTGGAAACCCAATCACCTCTCAGCGGATAACCGACGTTGTCCTCGGCGCGTTCGGTGCTTGTGCGGCATCACAAGGTTGCTGCAACATTATATCCTTTGGAACAGGCGGCCTTGACGCACAAGGAAACGATATTCCCGGATTTGGTGTCGGAGAGACTATCTGCGGTGGTTCAGGAGCTGGTCCTACATGGCACGGGACTTCGGGAGTTCATATACACATGACCAACACACGCATCACTGACCCCGAGGTGTATGAGTTGCGATATCCGATTATCCTGCGGCAGTTCTCTCTCCGAACGGGATCTGGAGGTAAGGGGCTCTACAATGGAGGTGATGGTGCCATTCGCGAGATCGAGTTCCGCGTGCCATTGTCGGTATCAATGCTGAGTGAGCGACGTGTCACTCGACCTTATGGCATGGCGGGAGGAGGACAAGGCCAGGCAGGCATGAACCTTTATATCAAAAAAGAACACGATGGCGTCGAGCGCGTGATAAATATTGGGGGAAAGATGGAGTTGAAAGTGCAGCCAGGAGAGCGAATCGTCATACACACGTAAGTGCTATCATCTTTTCCACTCCATTATAGGTCATCTCGATTCTACATTTTGGTACTCTGGCCAGTGGCAAGAACTTTCTCCACGAGGTAAATAAATTCATAATCATCTATGCTAACCATCACACTTTACAGGCCGGGTGGTGGTGGATGGGGTACACCCACCGAGGAGTCGATTTCACAAGTACATAACGGTCACACAGTGAGGCCAGTGCCTTTTGAACCCCGCGGAAGTGTACACAACTGGACCATGACGGCCGAAGCAGCCTCATAATATCCAGATTGTGGGGTTGGCTTCCTTGCTCGCTCGCTCTCTTATGCTTATTCATTATGACTTGTGTCCTCAACTCGTTGCCACTTTTTCGCATGACTTGGATGCAAAGGAGGATTGGGGTGGAAAAAGGCAGCTAGCGGTGAAGCCAAGGAGTGGGGTATTTCACACTCAATTGTCTCTTGTTATCCTTATCAGGCAGGCCCGCAAAGAAGGACCAAATTGAGATTCTGCCAAAAGTACCTGTGGAGAGAGCGGAGGCAGCCCCTACTCCGGCATGGAGTATCGTAAATCAGTCGATGGTGTAACCTTGTAAGAACCAACCAAATTAATGATCAGTGACAATTTCGTGTGGTACGACGTAGGACGTCTAGTAGCTAATCTTGCTCTCATCCATACGGTCGGACGAAGCTCCTAGCCGCTCTGCAGATCTCGGGTTGGCCTCCTATCTTTGGCCACTCTGACCTTCAGAATTCCCTAATCTGCTAGCAGTATGCGGTTCACTTATCTGTCGCATCCGGAAGCTGCCACTGTCGTTTCGCATCCCTCCATCGGCTTCGGCCCCGCTGCCCGACCGTTTAATCAGTGCTGCCCAGGTTGTGTTGGTTGTTGATAGTACGGCTCCATATGCTAATGTTGACGCCGCTGCTGATTATGTCCCTCTCTCGACCCAATATCGAGTTCCCAATTATTGATCCCCATGCCTTTACCTCGTTGATTCGTGCTCTCCCAAACCCTCCAATCCATATCATATAGCGTTTTTAGCTATCACAAGCCACGATAAGATCCCGCACGAACCTAGGCCAGACTGCAGCGTGTTGCCTATTTCTCAATCGGTACTTAGACCCTCCAGATCGCCGAGTAACATTACATTGTCTCCAGATCGACAGCACAGTTCCTTTCTCCAGATAACCCGCAGGCTATCTTCAGCTTCCTGAGCTTCCCACCTTTGTCCTTCAAAGTTGCCGTGTTCGTAGTTGCTGAAGCCAGTGATACACCACCTTTACTTCTTACGCAATTGACATGGCCACCGAAAAAGAGAGCAGCCAGGACGTGATCGCACGACCCTCTGTCGAGCTCGGTGACATTGGATATGCTCAAGAAGCACAGTCGGAGAAACGCAATGACCTAGATGTAGCTGCGAGCTTCCTGGCCAACCTCGACCCGGCCATCTTAACCGAACCCATATCTGCAAAGGAGGCTCGCCGTCTACTCTGGAAGATTGATTTCACCATTCTACCGCTGCTCTGGATCACCACCATTGTTGGTGCCGTTGATAAGGTCATCATCTCCAATGCTGCCATCTACGGCATGGAGACTGATGCCCACCTCGTCGGAAATGACTTCAACTGGGTGGGATCCATCTTCTACTTTGGCTACTTGGCTTTCGAGTATCCAGCCGCTATCCTCATCCAGCGCCTGCCCGTGGGAAAGTTCTTCTCCCTCACTGTCTTTGCTTGGGCTGCGCTCCTGATGTGCACCGCAGCTGCACAGAACTATGGTGGGCTCCTGGCCGTGCGGTTCTTCATGGGTATGTTTGAATCAATCATTTTTCCTGTTGCCACCATTGTCACGGTCATGTGGTGGAAACGAGATGAGCAACCCCTGCGTATCGCCTGCTGGTTCTCCCAGTTCTCGTCCATCTTCTCCGGCATCGTCAGCTATGGCATTGGGCACGCGCACACCTCTATTCATCCCTGGCGCCTCTTGTTCATCGTCCTGGGAGCTTTCTCACTGCTCTGGGCCATTGCCCTCTGGTTCCTACTACCCGACACTCCGTTGAACTGCTGGTACTTATCGGATCGCGAGAAGTACGTCGCGATTGAGCGTGTCAAGGGAAATAACACGGGCGTTGAGGACAAGAAAATCAAGTGGTATCAAGTACGCGAGTGTTTGACGGACCCGAAGACCTGGCTGCTCGCAGTCTTCGCATGTGCTCAAAATATCCCTAATGGTAATACCCTGCGTTGGCCTAATACTGCACCACTATACTAATGAACTTTATCTAGGTGGTCTCATCACCTTTGCTAGCATCATTGTTTCTGGATTGGGATATACTCCCCTGATCACTACTCTCCTCGGGATTCCTACTGGTGTTCTCGCCACAGTGTGGAGCTGGATCATGGCTTATCCTTGTGGCAAGATCAGAAACTCGCGATGCGCCATCATTGCTCTTGCTAACCTCGTCACTATCGCCTGTGCCATCCTCATGTGGAAGCTGCCTCGAACTAACAAGCATGGACTGTTAGCCGCATACTATGTCTTCTACACTTACTGGGGACCCTACGTCATTTCTACTTCTCTGCCTCTAGCAAATACCTCCGGGCATTCTAAGAAAGTCACGATGAATGCTGTATTTTTCCTCTCTTATTGCTTAGGCAATATTCTGGGTAAGCTTTCATTTTCCTCTTCGCCTTTAGCGGAGCTTTTGCACTAGCTAACTGAAACTGTATCTTCAGGCCCGCAGGTGTTCCGAGCTTCCGACGCTCCTGGCTACTCTCATGGATATCAGGGTCTCCTTGCATGTCTTATTCTCTCTATTGTTTCAATTAGTGGTTACGGCGCCATGTGCTGGTGGGAAAATAGCAAAAGAGACAAAATGATGCAAAATCTCGACGGGAACGTCGATGAGGCGGAAGCATTTTCTGATTTGACTGACAAGGAGAAGAGAGGTTTCAGGTACACATATTGATTTGAGTCAAAGATTTGCCTTCTTCAACTATGTCGAGTGTCGTTGCTGTTACTTGTGGGTGGAACTTTGTTGAAACTTGTTATTGAATATTGAAAATTGTGGTTGGCCATCGGCCTAGCCTTCGTTATGTGCTAATATATCGCGTGTATATGACGAGATTCTGAGCACCTCTTGACCCGATATGTAAGATCTTGCAACCTAGTCTTAAATTTCGAGAAACAAATAACGAGACTAAACTTCAATTTGGGCTATCGCACAAGCCTTACTTCGTCTGACTGGGGTATCATAGAATTTGGGAACTAATGGTGGATTTCTATCAGGAGTAGGTGTGCGTTATGAATGCAAGTGTATTTTGTACACATTCTAGAGCTTTTATTATCTATAGCTTTGCCTTCTCAGTTTTAGAAAACTTGAAGTCTTTGGATGTAGCCATGACTTGCTTATTTAAGACTCGTGGACCTGCCTCTCCGTCCTCCAAACCGTTCTTTGGTCCGCTGTTCTTGGTTCTCCATTGCCAGAGCCTTCCATATTCATTCTTGTTGTAAGGATCCTCGATAATCTTTACCACCTCACGACCAAGGATGGGGAGAAATTTGAAGCCATGCCCAGATCCACCTGAGCAGATCATGAGACCGGAGTCTGAGGGTACCCGATCGATGACGAAACTATTGTCCAAACTGTCGGTGTACCAACTATTTCATGGATTAGTGCCGATGCATATTAATGATCTTACAGTATTGGTATATACTTGAGACGTACCAATTTCTACATCCAGTAATGCCAAACTCTACAAGCTCGGGAAAGTTTTCTTCGATGAACTGCTTTAGCACAGTAATTGCTTCTTTCGTGATCCGTGTCTCCGTCTCAGGAGTGTATTTGGTCTTAGGCACACTGAGTCGATACTTCTGCCCGTCCTGTTCTATAGTTACGTAATTCGTGTATTTCTTTCCCCGGTAGCCAATCTTCAATAGCCCATCCTCTGTACGAGGAAACCCGCCGATACCCAATCCTTTGGCCCAGCCACCCCAGGCATAGACGGGGAAGTTATCGCTGCTAAAGCGATCCCAAAGATCGGGGCGTTGGTTTCTAAGCGGTAGTTGAATGTAGATTACGCTCCCACTTGTGGTTTCTAGGAGAGGCGCTACAGGTGGAAAGAGCGATGGTGTCCAACCTCCAGCTATATATGGTTAATGGGNGGANAGGTGGAAGTCAGAGAATCAAAAATCACCTGCAATTATGACTAGGTCGGCTTTGTGCTTGAGACCATCTGCCGTTCTGAGTCCCACCGTGCGGCCGTTCTCCTTGACAAGTGCCTCGAACCTCCCTACCTCATTCCCAAGCACAAACTTGACACCAGCATTACGAGCGAGATGCAATACCCAGGTACAAGCCTTACTAGCATCCACAAAACCAGCTGTAGTGTCGAGAACTCCAACAAGACTCTGTCCACGTTCCTTTCTCTTCATGGCATCAAATTTCTTATGCCATCCCTTGGTTCTCGCCCTCTCCTCATCTTTGGTGTTGCCGATGATGTACTGAGTGTCTCGTAGTCCTTGGGCCGTCAGATTAGCTAACGTCGACTTCTCATGATCCGACAATTTCCCATCAGCACTGAGTCGCAGAAAACCGCAGTTATTCCAGATCTGGTCTCCCTCCTTCAGTCCTTTCGGTAAGGCGTGTGTTGGTGTCGTAGCCAATGCTTGGTTCCATGCTTCCCAAGTTTTCAACCCTTCGAAAGCGAGTCGCTGGTACAAGACTTCTTCGCCATAACTCATACGCATCACCTTGTTGTAGTCGGCCGATGCGGCATCGGCACCTTCTGTTGTTGAATATGCGTTCTCTTCATATGGTTGATAGTCGAAGACCGTAACATTTGGATACCCAGCGTAGGCCAGGTGCAAGGATCTATGAGTAAGTCAGCCTGTACTTCAAGTGACAGCTCGCAGGAGCTGTCTTGGAGAGCATCAAGAAAGGGCTTCAAACGTGGACAGCCCAAACACTCCAGCGCCGACAATGGCTATGCTTGAGTCTCTCGAAATCGTGCTGGGTGACATGATGGGTATTGTTCGGCTTCAATTCTCCCGGTCAGTAGCATTAAGTTTGCCGGAACTGCTATAACACTGCTTATATTGCGCTGCTTATGCTGCGGTCCTTTACAGGTCACTGTTTCTCCAAATTTCCACGACGCCTTTTGCTTTGAGACCCGCAATTACTTTCGGAAAAATCGCGTGAGCATACGGATAATGGCTATCCTCGGGGCACGGCATAACCAGCTACGGCAGATCTCCGACGGGAATGGCCGCAGAGCTTCACAAGTGCTCTGGGCGCCGTAGGTCCGACGATCAGTGTTCCCCGCCGATGAGGGGAATCCTGGATCCAGCGAAGAAATTATGCCAGAGCATCAGTACAAGCGCTTCACCTCACCACCCTATAGTAGTGTAGATTAATGGTTGAAGAATATTTAGCTGACCCACATATTTTAATCCCTATACCCCCTGTAGTTACACTAGTGCAAATTGTACGTTATTCACTTATATCACAGAACGCTAGTTGCGGAATATAAATCCTAGTTTTATGCATGACATTTAACATCTAAGCAGGAGATAGCGCAATTAATTCATAGTTATTGAGGAAGATCAGTACAGCTGGGTTTCTTGCAAAGTTAAAATTTTGTCTTTGGCTGTGAAAATCGTCAACGATTGGAATTGAAGTCTGGAAATATGTCAAACATAGAGCCCAGCGCCGAATCATACTCCCCATGAAGGGATGGCCATTGGGCTGCAGATGCAAGTGATTCTCCAAATTCCAGAGGGTCCTCAGGGAGGAAAAACAGATGCTCGTCATCTTGACAATTCGGAACGCCCGCATAAACGCTTGCAGAGCTATCTGCTTGTTGTTGTATTGTTTGCAGAAACTTGCTGAAAGACGACTCCCCTTGCCTAATTACCCCGGAGTCTTTGGCCACGAACCATTTGAGGGTTGTGACAGATAACATTTCAAAGGCATCTCTGCATCCAGCAGCACCTGGGAAGCGTTCCGCTAAAGCTGCAAGAACACTGCTGCAACGCTGGGTTGTGTCCATCAGGTCTTGAAATGAAATCCGATTCAGGACTGCATCCGAATGCCAGACGCAATAGACCATGGTCAGACCAGCAAGCATAAGCTGGTGCACCCAGATCCAGGGTATATCAATTCGGTGTTCGCGATGCAGCATCTTTATGCTGGTAATCATATGGCAGGATACCTCATAGCAGATATCAAGTGACGAGGGAGTGAGACATGGAATAAGCGGATTGGGACGATAGAGTAGCAAAAGTGTGCTGCTATACATTGAATCCCACCAGTGCTGGCAGGCAAAGATACTTTGGGGATGTGATTTCTGAAGAGGAGGTACGGTGGCCTTCCAGCGCTCTAGCCTAGGACGAATGTCTCGTATCCATAGATTGTAGTCCGGTTGTGGAAAGGCTAAACTCGCTCCTTTCATGACATGGTATAAGACATGCTTGATCTCGGATTGGAGCTTGTAGAGTGCGGTGACGTGATTTGAGGCGCATTTATGATTGCCATCCATCTCATGTGTATCATTCACGTCTTGTGGCTCTTGACTGTCCGTTGAATATAGCCACGGATCTGGAAAGGCGGTGTTTGCACTCTGGTCTACAATTCCGAAGGGCCTACCAAGCGGTATAACAAGTGCTCGATCGAAGTTATAACTCGCCCAGAACAGTCGTCTTCTCTCATTCAAAATGGTGGGGTCCATTTTAAGAACAGGCTCGGTTTCCCAGTGCAGTCCCATTTCAATACATAGCCGCAGCGCCGTCCCACTGAGCTGCCATAAACTGCCTTTTGAGGGACACAATGTTATATACTGACACAGCAATAAGATTGCAGTGAGGGTGTCCAAGCCACTTCTAGGGTATACAGATATCGCGTCGAGCGATTTCATAGCCGAATTGAAACAGCCTTCACTTTGTAAGGGACGGCTGTTCTCGCCTTGTGCAATTCCACATAAGCCGATCGCCAGTACCATGTAGGTAGTAAAGAGATCCTTATGGACGATCATATGCTGTCGTGATTCATGTGACTGTGAGAAGTAATTGCTGTACACATTGTCGACAGCTTGATCTACCTGATGACGTTCCAGGATAGCGAAATGCGGCGTCCGATGCTGGAAGTAGATGTTGACAATGTGTGCCGCAACATGACGCGGGGGTAAAGATGATGTTATGCTTGGGCTGGCAGCAGCGTGCTGCAGAGGTCTGCGCTCACCTATTGTGGGCAAGGGGGCGCCTTGATCATATTTGACGGCACCCATTACCATCTTCGCAAAACTCAACCCACTGCTTGTTCCCATAAATCTAGGTTCACTAGTACTTTCCAGTGCTACTAAGCCAATTGATCTGACGAGGTCTCTAGGGTCGGAATTGCATTCTTGCTGCTCAGCATTCGATACGCCTCCAGGACTTGTTCCCGGCCCACTTGACTGCATACCCATTGCCGGGGGAGCATATTCCATAGGAGAGGCATCGCTGCTTTTAGCCTGCGCGGAATTTGCTGCTCTCTCTCTTCGAAGCTCCGCTAATTCAGCCTTGAGTCGCTCCACTTGCATCTCAAGGATAGCGAGCGAGTTCCTAGGGACTTCGGATTGCTTGCTGACTGAATATGTCATGCAAGGGACGCCAGCCGAATCACAGTTGGAGCATTTTGGAAGACGTAAGTCGCACTGACAGACCATGTCAGTGTACCAAGTTATTAGTAACATCAACACATAGGAGTAAGAGAGAGGTTCCACTACCTTTTGCTTCCGCCGACGACATCTCTGGCATGCATTCGCACTCCTACTTAGTCTGGGCAACGGTGGCGATGGTGTAACTTCAGCCATCCTTGATTAGTTGCCCAGGGGCGCGAAGGCTAATCACAGAGTCTAATTGGAAGAGGAGTATCAGGCGGGAATTGGTGAGAAGATCCAAGGACTATGAGGCTAGAAGAGACACTTTGATGCTCATAACCCCCGCTATGGTAAATATTTCAGCGAGTGTCCCCGATCGTGATCACGCTCCGGTATTGACCATCTGTTATCAGATAATAGCAGGCTAGTCATAGATCTTACAGTAGTATTGTTATTGTATACAATTGGTTAGAATTTACGGGCGCATAGAGCCGTCGCTGATCGGACTTGTCCGATCCAACTGAGAAAAGTGGGATGGATAAGATACCCTTTTTCATTGGCGGCTCTAGGATAGGAAGCACAAGACTGCATTCCCTGTAAAGAGGGGAATAGAATACAAGGGTCATAGTGTGGGCAGAGAAGCTTCCCGATTATCAACATAATTTACTGTCGTTTTCGAAGGATTATTGAGTGATGGCCATAGGTTTCGCTCTTCTCCGACAGCGTCTGCATGAACCTTAGGTCCTAAACTCGACTTTAAGGTGCCGCAAACAGTTGATGGACCCAAGTATGGAGATGGATACGAGCAAGACATCCATAAATTGGATCATCCAAATCTCCCTCTCCTTGGCATCCATAGTGCTACCGTACCGCCACATTTCTTCGCTCCGTGTACGCTGCATCTAGGGTTGCCTTCCCGGGACTTGACCACTTTTCGCTACCTGAATCAACCGAAAAGTCTATCTTATGCCTTCTCAACCGTCGAAAATCGATATCTTCATTGATGTAAGTAGAATAACTTCCCAGACCCTGTCATCCAACTCTAAGAAATATACGACTCTGCCAGCGCGGTGGTACTTTCACAGACTGCATTGGTATCCCAAACCATAGTAGCGGCGATGAAATTGTTGTTAAGCTTCTATCGGTTGATCCATTAAACTACAAAGATGCCCCGACTGAAGGAATCCGGCGGATCCTCGAGGTCTTCACAGGTAAAACCATTCCGCGAAATGAGAGACTCGATACCTCCCGCATTGGGGTAATCCGCATGGGAACGTAAGTCAGAGATATTGCCCGCACCTCATGCTGTTTTAGTAGAGGTTATACTAAAAGTACTGGCAATATAGGACTGTTGCTACAAATGCACTACTCGAGAGGAAGGGAGAACCTTCCGCACTCCTAATTACTGAGGGTTTTAAGGATCTGCTTGCGATTGGGTATCAAGCAAGACCTAAACTGTTTGACTTGAGTATATACAAGCCCGATGTACTTTATTCCGAAGTTGTGGAGATTGACGAGCGTGTGACTATGGAGGATTCAACAAAAGACCCATTTCCGTTAGGGAGCATCGATATAGCTTCAGATCCTGCTTTAAGGGTGGGCAGAAGTGGAGATATTGTCCGCATACTTAAACCTCTAAACATTGAAAAAACCACAAAAGCGCTCAAGGATCTCTATCACAAAGGTTATCGGAGTATCTGTATCTGCCTTGCTCACAGTTATAGCTTCCCAGATCACGAAGATGCTATCAAAGAACTCGCTTCAAAGGAAGGATTCACAAGTATATCTGTCTCGTCAACACTGATACCAATGATCAAGCTTGTCTCGCGTGGCATGAGTGCTACGGCGGATGCCTATCTAACTCCCGAGATTAAAAAGTACATAGAAGGCTTCAGGAAAGGATTTGCAGATAACCTGGAAACTACAAGATGCGAATTCATGCAGAGTGATGGTGGGTTGAGCAACATTGACCGGTAATCTATCTTGCAGATATTTGAAAGCTTTATTGAGATACTAATACAACTCTTAGTTTCTCGGGACTAAGAGCCGTCCTTTCTGGACCGGCTGGAGGTGTTGTTGGGTATGCTAGAACTAGCTATCATGATCATGATGGTGTTCCGGTGATCGGTTTTGATATGGTAAGCAGATCCCCTTCTAATAAACTATAGCTCTACCGCTAAGATCAAACTGCCATCAGGGTGGAACATCAACAGATGTCAGTCGTTATGGAGGCTCTTTCGAGCACGTATTCGAAACAACCACTGCAGGTGTCACCATTCAGTCCCCTCAACTAGATATCAATACGTAAGTGAGATCTTTATGTGTGGATAGACTCCATATGCTCACAGCTCTTCAATATCAAGCGTCGCTGCTGGTGGTGGCAGCATCCTTACCTTTAAAAACGGCCTCTTTGCTATTGGACCCGAGAGCGCTGGAGCTCATCCAGGACCTGCATGCTATCGAAAAGGTGGCCCCTTGACGGTAACAGATGCAAACCTCTTCCTAAACCGGCTACTTCCGAAATATTTTCCGTCTATTTTTGGGCCTTCTGAGAACATGCCCTTGGATTATGGAGCTACTAGAGAGAAGTTCATTGACCTAACACGTCATATCAACGAAGAGACTGGGTCAAGCATGAGTCCTGAAGAAGTAGCTCTTGGGTTCCTCGGTGTAGCTAATGAGGCTATGTGCCGCCCCATAAGAGCGTTAACTGAAGCAAAAGGTTTTGATGTCTCAGCTCATCGATTGGCTGTGTTCGGAGGAGCTGGCGGCCAACACGCATGTTCAATCGCCGATAAACTGGGTATCCATACGGCTGTCATTCACCGATACTCTAGTATATTATCTGCATATGGCATGGCGTTGGCTAATCTGGTGGAAGAAGTCCAGGAACCAGCATCCCTTGTACTTTGTGCTGAAACTGCGGACGAAGTATCAGCCAGATTCGAACAACTTAAAAAACGAGCAGCTGAAGAGCTTTTCAGACAAGGAATCTCTCAGGACCATGAGCTTGAGATGCAGCTATATCTTAATTTGCGCTATGAAGGGAGTGACACACAGATGATGATCCTTCGGCCGGAAAATGGTGATTTCAAGGCTGCGTTTGAAGCGAAACACAAGCGTGAATTTACATTTCTCTTTCCCCAAAAGAATATATACATTGACGACATTCGGGTGCGCGCTGTGGCCACAGAAAATGACCAAAGCATGGATAATGTTTTCGCGGATCTGGCAAACCAGCGTGAAGTTCCCTTGAAGAATTCTCGGGAGATCGTGAAGACTTTCTTCACCGATGGTGGATGGCGTGATACTACAGTCTTCCAGCTATCGGATCTTGTGTCTGGCAACTGTATTCCTGGACCAGCAATAATAATCGACAATACTCAAACTATCGTGATCACACCATCTTCGTCAGCAAAGATCCTAGAAAACCATGTCATCATTGAAATAGGAGGATCAAAGAACTTGAATGTTAATGTCGAGAATCTACCTAGCGCACCTGATCCAATCCAGCTTTCAATTTTCAGCCATCGATTCATGTCAATTGCTGAACAGATGGGAAATACACTTCAGAAAACTGCAGTGAGCATCAATATCAAAGAAAGACTTGACTTTTCCTGCGCTATCTTTGGGCCGGATGGCGGTTTAGTAGCCAATGCACCACACATCCCAGTCCATCTCGGAAGCATGCAGTACGCTGTTAAGTTTCAACACGATATGCATAAAGATACGCTTAGACCTGGTGACGTTCTTGTTTCTAACCACCCAATTGCTGGTGGTACTCATCTTCCTGATATCACTGTGATCACCCCAGTCTTCAGCCCGACTGGAGAAATCATATTTTACACCGCATCTAGAGGACATCACCGGGATATAGGAGGTTACGGTGGTATTTCGGGAAATGCGAACGCTTCTGAAATTTGGCAAGAGGGGGCATCTATAATATCATTCAAACTTGTATCAAATGGAGTTATGGATGAGGAGGGCATCACCAGGATTCTGGTGGAAGAGCCTGCCAAGTATCCAGATTGCGTTGGTAGCATGAGCTTGCATGATAATCTCTCCGATTTGAAGGCTCAAATAGCAGCGAATGCGAAAGGTGCCGCTCTTATTGAGGATTTGTTCGAGTATTATGGGCAGGAGGTGGTCCAGGTAAGTCAAACGGAATACTTATGTATTCGTAATCTAACGAGCAAAACTTGCGCAGTTCTATATGCATGCTATACGAAAAACAGCAGAGATGGCAGTTCGTAACTTTCTAAAGCAAACTGCTCAGTCCGTTCTAGGTCGGAAGCTCAAGGCGGTCGATTACATGGACAACGGAACTCGCATTCAAGTCGAAATCAGCATTTATGAGGATGGTAGTGCCGATTTCGACTTTACTGGCACTGGCCCAGAAAACCTGTCTAATCTTAATGCCCCCAAGAGCGTCTGCCTCTCTGCTATCATATATTGTCTCCGTTGTTTGATCAACGATGATATCCCCCTCAATCAWGGCTGCTTAGCTTCAATCCGAGTTATTAATCCTGAGGGTTCCATATTAAACCCCTCGGTCGATGCCGCTGTCTACGCAGGGAATACTCAGACAAGTCAACGCGTCGTAGACGTTATTCTGCGTGCCTTCAAGGCATGTGCTGCCAGCCAAGGCTGCATGAATAGCATGGGCTTTTTTGGTGGACGAGAAGCGAAACCCGGCGAGGGCTATCGCTTTGCCTATGGTGAAACCGTATGTGGTGGTGCGGGCGCAGGCCCAACTTGGGACGGTGCTAGCGCTGTTCACTCGCACATGACGAACACCCGTATTTCGGACCTGGAAATCCTCGAAAAGCGATATCCGATAATTGTACGTGAATTTTCCCTACGTCATGGATCGGGTGGAGATGGCCTACACCGAGGAGGTATGGGCATCAAGAGGGTAATCGAAGCTAGAGAACCTATGACCTTTTCGATGATATCGGAACGCAGAGTGATACCGCCTTATGGGCTCGATGGGGGCAAGGATGGTGAGCTCGGACAGAATCTTATCAGACGAGCGAGCCAACGTGGCCAAAAGGGACGAGTTCTTAGTCTAGGTCCTAGAGGAGTATTCAAGCTCCAGAAAGGTGACCAGTTCATAATCCATTCACCTGGTGGAGGAGGTTGGGGTGCTCCCCTCTAAACGGGCACCTTGCGTACCATGTAATGATTCACGTAAAGAAACCATGTCTGTCAAATTATTGACTGACGGATCTTATGTTCTAGAGATGCATAATCAGCCTATTCATTATTTAGATTACAGGTTTATAAGCAAACCAAATCGTTAATTGTCGATTACAAATGTTGATTTCTCTTGTTTCGACGGACGTGTCTTTCCCTTTTTCCAGGGCAACAAACACTATATTCCAGGACGAGGAAGCCTAGAAAGGCGAGTCTAGTGGCCCATATGTCGCTGCTGGGTTCAGAAAGACCCTAGAAACGCTAATTAGTTTCCCCAGCTTGCCAACGATGGCCCTCCTTCGCAGCATAGCTAAGCCCAATATGGTTGCGACACGTGACGCTTCCACCCAACCCGAAGTCTTCCCCGAGTTTTTGTCCACCTACATTATTGAAGAGGCTATATCAACATCAAATACAACGTCGAATTTATCTCAAAATATCACGATGAGACAATACGTTAGATGATGGATGCCTCAAATTCAGCGACTACACCTCTTCTTGTAGATGCTCGTGGTGCTGTCGGAACGCACAATGCTCCTCTCGATATACCCGAAGTCCTTAACAATGAAACGTCCTTGCCTACTTCCCTACCTTTCCCACGGGGGAGAAGAATCTTGGCGATCCTCACTTTGGCCACATCCTCGATTACTCTAATTCTAATTATACCTACGAGAATGCTCCTCTGGAGCTTTGAAGTAGACTGGGTAGTGTCTTGGAACTTGCTTGTGTATACCACGATACTTACCATGCTTGTTTGTCTTTCCTTACCTCGAATTGAACAGTCACCTAACGTACTCTCCAGATGATCTTCACCCTTGTTTGGGCCGCTATCAATTTAATATGGAATTTACCGATAGTTCTAAATGTAGTTTTAGACACCTGCTTGCTTTACACAATCGTTTGGTCCTGCACTACCAGAGTATTTGCTACTTCATGGCCAAATAAGAAGCAGTGGTGTCAACTTAGCAGTGGGCCTGTGTGTGACACCAAATTTCTCATATTGGAGATTCTACTTTGCCTTGTTGCAGGTCTAGCGCTGGCAACTGCGTAAGTGCATCCGATCTCGTCGCTCCTAAAAGTATTGCATCCCCGAGAACAACTTATTAATACATTGCAGATTATTCCATTTGATGATTTTGATCATTCGAATTAGAATCATTGGACGGAGCAAATTCTGGAGACATCCAATTTACTGGCAAATTCCAGTCGGGCCTATCACACTCGAGTTTTCGATCAAGGTTCTTCGCGAAGGCACAAGAGAAGTTGTAGGTCCGATTCAAAGGCAAGAAGCCTGATACTGTGATGAAGTTGGAATTGTGTTGCGAAAGCAGCCAAGTTAGCCAATTTAGTTTTCGTCGGGAACGAATAGACCTAGTATATTTTAAACGTCATAAGAATATCTCCACGATTCCATACTAAGGCACGTAGCACGTATATAAAGCAAAATAGAGCTCACCATATATAAAGGAACTTAGGGTATCCAGCCAGCTTAGAAAAACATCCGAAAGTGCAGGAAACCGAGGAGTTCAGTGGGTCTAAAGGGTCTCAGCTTCCACAACAATAAACCACAAGGGTTCGGCGGAAGCACACTTCTATCGAAGTAAAGGAGGCGCATTTCCAATGAAACAATAACGGTTCACGGGTGTCCATAGCGTTCGAGGTATTCAGGAAGCTTAAAATGGTCAGCTTCATGGGAATGAGCTCCAACGACTCATCAAAAATCCGCGAAATTTAGCTACTCCGGCGTGAACGATTATGCCCTGCTGAAGTTCCGTGGATTTGAGTGTGTTGATCTCAAGTTGTTGTCTCTGAAGTGTGTTGGGTCAAAAAGGGTCAGGTGATATCGTGACATTTTCGGGTACTTATTGGCAGCCTGATTCATTTTCAGCGCATTCTATTCAAGGTTGGTATATGTACTATATCGATTCCCGAAACCGTACTCGAGTCAGTTTCACAACACAAATTCCACAGTTATCTTCTATCATGACATTGCCACTCCAGTCCCTTCCTCTTCCTCCCGGCATTACCTCCAGACAGGTCGACACCACTCCGGTCGGACTATCCTTCCATATCCTTGAAGCCGGATACACGCCGGCGCGGGACCGCCCGTTGATCCTGCTCCTCCATGGGTTCCCCGAACTCGCCTTCTCGTGGCGCAAAGGTATGTTTGGCTAATTGGTCAATTGTATATGTACTGGTTTGAAACCACATTGTAGTTATCCCTAAGCTGGCTGATGAGGGGTACTACGTCGTCGCCCCCGACCAGCGAGGATACGGCCGGACAACAGGCTGGGACACACGGAGCTTCGACGCGGTTGACTTAAGTACCTTCTCTGCCACCAATCTGATGCGAGATATGGTTGTGCTTGTACACGCTCTGGGCTACCAACGAGTCCGCTGCGTTGTCGGGCACGATTTCGGTGCGGTGACCGCTTCGTTCTTAACAATTGCTCGCCCCGATATGTTCGAGAGCGTTGTCTTCATGGCACATCCATTTAACGGGTCACCCACACTCCCATTCAATACCGCTAACGGGGATGAAAATACTTTTATGGAGGCTCTCCAACGGCGACTCGCTGTCCACGCAGACCTTGCGCGGCTACAGCTCAAGCATTATCAAAACTACTACTCAACATCCCAGGCCAACTATGAGATGCTACACCCCCCCGAAGGTTTGCATACCTTCCTCCGCCGCTATTACCACCTGAAATCCGCTTCTTGGGAGGGTAATAACCCTCACCCTCTGCAATCCTTCACAGCTGCCGAACTCGCCCAAATGCCGTCGTATTACATCATGCCCCTTGACAAGAGTATGCCCGCCGCTATCGCGCCCGANCCTGGCCGGACAGGATGACCAGAGTCTTTCCTCACACTCCTGGCTCACAGATGCCGACCTAGACGTGTACACAGCGGAGTTCAGCCGTGTGGGCTTCCAGGGTTCGCTGAATTGGTACCGGGTATTCCTAGCACCCCAAACGCACGCGCAGGACGCCGATGTGTTCGCCGGCCGGAAGATAAACGTCCCTTGCGCCTATGCGTCTGGCTCACGAGATTGGGGTACCTATCAGGTACCCGGGGCACTGGAGAAGATGATTGGGGGTGGAGTGTGTAGTGATTTTCGGGAAGTAACGCTGTCAGACCAAGCGGGGCATTTTATGCCACAGGAAGATCCGGAGACCACAGCGAAGGTAATATTAAATCTGGCGAAGAGTATCTAAGAGAAAGTTTTGCTGCGACGGTATCATCTCATCCTAAAGCTACCGATATAGGAAAGCTATAAGCAGAAGTATAATCCTAACGTTCAGCTTGATTGATACCACATGCTACCTTCTGCAGCTCTACGTGATATAGACGCAGCGTTAGGTTCATTCCCTCTTGGATAATTATACGACCTTTCATGCTATAAGGTATTCAATAATTTGCATCCAGAGAACGCATTGAATTCGTGAGTATATTGCGTGACTAGGTGAAAGTGCTGAGAGGATGATTACCGTATAGGTCTGCCCGCGCAATGATCTAGGCACCCTCCTAAGTGTTCGGTTTAATGTCAAGCGGCGGGGAAGTACTGCAGTATAATCTATAGTTCCAATGCGTTAAACTTGCCAAGAGAATTTAATGAAACTGGTGTTGGATTCTATATTCTTGTAATTCATAAATCACTAATCACGGATTATTACCATATCAAATGCAATGCTTCTATAGTAGCTTTGATCTAAACATAGCTACATAAGGTTGGATTTCAGTGGAGACAGCTACTCTCTTTTCCTAGCGTTGAGTAGTTTCGTGAGTAAGCTAATCACTCTTTCTTGACTCTTCACTCCAACATGCCCGTACATGCAATATGGTTCAAGGTGCTAACCAAAGGTACGCCATGCTCTATTGGAGTTTTAAGCTTAAATTGATAGATGACAGTGCTCAGTTCTTGCATCAAATCATTGATGCCCGTGGAAGACTAGAACGATTTAGGAATATGAGTTCTATAGAGGTCCAGTTTCAGGTTTCCGGGGCTACATTGGCTCTCAAAAACCACCCTGCAGAGCTCACAATGACAGCCATGTCGACCCAAAATCTCCGAACCCAGTCTTCAAGAAGCTTTTAAACAATAGTCCTGAGGGACGTTGGATATACATGTCGACTTGAGTCCCGATCGGCCATCATGGCGGCACTGCTTAGAGTCTAGGGATCACCCAAAGATCTCCTTCCCAGTTTTGCAACTGACCGCACCTTGGGACGAGGATGACCAAGAGTGGCGAGTTCTCGAAGTGACATATCCAGATGATATTCCATTTCGTTCAGAGGTCACCAAACTATACTTTGATAGTCGATTTATGCTTCAGCGACTCGACAATATCATGGAAGTTTTAGGACCCCGTGCTACTGCTACGCCTTACTGTTACGATCATAATCAACTAGGTGGCATATAGTTTCCACTGCTGCGGCGTCGTGTGAGACTTCTTCCATCGGGTCCTCAAGTACATGGACCTTCAGCATTCCTGATAATCATAGTAGATATCAAGGTAAAAGAGCTAGAACTAGCCAACGTATCTTAGGGGCACAGGATTTGCTATCGCCATATCCTCACGACTCTCAAGTTGGGCAATTTGTTGAATGGGTGCACGGGTGTCTACTTCCGAGCCTGTCTAAGGTTAACTCTAATTGGGGTTATCCACACCAAACAAGCCAGTTGATTTGTTGGATCGTCGCGAGATGTGTGATCTCTGAAGATGCCGTCTTTTACTTCCTCTGTTCCAATGCGTACACCTGTGTACCCAGTAATAAGGATGTAGATTTTGTCGAAGCTAGCGTCTGATTCACTATTGAGAATATCCACACAGATGATCAGTTAATATGTTTCCCCTCGTTTTCATAAAAGGAATCTTAAAAGGCTTCGAAATGAAGACTCTTGTAACGTAGCACTTCCAGGGTCATGGCTGCTGACTGATCCGGACGATCCCACTTCTCTTTAAGCCGTTCCAGGATATTTGTCCGTCTCCAGCTTTTTATGCGGGGAGTTGGGCTTGGAGCGACAGTGCGGGGAGTATCCCGAAAAGATTTTAAATACGGCAGCATTCTCCGAACCGAATAATCAATCGAACGTCCCACATTTTCGACGCTGCCTGGGCAGAGCCACACTGTAAAATTAACGTTTACACGCTGGACCACACTGATGGGTTGGTAAGTGTTCTGGATTTGCCTGACTCATCCTCGACGCCGGTACCTTATGCTGAGCACAGCAAAACAGCAAGTCCTGTCGCCGACGACATTACAAGTGTACGATCAATGCGCCGTGATTGAAATCCAAATGACAAGGGCTGACATATAACAAAAGGCGACGATCAGCAGCCTCAATGCGGACGGTGCTTGCGTGCAGGACGCGCCTGCATTCGTGATTCGGACGTTCGTTTTCGAGCCTCGACCCAAGCTGTATCTCAAACACTCGCATTTCCCTGCAACCAAACATGGCTACCTTTACCTCCCAAAGGTAGAAAACAAGTTTTATCATCCTCAATTAAATGTTGAAGACTAACCAAGACAATTTAATAGTTGATTTCGTGGATGTGACTAGCGAAGTGAAGCAAGGAATTTTGATTGAGCATTTCGACATCGTCGACAGCCCGTCTGCAGAATTGAGCCCAGATCGCCACACCCCTGAGCCAATCCTCCCTACGTGGACCCCAAGCCTGGTCTCTTCAGATATCACGGAGACTCCTACAACTACAGAATTTAGCGACTCCGATGCACGACGAGAAAGCACCGTGCAACTTCCAGTTGCAACAGATAACAATTTGACGCTCTCATTAGCATCACCTCCATATTCAGCGTATCAGGATAGTAGCACACTTCCACCAACGCGAGGTATCAGCCAAATTTATCTAGACCCGCCTGCCTGGCCTCTGGAAAGTGCAGAGGAAGCCGGACTTCTACAGCACTTCACAGAGGTTGTGTCCGTATTTGTGAGCAGTTCTGCCCACCCAATTCCTAATATCAGGGTTCCCGGCTGACTCAAAAATACAGTTCGACTTTTGCGATCAGGAGAAGCATTTTGCTACAGTTGTATGCCAACGTGCCAGAATATGCAGAACGTTGCTGAATGCTATCTTGGCATTGTCAGCGAGACATCTGAGTCGCACAACAGATTTTAGTTCTTACGTCGCAGATCAATACTATCAGAAATGCCTGCACACTCTGATCCCAGCTCTAGACGATGATGCTACTATCATTGACGAGACGCTTTTTGTAATAGTCGTAATCTTACGCTTATTAGAAGAATTTGACGTGTCCATCCTTGGCTCTGATGCTCAAGGGCATCTTCTTGGAGCGCAATGCCTGACTCTTGCACAGGAAAAGATTCGCATGAATTCTAGCTTGCGTCAAGCAGCTTACTGGGCGTGTTTGCGTCAAGAGATCTTTATCTCCTTGAAGGACCAACATTCGGTTCGACTTGACCTCCAACTCTACAAGGATTCACAGAATGTCCAGCCAACCGAAAAGTGCTCGTGGGCGTTTTGTGCAACGCTTCACTGTGCCGCTGCAGTCCAGTTCGCATTTGGAGATGAATCCCGCTCTCGGTACAAAGAATTAATAGAGTATAACAACTACCAGCATGAACACAGACCTGAATCTGTCCAACCGTTCTACTGGCGGGAAGCTGAGGATGGTGGATTTCCAGACATCAGATACGGAGCTGATTATCACGTCATGGGATCTCAGTACCTTGCCCTTGCACGCATTCTGCTAGTCACGCATGATCCGGGAATCCCAAGGGTGGGCCCGGCCCACAGAATCGCTATGCTATCAGTAGAAGAAGAAGTCAGGAGGTATATCAAAATCCTGTGTGGGGTTGCTCTGTCGAATCCCACAACTTCGGCAGCTCTGATGGTTGCCTGCATGGCAATTTCACTATGTGGGGACTGGTATACTGAGATAGAGGATCAGGAAAGGCTTTACGGTGTTTTGCTGCATACGGAAAAGGCGCATGGTTGGCCAACAACGGGTATTCAAAAGCAGATGAGGCTGAGTTGGGGCTGGACTGCATAAGGTTTTGGAATATATTTGTATCTATTAGACGAAGAGAATTGTATACAAGAAGATGGCTGCGTGGTATGTGACTAATGAAGTACAACTCTAACTGAAATCATGCCACAAGCGCAAAATTTGGAACCTGGGTGGTCAGGAGCAATTGGTAACCATTCTAGTACTTGCATCAACGGCCTCCGAACCCTGCTCACACACCATCGCTAAAAGTCAATCAGCTTTTAATGTATCTAGGGCGTGGATGGTATGTACTTACCCGGCTTCAAAGAAATTGCACCATCGCTGTTATCAAAGTCAGTTAGGAATTCATCATTTTCCTGAAACGATTTGATCCGCACATACCTTGTCGTACGGTCTCGACTTATCACAGAAACGGAGATCTGTTGCAAGTCTAATCACGCCTCGAGCGCTGTGATTTATTGTGGAGGCATGGATCTGTAACCAAGACGGTGACTGTTAGCATCTCGAGTACATTGTGCCGGGTACACTGCCTACCATAAACGGTTTATGTAAAACAACATCCCCAGCCTCGTATGAACTGACTAGCCAGCGACGGTTGTGCTCCTTCGCGAATGCAGCAGGTTCTTCGCTAAGAAGACCATTTGACAGCATATTGCTATTAAAAGCACTGTTCTTCTCCTCATCAGAGAAGCCAGCGGCTTTTGCTCGCGCATTGAAGTCGGCTTCCATCTGTTCGCCTATAGGCTGACTGTTTTCCAAATATATAAGCCCTCCACCATCGATTTCGATATCACCCATAGGGCACCAGGCAGTCAAACTGGTCAGGTCACCATAGCGCAGGAATATCTGATCATAGTGTACACCGATGGCCTTGGTCTTTGGGATATTATTCCTGAGTAAGGATCTTCGGAATTCCATGGTGTTGTCTCCCCATCCTGTGAACTTTGCAACGAAGGAGCTCAAGCTTGGATGCTTGCAGAAGTCTTCGGCATACCAATCTTCCCTATGAGCTTGTAATGCCAAATCGACAAACAACTTTCCCTTCTCACCGCCGGGTCGCGCATTTTTACCAGTAGACCCCGCTCCAATCCCTGGGAAGGTCTCAGGGTCTTTGGAAAGATCGAAAACCCCCTCAACTGGTTTGGTACCTTCCTTCAAAACACCACTGGACTCAAGGAATTTGAAATATTCTTCACGGGCCTTGAGGACGTCTTCCCGTGGGAAAATTCCCTTTAAGAAAAGGTATCCATCTTCATCATACCGTTTTCGGAGTTCCTCAATCGGTTCATCAGGATATGAAGGTCGCAGCCATGTCACTTGCTCTGGCGCGAGCGGCCCATCATTGACATAGAGTTGTGGGATTTTTTCCTCCGTTATCGAGCCCATTGTGATCGAGCAATCGCGTTGAGACCCAATTACCAGAGAATGAGGGGTTCCTTAAATAACTGTTTGTGCGGAGAGAGAGATATTCTGCTTGTTCGAGCAGAGCTCAAACCACGACGGAGTTGTAGGTAGCTGCCTAATTTATAGATGCTTTTGTTCACGGGTTGAATGGTCAGATATTGAGGTTTTACGAAAGGTGATCGAATGATCGATATCTTGGAACCTAGGAACCCTTCCCCTCCTGGACTCCTTCTGTTCCACATTTTGATAGGCAAACTCCCACATAGTTTGCCATTCCACCTATGCAATGAAATTAGCAACTTTTGTACCAGTTTGCCTCCCGCCTTCCAGATATTGACTCGGTCGCTACTCGATTAGGGAGTCGGGCGCGATTGCCTCATTCGGCCTCCGAACATCCGATTTACTTGCCTATTTTGTTCTGCGAGTGGTACTTACAACGCGAACCTACCCATTTTTAGTGCCCGTAGTTCACTCCACTCTTGTCTTCCTGCTCCCCCAAGCTCTCCGCATTGAAGTTTGGCGCTTTCTCCGCGAAATAGTCCACCTCTTAAACCGGGCTGAACATTGACCCGGCTAAGTTGGGCTTCCTGCAACAGGCAGCTGATCGGTAAACGATGATGGACAGCGGTGGTTCTGATGTTGAAGAGCTGAGGAGCGAATGAGAATGGCCCCTTCACCTCGTATCCTGGTCTTGAACTTGCGGTATCCTAGGATACACGTGGACCCGCTGCTCTAGAAGGACTGTTATAACCGCACCAGTTACGAGCTTTTAGAGTGAGTGAGTGATGGATTCCAATGGAGGTACATCCGGCGCGAGAGTATCCGTCCTAGTCAATGAGAGAAGGAGGTGGATTCCTGTCCAACGGAGCGATAGAGCTATACCATTGGCTAAAGGGGGTAAGTCACGCTTTCCTGTAGACCAAATCATCGGTCTCTCTATGGTTTGACGCACGGATTAAACGCAATTTGCGCGTTGTTAAAATCAAGCAATTGGACAGAAAGGACACCTTGCCCACATTAAAGGTTCCAAAAGCCTACTTCCTCACGCGGTGCTTTTGAAGCGGAATAAATCCAGAAACGGTTTTTTCCTCTTCCATGCCTACAAAGAAATACTTTTAGAATTGGATAATATTTCAAGACGGAGCTATGATAATTAAGCATCAAACTGCAATATCTCGTTTATACCGCATTCCCCTCTCACAAATTAAGGATAAAGCGTCTATAGCTCGTTTCTCTTTCTTGTTTGTGGCGTAGGCTGTGCTCGCAGACGCAACATTGCCACACCATGAGACTTAACAAATGCGAAAACAGTACCTTGTGGCTCAACACTGCCAATTTTCTTTCCCATGAGAGCGCTCGAGTTGGAAGGGGGAACCTGAGAAAACACCTGCTTAGCACCTCCGGCCTCGGTGATGTTGAAGTATCCTGGGCTAGAGCTGGTCACTGTTCCGTTGAGGATGGCTGAGGCGGTATCATTGCTCATGCGGTTTCCCCACAAATCATATATATCCCATGCTTGTTGGACCTGTGGGGCCGTACCTCGCGGGGCATTTTCCCAGAAGATTTCAGACAAGGTAGCGTTCATGTATCGGTCCTTTGAACCTGCGTTAAAGAAGAGGACGAGCTGGTCGCCGCCCGCGAGACTGCCCGTGAATAGCTGGATCTCGCCATGACCAAACTCATCGGTATCCTCAACGTAATATCTCCAGCGCCTGGTAGCAGATGATCCTACAGAGTCCTGTGATACCGCGAGAACGGCAGTATTCTGCAGGATCGAGAGGGTTGCGGGGTCTATTTTGGAAAACGCGTTGGTCATGATAAGTGGTGACTTCATGGCTGCCCAAATTGAGAAGTGCGCGACGTATTCCTCGTCGGTCATGGCACCGTTTCCCACCTCTGAAAATCGGTCAGAACTGCATGTTACAATTCAGCTATGGATATGCTTCACTTACGTAGAAGGTCAAGGTCATTCCACGCGCCGGGGTATGCCTTGGACGGGTAGTAGACGGCCTTGTTCACCACATTGGTCATAGAACACTGGAAACCCGCGACTTTGCAATCGAGCCCGTCAAGTTCTGCACACGGACACTGAGGATCATCACGATCGAAGACGTCGCTCAGGTCACCAGAAGTTCGCCACGAGTTCGCAATGGTTGTTGCAAAGTTCCATGGACCATCCATACCCCAGTTGCACATGCTGTAGAGAATTGGACGACCAGTTTTGTTCAATGCTTGACCCATTACATTATAGCGATCAAAGGAAAGCTGTGCCGTACCTTCCTGGCCCTGGTTGAAGCAATTGTCGTATTTGAGATAATCGACCTGTTCGCTGTGAGACTTGCACTTCGCTGTGGTGCGGGGTACGGTATCGGCTTACACCCCATTCCGCCCAAACCGTCGCGTCTTTTGTTTCGTAACCCAGCGAACCTTCATATCTGGCACAAGTCATGGTACCAGCGCTGGAGTAGATTCCGATCTTCAGTCCGAGATCGTGAATCTTGTCAGCAAGACCACTGATTCCGTCGGGAAACTTGGTCATGTTTGGCTGGAGATACCCAGACGAATTGCGCCCCGCAGACCAGCAATCGTCCAGAATAACATACTCGTAGCGAAGGTCTTTGAAGCCATACTGGACTATCTTTTTAGCCGTGTCTAAAATAATTGAGGCGTTCTGGTTACAGCCAAAGGAATTCCAGGTGTTCTGTGCGATCGCATGAGCAAAAGAGAAATTCAAGCAATCCGTAACAGGGCTCACGCACCCAGCCCATCTGCGGTGTTATAGCCAAGCCATTGTCAAGAGCAGCAACTACCTGAGCTCCAATTGAAGCTAGCAGGACTAATCCAGAAGCTTTAGACGCGATTTTAGACAGCATGGCTGCAAGACAGTAAACAGCGAAAGATGGAACAAAGATTGCGTCTCCTGTCGTAACCAACGGCAATGCGAGAGGAGCTTCCAGTCAACATTATAAATGTTTTTTTCCCAGGAACACCAAGAGCTACCTTGTCGTGAATTGCTTCAAGGGTATGCACTTCGACTGACTAGGATAATGATCATCCCTTCTCCCACTCTCCTCAGGCGAACCAAGTAACCACAGCTGTCATTGTTCCAGACGGGTAAAATTTAGGAAGATCGCTCGGCCAGGTAAAGCAGGTCACTTCGGCGATGCCTGATGCCCGGTTTGTCTCCAGGCTTCATGGCTGCTGAATCGGAAAAAGGTCGCTGCGATCAGGGATCCCGACATTGGCTTTCTCCACACTGAGCTTTCCTTCCCTGGTTTGTGCATACGCGACGCCGACATTTCTTCCGGGCTGCTTTTAATGACAATGGCACGAGTGAGTTCGGAAGAAGCGGTATTTGAGAAGGTGGAACCGTGATATCCACAAAAGTCTCCATACTGTGCCTCTGCGGCGTGCAAGTCACAGCTATTAGTTGCACTCGACCCAAAGCTTGCTTCGATTTCAGTACCCACTAGTTGCGAAGCCTGGATCTGGAATCGACTCTGATTAAAATCCCATTGTTTACGAATTAAGTTGGGACATGTTGAAATATTTATGCATTTACTGGGCTTGCCAGAGATATTGCTTAGGGAAGCACGGAATATCGTGGCGCAATGTTAATCAACTGCATTTGCATTAGAACAACACGCCACATGAATTCCCTTAAACTCTGTGGACGCCATGCTCGGTAACGCTGACGAAAATACTCCGTCCGGGAAGGAAATACCGAGCAGCTTACCTGCAAAATACGGTAGGTCTGTTGATCACTGCCGTCGCAACGATCAATACAGGCATCATCTCCTAACATGACATCCGAAACGGGAAATTCGTCCCGCTCAGAACAGGATAGACCAGAGAACTACATATCTAAGAGCTTCAACATACTCACCAACTGGCCACTATGTCTGGCTGCTGTTCCCGTTTATCCCAGCTCTAATACGACCTCGGGCACCATCTTGCTGGTACCACATCCCAGTTCATCGCCAAATGTATTTGCAAATGGCCCCTTGCGTGCCCCATACTCCACATCTCCAGAAGATTTTCTCTGGATCTGGTGATCAGCAGGGTCCAGGATGAGGAGATATAAATGTAGAATCAATCCGCTCGGGAAGGATTTCAGTCGTCCATGGTATCTCAGCATCACATAGTGGAACTGCTGCTCCATCCATATGACGGAAGGCAGCTGGTCAGATTCTAAAGGAGTACACCTATTGCCCATCCATCATGAAATATATGATCGGAAATATATACGGGATTGCGGCTGTCGCAATCGTCGGCGGCGGTCTGTTTGGTTTTGATATTTCGTCCATGTCAGCCATGTGAGTAAACCAGGGCACGAATGCTTCTTCTCATTCCATTTTATTCAAGCACGTCAGTTGTCCACTCTACGGAGCACCATTGGAGATCAAAACTCCTACAGGTTTGGGAAGCTTTCCAAAATTTTGCCCGTAAACCACCAGCAGCGAACTGGGCTCAAATACCAATTACAACTAACGAAATCATCTTTCCGGGCGCAAGGCTGATTTTCATGTAGCATATCAACCCAGCAATATCTTTGCTATTTCAACCATGACCCTTCCTCATATGATCCCACCGTGGATGTGCAGCAATGCGCTGGTCCAACTTCGAACACCCAAGGCGGTATCACCGCATCGATGGCAGGAGGCTCTTTCATAGGCGCCATCATTTCTGGTCATCTTTCCGACATGTTTGGCCGTAGAAAGGCGATTCAAGTTGGATCTGTTATTTGGTGGGTTGGACATGCTCGTTATCAGTAATCTGTCTCTTACTGGGTCATAGGTGCATTGGTTCCATCATCGTTTGCGCTTCACAGAACATCGGTATGCTGGTCGTGGGCCGTGTTATCAATGGTATATCTGTCGGTATCTGTTCCGCTCAAGTTCCGGTCTACATTACCGAAGTTGCACCTCCTACGAAGCGCGGACGACTTGTCGGAGCTCAGCAATGGGCTATCACTTGGGGTATTCTAATCATGTTCTACGTCTCATATGCGTGTAGCTTCATTGGTAGATACGAACATCCACCAAGCCCAACCGCTTTCCGTCTTCCATGGGGACTCCAGATGATCCCGGCCATCTTTCTCTTCTTCGCCATGTTCGTACTGCCCGAGTCGCCTAGATGGCTTGCGAAGAATGATCGCTGGGAAGAGGCTGAGGATGTGATTGCTCTTGTCCATGCGAAGGGAAACAAACAGCACCCATTCGTCCTTCGTGAACTGCAGGAAATCAGAGAGTTCTGCGAGTTTGAGCGTCGAAATGCCGATGTTTCATATCTTGAGCTCGTCAAGCCTAATATGCTCAACCGTACTCATATTAGTATTTTCACCCAAGTCTGGTCACAGCTTACTGGAATGAATGGTGCGTATTGGCTACATAACCGTCGGGTCCATCGCAAAACTAATCACACTTGCTTCCATTAGTGATCATGTACTATATTACCTATGTGTTTGCTATGGTACGAACGAAGCTTCTGTTGAAAATTTAGTTTAAGTGCTAATAAGATAACGTCAGGCCGGGCTCAAGGGCAACAACGCACTTATTTCATCCTCTATTAACTATGTTGTCAATGTCTGTATGACAGTCCCGGCTCTTCTATTTGTCGATAGATGGGGCCGTCGTACAACTCTTGTCGCTGGCGCTACTTCTATGATGATATGGTGGTTCATAACTGCAGGTATCCTTGTATCTTACGGCCACCATGCGCCACCTGGAGGACTCAACCATGTCTCAGAAGAGTCGTGGCTCATATCTGGAGCACCTTCCAAAGCCGTTATTGCTTCGTCTTACTTGATTGTTGCATCCTATGCCCCAAGTTGGGGTCCCGTGTCCTGGACCTATCCTCCCGAGTTATTCCCTCTCAGACTTCGAGCAAAAGGTGTCTCTGTTTCCACAGCGGCATGCTGGATCATGAACTTTGCCCTCGGATACTTTACGCCTCCAGCATTTACCAATATCGCATGGAAAATATACCTCGGTAAGTCAGGGCTTTTAATTAATTGGCGGTTGGACGTAATACTGATGTTTTGGATTCAGTCTTCGGTATTTTCTGTTTCACCATGGCAGTGCATTCTTTCTTCATGTTCCCAGAGACCGCTGGTAAGCCACTTGAGGAGATTGAGGAAATGTTTGCGCTTGGCATTCCAGCTTGGAAGACGCATGGTGGCTACAGTGTAGGCCGGCAAATGGAGACGGGAGAGCTTGATTCCGAGAAACAAATCCGCATCCGACAAGAGGAGGTCGAAAATGTCCCAGCTTCAGCTCCAGTTGAGAAGACAACTTGAAATGGATATGTCAAATCCATCGTTTTGATATCCATTCATATTGGATATTATTGGGCATTTTGCAGCTATCGAATCGGAAAGTTCTGAGGTTGTTGGATACGACGTGCCTAACAGGATTGGCTACGGAACTTTATAGAACCACCGAAACTTCTAAAACTAAATTGTATAAAATCTGAATATAGTACGATCGACCTTTACGTATTGCATGTATATTTGAGGGTACATTCAGCGGCAACACTGGGCTCAAACTACCTCTAGCATTACTGGGGCATATTGATGAGGACTATTAGGTGTAGGATATAAATGATATTAAGGTGTAAACATAAAGGATTATTCGCGCAATATTCCAACTTTAGCCAAACACCAGGTCAAGGAATTAAGAGTCCCAAATATCGAAATAGGAATAGCGGACAATACCACCAGCCCTGTATTATAGAATTAGCATGATACGTGTGAAAACAAAATGATAGGGTCTTACCGAAGAAACCCCCACGCCTTCTAATCGTAGTCCATAGCTCAGTCTTCATTATCCTTTCAGCGTCAGGAAAGGCCCACGGTCCAACAAGGCGGAATTTGGTATTGAAGTTGGAACCTAAGGCCCAGGTCACGAACAGCTTGGTACCACGACTCATCATATATAGTGCTGATGGCGCAGTTTCCATATCTAAAGCTAGCTGATAAGCATAATTCTCATGGTCAACACCATGCTGGATACGGTCCTCCGGGGATTTGTGGAGACGGTAGTGATCCTCTGGTTTGAGGGTGTGGGGAAGCATTTTCAGAATAGCCAAGATCCACAGCTGGGCTTGAAATTCACAAAGAGGAGGGATAGCGCCTAATATCAGTCAGAATTGTATCTCCCCGTACAGTAGTATACTAGAATAATCTTACCGAAGCTAGGTCTGACAAAGCCTATGAAACCAACAGTCTCATCTCCTGTTTTCCAGATTCGTCTAATATCCGCGTCGCTTGGTCTTGGGTATGTCTCATCCAGCATGGGGAATTCCTGGCTGTAGCCTGTTGCCATGACGAGAATATCGACTTTCCGCTTGACGTTTCGCATTCTCTCTGCCTCTGGGCGGCCATTTTCGGTGAAGTGAATGATTCCGTCTTCATCTATGTATTCTGGCCATGGTGCCAGATCAATTACCCTTCCATTTGTTGGGGGAATCTGCACTTGCGCGATGCAACGTCTGATGCGCTGAATAAGAGTGTTAGTACGATATGGAGCACTGATATAGTGCATAGCTTTGTCAGATTTCATGAAGAGGACTGGCACTTAGGTTAGTTATAATCCAGTTGTAGTGATGACTGGCGATCCTCACGCTCAGATGTATGATAATGTTTATCCTCGATTCCTCCTACCCATTGATCTATGCCATACTTGGTTCCACCGACCAACCAAAGTGTATTCTTGACGAAGGCATCATAATATGCCCATGGGATCCAGGACTTCCTCATTATAGGGTGTACATACATCGACTCGAACAAGCTTGCGGTGCTGACATCGGTGGGAATAGGGTTGGGGGGCGGTTTGATAAATGAAAACAAGACGGGGTTGGGAACTCTGTATCTTTGCGGTCAGTTTGGCTCTCAACTACTGGATCAATGTACTTATCTTGGGACCGCAAAGAAATCCTCTACGGTGGCACACTGTGACTGATGCTGTTGGTGATGTCACTGCTAGATGGGCAAGATCCATCCCCGTCTCGCCCGCACCCAGGACCACGACATTGGTGTCTTTTCCGAATTCCTTCCTAGATTTGAATTCTGAAGAGTGGAATACTTTCGGAACATGCTCCATACCCTTCACATATGGAACATTTGGAGCTACATGAAGGCCTGTACAGACGGCAACAGCGTCGCACTCCCATTCCTCCGTCGTTCCATCGCCTTTAGTCAAGGAAACAGTATGGCCAGACCCCTCCCGACGTTGCAACTTGGTAACTGTAGTAGATAACTCTATGTACCTCCATAGGTCGAAATGTGTACAGTACCTTTCTAGATACTCGACATAATAAGGGATAGGGAAGAAATCAGGGTCGCTTTCTGTGGGGCGGAAATCCGAAAATGTGGTCAGGTATTTAGATGAGACTTGCTATCTGTGTATTAGCAGAACGGTTGGTAGACCTGCTCAAGCCCTACTTCTCTGACCTCGGCATCTTCGTAACATCGCTGGCGAAACGTTCCTCCAATTGCTTCATCCGCCTCAAATAAACGAACTTCTATAGGCTTTGTAGGCAAAAACTGATGTGCCTGCACCAAATATTTTAAAGTGACAAGGCCTCCAGGGCCACCTCCAATGACAGCAACTTTCATGACGATATTAGGAATCTAATGTCCGATTGCTATTATTGCAGCGCGCGTTCCATATAGCTCTGCGGCGTGGGAAGAGATATCAAGAGGGGATAACTGATCAATTAACAGTATGTTGAACACGTGGCTAGCCTCATCCACCGTTGACTAGCGGTAGTAAATCATTTGACCATCTCTCTGTCAACTGCAATAAACATGCTCGATTTTCGATGGATCCACAGCAAAGCACCGCCTGAGTGGCCCGAGCCGATCGACCCTACTGCAAAGGATGCAGAATAATTTACGGCCATAAAGTCTGTGCTAATTGGAATTCATCCGGAGACACCGCGCTAAGTTAGCATTTACGTACTTGTGCTGTGGCAAACGAGAGCCAAGGGCCAAGTGTACAAGGGCGTGCTAACCTTAAGCGTACATCTGTATAAAAGGCTACAATTGTGCATTATGAAATGGAATCCATGAACACCAATGAAATATCTCACCTGGGCCAGCTTTAACTCTGCCAAGTACTAGAAGACATCCCTTAATGCTTCCAAAAGGCACTCCAAATGGCACTCGTCGGTAGAGTATGGGATTTGCTTCACGAATCCCGAACAATGTAGTAATGGCTGCGACCTTCTAAAAACGGGGCAAGCTCCGAGTTATACATTTTTAGTTATTTCTCACTACTAAATACATTTTATGCTCTCCTCCTCGACAAATGGTCCGAGACAAGCAGAATCCTGCTCTAGGAATGCCCAGGGTATTTAGACATAATTATGTGCTTCAACACACTATGGCAATCCAGAATGGGAAAAGTCTGTGAGTGGAGATACAAACTACTGGGCCTCGGTCATAGATAACCTGCAGGCAGAGGCGCTCTAGGTTACGACCGGTGGTATTCGTGAGGAACGAGTTGGTCCTGCCAGCCAATGGTTATGGGAAAATATCCGACAAAATTTATTGCATAAGTCTCAGCCACCTAATTAGGGACAGATACTGACAAGTCACCGCCTGGAAAGATAGACGAATTGACAGTCGCAGCGCTGGATACAACTTCGTAGCGGCGAGGCTAGTGCAATACATGCATAAAGTCGATTGACCCAATACATGCTTCGTTGATGTTCCATGTTGCCCGGGACAGCGGACCTGTGCCTCAATGCAGACAGAATGATCGGGTTTCTGCGGATCGAGGATCCACCATCCCGGTAGTAGGGTAAGCTGATGTGAGTATTAGCATCCATAGCATATCGTATTATATGAATCGTTATCCTGAAATTCATGTAGAGTCATGACACTACTCGCGTCCTCTTAGAGCTAATTGATAATACGTTGTCGGAGACCCCGTAAGCATGCGGGACACGACTGTGGTTTGAATTGCATACGTACGCTGGTACAAAAAAAATTCATGGTGGGTTCTTTCGGCTCCGAGTGTCGCAATTACACCGCCACAAATTAATTATATTCTACAAGAGCCACAGTATATGGGCTGCTTTTCCAACATTAGAAAATTTTGGGTACTTGGACCAGGAACTTAGTTAAGAATAAATAGGCTGGTTTGCTTTACAAAAATTACCGATTACGATGCAGACTAAATGGTATCAGCATCCCCGCAGATGCAGCTGAAGAACGAATGCTTATTTTCCTTTTCTAAGCGTGATTCTTCAACTTCCAAATATGGAGACCGATCGCGAAAATGACGAGCAGGTCTAGATAGGCCATGTAAGATCTTACGAACCGGATCTCCTCAAATAATCTGCTTAGGGCTTATATCTACTAGCAGCGGACCCACAAGGCTAGATCAAGTGAAAGTGGCGGTAGCATAGGGCTTACAAGGCGGGGGAGTAATCTGACTAGATACGATTAATAATAATGTGTTGAAAAGATTTGGGCAGGAGACCTTGAGCATATGCATCCCGGTCATGGTGTACAGAGCTCGCGAATCTCATGGCTTTTCCTCGGACTGGCCAAAGAAGCAAGTGACACAATATCAAACGGACAAACCAGTTTAAAGTTTTAATTTATTGTGAATAAACTCCAATCTGGAAATTGAATAAAGACCACGCATCAATCGTACCCCAATTATTTTGCAGATATGGGAGCATTGTTCATAGTTGATCTATATTTATAACATTACTGGACCAATTAAATGTACGAGTTTCTGGATAGAACCTTGACAAGTAAAAGCCAATTAATACAACTCGAATCCGGCATAAGTAATCTCGACATCTCTCCAACGTGAAATGCACAAGTATTTAGGTTGCTTAATATAATTGGCTGGAAATACACTATTTTACTAAACGAGCCAATTAAATTTATTGATAAATGTGACGGACTTATGGACCTTGCACGAAAAGTAAATATTGTGGTTGGCGAAATATTAAAGAATAGCAGCCTGCGCAGTTTGCAGGTGAATAAGATGAAATCAGACCAGTTGGTATCGCTGCATTTACGCGTCAAGTTTTTTTATTGCCAAAAGGTTCAAAAAAATTTGATCGACACAGGCCCGATTTGAACGGACGACCCCGAAGGGATAAGATATCGTGTTATTCAAGTCTTACGCATTAACCACTCTGCCACTGTGCCGCTTATGTACTCGGTCTCTTAAATTAATCTACAAACAACAATTTAATTTGTTCTTTTAATCGTTTTTAATTGGCCATATTATTGAGTTCGAAGACTACGTATTCGTTGATTATTACAATCCGTATCAACACGTAAATAACGTTAGGGGATGAGGTTATCGAAAGTAAACTGCTATTTATGATTCTGCACAGGCGTTTTTAATTAAATCCACCATTAAACCTGTATGAAACATCGTGGTCTTATAGGTGCGCTCTTTCAAACAAGTCTCTATTCTCCGCAGAATCTAATCCCATAGTATGCTTAATACCTTATGCCATTTACCAATCTCCGGCTCCGGTGGCTCAGGGTTTCGAGAGACATCTTCTAGAGCCTCTCGCAATGGTATCTCACTCAGAGGAACAATCTTAGTCCCTTTTACAAATTTCCATAGCAAATATGCTGCAATGACGAGGGGTATATCACTTTGTATTTTTGATCAGACTCGATTGATATGCACGTAGTCGGAAGTTTCGACAACTTACAGATATGATGAGACAAAAAAGCTTGGGGACCAATTACCAGTGGTAAAAACTGGAAAGCCGTTTGTGAGAAGAATTATGACGCACAAGCCAAGCGCAATTGGCGTAGAGTAGACTGTAGAGAGGAAGGTTAGGAGCTGAAGACAAATGACAGACCGAGAGAGAAGAGCCCATACCAGTCCATGCGTTATGCCACGGGAGTGCCGAGAGCGGTAAGCCCTGTTTCTTCATTGCAAGAATAAGTCTTTGATGGTTGGTCAAGATAGCAATCCATGAAATCAGAACACCGCATGCTGTCAAATCCACCAACCAATAGAACACGGTGAGCGCACCATTCGATAAGCTCATGAAAGCAAGGAACATAAATGCCGTATAGAGCAATACACAGACATAAGGAATACCCCATGCTGTAGTTCTGAGAAATATGCGAGGCGCTTGCTTCTTCAAGGCTAGGCCATATAGGACTCGGGTTCCGGCCAGAAGCGCTTGATTTGATGATGACCATGCCGAGGTAATAACTATTGCATTGACTACAGATGGGATGGCCTTTATACCAGCCTTCCCAGCAGCAATGACGAAGGGGCTCTGTGCTGCAGTACCTGAGTCGTCATCAAGGGTGGGATCATTACTAGCAACGAGCATTCCAACGATGAGGACCGCCAGTATGTAAAACATCGTGACACGGAAGAAGACCCTTTTACAGGCCTTGGGAATGGCTCGACGCGGATTTCTCGTCTCTGCTGCCGCCATTGCCACGCTCTCGACTCCGGCGAAGCTGAACACCGCATTGCTCATGACAGCCCAGTATCCCAAAAATCGTCCCCAGCTACCGGTCCCAATGTACTCTACAAATGGCCCGGGGTCTTTCCAGTACCTAAAGCCAATGCGTGGGTGACCTGGAACGCCACCGAGGTTTATGACCAGGCCCAAGATAATGAGGAAGACAACGAGGAGGATCTTCAAGATGGCGAAGAAAAATTCCACCTCGCCATAAATACGCACCAAAGACATGCCAACAATTACTGTGAGGATTATGAAGGTGATGATCCAAACAGAGGAGTTGACATCAGTCCAGAATTCAAAGAGGACACAGATGGCTGAAATCTCGGTGGGGATAGAGAAGAGGTTTCCGTAGACAATATTATATCTGTATGAGAATTAAACTCGACTTCAATCTAATAAGAATAACATTTGGGCTGTTAAAAGTACTTACCCAACTGCAAATCCCAAGGCAGGATCAACGAGGAATTCAGCGTGTCGCACGAAGGAGCCCGTGACTGGTAGAAGTGTAGTCACCTCGCCCAGTGCAAACTGCACGGCACAAACGACGAGACCTATCGTGGCATAACCTAGTAATGCACCTAGTGGACCACCAGTTTGGATCGAGCCGCCTAGGCCGAGGAAGAGTCCTGTTCCCTGCGCGATCCAGTAAGTGACGGCTCAGGTTGTGATGCAGAGAAATTACCGTACAATTGCGCCGGCGAGGGCAATCAAGCTGATGTGTCTCTGGTGCAGACCTCTCGCTAGGTCACGTTGCTCATTCTCTGTCACAAAATCTCCTTCGTGATCGCCTGGTAGCGCATTAGAATGCTGCTGGCGATCCCGCTCAGCATCCAAAAACGCGGAGACATCGGCGTTGGGGCGCTTATCTGGGCCAGCACCGTTGGGAAAGATTGCCATTCTGAATCCCAATATCGAGCCGCAAATCGTAGTGTTTGAAGAGACGAGCCGTGCGAAATGAATATTATATTATAAAAAAAGCCCGGAAGCGGCCGAAGGAAGAAGCACACTAACAGGAGGAACAATCGTTGCGCTTTCCGGGGGGAGTTTTTCAGGTAAGCCAAACCCGCGCCTATGATTCGATATTGAGAGAAAATTGCGTGCTCTTCGGTATCCAGAGCAAAGTTAGCTCCGGAACACGTCCGTTTTTGATCGATTTAAGCTTTTACTGCTGCCAGAAGCATTCGTTTGCGCATCCAGCTTCCAAATCGGCTCTAGGATAACCGCCTGGAGATAACGTAACTCGGCAGCGCCGATAGCTCATTCTTATTATTTAAGTAGTGAGCGACTCCAATAACGACGAATGACAGCTCTACCTGTAACGACACCTATATATGCAACTACCCGGGAGCAACAGCAAACAGGCAGCAGTCTTTTTGAATTTACCAAAATTCTTGGTTTTATTATGAATCTATCTATACTGGCATTGAAAAATGTTCCTTGCGCTTATGTTTCAGGCAACCGGTATTCGCCTATATGAAGAGAGGCGGCCCCAGCCTCCCAGAACCGTTGTGGCACGGATGTCTAAGGCATGGTGTTCGCGTTCGCTCAATGTGTTCATGCAGACGAAGGACAGTCTTCCAGGTTAAGCCGTGGATTGCTGAGATGCCAGCAAGGCTCTGCCATAGGCAAAGTTTCGTGATCTGGAAGTTCTGCTTCAAATAAACGGAAGTATTATGGTGCAAATTCGGTAGGTAGTCTGAGCCACATCTTGGAGATGTAGTTGCATATTAGAGCTTAAGCCATCCATGCGCAGAAATGAGGTGCAAGTTATGATTTCTACATTACTAAGACACTCTTGAAGATCGCCTGTAGGCCACTCCACAGAACTTCTAAATGGCGCTTGACTATTTACAGTGTTTGATGGAACAGTGGATCGCAGACTACAGCAATATTAATTCAATTAGCTGGAACTGATCGGCGCGATAGGCTATTTTCCCCTGCAAACCACCGCTGATACTGATTCCCAAAAATGACTAATCAATTCCAAGAAAAGCTGTGAAACATGTCTACTCTTCTTTCAGTGCACCATGTATTGTCCTCTTTCCGTCCACCGTCAGCGATCCTCCCTTTTGCAAGATAACGTTACCTTTGATCTCAAAGTCTCGAAGCACGTGCAAATTCCCGCCCAGTTTCAAATTATTCGAGAGGTATAGCGAGCCGATGACAACATCTCCCTCGATTATGATCTGACCGGATCCCGACACCTTTCCTCCAAGCTTGAGCGTTTTATCACGACCATAGCCTCGAATTATCACACCACCTGTGCCTTTCACATCCCCGGCAATCTCGACCCATCCGCTGATTTTAACTTGACCGCTGCTTGAGACTTTACCGTTTATGAGGATACCTCTCTCGCCACCATCGAGGGTGATCGACCCACTGGCATCAACCTTGTCTGCTATGTTGATACCATTGGATAGTCTGGATTGTCGTCAGCACATCTCTCCAAGTAACATGAATATGTAGTGAGAGTTTACACAACAGAACCGCTCGCATCCACTTTGCCTTGTACCTTTACCCCATCTTTTAGTGTGATATTATTACTGCTGTTCACTTTCCCCTCCACAAAGATATCATTCTCTAGAAAAATAGCGCCTGAAGCGTCAATCTTTCCATCAACACGGATCCCATTCTTCAAGGTGACTGAAGACGAAGAGTTTACTTTTCCGAGAATGTGGAGCGGTCCTGCCAAATCTACAGCCACGTGCGTATTGACAGCATTTGATTCCGGTACCTTTGCTCTCACCGAGCTGGTATTTTCAGGATCGAATATCGAGCGAGATCCAGCTTCCGATGCTGATCGAGGTGTGGAGTGTGGGTCTGTTTCGGAGTATGGGGGAGGTTCATGCGAGCCCTGGAAGGCTTGTTCTCCCTGCTAAGAGAGGAGGTTATTTAATTGACACATATGGAAGAAATCTGTACTGGAGTGCTACGTTTACAAAGCGATCCCCTCCAGGTGGGCCTTTCGCATCCTTTTTGTCCCCTGGAATCAAAGTCATTATGGTTAACTACGACACTTTAAATGGTATGAGCTTTGAATGCAGTGAGCGCTGTAGTAAGAGTGATGAAATTCTCGAATGCTCAATGTTGAGAGATGAACCGACGTTTTGTTGGTTTGGTACTGTATAGCCGGGGCTGAAGGATTCGGGGTTTAGCTTACCCGATGACGCACCCCTAAACGTAACTGTAAACGCAACCAAGCTGAGCAATTCGACCAGGGGTGTTGTTGGTGCCGCAAAATGCTGCCTAATCGATCCTACACCAATGCCTCAATTGAATTATTGGCTAGTGGCTAAGTCAGTTCAATCGAACTTGCCGGAGCTTGTATATAATAAGAAGCACGGTATATTTCTAGTTAATCTGTAGGCCACTGTATCGATGATCTCACAGCCTATTTCAACACCAAGGTTCCTTCCAACGGCAGATCTCTACTGCTAGCTCCGACATAGATCTGATATGTACCTTTCCGAAGTCCCCACTCCTGGGCTTCGACGTCCCAGACAGAGAGGTCGCGGCGTAGGAGATCGAATTCTACTTGAACCGTAGCTCCTTTAGGGATAGTAACTTTGTCAAACCCACGAAGCTGTCGTACAGGCGTATCACCGCCAGGAATACTTACATATAGCTGAGCGACTTCAGCTGCCTGAACCGTTCCGCTATTGGTCACCTCTGCAGTTACACGTGCTACTACCTCCCAGAGGAAAGGATTGCCACCCTGTACAGTAGGTGCAGAGGGGGGGAGGTAGGTTTCCGAGATACCTGGCTGCTGAGTGATGCTTAAACGCGAATATCTAAAGGTTGTGTAAGTCAGACCAAAACCGAATTCGAATCGTGGCGTGATATTATGAGCGTCAAAGTAGCGATAATCAATAAGTAGCTGCTCACTAAAATCACTCTGGGGGTACAGCGCGTATTCGCCCTTGGGAAGAGATGGACCCAGCACATTGTAATCGGATGCGGATTTTGCCACGGTATATGGTAACTTCCCAGAGGGAGATTGGACACCATACAGAATATCTACTAATGCCCTGCCGCTATCCTGACCAGGTAGATGAGCAAATATAACAGCTGTCACGTTGGGATTCGTGATCCACTGGTCGACAAGGCGGATCCCAGCATTATGGATGGTGACGATTGTATTTGAGCATTCCGAAGCGACAGACTCTATGAGAGTATCTGAATAGCTGTCTATGTAATAATTATCAAGTTAACACACATATATAAAGCTGTACACCGTAGTTATATGTCACTTACCAGAAAGGGCTGTTCGGTCAGCACCTTCGGAGGCAAATGCATTTATGAAAACAAGACAGGCATCTGAATTTGGATCGACTACAGGATTTTGGGAGGTAAAATCCCAAAACAAGGTTGTGCCGTCTTTGATAGCTTGTTGCTGTAATGCGTCGAATGGTGCCGATATATAAGCTGGCGCGTTTGCACCACTGCCTCCTGTATAGTCCATATTTCAATACTGAAGCATAAGTCATAGATACATGCATTCTTACCTCCACTAACAATGCTTCCGCCTACAGCATACTCCGGGAAGGTACCTCCATATGACGCAAGAGTTAGAAGAGTCGATGTGGTAAAATTAATTGCTTCGAAACCAAAACTCCACGGGCCAATACCATCTGGTGCTGTAAGGGATGTAACATCGGCGATAGCCGGAACTGCTGCATCATAGCCAAATATCGAGAGTGATTTTGGTGACTTGAGAGGCAGAGCACCCTGGTTTTTGACTAGAACATGACCCTCAATGGCACCGGTCAGAAGAGTGGTGGCTGAGATAGGATTTCTCGCATATATTGGCTTGTGTGGAGCCGCAACCTGTATTGGCATGCCAATGCCTCGTTCAGGGAACCCAGAACTTTGTTGCATCTGATACCAACTGGCCAAGACACGAGTAGCAATGTCGGATAGACGTGATTCTGGTAGGCTGCCGTTTTTGACAGCTTCAACTAGAGATTCACCTGACAATCCTCGATAGGGAGACGTCGGCATGGCCATGTCTAAACCAGCTTCGGCGGCAGCAACCCCAGAATGCTCAGCGTTCCAGTCAGACACGACAAATCCCTCGAATCCTAATTCCTGTTTCAGGAGGCCATTCAGGGTTTTGCTGTTCTGACAAGCATAGGATCCATTGAGCTTATTGTAGGAACACATAACGCTACCAGCCCCGGCATGTATGGCATCGGCGAAGGGCCATAGATAAAGCTCATGGATAGTACGATCATCAAGGTTTGAGGATACAGATGACACGTTACCAACAGGCTGGCGATTAGCCTCTTGCTCGTACGCAATGTAGTGCTTAACGCACGAGATAACTCCAGCCTTTTGTATGCCGGTAATAGTTTGACTGACTAGTTGTCCGGAGAGATAAGCTAGGAGAATCAGTCTGAGGAACATCACACTAAATGATATAGAAGAAGATTATACTAACGATCATTGGTAAACCCCTCCCAGTTCCGGCCTCCTTCAGCAACGCGTCCCAGAGGTCCAACCACTGGTCCTAAAGCAACATTAACGCCTTTTGTTTTGAATTCCCCTCCCATATGGAAGGCTCTAGAATAAGCCAAGTCTCGATTCCAGGAAGCTCCAACATGTATACCGCTAGGATATCCGTTTACAAAATCGGTATTGCGAAGTCCGTTGCCAGCATCAGAAAGACACAGACCAGGCCAGTTGAGACGTGGGACGGTACCTGTCTCCCCTGAGCAACCAGTGACAGGTGTATAACCAACAGAAATATTGGCTTTCTCTTCCAGAGTCATTTTGGAAACTAAAGCATTGGCTTTACTATGTGCTTCATTCCATGCGACACCATTTGGCATGTTGGCTAGCGTGGGATATAGTCAGCATCTCGCACAGGAAACCTTATGGGAGAAGGTCAATCAGGTGGAAAGCTAGTAGTCACTGACGAGATGGATAGACTGGCGGTGACAGTCCGTAGAAGTAGGAATCATTGGTAATTATGGAAGCTTGGACTCCTGTTGCTATCAGTAGAGCCATAAATAGCCCCAGTATAGAGGTCGACATATTTCCTCTAAGACAAGTTCCTATTGCTGCCGGTGTGCATGATCATATATGTGTTCCTGTACGAAATAAACTGGGGTTCTATTTGCTTTTTATATCTCTGGGCTCAATCAATTGCAAGTACATACAGGTACCAGGTCCTATAGCTCTCCCAGCCGCCGACTTTCCGGCGACCTCAAGAGATCGCTCTGCCAGAAAATCTAAAATAGTGCGCCCCACAATCAATACCCGTATGGAATGAAGATTGAGCCAGGGAAGGGACTCCGGAGGTCCCATAACCCCGCTCCAGTTGCCAATTCCGCCAATGTGACTACAAAATCTGGGGAACGCAGGGATCCATACGAGGGTAAATAAACATAACGACCGAGTTTCAGTATCAATGCACTTTTAAAGCGGAGGAAGCTAGCTCAACTCCCTGTCGCCTGCGGTAGAACTTTGGTCTTATTGGATCCTCGAAAGGCAAGCAAGCATTCGGTCCGATAAAAGGAAAGGTCAACTAGCTTTAAGATGCATAATGACGCGATATTGGTTAATATTGTTATTGTGCGTTACTTCGCAAGAAGCCTTTCATCCCTCCTTCTGACGGTGAGTTAATTATGAATAGCTTATATACCTCACAAATAGCTTGTCGGCTCATCTCAATTTAGGCGCTAGAGGCTTGCCCCTGTAATATGATGCATATTTTAGGAAGAATAAATTATCCCAAGCCAAATAACGGCTTCCTAGTGTAACTTTTAATGCTCAGAATAATATTGAGAAATGCGAGGTTGAAGTCTCCTGCGGCGCCTGTGTCCTGACAAGGTCTCAGCTCTAATAGAGTCGTGCGCTACCAAATGGAAGATCTGGGACGTATTAGGGGAGGCCCAATATTAGCTTTCTAGTGGTAGTGCAAAATTGCTACCTGATAAATGAATGAAATGGATGTTTCTCTCCAGGTTTCGATGAACCCTGTTCTTCCTAGCTAACCTAACATGGAGAATAATACGAGTACGAAATAGCGAGGTTTCTGCATGCCATAATCCGAGCATGGCTCCGAGTAAGGGTCCGAGGGATTGACAACGAATCGGATTACACACGCAAGCCAATTTCCGCGAGGTGCCATACTAGTCTCGTTCACCGGATAGTACGGTCCATTCCCGGATTTTTCTGATGGAGTCGATATGGCAACTAATATATCCAATGATATTAAGGCAGATGATGTCAATTCGGTGGTTATTACAGCGAGAGCTAGATACCTAAATCAAAGCAGACGTTTTGGGACTTAGCTCTAATTTGTCAGCAACTACCCATGTTGGGCATTGTAGTTCTGTGTAATTGACATAACAACCTCCCTCTCATCCGTCTACCTGACACCTTCGTGAAACATGCCATGCAATAACTTCAGCAAAAAAAGGGTAAAGCTATAGATTCTTTTCATAATATTTGTCTCTTCCCAGAAGTGAATTCCGAAAATGTTCTCAAATAACTTGACCATTTTCGCTTTCCATTTTAATAATCAGAGCTCATTTGTCAACTCCAACATTATTCGTTACTGGGCCAAACACATCCAAACTATGTTGTAAGTAATCTTGCACAAGCTTCACTCTTGCTGTCATGTCAGTTCCCAGAGGTAGGAACTTCTCTGCCTCTTTACCGGTTCCTGCTTCACCCACACCAACTACTACATCATATACCGCTTTCATCGCCTTGTCCTTGTCGCCGTTAGGTTGTAGGTTGCCACTCGATATCGCCGCGATCATCTTCTCCACCATAGTACCTTTGTAGTCCTCGGGCACAGGGGTCTTGCCAAAGTCAGCAATATTAAGAAAGTTTGTGTTGAATGTCCCGAGAATAACAGTGAGGGTGCGAATATTGAAAGGTGCGACTTCTTTGGCGAGGACCCTAGTCAGACCTACAGCAAGTTTATTAATATGAGGATTAAGATTGATCTGGGGTCCGCCATTTTCGAGAAAGAAAAGCTACAACGAGTGAAAAGTAGAGTTGCATCATGAACACGTAGCACTTACCATCCAATCCGGCCTTTGCGCCTGCGTAAGCGCCCATCGTCGGATTTCCCTCTAGTGCAGCACCAGTGCTAAAGTTGACAATGACTCCATACCTCCTCTTCCGCATATACGGTAGTACGGCTCGGATTAACCGCAATGGACCGAAATACATAGCTTCCATCTGAGACCGCAGCTCCTCTTCGGTGCATGTCTCAATGGGCGAGTAGATGGAGAATCCGGCGTTGTTAACGAGGACGTCGATTTTCGTACCATTTTCTTCGAGTTCCTTGACAAAATCCGAGCTAGTTGGAGACGTAACGTCGAGTTGGAGCCATCTTCCTTTCTTGCTCTCAATCTCCTCGACGAGCTGTGGGGTACGTTGAGGGTTGCGGGAAGTTGCAATTACGGTATGTCCGCCAGCTTGGACAATGCGAGCGAGCGAGAGTCCAAAGCCGGAGCTACAACCTGTGATCAGCCAGGTGAGTGGGCGTTTAGGAATGGTAAAAGTGGTAGCCATTATGCGGTGCGATCCTGGTTGTTTTCCACGCTTGAAATTTAGAGACGCTTGTATTGAGATTGTATCTTGGAGACTTATTAGAGTTGTTCTCTGGCACGATGGAGGAAGCTGTTCTCGCTATTTATAGTTGACATTTGTGTTAAATCTGGCAAGGACATAAATCCATAAATTCGGAGTGGAGTCACATCGAGGATTAAGAGATCCATTATGTAAAAAGATTGTTTCCCTATTCTGGATATGATCCAAATCATCATCAGAGGTCACATATTGGCGAACAAGGTGTCCAACCCTCAAAAGCTAAGGACATTGTTTGCCATTTTGGGAATAGTCCTCAACAAGCAGCATTTGCGCCTTTGACTAGTGGCCTAATTTTTGCCGTGACCGGAATGATTCGGTTAGATATGTCGAACCAATCACAAATGGTCTATGCAACCTCGCAATGCCGTCACAAATGTGTGGAACTCAGTCGACTCAGAATTAATTTTCAAATAGGAATGAGTTGAACTGATTGCGATCTAGTCTTTCAAATTATAACTATATACACAATATATATATCTGGGTATCCAACCATACTGCAAAAAGATTCCANTCCTCCCCTACCACTTGACTAGATAACATGTGGATTAATTTTGGTTAAAAAAGAGGCATATGCGCTTGATTTTCGTAGTCAACATTCTCACCGGTAGACTCGATTCTCTCAATACACGTCCCAAAGACGCGGTCCCAGAGACGAGTCTGTTTTCCGTAGTTGTGACTCTTCCTCCAACCTTTTCGATGATGCAAATCATGATCTTCGAGCAGGAGTTCACAATCAACTAATTTCAACAACCAGCTGAATGTTGACGGAGGGATCAGATATAAGCGTAGACCGGAGTGTCCCATAACCTCCGTGAAAAACACATACTCGTGGCAAATCCACCATTCATAAAATCCCAAATTGAACCCCAGAAGCCGTAACGTGAAATATGCCATACACGGTATGCCAATGATATCAAAAAACTCCTGTTCATCGTCGGCGTATGCAGTAAGGGTTATATTGGGATGTTTCGTCAAGTGGTGAGTCCGGTGGAATTTCCACAAACCATCAAACTCATGCATAGCACGATGGTACCAATAAAACCAGAAATCGAGGACAACCGTGTATATTCCAACTGCAAGGAACAACCGGCCCCACCATGGCACACGGCTCAAGACATCGATCGGAGATATGTTGGGATTATATGATAGCCAAACAGAGAATCCCAAACGGGCGGTGGTAACCTTGGTTAATGACAAAGCAATTCTCGAGACCCCAACATCGGGTATACCGTCGCGTTCGGATTTATCGCCGTCCAAAAAGCCGTAAGTATGCGCCAAACGACGAATCATATGTACTTGACGGACGACAATGAAATTTGAATAGAACAAATACAGGAAAAAGACGGCAAAAGAGCCGAGCGCTTTTCCTGTGTAGGAGACCAGAGCTTGCTGGAGGAGTAGAGGAAGAATGGAGTAGAACAGCACCCAGACATGCTGCGACCACTGGGAAAAGTAAGGGATTTTATCTTCTTTCGAATGTACTGGGACCTCCTTGCCCGGAATCGTCGGATATACATCAAGAATGTCGATAAGGTGGTGAAATGGGGTCCAAGTGCTTTTGTCGGCCTTGGGCCATGTCGACTTCATCGAGTCTTTTGGATTGGATTGCAGAGACATCTTTGTGTGTTGGCCGTCAGAGCGTTATTCCAATTTCTTCAGTCTGAGCCAAACAACCATTCTACACAGGTACGTGTACTTATATCAGCCTTCGACTGTACCGAGCACGCGCGTGAACGCTTGTGAATGCCCGTGGGGTTGTTCCATCGATGCGGTTCGCAAGCTAGGCCGAACACGGACGGGCCTTGCGAGTGGCACGAGTGTGAAAGAGTAAGTCATGTGATACGTGTGATCCAACTGGCATTCGGTATACCCAATCTGGTTGATAGCGCGAGTAAATCACTGCCATATCGAAGCTTGCCAGGTCCAGTGAATGATGACGTGAACGGGATAGCAGCCGCCAACGGTGAGGATCTGGGGCAGCAAGGCGGCAGGCAACACCACTGACTCCAGAAACGGCCATCATCTGCACGAGGTCAGTCAAAACTAGTAAGACATGTTTGAAAGATCGGAGGTGAACATACTATTAGTGATAGGGTTGATCCCCTTAAAAACACCGAAAAGGAAAGGGTCCAGGCTGGAGGACGGGAGAGGAGTGCGGGCGAAGCGGAGGTGTATGTCGAAGGTGTCATTGGAGGTGGCAAACGTCACCGTTTGATGTAACTAACGGAGGAAGATGCCAAAAATGCGTGGAGAGAGACCAGTGCTCCTCGCATCTCCTGGTTGGGAAACCATCGTTCTTGGGAGGAATGCCATCTCCCTCAGAGCATGGGCTCGGTGATGTCGAAAGTGATCCTCGTGAAGGGAGCCCAGGCGCGAGAACTTAGGCGGGTGCTCGACGGAGTAAGCGAGTACGGCGCCTGTGCACCGCCCTCCCCATAATCATCATGTTTGGCTTGGCGAGCAACGTCTGCTTCTGAAATTTGGTTCCGGCCAGCTTTAAGAGAGGCTTGAAGAATTTATGACCTGCCTCTTTCATACTTTTATATTAAACCGCTGAACATGCTTCATTTTAGAGAACATGCGGGCTCATCATGCTCAGGAATATGTGCTGCGGTTGAACTACCTTCAAAGGGATCGGATTATGTTCAGTCCCGCGGCTCTTTGGCTGCTCCCGATCTGATTTCTGCCCTTGCTGATCACGTGAGACGCTGTCGGCAGTTCAGCCCGGACGGATGTAGATTTAGCCACGCTCAAGTGTACGGTACATCAGCTCTCCGCTTCTCTCTTTTTTTTTAATATGCTTGATGGATCACTCGAGATTCTGCTAGAGGCTGGATAATTTGGTGATGAGTAAACCAGCTCTCCAAGTAATGGAGCAGGAACAGCGCAGTGATGAATTGGAGCTCGGGGCCCCCACTCCTCCTGTCGCGAAGGATGTACCTAGCAGCGACAGCCACAATGACAGCCAGCCGAAGATTTCTAAACTGTATGTCACAGACAGACCTAGCTCATTTTGCCAAGAAGGGTACTAATTTGGTCTGTTCCTGTTACAGATATCCAGTCTTAGTCGTCGCTGGTGGGTTCACAGTGACATCTATGATGTGTTCCATTATCTTCGGGTTTGGTGTATATCAAGCCCTCTACGAAGACATGGCCAAACAGCCGAGTAATCCCTTTACGGGCACCTCAACTGCTCTTATTAGTCTTATCGGAATTCTGGCCATTGCACTGATGACCATTGGTGGACCTTTTGTTCTGTTATGGTCGAAGATATACTCGCCTCAGCTTATCATCTCGTCAGGCGGGCTGTTATTCGGTATCGCCTTCATACTAGCTAGTTTCAGTCAGTACCTTTGGCAATTTGCTCTTACCCAAGGATTGCTTGCTGGTATTGGAACATCTATGGCATATGTTCCTATGACTGCGGTCGCGCCGACCTGGTTTACCAAGCGTCGGGGTCTCGCCATGGGCTTGATTATGTCCGGTTCCGGAGTTGGTGGGATGATGTGGCCTCCAGTGCTGAGAGCTTTAATATCACACATAGGCTTCCGGAATGCGATGAGAGTGTCGGGCTGTATCTCAGCAGCCACTGTGGGGACAGCTGGATTTGCTTTGAGATGGGAACCTCGGTTTGGCGAAAGAATCCAGAAGGAGACCCAGGGATGGGATAAACGAACTGCATGGTTTTGTAAATTTCCAGCTGTGGATGCAAAAGTGGCCAGATCTAAAAAGTTCGCTGCCCAGGCTTTGGGTAATTTCTTACAATCAGCAGGATATTCCACGCCCTTGTTCATCTTCGCGGCTTATGCGCAGTCCCGCGGCTATAGCACGAGTACAGCGGCGAATTTCATCACGATCAGTAATGCTTCAAACTTCGTCTCTCGGATTGCTATTGGGTGGGCCGCGGATAAGTTCGGGAGGCTGAATGCTCTTCTTGCTACAACCCTCATGAGTGCCGTTGCTGTCCTGGGGTTCTGGCTCCCAAGTACCTTGTGCAACTCTGGGAGCTGCAGCACCGGTGCAGATGTGCTTTTCATCTTTTTCACTATCTTCTATGGTGCCTTTGCAAGTGCATATATTTCGTTATTCCCAGCGTGCCTCATTGAGCTCTTCGGAGTGCAACATTTCACTAGTGTAAATGGAGCACTTTCTCTCGTTCGTGGGATTGGGGCACTATTGGGGACCCCGTTAACGGGCCTTCTAATTCCGCAGGCCACAGCTCTGATCTTGCCAACAACATACAAGCATGTGGCAGTAACTGTTGGTGTATTGTTATTTGTAGCCACCTTAGCAACTGCTTGGGCAAGGCTTGAGGCTACAATAGGTGCAGCAAGGAAGTGGAAGGCATAAGGCATTAGAGTATAAATAGACCAAAACCAGTTTATAATATTAAATTGTGTCTCCAAATATGAACCAACACAGCTGCTAATACCGTTTCTTATACTATGAGATGGGCTTGGGTGAGTTTTTTGACAGAACCATCACAACTCTGTGGGGTTTTGCGGGATAACTCGGCTACTTGGAGACCGGCTACTTTAAGTACGGCTATTCTGAGCAGGTCATCACCGACCACCCCGTCTTCAAACTTCTTACCTGTAACGAGACTGCCACCCTTCGAGACACAGTACTAGTATCGTATTCCAGTATTTGAGTTGTCACTTAAGGCGAATATCATTCGGGTTGCTCGACAATTATAGAATTCCCAAAATGTCAAATCTCGCAGGCGGGGCCAGCGCGGCCAACGGCGCACCTCAAACCGCAAATGGAGCACCAACATCTCACACTCGGAATCTCATCAGCTGGTCTACGAATCTGAAATATGAGGACTTACCGCAACCTGTAGTTGAAAGGACCAAGGATCTGTTTATGGATTGGGTTGCCTGCGCCATAGCAGGAAGGCATCATCCTGCCATTGTAGCAATTGACGCTTTTGCTAGACAGATAGGCCCCTCAAGTGGCAAAAGTGAGGTCCTTCATTCCCCGGATCATCCTTCAAGCCCAGCGTTTGCGGCTCTTATTAATGGAGCGGCATCGCATGTCGTGGAACAAGATGACTTGCACAATAGTAGCATTGTGCATCCGGTATATTATCAAGCAGTACGGCCCGTATATTTGGCTTAACTGACATATACATAGGCTACCGTGATATTTCCAGCTACGCTTGCCGTCGCGCAGGATATTGGCGCTAATGGTAAAACCTTCATTACAGCCTGCGTTGTTGGGTATGATGTAGCGTGTCGTACTGGAGAATACCTTGGAAAGAGCCACTATGAGGTACGTATTACCCTAAATATCTCCAACTAGCAAGGCACGTGAGGAGACATGTACTTATGTTGAGTAGAAATATCACATGACTGCCACAGCAGGTGTTATTGGCGTTGCTGCTGCAACTGCTTATCTTCTTCAACTTGATGTTGACCAGACCTTATCTGCCGTTGGTACTGCAGGGACTCAAGCCGGTGGCCTGTGGCAATTTTTGCTGGACGCTACCCATTCGAAGCAAGTACACACTGGAAAGGCTTGTTTTGATGGTATCTTTGCAGCCTACGTGGCGAAATCCGGCCTTCTTGGTACTGCGGATGTCCTGGAAGGAAAATCAGGAATGGGGGCTGTCATGTCAAATTCTCCAAACCCTTCTGCGCTCGATGTAGAACTAGGATCAAAGTGGTCAGTCCTTGAAACAAGTTTCAAATGGCATGCTTCATGTCGACACACCCATCCATCCGCAGATGCTTTACTCCTCTTGATGACTCGTCACAATCTGCAGATTGACGATATCGAGTCGGTAGTGAGTCGAACATACAAAGCTGCAATTGATGTACTTAGTCGAAGCGAACAAGCTCTCACAGTGCATCAGAGTAAGTTTTCCATGGGATTTGTTCTTGCAGTAATTGCCAAGAACAAACGTGCTGCCATCACTGATTTCACCGAGGAGGCGTTAAAGGACCCTGTCCTTCGAGCGTTTCAGAAACGGGTGACTATGGTGCTGGATCCGAAGATAGAGGAAGCATTCCCAGCTGTCTGGAACGGTCTAGTAGAGGTAACAACCAAGTCTGGGGAACACTATACTGAAGCAGTGAGCGTTGTGAGGGGTGATCCAGGAAACACTTTAAGCAGGTAATGCGACGTAGAAAGAAATGTTCTCCTCAACTATGGCTGACCCTTACTTCTAGGTCTGAAATCGAAACAAAGTCAGTTATACTCGCTGAATATGGTCAGATTAAAGAACCACAGGGTATCAAAAAGACAATACAAAGGGTATGGAATCTCGAAAATGAAGAGAGTCTGAGCGGGTTTGCAGTCGCTTAAGCTTGCTCCATTCAATCTGACCAACAGCCCCCTGTTAAATCTCAACAGCAAAGTCATAAGGAAAATAGAGGATCTTGTCAAGGATGAGATTGCGAAACTGGAATCACCTGATGTATGACCTACTTTTTTGTAGACCCTTGCTCTGTCTTTGTACATCTTCCAAACCATGGTCGATATTGCCCGAGTTCTCTTCAAGTAGAATTTGCGATAAAAGGAAGAGAATTGGATAAAAAAGCATAATAAAAATTACACCCACACAAAAGTTTGGACCTATTTCCTCAAATAGTTTAAATTAGTGTTCCCCAAAACCCACTTCCCGTGATCAACTGGCAACTGCGTTGAGGTCCTTATGCCATCGATAAGTGGACAAAGATGATTAAGCTGAAGAAGTTCAGGGTCCAAGGACCCTTACTCGATTGCTCCTATGCGGGAAGCGAGGGCGGACTTCGATAGGCTCCTTAAATACAACATGTATGTACCCATAGTGCAATTCAGAGGTGAACCGTGCCGCCCGTTATGAGGGAAAGAAGATCATACAGCACAATAAGATAGCATGTAAACTCAAGTACAATAGTTGGGCACTTGCATCGAGGAAATTGTTAGTATCGAATGGTCATTACAGGATATGTTGACCAATAAGCCTAGTTGATGTGATTGCGATAGTGGTTGGCTTACTCCGAAGTGTGACCGCCTGCGACAACCAGCTGTTCAACCATCCGCCTGCCTACCGCCTACCCGATAAACATGGGCCGTTACAATTAGCGAAACGTGACACTGTCAATCCAACCCACTTACCGCGTTTATTGCGGTGACCGTAAGCAGCTTTACCAGGGTCTATGATTGCAAAGGAGGCTCTAGTCAGACTTCTATTTGGGGATCAGTATCCATCAACCTTCACTCGAGACTTCGGTCACCGATAAGCTCACGTGATCATCCCCCCCAATATTGATCTTAACTCCATATATATGAGGGTAATTCATCTCCTTGGGAATATGACTATCTGTAAATAAATATTTATTTCTTATATCGCTAATTCTCTGCACAAATTAGTTAACATTGTCAGAATGGGTTCCATCTCACAGCCTGAACGACTCCTCTGCTGGACAGTGTGCTCATACCGAAAGCCCGGGATGAGCGAGGAGGACTATCATAAATACATGAGCGAAGTCCATGGTCCATTGGTGAAAGACATGATGGTGAAGTACGGATTTGTGCAGTGGTCAATGGTTAGACACGTTATCTCAATGGTGTTAGCCGGTTCCTAACTATTTCATTATATAGACCCACAACACCCCAGAAACCCGTCTGCTTATGCAGAAACTCGTTGGTCCTCAGTTTAACGCTACTGCAGACTACGACTGCTTTGTCCAATGCATGTTTCGCAGCGTGGATGATTTCGTTGCGATGAAGAACGATCCAGTTTATATCGAGAAGATCATGCCTGATCACGAGAACTTTGCGGACACCAAGAGATCTAAGTAAGGCTTACCTTTTCTCTTCCTGACCCTTGTCAGCATCTAACTTTTATAGGATGACCGTTGGATGGATCGAGAATCATGTGATGGATGGAAAGGTAGTCGCATAGTCTATAGATGACATGTATCTTTTATATGGAATAGTGTTTGCGAAAGTATCATAGCGTAGTTTTATGAAATTCATGTTCTTTATCTAGATGCTCATTCAGAGGTGATATTAAAGCGCACCTGCGATACTATCCTGCACACCTTGATGGAGATGACGTTTTGAAAGCATTTGTTATCTCACCAGCAGAGTCGTGGATTAATCACGCAAGAACCTCAATGACGTCGTAAAATTTGCCCCATCTATTGCTAGCGTTCAAGGCTTGCTTAAAGGTGGATGCTCCATTTTATCCTTCGCAGTACTGCCCCGAATTGTCGTTGCTATATATTCTCGGCAGGTGATAGGTGGACTAAATTGGCCAAATGCTCTGGCGGAGCTCGTGTAGATATAGTGGGGTCGACGCTAAGTACAGTGCCATCCCTTCTGTCTAAGTCCCAAGTTTTCCTACTCACCAACTGTGGAGGAAATATGCCGAAGGTCCAGAAGTGGAATTGGCTTCCGAGGGAGCGGTTACCGTTTCCAGTTTTAATGCTGTAACTGTGCGGGGAAGGTAAACACTAAACGCTCCAGAGCAAGGTACAACGGTGGTTAACGAGAATTATTTAATTGTTGTGAAAAGTACTGGCTTTTATAAGCTCTTGCTCTTACGAGGATTGTCTTGAACTTTTGTGTTCATAACTTTTTAGATCAAACATAAGCACACTTTAGTTCGGATTCACATTCCCGTTACCTCGCATGGCCAATTAGAGCCAATTGGTCTTTTGAATTCTTATTAAATTACACCGAACAAGAGCAACAGAGTCATAACAAGATGCCCCGACTGGCCCTCTTTGTATTCGCTGCCGCATTCAGTGTTGCCATAGCACAAGTTATCGATTCCAGACTACGGTTTTCCTCGAGTCGGCCATCCTGCGCTATGCCGCTCCCCCAAGACCTTTGCGGGTTTTCAATTGAACCAGATAGATGGCCAGAATGGGCAGGGAATACCAGTCATAGGAATGATTTTACCTATACAATGCTGAGTACTCTGAAAGAAAAAACCGGAGTAGCTCCGACGATCAGGTAGGAATCAAGACCCAGCCAAACAACTCATCCTGTCGCAAATATTACACATAAATCCTCGTGTCCCATGCCTGAGATATTTTAAACCTGAATTGATATATTGACACGTCCATTGTGCGCAGGGTGGGTGGCGGAACCCAGGATATGATCATCTACACTCCCAGCTTAACAGGCAACCCTGGGTATTACGATGTCTTTCCGGCAATCCCTTCAACCATAACCAACACTAAGCAGTTGTTCCCTGAGGCTACATTTGTCGGTGCCGGTTCAAACTATTGGTTGAGTTCCTGTAACTTGCCCGAAGGGACAGCATTCACATGGGGTGTCAACTTTTGGGCGGGTAATGCCAGTGAGGCGATAGCCCAGATACGGGAGATCGAAAAGGCTTTTGAGGTAGATTGAGATCTCTTAATTCCAGAAGCTGGGATGGAAGCCGTACTAAACCTAAGATTATGGCTGATTGCAAGGTAGTCTCGTCAATGTAAGAATGTGAAACTCGACAACATTGAGCTCGGCAATGAAGCAGACACCTGGGCAGGAAGATCGCGTCCTGCTAACTGGTCCATCTGGGATTACAAAACCCAACAGTATGTTGTTCCTATCCGTTCAATTATATATTGCTTTGTGGCGGGGAGGTATTTATCAATAACTCAACCTTCCCAATATTAGGAATGAATACTTCAGTGCTGTGAATGCAGCCCTTGGAAACAATGGACGAAAGTATAGAACAGCAGACTGGGCAATAGATTGGACCAGCGAGCAACTATTAGCAACTGGAATCATGCAGACACCAATGGGACGGTAAGTCTGATACCTCTTCATAAGCTGCTCCTCTAGTGTGAAGGCCGGTTTCAGAAAATTTCTTCACTACCTTTCTGCTAATTCTCATAGCTCTATCAATGCAATCTCCGAACACCACTATCAAACCGGATCGTACTCTTTGTTGCCGTCAAACTGGCCAAGCATTGCCACGGATCTAACCAACAAGGCTAATATTCGTTCTAATCTTGCGCCATATGCAATATCGGTACTCAATGCTCAAAAATCTAATATTCCTTTCCTTCTTGGCGAGACTAATACATTTTCTGGGCACGGCCAACCGGGGGTCAGCAACTCAGCAGCTGCAGCATTGTGGATGGTGGATTATAGTTTACAAGCAGCTAGCATTGGCATTACAGGGCTACAATTTCATCAAGGCATTGGTTATAACTATAGTGGTGGGTCAACCCCAGTCTCGACAATGGAATTTGAGCAGATCCGACTTGCACTAACTTCCCGCAGCCTTCGAACCTGTAGATGATATAGGTATCAACATAACCGATTATAATTCTTCGGCTAAGCGGCATGTATTACCCCTCTACTATGGCTATCTAGCGGTAGCGGATGCTATTGGCAATTCTGGCAACAGTGTAAGCTAAGGACTCATTGAATTCCATGTAATGTATCCAATTCTCTAACAAGCTGGAGTATATCAACGAGCTCTGGACTGACAACGATGACCTTGCCGCGTACCAAATATGGGAAGGGAACACTCTTAAACGCATAATGCTGATCAACGAAGTACCATGGACTCAGGTGTACGTATTCTTTATCCCTCCCCTCGGTGCCAAGTCTGATTATATACTAGATCTCAAGGAGCTCGCCCCACAATAGCTGTTACACTGTCAAGCCTTCCCGATTACTCCAAAGCTAGCTATAAAAGTCTGGACTTCTCCTCACTTAGCGCGTACAGTAGGTTTCCTCGATTTATGCTTTCGCTTTTTCAATCTCTATGTATAGGAGCCTTCACGATGTTACGCTTGACTACAAAGTTGCATATTTTTCTTAGAGCTCTCTAGAATGATGGGACGTAGCTAATGAAAAGCTGCAAATAGACGGACTCACATGGGGAGGTCAGAGTTGGGAGAGCTATGACGGAACACCTATCGGTCACGAGACTTTCGAAAGATTGAATTCAGGTGGGACCGTTACCATGAATGCTAGCTCAGCTACCTTGGTTTATCTTTGAGCCATCTCAGGTTCACTAAGTATGCTCTAACTAAAACTTCTATGGAAGCGGTATCTAAATACCCTAATTGATAGTTAAATCTGAATTTCCATTCGAGGTTACTTCCTCCGTGCCCATGACAACGTCAGCTTTAAGTAATCAGATTGGACTCATATGAATAGAAATGATTCGTCAATGAGGAATGATTGGATACTGCATGTTACAATCTTTTCATAATCTCACTTTCAACTTGAAAGCTTGGGATGGTGAGGAAGCCGGTAATGGGCCCAGGCATGATTAAGCCAAAGAGCAAGACCGTGATATCAGCATTAATAGAAACCCACTCATTATTTCCTTCCTTCGAATCGAAGCTATGCTTTGGCAAATGATGTTTGCCTGTATGCGATATATAGAAATAATACATCCGGAGCCATAATATCCCGCTCTAACGCAATTCTATAAGCCAGATACCAATTATATGCAAATTCATTTTTTGGTTCAAGTGCACAACTGCAAATACTATTTTGCCTTGGCGCCGCTCTTCTGCCAGGCAAACTCCTAGGGAGAATCGTTAGTATTGTCAAATGTAAACGCTTGAGAGTTCGTACCAATTTTTTGCCTTGCCCTGCCTCAATTATGATGTTCACCACGACAGGCACCTGGGACTTGAATCCCTCCTCAGTGGCCTTCACCAACTCCTCTGGTGTTCTAACCAGGAAACCCTTTCCACCACACATCTCCGCCATCTTCTCGTAACCAACCTCCCAGCCCAGACTTGTACTTCTCAAACCTCCAGTTCTTCCTTCTTTTGTCGCAGCTTGCAGTTTCAGCCACTCATCTGACTCAGCACTGTCACCGTGATAAATTCCGCCGTTATTTATGACAAATATCAGGATATCCATTCCATAACGAGCCATGGTCTCCACTTCCGGCATGGAAAACCCGAAGGCCGAATCACCTTCAAGGCACACAATCTTCTTCTTTGAATCGGACTGAGAGCCACTGGCGTTGTAAGCACTATATGCAGCTATAGCATATCCAAGGCCAACACCCATTGTGGCATATGTGCCAGCGTCTAGTCGACGGCGTGGATGGTCAACAGGGAAGACGCTTCGTGAGATATCCATGGTATTGGCGCCCTCAGACACATAAACAAGGTTGCCCTCTTCAATGGGAGAAAGCTTCTGCAGAGTTTGCTTGATAGTGTTGAAGACTTGATGGTAATTCATTGGTACCGAAATTCTTTGGGCCGCCTTCGCGGCATTCACCTCGTTCTTCTCTCTGCTCTTTTGCATAACCTCCAGATAAGAAGATGCTGCGTCATATTTCCAGCCCTGGAGGTACTTCAAGATCTGAGAGGTTATGACGGTAATATCACCGACCAATCCCAAATCTGAATGTGTGTTGTTATGTCCAATTTCTTCTGCTGACAGATCGACCTGAATGAATTTCACATCCGTACTCCATTTACCAGCATCCCCGAAATGAAGGATCCAGTTGAGACGTGCTCCAAGTATGAGCACGATGTCTGCACCTTTGAGTGCTGCACTTCTTGCAGATGAGACATTAAGTGGATGAGAATCAGGAACCACACCCTTGCCCATTGGGGTCGGCAGGAAAGGAATACCGGTTTGATCAACAAGATCTCGAATCACCGCCTCAGCCTGTGCGGAGGCTGCACCTTTGCCGATAACGATAAGTGGCGCTTTGGCCGATTTCAGGAGTCCAGAGACCTGCTCCAAACGCTCAGGGTCTGCTCCACCACGGGGAGGTGAGGGCAGCAGCCGTGCAGCTTGGTCTTCGGTCGCGCCTTGAATGACATCCGCTGGCAAGTCAATAAAACCAGTTCCAGGTCGACCATACCACGCAGTTCTGTATGCATGAGTTATAGAAGAGGAGATTGTCTCAAGACTGGCGCGCACGGCAATTTTTGTATGGGGTGTAAGTAATGATATCGCATCCAATTCCTGGAAAGCACCTTTCGTGACCAAATGAGTCTCGCATGAACCAGCAAGAAGTAGGAGCGGAAACGAATTTGCACTAGAATTTCCGATGCCTGCCATAGCATGGAGGACTCCAGGACCACCAACTACGAGACAGACACCTGGCTTCCCTGTGAGATATCCATATGCTGTCGCGGCATAGCTCGCAGCTTGCTCGTTTCGAAACGCAATGAATCGTATTCCCAGTGCAATTGCCTCCTCCGCAATCTGAACAACGGGAATGCCCACAAGACCGAAAATAACTTTGACACCTAATTGATGCAGAGTCTGCGCAATAAGCGCCGCACCGCTCTTCTTTGTGGTAACGGCTGAAGTCTCCATTGAGAGTTAGACAGTTTGGAAAATGAGTAAAATAAAGAGAACCGAAAAAAGGCAGAAATGAAACCGAACGAGAAATACTGAAGATCTGAACAACCGAGGAAGGACTTTTGTTTATTGTACTTCAAGGTATCAGCATGTTATTCTAGACCTGGAGCTGAGGAGGAACATAATATTCGTAGTTGTCGGCCTTGTCAGATTCCCGCTGCGGCTCGGGTTTCGATGGAGTCCATAAATAGCATTGAAGATGACTTTCGGCAGCCGAAGCTCACGCAGGAAGCATCAGCCACGACACTCAATTGAGAATGCGAAATAAGCGTAACAAAAAAGTTAAATAGCAATTCAGTACAAAATGGTGAATAATAGTTCTACCTGACTGACAAGCTTCTCTTCATCTTTCTTCTATCAAGTCAAAATGTTGTCAATTGCTGCTCTAAAGAAACTACTCTTCAGCCTCCTTTCGGCACCCTCCTCATCCAAACCCACGGTGGAGCATTCGACCCTTTCTGTGTGCCTTTCGCATGGAACAGATGCCGCAGCAGTAATCATTCCACGCCAGTCGGCCCCAATTATTCTGAGCCATAAAGAACTTGCCCGCAAGGTTCTCAGTTTCCAGAAGAAATTGGCTGACCTTGGCATCTCTCACGGAGATGCAGTCGCGATTGCACTTCCAAACAGCTTAGAATTTGTGGTCGCATTCTTGGCTATATCACTTCAGCGGGCGATATGTGCTCCTTTAAATCCAGCGTACAAGAAGGAAGAATTTGAATTCTACTTGAATGACCTGAACGCAGCCATCGTCTTGGTGCCACAGGGTGCAGTTGCTCAGAATGGCGAGGCCATTAAAGCAGCGACAGAATGCAATACCTCAGTAGCTGAAGTATTTTGGGATGAATCAGACGTAGTTTTGGAAACTGGAGAACTAAGAGGTTTGGCCACAAGAACACCAGTTGCGGTAAACGTGCCTCAGAAAGGCGATACCGCTCTTGTTCTTCACACCAGCGGAACAACTGGCCGTCCAAAGGCTGTAGGTTTTCTAGAAGCATAACCATCCTCCAATCTCAACTGACACACATTCAGGTGCCTTTGACCCATGGCAATCTCTACCGCACCATGTTCAACATTAAGAACACCTACCAGCTCACCCCTGAGGACCGAACCATGCTGGTGATGCCGCTCTTCCACGTCCATGGTTTATTGGCAGGCTTCCTCTCTCCTTTGATGAGTGGTGGGTCAGTCATAGTCCCTCTCAAGTTCTCCGCTTCTCAATTTTGGGATGATTTTGTTACGCACGAGGCCAATTGGTTTACCGCTGTCCCTACAATTCATCAACTGCTTCTCAAAAATCCCTTCCCATCCCCCATGCCACAAATCCGTTTTGTCAGATCCTGCTCTTCTCCTCTTGCACCAACCGTTCACAAGCAACTTGAGACATTATTGAACGCTCCCGTCTTGGAAGCCTATGCAATGACAGAAGCTGCTCATCAGATGACCTCAAACCCTCTTCCACCTGGAGTTCGCAAGCCTGGTTCAGTCGGCCTTCCTCAGGGTCTTGATTTGAAGATAATGGATGATGCGGGCAATGCTCTTGCACAGGGAGAAATTGGAGAAGTCTGCGTATTGGGCGACAATGTCACTCCTGGCTACCTTGGTGATCCCAAGGTCGTTGCTTCGCCGTTCACCAAGTCAGGCTACCTTCGTACTGGCGACCAAGGCTATCTGGATAAGGATGGTTATCTTTTCCTCACCGGCCGCATTAAGGAGCTGATCAACAAGGGTGGCGAGAAGATTAGCCCTATTGAGATTGATAATACTTTGATCCAACACCCAAAGATACAAGAGGCAGTCAGCTTTGCAATTGATGATGAGCTCTATGGACAGAATGTTGCTGTTGCCATTGTCATTGTGGATGGACAAGAGCTCTCTACCGAGGAGTTGTTGGCTTGGTACGCAGAAAGAGCTGTGAAATTTAAGATCCCAAAGAAGGTGAGTTTTGATTTTTACCTAAGAAATTTTCAATTTTGATTCTTTATTGCAAAGAGAAGAGCTGTGGTTAATAATCTTCTTACAGGTATACTTCACGGAAAAGATGCCAAAAACCGCCACCGGCAAGATCCAACGACGTCTAGTCGCGGAAGCGATGATCAAGAGGGAGAAGGAAGCCGCAAACGGGAAGGCGTAAAACGGTTGCCTATAATCATGATATAGGGTGACAATGAGCGCAAATTGATTAGAATGATTGGAAGTCCTTACGAAGTCCCCCTTTTAAGTATCCCCATGGAATTTTTGGATGGTTTGTAAACTAAATTATTTGTCTTAATGGCGATTTCGGAATTCAGATATGGCTCCCAGTTGAGGAAAATATATAGAATATATTGATTAAACAATGAAATCTATCCGAACAATGTATTGAACTTTGGCTGATATTTATCATATGAACATGAAACGTGATGGTTCCGAGTGGGCGACAGATTAGTCAACCGTAAGAGGATAAATTATTTCATAAAATGTTTCTTTGGACTATCGCAACAAAAGTAATTCTGACATGCCATTATTTGCCACAGACACACCATAAAATCGATTCAACTGCATTCTCACTGATAGTGAGCAGCGTTTTATATCCAGGCTCGGCCTACCATCATAATCAGCTGCATTCCAGTAACTCTCGGTAGCACTGGCAAATAAGCGACTCTGGCTTCAGCGGTCTAGGGCATAATTACAGGCACCTAATCAATGGAGTTAACCGAAGTACTAAAATAGTGAAAGGAAATCGGAAACTCTGATTTACTAAGACAAATACTGTCCAATATGAGATTACGAAGGAGTGTATTAGACATCTAGAAAAAAAAAATAAAAAATAAAAAATTTGAGGTGACTGAATCCAAGTGAACTCGGATGGTTCAGAAATTCCGAACCGGGGAGTCGAACCCCGCGCAACCGCGGACTGAGACTATCAAGTTAAGCCTTGAGAGGCGGATATGTTACCGATACACCAGTTCGGATTTGTGCTTTGCGCTGCACATGTTGTTGCTGCGGATCTAATAATAGCACTTATATTTGGTGCGTGGCTGCCCACCCAGATTCTGACACTGGCTCCTGAAGAGCTTGATGAATTAACAAGATGGTCTCGTAAGCCAACCATTCTACACAGCGATTAAACTTCGAACAGCATGCACCATGGAATGGAGCCGTTTCAGAATCTAGGCAGTCGCTGCCTTATTCTCGTAATGCAAAGTCAGCGGAGAATGCTGCTAAGTGTCCTCGGTGACTTACCGTAGGCCTTCTTTCTCCGTAGACCAGCCATCCTCACGATCAAGGAGTTCGACGCGAAGAGTTTCTATGCTAATAAACTTCGGAAAATGAATATTCAACCTTATCTACAAGATTTCTAGTGGCGCAGTCTGATGTACAAAGATGAGGCCAATGAATACTCGTGCTCTCACAGAGCGCAATCTTCGCTTACCGAAAATACAGCACAGCACGGCAACCGACCCCGGAATAGCTTCTATTCTGAAGCTTTAACCACCAAAAATAACGCTTTCAATACAGTGGCTGTGGTTTAGGTGAGAAATATTCCCCGGAAATGGAGACAACCCGAGATGTAAGTCGGTCTCCTTCTTTTAATTGTAGCTGAAGCGTCTAGTATATATGTATTTCTTTCGAGCTCTCATGTCCTACTCCAGATCTCAGAGCTTAGACCGTCCTATAACTCCTAATCTGCAACCAACATCCTCATTTTCTGGCGTTTTGTCCATTTTATTTCCTTTCCTTTCAAACTTTCTTCTCTTACTCTCTTCTATCCCATAAATCGCATAACCTTCAGAATGGTTTTCTGCACAATGACCCCAGAACAAGTCGAACACACTAAGGAGCCAAAGTACGACGAACAGGCCTACTGGCAGGCCGCGGCGTTGGCTGGACAATCACGAGTGGAGAGCTACGCAGCTAGCTCATCCAGCAGCGTCCTAGAGGAGAGACCAAGCGACAAGGAAATGTCCTCGACAAGCACCACACCACCAAATGAGACCGTCGATGAGAAAGAGAGCACCCCGGCTCTCTTGAGAGACGTGTCAAAGAACCTTGAGCAGGCAGTGGTTGTGCAAAATGCTGCTCTTCCAGAGACCAAAGTCGAAGTGGCTAAGACTGCACTTGTTAAGCAGCCTTCAAACCGATGGGTTGGTGTAGCAATCACTGCCCCAACAACCTACTCACCAACACTCCCACCATCCACGCGTCTCCGATACCTCGTCGCTCACTCTCCTTCCATCATCGTCTGCCCAGGTGTCTACGATGGTCTTTCTGCACGCATTGCTATGTCTCTCGGCTTTAAGGGTCTCTACATGACCGGTGCTGGCACTACTGCCTCCGTCCTCGGTGCTTCCGACCTTGGAATTGCTCAACTCCACGAGATGAAGACCAACGCTGAGATGATTGCGAACTTGGAGGCCGACGGCCCGCCACTCATTGCTGACATGGATACTGGTNTATGGTGGTCCTCTTGTCATCCGTCGCGCCGTCCAGCAATATGCCCGCGCTGGCGTGGCTGCCTTCCACATTGAGGATCAGGTCCCCGAGAAGCGATGTGGTCACCTTTCAGGCAAGGAAGTCGTCGAGACCACAGAATACCTTCGACGAATTAAAGCTTGCGTCGATGCTCGCGAAACAATTCACAGCGATATTATCATTATTGCTCGCACTGATGCTCTCCAGTCTCGGGGCTACGATGACTGCGTGGACCGCCTGAGACGCGCTCGCGATCTCGGTGCCGATATGGGTATTTTGGAGGGTGTCTCCTCCAAGGAGATGGCTGCTCAGGCCGCACGCGACCTGGCTCCGTGGCCACTATGCTACAACAGTGTCGAGAATGGACACAGCCCGCTCATCACCGCTGAGGAGTGCCAGGAGATGGGTTACCGTGTGATGATCTTCTCGTTTGCGGGGATTGCGCCTGCTTACACTGCGATCATGAACACATTCACAAACTTGAAGAACCACGGCGTTACAGGAAGCACAGTGACGCCAAAACAAATCTTCCAGGTCTGTGGATTGGAGGAAGAGATGAGAATTGACGAAGCTGCAGGTGGCAAGGCATTTGCCAAGGGCGTTTAAATGCAAATTACGGGGTTTGAGTAAATTGTATTACTGCTCCTCAAAGCCTTTAGGCAATGTGGGCATTGTGTGACACTTTTTTCCTTATGTTTCGGGAACTGGGCTGGGTGGTAAATGATGATAGATAGTTAACGGCATTCTCTCTCTCCTATGTCTACCTTTTCTTTTTAATTTAGAAGGCAATTAGAAAACGGTTCCAAGTTAAATTTTTCGTGTTCAAACAATGCGTGTGAGGATTGCGAATGAAAAGCAACCCCGCATCCGCGATATTAATAGCAATCAATACATGCAATTAATCCAACGTATCAAAGCGCATTCCATTGAAGCAATCAGCTTCGTCAGCTGTCGCGGGCCAGAGATATCACAATCACGAGCTTATGCGCATAANNTGGTGACATGTGGGAGCATACATCCATAGACCAACAGTTTTGTGTCGAGAAGCAGAAAGATGGTTGGACGATATGGCAAACACGTTCAGGGTCCATTTCGCGCCTCTTTGCGGCAGAGGAGTAAATGGGAGCTCAGCCAACGCTGAGACGTAGTGCAACCCCCAATGAGGAGAGATCATCTGTTGGCCCTGACAAGCGGAACCACTGGCCGTAAGCCATCGGTATCCGTCTCACGTATGCTTATGCTGCTCGAGAACCGAAGGGAGCATCCTATGTGGCTTGGTTGTTGGTGAGATCTTAGCTGCGCCGAACCCCTGTCAGCAAAGCTTATATAGAGCCGCGGGCCATCTCACCTCATAGCTCTTCAGCTCAGCATTCAGCATCATCTTCTTATCTACTTCAGATCTCATTAAATAAATAAGTCCCACAAGCCACTTTTTACTTCCCAAACCAAATTTCAAAAAATGGCTTCCACACTTTCTTTCCTTGAGGCTGTCACCCTCCGCCGCTCTACCATCACCCTCCAGAAGGCTTCTCCCATCCCTGACTCCAAGATCATTGAGATCGTCCAAGAGTCTGTTAAGCACGCCCCCAGCCCCTTCCATGTCCAATCAGCTCGCGCTGTTGTCCTCCTTCACAAGGAGCACGAGAAGCTCTGGGACATTGTCTATGAGCACACCAAGAAGACCGCCCCTCCCCCAGTCTTCAACGAGAGACTTGGCCCCAACTTGGAGGCTTACAAGGCCTCCTATGGAACGGTTTTGTTCTTTGAGGACACAAAGGCTGTTGAGGCTATGCCTCCTTTCATTCAGACTCTGATCAAGAACTTCCCAGAGTGGGCCCAACACTCCAACGGCATGGCCCAATACGTCAGTATGTAGTGTCTTTTAATTTTATATCTCTTTTTCCTCTGAAAATCCCTTGCTGACGTGTTGACTTTTAGCCTGGACTGCCCTCAGCGCTGAAGGCCTCGGCACCAACCTCCAGCACTACCAGACTGGTCTCACTGAGCGCATCCTCGCCGAGTGGAACCTCCCATCCCACTGGACCCTCCATGCTCAGTTGGTCTTCGGTACTCCCAACGGCCCACCACGTGGCGGCAACCCCAAGCCATTTGCTCCAATTGAATCTAGAGTCCAGGTCTTTGGCGCATAGATGAATTACGACATGATAGATTTCATTATGTTTTGAAAAGCGCTAGAGGATAGAAGGTTTTTCTTCGAGAAAAGCGTTGTCGTTTTGTGAGCGAGCTTGTTTTGAGATATTATTCACATGCCTAGAAGAAATAGAATTCTTTGAAGTGTTTCAAACATGAATTAGTTCCAGTTGCAATAATTGGCGTGACTATCAAATTGAATTGGAAACTGATGCATCATTTGTACCATTCTTTAGTATCTTCACTATCTGGGATCCAAGTGGTACAAATATTTTGTGAATGTCCTCTTGCGCATTCAGTAGCAGCTAATTTCGAGGCGGCATAGAAGTCTAATGTCAAGATCAGACCATCAGAAAACACCTAGACTAATATGATGTACATATGAAACTATTATGGACAAAAGACTTTTGGTGTAACAATGTGTGATTGTCTGTAATTGACCACCGAGAATGCTGAACTTAGCCTCTATGGGATCTCGGTATCTGACTTGGTAAGTGGTCAAACACAGGAACCTATATATATACAGCACTTTTTATAGTACATTTTCGAGTTTGATCGAAGCATTGCGTTGTGGATATCTTCAAGTTCTTGAATCCTCTTCGCACGACAGTACGTTAATATATCCCTAGCGAACATGAGATGGGGAACAAATATTTTGATGTGTACAACAAGATTGGCTAACAATGCTTAAAATCACAGCCCTGTATCCCACTTCCAGAATATATATAAATATCAAATTCTAAGTAGTTTTTATATGCCTCTGATGGCCTAAGGAATAGCATGGAACTGTTGCAGACACGCAAAATGCCACCAGCCCCTCGTTAAATTCTATATCAAGTCTCATGAACCTCCATTTATTTCTATGCCAATCCCATGCATTAACTGTACAGAACGCCGCCCAACGCTTAAAATATAATAAAATGGCATTATTCATCCTCAGTTTCTGGAATACGACGTTTAACACTGATATGTATCTCCCAAGGAAATGGCCGGTCCAGGAGTTTCTCAGCCTCAGCTTGGATAGTGGAGGGCTTCATCCAGTGCGGAAGCGACATAACAGCCGGCGGATCTTCGTCGAAATCTGTGACCACGCCTGGTGCCTTCTTTTTGATCTCCCTCCATTCAACCGCAACTGCTGCTATCATTGAAATACAGGCCAGGCACAAGCTCACAATAAACGCCTGTCTGATAGCTTCCTGATATGCCAGGATAACAGCAGGCAGCAAGTTAGGAGCCACAACTTCCGGTAATCCCGTTGCTCCTGCCGCGACGACAGCTTGGACATCAAGACCTTGGCCGATGGCATCAAGATTCTTTAGCAGATGCTGGTTAAACACACTTGAACTAACGGACAAAAAGATAGCACCTCCATATAGCTTGCAAGTTGACACGAGAGCTGTGCCTACCGGAATATCCTTATTGGCAAGGGTAATCTGGGTGATCATGTTGGGCTGCTGCCATCCAAGCCCCTGACCGATCCCGTATAATGCGAGAATCGGGATTACCTCGGCTTGAGATGTCTTCGTCGTCCACGATACTATAACGCCGGCGCCTATTGAGGCGCAGATGCCCGACGCGATCAGGTACGGGGGAATGTACTTCACGTACTTTTGGGTCTGACCGGCAGCCAATATTCCAATTGTTAGACCTCCCACCATAGGTAGAGAGAGGAGACCAGATAGCACCGCGGTTTTCGATCTGACGGCTTGAAACCAAATTGCGACATAGTAAAGCATAATAAAGAATGACCCACCCATTGTGAATGCGGATAGCGAGGCGGCGGCTATGGAACGCATCCTCACGATGCGTCCTGGTAGCGTAGCACGTTCACCTCTCTTATGCTCTATCCACACCCATGCAATCGCCGCCATGCCGAACACCATCAGGAGAATCACAATGCGACCGTTAAACCAATCGTACTTGACACCTCCCCATTGAAGGGCAATGAATAAGCAGACAGTAGCCCCAATAAAGACCAGCGTCCCAAACACATCCAGCTGCGCCAGCTTTTGTTTTCTGGGCAGCTTTATCAAGGCAGGATTTGGCACAACTGGTTTCAGGTAGAAAATGATTCCAAAGAGCACAACCGCTCCCAGTGGCAGATTAATATAGAAGCACCATCGCCATGAAACATGGTCGGCGAAGGCTCCTCCAATAGGCTGTCCACAGGCGGATGCGATACCGTACATACTGCCCAAGATGGCATTGAATTTTGCACGTTTATGGATTGGAAGGGAGCAGGAAACGATGATGAAGCTGCCGGAAAAAATTCCCGCAGATCCCACACCAGCAATAGCACGACCGACAATCAATGCGACTGACGAAGGTGCAACACCGCATATAAGAGATCCGAGCTCGAAGATCAGGATGGAAATGACATATGGCCATTTGAGATTGAAGAGAACGAATATTCGACCCCAGAGCAGCTGGAACGAGCATGCCGTGAGGAAATATCCGGATCCATACCATCCGACATCTTGGATCGAGTGGAATTGCTTGGTAATATGTGGAATTGCAGTGGAAATAATAGTCGTATCCTGTGAGCATTCCAAGTCAGCAAATTAAAATCTTCCATATTGAAACGGGCATTCTCGGGCGCTGCTTACCAATGCCTGAAGGAACACAGCCATGCATGTACACACCACCAATATGGTCAACCTCGCACCTTCTGGCAAGTCCTGTTGGGGTGGTGACCCTTTCTCTGACTGCGGTGCAGATCCAGGACCCGGAACCTCATTTCGGAGAGATGACTGAATGAGAGGGGGGCTTGAACTTGAAGAACCAGAAGAATGGCTCTTCGATCCTGCACTAAATCTCCCCTTTGCAAGTGCAGTCAAAGACCGGGCTAAACTGGGTTTTGGAGCTGGTGCATCCTCTTGTGCATCCTCTTGTTCATCTTCATTTTCTTGCCCTTGTTCTTGCGTCTGAGGGGTTGCGAGAAGGGTCTCTTCGGACTGAGAGACNNTTGTTGGAAGCCATGAGAACTGGAAAATGGAACTCCAAATCGCCTTATGGCGGCCTCCCTCCCGATGGGTATTGATTCCCATATCGAAGGGGAGCGCTCAGCAGAAACCTCGTTATATGTACGAAATGATTGCGGAGTTCCGGTGTAAGGCTCAAACCTCCTATTTGCCTCGTAGATCTGATCCGTTCGCAGGTTGAGTCGCGGGCTACCAACTCGGTAGATTGGCTCTGACTTCCGGTAATATGTAGATTGAGGAGCCTCGTCTGCTGTAGTTTGTAGAGAGTCATATGCTATTGTCCGTAGAGGGTCGTAAGATGTTGTTTGCTGCGGATCATACGGCGCTGCGTATGACGGCTCGTATCTAGTCGATCGAGGAGGCTCATAGGTTATCTGCTGTTCAGAACTATACGGATTTGGCTGTATGGGTTCGTAAGGTGATGGTTGCTGGGGTCGAAATGTCGATTGTTGTTGAGGCTGATATGATGACTGTTGTTGAGGCTGATACGTTGACTGTTGCTGAGACTGATATGTTGATGATTGAGGCTGGTATGTCGATGGTCGTTGAGTAGAGGTCTGTTTTCGAGCAGCAGATGCTCGAACCAAAGCGGCCTGCTCCTCAAGCTCACTCTCATCCTGGCCGTAGAAGCTATCCATCGCACAAAGATTCTAATTATTCAATTAAACACGATTGCATACATTAATATGTGCTTTGAAAGATATGGAAAAAGAATAGAAGAGAGATACTATGGGAAACAATAGTGAAGAGAAGAACAATGACTACCTATCATGACTACTTGGACATAAAAGTCAAAGTCAACCCAACCCGCTTACAGTAATATGAAAGCCGCGCAACAGCAGAGCCACTGTAGGTCGACGGGTGATCGACATTCTGACTTGGGGTGATCCAGAGATATCCCATAGGGTCGGATCAGAAAAGCTTCGAGAACCGAAACGCAATAGCTCTCCGAAAATGGAAGAGCAGGGGTATAGCAACTCGGGTGGAATGATGTGAACTCTTACCATCGCGGGGTTTTGTCCTGGTCTCATGCACAGCCCCCAAAACTTTAAATTATTCCTGGATAGTTGCCGCCACAATCTATTGCTGTTTATATCTCCAACCCTTGATGCGCCGGCTGTTGCCGAAAACAAGGGGGAGTTGATTATGGCAACCATCTGTTCGGACCCATGGCAGAAGGCCGTTATCATCCGGCATATCGTTCACATACTACTAAGAACTGCCTAGGGTCTCATCCGTAATATTATCACTCATGTTAGCTTACCTTGTATTACAGAGCGCATTGACCCAGCCGTTAGACCCTGTCGTTCCACAATTCATCCGTCCATACTTGCTGCACAAGGCAACAGATTTTGTGACCTGGAAGCCTAATCTTAAGCCACCACAGCATCCTTCAAATTACCACAGGAAGATTGAAACAAGCTTCAATAAAAGCTTGCAAACCGCCACAAGACAGTTGGAAGCTGCGTTTATTGAAGCTATGGGCAAAAGCGCGTATGTCGCCTTTTCGCCAATCAACGCGCTGGCTCGGTCCCCGAACGTTAGTCGAGAGACGGTCCCAGCTACGCCTTGCAGCCACACTCTATCTCCACTCTAGCGTCTGAATCTATTTTTGAAAATAAGGTTCTTTTGAATTTCCTACCAACCAATCTCACTATAGGGTAGATAGCCGCTGAGACCCGAGAGGCGCGCGACCAGGGGCTTTGGGAATGAGAATCATAAAATCAGCCTCAATACGTACGTTCGTATCTTCTGGCCCGTCTTTCCGACAGCGTGTCGCGTGCGAGGACGTGTGGCTGATGGTGGATTTCAGCCTAGGCTAAAGCTCGACGGATTTGGATGCCTACCAAAATCCTTGGCCCTTTTTGGGAACGTTCAACTTCAGTGGCAGTGCCTCAACAGTTTAATGTGCAATTCGTAATTGGCGGAGTATGAATGCTTGCGTGATGTCATCTATACTCGGGAATCGAACATGACAACTATCCACACTCTAGATTCGAACCCCTGTTCCTCATAAATCTCTTTTCTTGAAAAGCTATAGCCAAAAAAGGTAATTAAAATATTTGAAATCTTGCAAACGAAGATTGTAATCCTGATCCTTAACCTAGCAATAATCTGGTTTCTTCGGTGCCTACTAAGTGAGATATACTATATTCAACTCCTTTTGAGCCCAGCCCAAAGGATTTACATCTGGTTGATCGCTTGGAGTTGAACATATAAGTTGTTTTGCAATATTACGAATCCATAATCAATAGAAGGAAACTTCTGCCTAGCCAGCCTTCTGGATCTCGCACCAACGGATCCAATGTTTGCGCTAATGCTGAACCAAAAGAAAAGAAATTTACTTTGTAAACATGTGCTCATAATGCATCTCATTAGACGAATAACAAGACGCTGCCTAATTTAAAAAATATTTTGGTACACTCTATACTTCTCCAAAAAATCCATAACTCCTTGTATGATCGAAGATGTGTAGTTTTCACACTTCACGCTCCATTGTCTATAAGTCTGATTGCAAATCCAAGAACATATCCATAAAGACTCATACATTTAAATTTACCCGAGTACCATGTCAGTTATAACGACAGCACAATGTACATACCCAGTACATAGTAAAAGGCATAACCCATGTGAATGAAAAATACCAGCGAGCGCCCAGCGTGTAAAGTCATGGGCTGGTTCCATGTTCTTTTTGCCATTCCCAATAGTCCAATACGCCTAATTAAAAACAAAAAGAAAAACCTAGAACAAATTCGCAAAGTCCCTCCGTACTGGTATCAAAAATGAGGAAATAAATGGTTTGTCCTTCAAGGAGAGTTGGAGTATTCCGTAGTAGCGGTAACACGTTTTCATTCGCAACTGATTATGAATGAGAACATCACAGAGATCAGCATTTGAAATCTATTCCCAGCGACAGCTGCAGCGCTTTCTGCATTTCCTGTGTCGCTTGGTTGATCGAATCCTGCAAAAACGAAGCTAGTGTGGCTGGCACGTTTCCGGCTTCGGTTTTGATGCCGATAGCGATGGCCTCATTACTACACTCATCGGAGCCAGCTACATATCTGGTCTTGAACTTGTTTACCAGGACCATAGCTTTCCGTAGCTCATTTGATAGTAACTGCAATCGCATGCGCTGCTCATCCTCGGCATCCATTCGGTATGCGCCTAGGGTGAGAGGGGTGTATTGAACACCAGCATTGTTTTCAGAAAATGATGGCACCGACAATGTGGAAGATGAGGATGATAGAGATCCGGAGCGGGCAGATGAAGCAGAAGAAGATGAGGAAGATGACGAGAGCGAAGCATAGTCTGACCGAAGGATGGCTTGGTATCTGCCAATAATCTTGTCGATTATGAGTGAGATGGTGATAGCCGATCGCTCCGAGCCAGAGCAGGAGCAAGAGAGTAAAGTTGCGACGTTCTCAGCGGCAGTTTTGTTAGCGATGAGGGCTTGGTCAATGGAGAGCGGCCGGCGACGAGTTGGGTCAGGCGAAGGGCAAGGCGAACACGATACAGACGATGCGGTAGAAAAGGATAGACCAGCTATGGAGTCATCAAAGCTCTGAAGAGTGGCAGCTGTAAGAGCCTCACAGTTGAGGCCACGAGGCGGGGTGTGTGGTTCGCTGATGGGAGGTGTAAGGAGACCATCAGAATGGAGGACGAAGTCCATGGGAGCGTGGAACTGGCTGTCTGGTCCGGTAGGTGGGAGGCTGAAAGGATCATGGAATGGGTTGGCAAATTCGGACAAGTCCATGGACATTCCTAGCGTTGGAGATGTGAATGCAGTGTGTGTTGTAGTTGCTGTGGTTGTCGAGTCGTCCCAGCTAAAGTCATCATCCAAGTCTAAACCCACGGATGAGATCGAGCCCTGCGGCGCTGGTACTGGGCAACCGTCACCTAAACCCACCACAAAGTTATCCCAGAAATCAGCCCGGAAAGCATTTTCAGATACAGGCTGTACCATGTCCAGTGTTGCAAAGTTCGACGAGAGTGGCGGTGTGGTCATATATGCGGGAGCAGGAACGGATGCATCTAGGGATGTTCGGGAAGACTCGCGGACAAATCGTTCGACATCGCGTTCGGAAAGAGAAGGAGTCTTTGAGTGCCCCGGCTTACGACTGTTAAGATCTCGAGAGGCAGCCGGTGGCTTGCCCATCCTCATCGAAGGACTGTAGTGGCAGCGGAGATCCAGCTTCTGACATCGACCACACGAAGGGCGGGTCTGATCGCACTTGACTTTGGAGGCGGAGCACGCATCGCAAGAGTTTCGAACTTTACGGACCTTGACTTTGTTTGGAGTCGTCTTGTGACAATGATGTGGCTGCTGCTGCTGCTGTTGTTGAGGAGATTGAGATCCTTGAGCGTCCATTTTGATTCAGAGTTTGCGGATGTTGAGCAACGAAACTGTATGTGACGAAATCTAAGTGAAAAGAGACACGTTGCTGATGCCGAAATAGACGGTGGGGTATGTGTTAGACAAAGGAAATAAAGAGATAAATGAAAAGAAGAGAAGACACAAAGGAGATGGAACTGATCAGCAAAGGTCGTGTCTTATGCAATGAAGTGACGCAGGGAGGGGAGGAAATGAGATATATATTAATGACGATGCAGCGTCTACTTATCTGGACTCTCTACAATGAGGCCATAAGAAGGTCAAGCCACAAATAGACCTCGTTTACCAAGCTTGAACAGAAATAAGCCTTGGAGCTTATGTGCCTGGACCGTGAACCCGACAGCTCTGATCGCAGAAAATACCACTCGAGGCAGGCTGCGGCTGGGGGTCTGTGGCCAGGTCCCCCAGCGGCTGTCCAAGGACAATTTCTGAATAAGATCGGGGCATGGTTGCTCCAATGCTGCAGGATGATGCTGTGCTGTCACGCTGCCCAGAGGAGATCAAGGTCGTGCGTGCATGCTTCCCGAGGGAGGGGGCGATGCTCGTCGATCCCATCCCTTCAGCTACCCCTGCAGAATGCTCCAATAGGACGCCCCGGGCGAAGGATCACTGTTCCGCAAGCACCGTGGATTAATTAATTCTCCTGCACAGAGCCACTAGTCCTGGATCGGAGCTGGATGAGCGTATCTGCTAACTTTGCTGAAGACCAATGATGCTCTCGCCCAACGGCCAAGCTTATTTCATCTGGGTTGCCTGCCACCCCAGCCCACCGCCTCAAATCCCTCAAGCCACACCTAAGATACTCAATCCCGAATCATACATAAGCTCAGGAACCAATCCCGACAATCCAATAAAATGCCATATATTGTCGGAACTAAGGCGGAACAGATTGAGGTCTCGTGTTTGCCTTGGTAGGAAGCACACATGATCGCTAGCTGTGGTGGCATGTCTTGCAATCAATTACGGCTGAACAGAAGTGCGCGCCTCCAGAGCTTGCACCCCTAAATGTTAAACGAACTTACTGGCTACAGCACGTCTTAAGGGGGTATTATTATCACAACCCACTCGTAAACAGAGTCCTTAATATAACGGAAATAAGAATTAAACCTGATAAAGCATGGCGCGTAAGACATGTGATTGCTGACAACCCCAAATAGGCGTGGAGGAACCGTGTCGGCTTATTAAAAAGGAGCTAACCACATCAGGGAAGTACCTCGAGGCAAGGGCCTAACGTACAATCCCCCTTGGCAACAGTTGGGTGGGGTCCACCCTCTCCCAATGACAGAGCATGCCTCCAGGAGGATTTGACTGTGCACTCTTGGCCACTCAAAATATCCTATTCGATTACTCAGAGTTCACATTTGTCATATCCACTCCATTTTGCCAAGCTGCAAAGCTGGGAAGCTTAAATGGTGGCTGTTTCGAGCCTCGCTGGGCCAATAACCATTGCAATTGCTGGAATAGAGGTATTACCCCAACTAAGCCCTCGGTGCTGAGCAAGCGTGGTGCGTGGAACAACATCGCCGACCAACGGGGGCACTCCTCCGTTGCATAGGCAATCATACTAGAAAGTTCCTGGCTTAGTATAGCAAGAATTTCTTTTGGCCACTTTTCTTGGGTGCGCTTAACAGGTTCCGACTGTCTGCCACAGGCAGTCACCATCTTAGACGCCAAGCAATTCGAGGCTGAATACGGGAATCTCCAAGACAAAATCCACCTCGCACGGTGCGACGCTATGAGCGTATCGACTAGGCGCAGCCGTTAGCACTTCTTGGCCAAAATCCAATTGCAATTATTAGTTCGTGAGCTAATAAACCTATACCGTATCAAGTTAAATACTGTCTTCTGCTGTAGATTTTACGCAGTGATAAGTCCAGGGTTCTGAGAGGCTAATCTGATCTTCGCTCCCTTGGCTCGATGCCTACAGCGCCGAAAACTTGCGTCTGGACTGACCGTTCGTGGAAACTTCCGGTGTCTTTTCCACTTGACAGCTGCGCCGCAATCCCGTTCTGAAAAGTGATGCCATTCACTGGTATCATTGGGATTCGTAAATCTGGTCTCGCCCATAGATCCTAGATACGCTCGATACCCGTTGCCACGCGTGAAAGCCTATACGGAGCTCGAAAGGCAGCGTCTATTGGCTGCTGATACGGCCCGAAGGTTGTTGGCTCTAGATCCTAGCACGGCATGCCCAAATTGCGTTTCAAAACAAATGCTGACCACAAATTTGGCAACAGAGATGCGGGATTCAAGCGCTGCCTCACTCTAAATCTCGGGTTTCCACTGGCGGGTGTTGCGACCAATCAGGACGCATCACTTAATCAGGAAGATTCTACAGGGTAGACCAGATGGCGAAGGCTGACACTATCCTATAAACAGCCACAGCGAGGATGAGACCTCTGAAGCCCTACACGTGACACAGTCATTATCCAGGCATGTCAGTCCCCACGATGAAGCCCTGTGAGGGTAAACAAACAATCAAATCCCCTTCCACTACGTACAAGTACCTAGGTACGTTACACTATTACAGTAATAGCTGCGACAGTGTAACAGTCGTAGCCAGGGTAAGCTCTACGTACCTTGAAATTGCTGTGTACAGCCAGTGAACAGCGCTGATCAAGCATATGTGGCCAATGGCCTAGTTGAGAATTCTCCCTTCGGATGCGCGGAAGCTGATCACCATTGTGGGGATGGCAGTACACCCGCCCGGTATGGTATGCACGGTGTAGAAAACACTAAGCGGGCCGGGAATAGCTTCGCCAAAGTATCCACTAAATGAGGAGTCAGCAATACGCCAGCCCTCGCTCGTCAAAACCCCAGAGATGAGTGAGCGGGCAGTGTGTGCCCGAAAGGCTAAACCGAGAGTTACTCATCCGATCAGAAAGAAAATATGCACAGAGCCAGAGGTAATCGCTCAACGGAGGAACCTCAATACCGTAGCAGGCGTGCGATCCACTTGCTTCAGAGGAAAATGAAGAAAGAGCGAGCGAACAGTGTCAAACCTCTATCGGCAACGGCGAGTATCTGACAGATTTCATATCGGATGGATCCTTCCTGCGATGGGCCTCCAACTTTGCTGACTGATTACCGTGATGACGATGGGTCTCTTGTAACGGCCGTAAAGTAGAAGATGGTTCCTGTGGGGGAGATTCTCGAAAGGCACTATTTCATCTAGTTAATCATACCATANGTCCTATACGCACCAGAAAGTGCCCGAGGTATTACCGGTAGGGAGGACACACAATTGAATTGCTATGTTCGTCCCCATTTTCTCTTACCACATTCCAAGCCTCAATGTAATCCCATCCCATCATTGCTTGATCTAAGTAGGCGCATCCCAGCTCGGCCCTTTCCGGCCCACATGCTTCCTGGTCAGCCTGCTCTGCCGGTATCTTTGAGTTTCCGACGGGTTGGGGAGTCCATGTGCCCCCATCTGTACTCTTCCACCTAACCGTAGGAGCTTCCAACACCATATTGGCACTTATGACTATGACCATGATAACGACTCGTTCAACTAGTAGATATCTTCGCTTGCTAGTGCCGGCCGCATTACACGGATGTGCTGCGTCTCTATTGAAAATGATTTCGTCGCAAAGCCCTAAAACTCTGCATAGCTTATCCATAATTATGCACGGAGAATATTTTGACTAACAGGAAGAAAGTTAGAGCCACCAAGCCTTTGTGTAAAGAGGGTATGAAGAGGGTTAACATACCTAGAACATGGGACTGACTGTACATGCAGCTGCTGGGACGTTTAGGACAGCCATGGATGTGTACAAAGGAATGATACCGGCTCCACGGTGTACCTTTGAGTCATCTTTGACACCTTTGGATCAAATTCAGATGAGGGATGATGGAATCAAGGTGGCAGAGAGCGGTGGCATAAAGGTAATGTTGCGAACTATAACCGGACCGTTCGAGATTCCTCGAGCCAAGGCCATCGTAGTGTCTGGCATCAACATCTGGGGAGCCACGAAGATGGCAGATATGACGGTAACAGTCGATCAAAAAATCAGTGATCTTCGACGCAGAAAGAGACTCTCCACCGCAAGACAAGGATAAAGATCCAAATGACGGTACGAAGGAGATTTGACGAGATCATTCTTAAAGTTTTGAGCGATGATAGTAAGCTTTTCGTATTTAGGCTGAGACGGTCCAAGAACAGGAGACTCGCCAGGATTGAAGTGGCCAGAGGGCAAGTTAATATATCCATATCACAACCGTCACGGCTGGGAGAGGTCAGCTAACGAAGGAATGCAAGCGGCGAGCGTGACTCATGTAGAAGCACCTCCCACGATCGGGCCAAGCACCGAGACTACGGGGAAATCTGTACCAAGCATGGAGTTAAAGGAACGGTATCTGCGAAGGGAAACAACGCGAAGGATGAAGATAATACTATTGTCGAAGTTGCAAGCCGAGGTCAGATCATAAATCGCACGCCGATAACGAAAGGGATCAAATGAAGGGCGGGATCGCAGAGGGCTGAGCCGGCTGCAAATATGACGACGAAGCTTTAAAAAAATTCATTCTGCCAAATCAAGTTGGTACGTGTGACTGGAGATTGGGGTTATGCAGTAGCCGACATGTGGGCGTTGCTATGCTGGCCGATGACTTCGATGAAGTTGAATCCATCGGTGATTTTGGGGATGGTTGTGGCAATGATATTCTACGCAGCGCATCAATGGAAATAGAGAGATGGATGCCAATGCTGATGGCCCAGAGTTTTAGAGGTTTCAGCTGGGAGTTCTTCTTGGCATCCTCAACTCGTCGTTGACCGATCGAGAAGCCAGCTTAGCGGCGGTGGCCGTTTGATCGCCGTGCGATCTTCAGAAAGAACCTCTCGAAAGACGGAGGGGCCATCTTGAAGGCAAAATCAGCTAACCTGACATCGGAAGGAGTTCCAGTGAGGTAATAGTGGTTTGGTTGATCAATCTTGTCACGATGTAGCTGCTGGGTAGCTGCGACTCCAACATTTAAAAATCTCACCAACGTTAGAGTTGAGGCTCAAAGTCAGCAAAGGAGCACACGACAAGTCACTGGGGAAGCTGTGTACCCGAGAGTCTGGGAGCGAAAGGATTCTTGCCGACTCTTTTTCGGGGCTGTCAGAACCCCGGAAAAGTGAAGTTGTGTGTCCCCAACGCAACAGCTCTTGCTCATGCCTAGAAGCGTGCTGACAATTAGAGATTACGAAGGTTTATTCTTCCATAACTTTGTATATAGTCTGATATTTTACGAACTATAAGAAGTCACTTCTTTAATGGCAGAATTTTGCTTATCCTGAACGGTTAACACCAAGTTTGCTATTAATAGATATGGTATTACATCAGGTGACCATGCCGCTTTAAAGATTGAATTTTGCCAAAAAGAATAAAGAATACATACGAGTTGCAAGAAAGCAGGGCTCAAATAGAAAAGATTGTTAAGGGAAGAAACGTCACGCTTGTTGAATGAAGGCTCACCAGTCCGTGTCTCACGAAAGCCGAGTTTCCTAGTCTGGCGTGGTTACGGGTCTGTGATGTTCAACTGAAAAAATATTGTTAAGGTAAGCATTATTGGACGCATCAGTATATTGCAGTTAACAAATATTTGATCATTTGTCATGTAATTAATGCTGCTATTTGCTGTGTTTCAAAATAAATTTGCATTACATATCCACACGCGGGCTGGATACTAAATATTGGTAATTTTTATTGACACTGCTGAGAGTTTATTCAAATTTGTACAAATCAAAGCTTCAAAATACGTAGATATTGAAATAGTTTTGAAAAACTTGGAATAACACATTCGGACATCTTAATTTAAGTTCCGGAGCATGCACCTCTATTCCAAACTCTTTTTCTCGTGCCTTCGCTCAAATCCAGCAATGTTCACCGTCTTCAGTTGGACAAACAATCACGTGCTCTTCTCCTGGTCGATTGCTTACTAAACATTGATTCTGGCCAATCGGTCGAGTTAACGGTGGCCTGATGGATCGGGTAACCCGATCACGCGAGCTGACATTGCTGGGCTGTGAATACGCTTTCGGGAACTCTGTTCGCATCACGAAATTCAGCCCAAAACCTCCTAAACTCAACACCGGCGCTTTTGCTATACTTAGATCATTCAGGCCACTACAATGGATAGTGTGGCATACAGCCACAGCGTCCCTTTGATGACCTTGTCGGGTTTTGCTACGCCAGCATGTGAAATCGACAGGCCGGTCTCACACCACTCTCGCGCCGCTACTCAGGGTAGGGATGGGATACAAACAGCAGGGGCGCACCCACGCGAAAGTTTATCCAGTTGCATTGCGCTATAATATGATTTAAAAGCTTAGTTTTTCAATATTCTATGCTCGAATTGGTATAATTTGTGGTAGGTTCCTATTGTTAGGTGACCACAGCCACCCGTGACTTCGGCAACCGAAGGGGCTTATTGAGATACGATGAGCTTCAGCCAATGTTTGACACCTGCCAAGCTCACCATCTGGCGAGCTCAGTGGAAACTCATACTCAGACGCTCAGCGTACCTCACCATCTTGCTAGATGAGGCGTCTCCCATGTTTCCGAACCAGCACTGCCAAAGCTTCGGTGGAGTAAGGTTAATTTTGGACTTGTTTGTGGTTCTTGGCTCTTTCAAACTTGTGTTTTGCGTGTTGTTGTCGGTTTCCGTGCGGATATTGAAGATGCCTGGTCGTATGAGCTGGACGGCCAAGAAGGTCTTTAAAGGTAGAGTTGTTGCAGGTACTCGAGAAGTATCTTCACAGCATTGCAATCAAACATCTTTCCTATTTAACAGTTTCCTAGTGTCTCTTTAGATTTCCTCTCTTCTCTTTCTATAGATCTCTTTTCCTCTCATAGATTTGACGGTTATCTCTTCAGTGCACTGACTCAGCACTCTTCGATTTCTTCCCATATTATCATCAGCCAATAGATGTGCGGTGTTGGACCTCAATACTATCAACCTATCTTTTCACTCCACCCATTCCCATAACGATGGACTACACCGGCGGTGAATTTGATTCTTCATTGAATGTCTACGTCTTTGGAGATCAGACCAACGCGTTTGAATCAGACTTGACCCAACTTCTTCACGTGAAAGACTGTGAAGTCCTCCAATCATTCTTTGAGCAAGTCAGCTTTGCCCTTCGGCTTGAAATCTCGCGACTTCCGCTCCACCAACAAGAATGGTTTCCTCGATTTACCTCCATTGTCGATCTCTTGGCAAGATACTCGGAGGATCGATCCAATCCAGCATTGGGACTATCTCTGTTGTGCTTGAATCAGCTTGCAAGATTCATCAAGTAAGTTTATCAACACGCAACAGACCTGGTAGAACAGCTCTGACACTTAATAGCCACTATGCGCAACCCTCCAACATTTACCCCAGCTCTGCAGACTCGTGCATCATCGGACTGTGCACGGGATCTTTGGCCGGAGCTGCTATCAGTACCTCTCAGACCGTCTTCGAGTTGCTTCCAGCCGCTAAAGAGGCCGTTCTCATTGCATTCAGAACTGGTCTCAAGTCTGCTGAAGTCCGAGACAACATTGAAGCTCTTGAAGCAGGTGCTGCTCCCCCAACTTGGTCAGTCATTGTTGGCAAGCAAGAAAAGCAAGCAACCGAAGCTCTCATCGCCTTCTCTGCCAAGAAGGTAAGCACGAATGTCCACCGTACAATTTTGAACCTGTATATACTTACATCAAATGATCCAGGGTCTCTCAGCTTCGGCAAAACCATATTTAAGTGCCGTGACCCCTTCAACTGTCACCATAAGTGCAGCCCCGAAAGTTCTGCGGGAATTACTCGCCACTCCTCACTTTTCCGATGTGAAGCCCATTTCGATCTCCGTCCACGCACCGTATCATGCCTCGCACCTGTATGACGAGACCGATGTGGAGGCAATCTTGGCAGCTTCCGATCGTGAGATCCTGGGTTCCTACACCCAGCGACTACCGGTTGTTTCTTGCAGCTCAGGGAAGGCGTCTGTCGGATCTAGCTATGGAACTCTCCTCAAATCTGTTCTGACGGACATTCTTGTCAATCAGCTGCGGTGGGACAATGTGATCCAAAACGCACCAAAGGATCTTACTGCGAGCCAGACACCAAGCCAGTGCAACATATACACAATCCTGACCAACTCCAATGTTGCTCAGTCGTTGTCCAATAAGTTCACTCAAGCTTTTGGTGACTGCATCAAGGTGGATCTTTGCTTCTCTGGAGAGGCTAGCACATCAAAAGCCCGCCCTACTGGAAAGTCTGCAGAATCTAAGATCGCCATAGTTGGCTTTTCGGGCAGATTCCCTGATGCAGAGAGCAACGAGAAGTTCTGGGAGCTTCTTCATAATGCTCGTGATGTTCATCGGGAGATCCCCGCGGATCGGTTTGATGTCAAGGCACACTTCGACCCTACTGGTAAGATCAGAAACACCAGCCGCATCCAGCATGGTTGCTTCATCGAGCAGCCGGGCTTGTTCGACGCTCGCTTCTTCAACATGTCTCCTAAGGAGGCCTCGCAAGCTGATCCTGCGCAGCGTTTAGCCGTCACGACTGCTTATGAAGCAATGGAAATGGCTGGTTTTGTCCCTGACAGGACTCCTTCGTCCCAGCGAAACCGAGTTGGTATCTTCTATGGCACTACCAGTGATGACTGGAGAGAGGTCAATAGCGGCCAGAATGTTGACACCTACTTTATCCCTGGTGGTAACCGTGCCTTCATTCCTGGACGTATAAACTACCATTTCAAGTTCAGCGGACCAAGTTTCAGCATTGACACAGCTTGCTCTTCCAGCTTTGCTGCTCTGCACACTGCATGCAACTCCCTGTGGCGTGGCGACTGCGACACGGCAATTGCTGGTGGAACAAATGTCATGACGAACCCTGACAACTTTGCTGGTCTCGATCGTGGCCATTTCTTGTCAACCACGGGTAACTGCAACACATTTGATGATGGTGCGAACGGATACTGCAGAGCAGATGCCGTTGGAACGGTTATCTTGAAGAGGCTTGAGGATGCCGAGGCTGATAAAGACCCCATCTACGGAGTTCTTCTCGGTGCTTATACCAACCATTCCGCCGAAGCAGACTCAATGACTCGCCCCCATGCTGGTGCCCAAGCATTTATCTTCAACAAAATGTTGAAGTCTGCCAACGTTAATCCCCTTGATGTCAGCTATATTGAGATGCATGGTACCGGCACTCAAACTGGAGACGCCGTTGAAATGAGATCCGTCCTTGAGGTCTTTGCCAAGCAGCCACGTGGAGCTGCTCACCCTCTCTACTTAGGTTCCTCAAAGGCTAACGTCGGACATGCTGAGTCTGCCTCTGGTGTGACTGCCCTGATTAAAGTTTTGCTCATGATGCAGAAGAATGAGATCCCGCCTCACGCTGGTATCAAGACCAAGATTAATCATGGCTTCCCTAAGGATCTCAAGGCCCGAAATGTCAACATTGCGATGACCCCAACTAACTGGACTCGTCCTGCCAACGGTGAAGGAAAGCGTACGGTCTTCATGAACAACTTCAGTGCTGCTGGTGGCAACACTGCCTTACTCATGGAGGATGCGCCCCTTCCAATTGAAGATATCGAAGATGAGGATGCTCGAACAAGTCACTTAGTCTCCATTTCTGGAAAGAGTATCGTCTCTGTCCAGAAGAACATTGAGGCCATGATTAGACTCATTGATGATACTCCAGACTTGTCTCTCCCTGCACTCTCTTACACGACTACTGCCCGACGTATCCACCACACCTTCCGTGTAATGATTTCAGGCAACAGTCTTTCTGCTGTTAGAGAATCACTTCAACGCGCAGCGTCCTGCGATGGACTCAAGCCAATATCATCCAAACCCCGACAGGTTGCCTTCGCTTTTACCGGCCAAGGAGCCATCTACACCGGCATGGCCCGCCAATACTACCAGAACATTTCTTCCTTCCGAGCTGATATCCAGAGCTTCGACCGCATGGCACAAAAACAAGGTTTCCCAAGCATCATCCCCTTGATCGAAGACTCCTCTGCCTCCATTGATGACTTTGGCCCAGTTGAGACTCAGCTAGGAACCATGTGCATGCAAATGGCACTTACCCGACTCTGGCGCTCTTGGGGCATTACCCCAAGTGCTGTTATTGGCCACAGTCTGGGTGAGTACGCTGCTCTCAATGCCGCTGGTGTCATTTCTGCAAGTGATGCCATATTCCTCACCGGAACAAGGGCGACGATGCTTGTGCAAAAATGCAGCATGGGAACCCACTCTATGCTTGCCATCAAATCCTCTGTCGAGGTTGTAACTCCTCACTTAGCAGGATCTGGCTGTGAGATTGCTTGCATCAATGCTGCCAATGCCACCGTAGTCAGCGGCAAGCTTTCTGACATCGACGCTCTCTCTAAGGTTCTCACCCCTCTCGGACTTGAGTGTATCAAGTTGGAGGTGCCATTTGCCTTCCACTCTGCCCAGGTCGAGCCCATCCTAGATGAGTTCGAGGAGGCTGCTCTCGGTGCTGTGTTTAACAAGCCTGCAGTCCCATTCATCTCCCCCTTGCTTGGTGGCGTGGTGAACGAAGAGGGTATCCTCAATGGTTCTTACTTGCGACGAGCATGCCGTGGTACAGTTGATTTCCACAACAGTCTCGAAGCTGCCAAGGCCAATGGTGCCATCAATGACAAGACTGTCTGGATCGAAATTGGCCCACACCCAGTTTGCTCTGGAATGATTAAGGCAACATTTGGTTCTCAAACCGTTGCCTTGCCATCTCTTCGACGCAAGACCGATGCCTGGAAGGTTATCACGGAGAGTTTGACCGCCCTGTACAAAGAAGGTCTCGATATCAAGTGGAACGAGTACCACCGTGATTTCAAGGGCTGCCAAAAGGTTATTAAGCTTCCAGCCTACAACTGGGATGCTAAGAACTACTGGATCCAGTATGACAACAACTTCTGTCTCACGAAAGGTGCTCCTGCCGCTCCTAAGGAGATCGCTGCGGCTCCAGCAGTGGTCAGCAACTTTGTGCCTACTACCTCTGTCCAGAAGTTGATTGACCAATCCTTTGACAAGGAGAAGGCTACTGCTCTCACAGAATCCGACCTCTCAGAGCCACTATTGCAGCAGGTTGTCCAGAGCCATCAAGTTAACGGAGTGTCTCTCTGCCCTTCGGTAAGTCACATTGTAAATTATGTTTGAAGAATTCACTGACATACAGTAGTCTCTGTGGGCAGATGTTGCAATGACTTTGGGAGATTATCTTCTTAAGGAGTCGGGCAAGGCTTCCCCCAACCTTGGGCTTGCAGTGTCTGAGATGACTATTGATAAGCCTCTCATTGCTACAGGCAAGGGCCAGCAGCTCTACCATGCATCTGCAACTGCAGACTGGAAGACTATGCAGACTGAAGNTGAAGATCTTCAGCGTCAACGCAAATGGCAAGAAGACTGTTGACCACGCCAAATGCACCATCCGCTACGAGGATGTGAATGAATGGAAGGCAGGTTGGAAGAAGTCCGACTGGCTGATTGACTCTCGCGTCAAGCTCCTCCAACAAAGCGTTGACGATCAGATCCACAAGACCAAGCGATCTCTTACATACAGGCTGTTCAGCAACTTTGTCGACTATGCTCGTCCTTTCCAGGGAATGGAGGAAACCCTCTTCAACAGCGCACAGCTTGAGGGAACCTCCAAAGTCAAGTTCCAGACAACTGAACAGGACGGCAAGTTCCACTTCAGCCCATACCATATCGACAGTCTTGGTCATATCTGTGGCTTCCTCATGAATGCCACTGAGACTTTCGATACGAGAAATCAGGTCTTCATCAACCACGGATGGGAAAATATGCGCTGCGCTACTACATTCACGACAGATCAGTATTACCGCACCTATGTCCGAATGATCAATGTCGGTGGTACCATGTACAGCGGTGATGTATACATCTTTGACGACAAGAATGAGGTTGTTGGTCTCTATGAGGGAGTGAAGTTCCAGGGCATCTCTCGACAAATCATCAACCACGTCCTGCCTTCGCCCAAGGGTTCGAACACCGCAGCTGCTCCTCTTCCAAAGCCAGTGAAGGCCGCACCAGCACCACAGGTTCGCAAGCCCGCTCCGGTTCTAGCTTCCCTGCCAGCTCCTGCTCCAAGACAGGAAGCATCCGCCGCACCGGTACCGTCTGAGTCCAAGAAGCTTAGCAAGTTGTTGGAAATTGTCGCAGATGCAATCGGTATCTCTGCTTCTGAGCTTTTGCCATCTAGCCAATTTGCGGATTTGGGTGTCGACTCGCTGATGTCGCTGACAATTACTGGTCAACTTCGTGAGGAGCTTGACATCGACGCCCCATCTTCAATTTTCCTTGAGTGCGAGACTGTGGAGCAGCTTACTGACAAGTTGGGTCTAAGTGCTACCCCTGCTCCTCAATTCCTAGCTCCACCTTCCATCCCATCCACTTCCAGTTCCACCACCGTTGTAACCCCCAGTGAATCTGTTGTGGACGAATACACAACGGATGGAACTGAATCCGACTTCGAGGACCTCGGTGATAACAGACTTGCAATTATCGGCCGCATCCTGGCTGAGGAAATTGGTGTTACACCAGAGGAAGTGTTCCAATGCCCTGAATTCTCAGAGCTTGGTTTGGACTCGCTGATGTCGTTGACCGTCCTTGGTAGACTACGCGAGGAAGCAAACCTTGACCTTCCCGCAAACCTTTTCTTGGACAACGTATGCATGTCTCAAGTGGCACATGCACTTGGTATCAAGGGTGAGGATGCAGCAGATCGTGTTGAAATCCCAGTTGCCCAGCCTCCGGCTGCAAAGCCAAATGCTAATATACCAGCGGCATCTTCGATCCTCCTTCAAGGCAACCCTAAGACCGACTCAAAGATCCTCTTCCTATTCCCTGATGGTTCCGGAGCGGCTGTTTCTTATGCTCCACTGCCTCGTATCGCGCCAAATGTCACCGTCTACGGCCTCAATTGCCCATACCAGAAGAATCCGGAAGATTTCAAGTGCAGCCTTGAAGAACTCACTGCTCCCTACCTTGCTGAAATTCGACGTCGTCAACCACACGGACCATACAGCTTCGGTGGATGGTCTGCTGGAGGAATCTGTGCATATGATGCTGCACAAGAACTTATACGCCAAGGTGAAGTTGTTGAAAAATTGATCCTCATCGACTCTCCTTTCCCAGTTGGATTGGAGAAGCTGCCACCGCGACTATATGACTTCTTCAGCAGCATTGGCATGTTTGGATCTGCAGAGGGAAAGCAGCCACCGAAATGGCTGGTTCCTCACTTCCTTGCCTTCGTGGATTCCTTGGACAAGTACCGGGTCAAGCCTTTTGCTGAGGGTAAAGGACCAAAGACGCACATTATTTGGGCTAAAGATGGAGTTGCCAAATACCCCACTGACCCCAGACCAGAGCCACGGGATGACGATCCTCGGGAGATGAGGTGGCTGTTGGAGAACCGCAAGGACTTTGGGCCAAATGGCTGGGATGGCCTCTTGGGCAGGAATGACCTCGTTATTGAGACTATGAGTGACGCCAACCACTTCTCAATGATGACAAGTGATAAGGTTAAGGAACTTGCTCGCTTCCTAGAGAGAGCGATGGCTTAAGAGACGCAAAAAATTTGGAATTGTCTCCTTTTATGTAATGATCAATGTTTCCTTTGTCATGGGTATGGAGTTTATGATTACATAGATGTTATTTGCTTTTGGGTTCTTGTAATGTCAAGTTATGAATTTCTTAGAGTCAAAAGATTGCAATAGAAGAGTCACCGTCAGATACCTTGCATCTTCGCCCAAATGTGAGCAGACATAACGAAGTCCAAATATGACAGTGTGGGTGAAACAACAACCATCTCATGTGAGATAATCCGTCAAATAGGCATTCTCAAGTATGTTCAATTTTTCATGGATCATATGCAGCTCGTTTATTATATAGTTTTCAGAATTATCTAAGATTTAGTTCAAGTTCACGATAATATGAAGCTTACTGTTAGATTGTATGATTAGCATGCAATAACCGAAGGAAATCTCCTAGTGTGGTGCCGGACGTTGAGGAATCGTCCAAGAGGTAGATGTACTCGTGAATTTGTTACCTTGGTATCATAAAAGCCAGCATTCGTACATTGTCATTTCGGTATCATAACATCCTAGGAAGGCAATGATAGAATACTGTACTTCAGTCCTTGCAGATTTTAAATCCCGAGAACAGTCACCATATGGTGGCACTGGAAGGAGAAGCGCTTACCATACTGTGGGTAAGTAAGCACGCCACATCTATAAATAATCAGTGATCTTGCCAAATTGACATGCACTATCACCAATATTGCATTAGTTGAATTGATACGGCTGTGGTGCTTAGTTAGTGGCTGATAGCTTCACTAAATAATTAGAATAGTTGCAGTGCTGGTTGTGTTATAAGTATACTGGAACAACGAGCACCCGAATCGCGATCCCAGCAATTAGGAGGTATATGAGAGTCATCAGCTAAACAAAAGTTTTAGTCCATTGTTGTCTTTGAAGAGAATTAATGTATGAAGTGGGCATCGATTGCCATGTCCCACTTGATTTGTCGCCTTCGAATACGCAATGCAGATAATCTAATCTTTACAACTCATGCAAATGAGTACGCTAACGAAGACACACAAATGATATTAAACCATATCCTATATATTTGATCAAAGCCAGTGATTGTAAAATAGGTTGCATACCACAATTTCCAACAATGTGATTCTATTATAACAGTGTAAATAAAAGTTATTTGAATTGGTTTTGTGTGAACTTCAGGTGAATAAAGTCTAATTATTTGGACCCCAAAATTAATGCTACCAAAATGCTATATATACAGTAATGTGGAAATGCTGTACATGGACGTATTAAACGACCATGTCACCTGCCTGGATCATCTAGACTCCACTATCAATAACGTCTACGATGTGGTTCTTGGTGTATCTATCCCAGTCAACGCAAGTCTGCGCCATGATCTGCGGAATCTCGAAGTTATTGATGTCATTGGGCCTCTCCAGCAAGGTCATGAAAAGTCCCTGAGCCAAATGGAAAGCAATATGACAGTGGAAAGCCCAGGTGCCTGGGTTGTCTGCATTGAATTGGATCACCATGTGCTCAAAGGCACCCATATTCTGAACATCTCGACGTTGGGGATTCTGAGGGTTCACGATGGTTTTCCCATCCCACTCACCAGCTCCAACATCCAGAACCCACATATTGTGGCCATGAAGATGCATAGGCTATGGTATGTTAGTTTCAAAGATATGTCGAAACCTGGTACCGATTTGACTTACGTGAGGGCTTGTGCTGTTATTATAAACATTAAGTCTTATGCTTGAGTTTGATGCAAAGTTGACCACATTCCATTTTGGGTCCTGTGGAAAAGAATAATCCTTCTCATCAGACAAAAGAAGGACTGGTGCGTTGTAGTCACCTTGGAACTGGTTGCCGTTCACGGTGTAGATTTTGAAACCAGTCCCGTTAACGACTTGGTTAATGAGAATATCGTATGTAACGCTGGGTTCCGGAGGGGTCTGTGAAAAGAATGGAACGGTTTTGTTCAGAGGGTCCTAGACCGGTATTAGAAACCAAGATGGATTGAAGAGCAGTATATCGACTTACATTTGAACAAGTGAAATCATCAGGGGGTAAAGTGAAAGCAGTTGTCGTGGGTATGGTATCTTCTGGCGCATTATCAAGAAGTATGATGGCCTGAGCAATGCCGTCCTGAGCGGTGGCAGGTCGCGAGCAGCGCTGACCAAACACGTTCGAGCGCATCCACACTGCACCAGTTCCTTTTGGTGTGAAAAGTACTTCCGATCGTTGTCCACCCTATATGACAGTTAGTTAAGCTGAGATTTATCGACGAAATGAGTTTGCTTACTCCTAGAGTTACGACGGTAGTGTTGTACGGTTCGATTGTTACGAAATCGTTGGAAACGATAGTTAATTCGTGGCCATCAATGCTGAAATCCAATATTGAGCCGGCACCGCTGTTAATAAGTCGAAGCTTGTAAGTCTTGCCCGTCTGGACCCTGAATTTTGACATTTCGACATTTGAAGAGTCGCAAACACTCCCGGCAGGAGCTTGGGAGCAGTTGAAAGGCATCCTACCACTTATTAAGTTGTTATCAGTTGGTTGAACTTGGAGGGTTGCATTAAGACTGAGGACTTCGAGGCCTGTTAGCTGGCATTCCCCTGTAGCAAGAATGGTTACTTACTATCGGTCATGAGCTGTTGGTACGGTTTGTGGTAATCTATAGAAGTTAGCCAGTTTCGACTTTGACCTTGTTTTAGGTAGTATTACAATCTGCAAGTATAATTGGTCCTAGGTCAAAATCGTAATCAACATTTGAGGGGCCATAGATGACAATAGGGCCGCTAATCCCATCTAGTAACTGTGAGGAGTAGTGGGAGTGATACCAGGAAGTTCCATAAGTATCAGCAACAAATCGGTAGCTAAATGGGTTAATAAAAGCGACAATAAAAGTTGTGGAATAGAAACTTACGTGAAGGAAGCACCCGGTGCGATTGGGCATTGGGTCACACTTGGCACACCATCCATCCAAGGCGTTTCGCGCTGTAATAAACCATGCCAGTGTATCGAAAGGCCCTCCTCTGGGTCTGTTATTTCATTGCGGACAGTGACTAAAGGTCCTGATGAGCCAAAGTTAATCAATAAATGTACCTTGAAGAAAAATCACCTTGAATCTCGTCTCCCCAGTTTGCTTCAATTACAGGTCCAGGAAACTCGCCGTTGACCAAGATCAAGGGCCTGAGGAATCCATCTGGAGCACCCTCAGTGCGAGAGATTGTAAAGTCGTAGAAACGAGTGACTCCAGTTTTAGGAGGGACCGTTGGGTCGCTATTTTTCGCGGTCTTACTACCCCAAGGGAAGCCATGCGGCAGGGGCTGGATCGGATTAGCGGTTACAGAGACATGAGAGGCTAGGGATGTACATTGTTTGAAAGGAATTTGGGCAACAGAGGGGCATCTAGAGTCCCCAGAACGCTGAGACTGTATTATCGGTTAACTTGTAGTTTGAAGGCTACCTGGAATACGCGGACTCACCTCTTGTTGCTAGCTGGTGCTGGGGTAGATGCCTTGCAGTCACTTGCGGCCACGGATGTCCCTAAGAGGGCGGCCACACAGGCCAAGAATGCTGCTCTGCCAATCATTTGAGCGACAGATTTAATTAATGCAAGAGATAGAAGTGAGGTTGGTGCTGGAATACTCCAAACTACGGTGCCATACCTATGGTATATAACCTTCTTTTCCCCTCGTTTCCGTCGTGCGGTTGCCGGTAATAGATTCAATAATGAATCGGAGGTGGAGGCGCACAGTGATTCGGTGGCCGAGGATGTACCGTTCCATAGGGTATCAGACAAGGACCTGAAGAATCAGAGATTAGATGATTATGGATTTTGCGTTAAACAGAGCCACAATGCAATTCCCAGTTTAGAGACCACCTACCAGAGTCCCGGCGTTGCTTCTATGGTTACCGAGTACTCGGTCCAGCTAACACTAACTCAGCCGTAGGAATAAATTTAGAAACTGTATTAACTGAATTGAACCAATTACGCCTATCCATTTTCGGGAACTCAAATCTTCAGCTTAGTAGAATGCCTGCCTTGTATGGGATCGTGAGGAATCTATTTGTGGCTTGCGGAGTACGGCCACAGCCACGCTTCGCTTAGTCAGTTGCATCTCGCTCGGTCACCGAGGATCTCTCCTGCGCTACGATCCCATTTGTTCAAGCAATATGATTGGCTTGAAAGTGAGCTGCTCTTCTCATTCCAGATTCCCATGTAGAATTATTCACCTGCTATGCTTTTGCACCCCTATCTCCTCGAATGTAACCCCTGTCAGACATGCATAAAAAAATCCTCCGAGAGTTACATGAAAAGCGAGTGCAGCTGCTAGTCGCATTCAAATACAAGGACAAAGCCGTTTACCACATTTAAAAAGACAGTTCATGGTCTCAATTCACCTCCCCTTGCTATCAACCTAGTTTGACATCTTACATTCGGGAACTCAATCGCTGCAGCATCTCCTCTTTCAACATGCCTCCCCCATACCACCTGCCAGTCCCTTCCGCCAAAATTGGTGACCACCATAAATCAATTTATGCGTTGTGGGAGCTCAAGTGGAAAAAGAGGGTGGGTATCCCGTTCATGAGATTAGCGCGTTGAACTTTAACGATATTAATGACTGTTCTAGGCATCTTTGGGTATCTATCCATTCATGGAAGGGAAGCTAGAAGATCTTGAACAAGTGTTTGCGCATTTCAAAGAGGTGAGAACTATCTCCATCACAGATTCTCAAGATCGCTTCTGGCCATGATGGCTAACGAGTGAGCGAAGAACGACCTTCAGCAACCCTACAATTTTGACCGCTACGCCGGGCCGTTCTTCCCGGTTGCTGAAAGGCTGGAAAGAGAAGCAGTAGCTGCTGAGGGTAAAGGAGATACCGCTACAGCTTCTGATTTATATTTGCGAGCCGCATGTGTATATCGAACAGCCAGGCAGCCATCGCCTTCTTGCGACGTTCAAAGACTAGCATGGCAAAGGCAGCGGATTGTCTACTACAAAGGAGCAAAGTAAGGTCTAATTAGTCCTTGTCTCCACCACAATGCTTACAAATTTTGTAGATATCTCGATCCTCCGCTGACTGAAGAACTCATTCCATTTAACCATGCTAAACCTTTCACCAGTGAGATGTTTACCTCTATTCCAGTCACCGTCCGGATCCCCTCCAATTATCCTGCCGGTACCAAATTCCCCACAATTCTATCCATCTATGGCCTGGATGGACATCGACTTGAGCACACTATGCCCTCCAATCATCATATGGCAAATGGCTTTGCCTCTGTCGCAATTGAAATTCCCGGGACTGGAGACTGCCCTGCAGACCCCAATGACCCTACCAGTGCGGAACGCCTATGGAGCAGCGTTCTTGAATGGCTGCAGAAGCAGCCATGGTGTGATGCAAAGAGAATTGTGGCATGGGGCGTGAGCTGTGGTGGTTACTATGCCATGAGAATTGCTCACACGCATAAAGATCAGTTATTAGGTGCCGTCGCGCAAGGTGGCGGCTGTCACCACATGTTTGACCCGGAGTGGCTCGAGATTACACGATTTATGGAATATCCATTTGAGTGAGTTTCCGATTACATACCTTGCTAATAAATTATGAAAAAGTTGCGAGAAGGGCTAACATTTTCCGTAGCCTTTCACCTGTTCTGGCCAGGAAGTTTGGATATAAAGACATCGAAACTATGAAGATAGACTCCAGAAAGAGATTTTCTTTGCTTGAAAACGGAATCTTGGATATGCCTTCAACAAGACTCTTATTGATTAATGTAAGTCTCCACCCAGGGTGTGACTACTGTTGCTGTCTAACATTTTGCAGGGAATGCTCGATGAACTGTTCCCAATTGAGGACAGTATGCTAATGACACAGTATGGGAGCATCAAAGATGCTAAATTTTACCCTGATTTGAAGCACATGGGTGAGCCTAAAGCGAGGAAAGAGATCTTGGAATGGGTGAAGAAGCTGTTTGAGTCGGCCGCTACACGTCAGGGAGAGCCAGAGGCGAACGGAGTTAAACTTGCCCCATTGACAAATGGTTATGGTCATTAGACACCTGGAGTGCAATGATAATTGTATGAGTTTGCATGAGCGATGGTTTCACTTCTTTTATATAGAGCGCACGGGGGATCATTAATTACATTATCATATCATGTCTGAATAGAGATCTTCAAAAGTTTGAAAATATTGCTCCAAGTGCTCTGTGCTTTTTCTATGGATCAAGTGCAAAAAATCCCCCAACCCCAATAAAATAATGATTTAATCATGTACGTCACCTTTTCTTGGCAAATTCCAGTTTCATACTCAGTGGTGCCAGGCCTAAGCTTAGCTGATAACTGGCCTTATACCAACCTATTAAAGAAGCAAGGCGATACTAAAACGAGTTAAAAGAGCGTATCCTGTGTCAAATATTCATTACCAGAACTTGTTAATACGTGTTGACTTGGAAATTTGTTTTCAGTAGGGCTAAAGATAGTGTTCCAGTTCCATGCGTTGAGTACCCTTTTTAGGAAACATACGAGTGTATATTGATTGGGAGTAGTTGGATCTTTTTCTCTACCGAGTTAAATCAAATGTCTAATCTATTCCTTGAATACCAAGCCTAAAGAATTCCAACCTGTATTACTTTCGTCACTTCGTCACGTATACCTCCGTTCCCAACTAAGCTGTCCGTCTCAGCTGTGTGTACAACTCGGTTTCCAGGTCTAACAGGCACTGAGTGAACATTTTGTCACCTGGAGGAGCGAGTTGTGTAGTAAGAAGCCCTCCAATTCCAGATGTGGGATCAATCCACTATAACTGTCAGTATCTGAACCGTTTCTGCATTTGGGGTATACTGATTTGAGGTCAAGTGGGCATAAACTTACAGCATGTAATCCTGCAGAACCCGCCCAATTCATCGAATACTTCAACCTTCGGCCTGGGAAGTCATCAACATTAATAGATGAGCTAAGTCCAAAGGTGCCGTCGTATCCATCAGGCCAAGTCTGTCTCAGATGATACTTCGCACGGCCATCAATAACTTCCATGAAAGCGGAATGAGTTTCTCCTTCAATTTGAGGCTTGAGCATCTCTGCTACACTCTCACGTTTGATGATGTTACCGCCCCCANGCCAAAACCTCCTTCAGCACCTTTGTAAGGTCGTCAGGGGTGCTGTAAATTCCCATCCCACCAATGCAATCCTTTGCAGGTAGAGCAAGGAGGTGGTGACCACCTCCTGGTTGGAGTTCACCAGTGATGGGCTTGCGAGTCGCGTGCTCCATTTTCCGGTCGAGATAACCATCGTCCCGGAGTTCGGGTTTGAAGGTGGTATCCTTCATTCCGAGCTTGGAAAAGATGTTCTCTTGCATATACTCCTCAAGTGTTTTGCCACTGAGGATTTCAACCTAATTTTATATATCAGTCTTCCAAAAGATACAGAATACACGTCGGATGGGGAGGTAATGCATACAGCTCTTCCAGCCCAATCCATTCCTGGACCGTATGCCCACCCACGTCCCGGTTCATGAATAAGTGGATGCATATATCCTTCCTATACCATGTTAGATGTGATCCTGTGGAAATGACGGAGACCATACATAAGATCCTGAATGTGAACCGGGAGCTCTTCCCAGGCCTCGAGACCATTCCATTAGGCCGTCGTCAAAAACGTCGTACGTGAATCCACTGGTGTGACTCAACAGTTGGCTGCAAAAGTTAGCTATCTAGATTTGGCATATTCTTTTATATCTCCATAGCTACCGTAAAGTGATTGGCTGTTCCACATTCTTAAGGATTGGTTTTCTAGGTTTCGTCTCCGAATCCTCAAATCCAACGAGAAGCTGGAGTTCCTTTAATTCAGGTACAATTTCCCGAACATTATCGTCCAGACCAAGTAGTCCCTGGTCAACTGCAATCAAGCAGGCTACAGTAGTGACAAGCTTTGTGAGCGAAGCTGTCCAAACGGGGGTATCTGTCGCAAGGCGTGCACTCTTGGGATCTAATTTCTGAGTTCCATAGGCTTTAGCATATAGAGTGCTACCTGTATGTCGCTTGATTAGGACAATGTTCTTGAGAAATATACATGGTTGAAAGAATGGATGGCATGGAAATTACCTTTGTTATCAATGACGACGAATGAAGCCCCTTGGAGGTGGTTCGGTAAAATGGACGTGTACTTTTCCAAGATCGTGTCCAAGCCGCTCAAGTCAATCGCGGGTTGAGCAATCGACCCCATAATGATATGCGGTAATCTGTAGAAGTAGCGGTATTGCTCAGAAAGCAAATTATAATTTTATGAAATTGGATGACAACTCAAACGAGGAAATACGAAGAAGGATACCGTCGGGTTTTATTGCAACTCAAGCTAAGTGCGACACCTCACACGCCAAGATAGCAAAATGGTCAAAATTGGATTTCAGGATCAAACGAAGCTATTCTTGCAAGGGTTAAAACAAAAAAGGTATTTCTAGCCAATTACACTACTCGTTTGTCGCTGTTGTTGAATTGTGATATGCTTTTGCCTTTGGATACTTTATGTTGTGTTGTAGTTTCTTCAATGCTCGCCCAATTACGGCCCCCGGTCGGTGTTCGAAGCTGCTGCGCCTTCTAATCAGCTGCATTGCACAACTTCCATGATCCGTATCTTACACTTCGGGGCGAAGCAGACTAAAAAAAGAAGAATTGAACTCCTCCCTCGAGAAATCACGCCAGATATCAGCTTATCAATGATCCAATGCCTCGGCACCCGAAAAATAAATTCTTGAGGTATTCTCAATGCAGCCGATGGGATCTTTTATAATCCCCTGGGCACGAACCAGCAGACGAAGGGCCTGGAACATGCAATTATCAATTAACTCATAATTTCAAGATCAATTGACGTCGCAACTTCTTTTTCGCTCTTCAGCCATCTTACTATATCCTACAAACCAAAACGACAGATTGTTAGTTGTCTTGAATAAAGATGGGCTCCATCGAAATGCCGAAGAGAGTCCTTATCATCGGAGCTGGTCTCGGCGGCCTCACTCTAGCCCACGGCCTTCAGAATGCAAACATACCATTCCACATTTTCGAGCAAGACCCGTCCCCTGAGTTCAGAGCTCAGGGATATCGACTGAAGATTAACGCTGATGGCGCCGCCGCTTTGAAGAGCGTCCTCAGCCCTGAGATGTGGCAGTACTTTGAGGAGACATGCGCCGTGTCTCGAAACGGAGAAACCGACTTTAACGCCATTGATGGTTCCATTATAGCTAGCAGAGCAAGCGTTGGGCCTCCCGGTGGAATGAAAATTTATGCTGCGGATAGGACTGTTCTCCGAAGTATCTTACTGGAGGGCCTGAAGGGAGATATCTCGTATGGAAAGTCGCTTGTGAACTATACCATTTCCGAAAGTGGTGTTACTGCCACCTTTGCAGATGGAACTTTTGAAGATGGCATTCTCCTCGTGGGTGCAGATGGCGTCCGTTCCAAGGTTCGCCGGCAATATCTGCCAGACCACAAACCTGTTGATACCACTGGAAGCTGTATTTATGGCAAGACCCCGATAACACCTGAGCTTATGGAGCGTTTCCCTGCCAGAGCTGCCAAATGGATGACATTGATTGTGGATAAGACGCCAATCACACAGACTCTGGATATCGACGAGACGCCGCTCACGCTGCTTCTCGAACCTATCAGATTTCAGAAGAATGAGCACAGAAGCAAGCTGCCGGCGGATTACATTTACTGGGTCCTCATTGCTCGCACTACTGTTTTCGGCAAGGAACGCAGCGAACTGCTCCGTTTGAGTGGACAGCAGTCAGCAGATCTCTCCCTCCAGCTTACAGAGGAGTGGGATCCAAAATTCCGTGCTCTTTTCGAGCTCCAAGACGTCAAGCAGTCATCTACTCTTCGAGTGTCATCCGCATTGCCCAACATTCCCGCTTGGGAGCCGTCAAAATACGTCACATTAGTTGGAGATGCAATCCATGTTATGTCGCCATCAGGAGGAGTAGGAGCTGTTACAGCTATTCGCGATGCTGCACTTCTTGCACGCACTCTCACCGAACAGGGAATTTCGGCTGAGGCGATTGGCAAATACGAGGCTGAGATGAGAGGTTATGCAAAGAAGTCAATTGAGAGGAGTTATTTTGGAGGGAAGAAGTTGTTTGCACAACCTCCTTTTGAACAGTGCCCAACTCTGGATTTGTAATAAATGTTAGGTTTCTCTTATGTTCTATTTCTCTGTCAATAGGGGAGTTATCTATAGTTTGCGATAATTGGTATAGAGGGAAACAAATTTAAATCTGTTACTGTAACACGGACATCAGACAGCGGCCAATCATAACCCATAAACGTTGTGCTCTCTAGCTTAGTTTATATCTCGTCCTCAGTGTAAGCTAATTCTCATCCTTGTAGCCTATCGGAAAGGTTATGTCGTGCACATTCGTTTTATCTCCGTCGCTATCTTTAGCACCCTGATGACTTTAAGCTTCTTTGTAAAAATACAACCGTGGGCTTCGGTAACCGAAGTCTCAGCTCAGCCAGAATGTATATAACCTTCCCCATTATCAAAATGGAAACAGATCGTATGATACAGACGTGCAAGACCATGAGTTTTAATCCTGTAGTCGCTTGCCGCGTAACGACATTAGTTCTGTGCCTTTACGGTCTCCGAATAGAGAATATGGGTTGTAACCCTTATTTTCTACTTCAGCAGGGCTTAATTAATTTAAAGGAGTCTCTGCCACTAACAAGTCTTCCACTTCTTCTCATTATACCAAGATCACTAGAAAGATAAAATAATCTAAAGGAAAACTCAAGACTTAATCGAATTAAGCAATCATGCCTACCGAAAAGGCTTTCGCTGCTATTCCCCCATTCCCAGACGATGTTCCTACCTATGAGCTCCCACGCTTATTACTGAGCAAGCTGATCTCTGATGACGCTGAGCAATCTAAGGAGCTTTTCGATAGCTTCACCACTCATGGCTTCGCGCTGCTTGATATGCGTGGCTGTGCTGAAGGTGAGGCACTCCTAGAGCAAGCCGAGAAGATGTTCGATATCACCCGCCAAGTTACTCTTGATTTGCCTCTAGAGGAGAAGATGAAATATGAAGCTGACCCCAAGAAGTCGATTTTTGGGTGCGTTATCCATGTTGCGATTTTTCACCTTCTCTCATCAAGCTGAAGGCTAACCCACTAAAACATATAGCTACAGTAAGATTGGCAAGACCAAGGTCGAGGATGGACAGCCAGACCGCTTCGAGTGCTTTGGAATTCATGATGATGATATTCTGGGCAACATTCCTGCCCGCCCTAGCCCTGAGCCAATTGAGCGCAACCGTGAGAGCATCAAGTCTTATTTGACTAATATGCATCAGGTGGCTGAGCTGATCATGAATCAGCTGGACGCACACTTGCGCTTGCCAAAGGGCACTCTTGCCTCGTTACAGCGACTTGACAAAGTCTCTCGATCATCCCTTCGTATGCTTCGTTATCCACCTCAGCCAGATGGAGACCGCCGAACAGCTTTCCTTGGCCACACTGATCTTGGAACTCTTACCATGCTTTTCAACGTTGTTGGCGGACTTCAGATCCTACCTCCTGGTTTAGAGCCTAAGGAAGAAAACTGGCGCTACGTTAAGCCGGTCCCAGGATGCGCCATCCTAAATATCGGTGATGCAATGGTTGAGTGGACAGGTGGAATCCTGAGAAGCAACATGCACCGTGTCTACTTTGCACCAGGCGCTCAGGCTGAGGTCGAGCGTTACAGCTTGGCATATGCTATCAGACCCGAAGGTTCCATCTCAATGAAGAGGCTCGAGATTCCTGGCAGCGCTATTCCGGAGTTGGAGGCAGGAGAGGAAAATCTGGACTGCACAGCTGATGAGTGGGTGACGAGGAAGGCGATTGGTTTGATGAGTGGCAAGGACACTGCCCGAAGCCGAGGAGGAAGGGCCATCGCCGTTTTCTAATGGATTAGGACCTATGTAAAACTTTTTCTTGTCTTGTTCGGATAGATTGAATGTATTTCAACGTAGTCTAAGCTCTCAAATTTTTCACAACGCACAGTCCGTAGAACAATTTTGGCATTTTTTCGAATTAGACATTCCTCATAGGAGTCTTTATTTACATTCCAAAATTGCGCTGTCTATCTGTGATATTTCTGCGAGTCCATAACGTAAGCTTCCCAGATACAGAACATGTAAGGATATCTTTAGTATCCCCAGCCCCTCCCCCCGAGCGGACATGTATACATGCATTTATATACAATTAACCCAGCACATTCCAAATTCAATTTGGATACCGGGCTATAACTGAGTCATATGTTGCATAATTGGGCTTCATGTTATTTCATGTTGTTCTGTTGATCATAAATGCTTGACGCTTTTTGGGTCGCAAAGCAATCTGGTCTACAAAAATTGTATTGACTTCTCACAGTAACTCAACTTATATTCATATTGTCCAACGAAGCTGATTCTCATTTTCTAGTCGCTAAATATGCTACAAATGAGGCACCGAGGTGCGATAGGAGAAGCACATCTGGTTAGGCCAATACAGTAGAGGTGTCGCTGAATCGTCGTCCTTCTGCTTCGGTAACCGACCTAGCGAATCGCGTCAGCCGAACTGGATCCAACCTAGTACAGGCTGACAACTGAAGTAGCACTTTAGTGTGATCATTTCTTAAAATAATTAAAGTCAGACTTGCCTTTTTAAAACTTCCTTCTATCATCCTATCACAATGTCTGAGTCGAAGCCGTCGGGCTCCGTGGATCTCTTCAGTGCTCAAGTGATAAATCGAACTGAGCCAGCAATTCTCCTGTCGAATATTCTTCTAATATACCTCGACTAGAATTCAAGCGTGAGAGCTCTTAAGATACAGAATATTTATCAACTCGAATTGGTGTTTCTCCCATCAATTCTGCTACCCCTTCAAAATGCCACACCAGACATCTCCAGCGCCCGCAGAAGGCGTGGCCGAAGGCAACTTAGACTTCAAGTGGACGGACTCTCCTGATGGCTCCCGTTCAATGGTTCGGAAACTCACCAACCTTGAGCGCATGTTCGTGATCTTCAATGAGAAGCTGTATGGACAGAACTGTGCTTTGTTAGGTGCAAACATCTCACTTCGCCGTCAGGCCCTTTCACAAGAGAAAGGAGCTTTTGACTTCGCCCAGCTACAGAAACGAGCAACTGAAGCCTTCTGTGCACTTAGGTGGAAATACCCTACAGTTGCTGCTCGCGTTGCCGACGGCGATAAAGCGGTGTATAATATTGAGTCTGAAGAGGATGTTAAGAAGTGGGCAGGAAGAGCCGTATCCATCGTCACGGAAGAAGGCGGTTGGGTTGCAACGAGGGAACGTGTCAGTCGAGAGGCAGCCATTCCTTCGCCTGCTGGTGACTACTGTATCGTGTATATTACTGTGCACCCAGATGAAGTCGCAAAGCCCGAGCTGAAGGAGTTTGATGTCTTAATACATACGCATCACGCATTTACCGATGGATCGGGAATTCGAGCACTCCTTAACGAGTTCCTCGACCGCCTTGCTGATCCATTAGACCCCAAAGAGATGGTCTGGGGTGAGGAAACTACTAGACTTCTTCCCGCATCATTGCTTTTGGAAAAAGATGACGAGCCAGAAGCTTCCAGTGAGGAGGTAGCAGCACCGGCTCCTGAAAAGAAACTGAGAGCTTTCGATCAGGTAGGTGGCTTCAAGGATCCTAGATGAATGTTTTGAAACTAACTGAAAGACGAAATATTGTAGACTGATGTCGGACTTCCTCATTACCGACCTGAGATTGGCCGACTACTTCCCGAGCACCGTGGATCTATTGTAGCTCGTCACACGTTCGAGGACCCTGACTTCCTGCCACAACTTTTGAACAGCAGCCGAAAGCACGGAGTGAAACTTGCTGGTGTGCTTCATGCTACCATGCTTAAGACTATCTATGACTTGGCTGAGGTCAAGCCAGGTGCGGAGGATGTATACCAAAGTGGTGCGCCAATGGATCTCCGAAACGGTTACCTTCTGCCCGAGTACAGTGTGCAAGGCAAATTTGTAAACAGTGCCGTTGCGATTCAACCCATAAATGTTCCTTGCAGCTTATATGGAGAGGGTGACATTGAAGGTTTATGGGCCGCGGCGAAATGTGTCAATGACCAGTGGGCTGCCGTCAGGGGTGTGAAGGGAATAGGAAAGAAGGTCGAAGCTTCCACAAAGGGGATAATATCGGCTTTCTCGGCTCCCAGGTAAGATGGCCCATGCAGTGGTTAGACCCTCTTGTTCTGGCAATCACTTAACTCTGTCATAGGAACCCCGCGGCAGCTGCCATCAAACCACGAACTTGTCCATCTCTTATTACTGATCCACCAGGATCTAAAGGAGGTCTACGTGCTGCCTATCCTGTCCCAGGGTATGGCGACTTAGCATTTATAATCACCGAATATCAGTTCGCGACGGATCAGAACCAAGCTGTTATGTAAGTGATCTCCTCTCTTCGTCTTCAGCTTCTCACCGTCTGGACCTTGTGTGCATTAACTGACATCCTTGATTTACCTAGCTCCACTCGTGCCCATTCATGGAATGACAAGCTTACACTTACTTTGGTATACAATGCTGTTCGACATCCCAAGGAGGAGATGGACAAGTTCCTGGCAAAATGGGCTGAGATAGTCACTGCCGCTTGCAAGAGTGGGTGAATTCTTTTACCTCCTGGGGTAAAATAACCTTGCGTCTATGATCATGTTTAGGTATTCAGGAATACAGTTAGACAGGGATGCTGTTTGTGTTACTATTTGGATCGACTCTGGAAGCACCCCTCATATATCACGTCTTGTTTTAGAGAAATGACCAATAACGATGATAAATTCCTTCTGAGCTGCTCCCACTCCTCATTTCCGCTGTGTTACATTTACCTATCACATTTATTATAAATATTGATTTTGAGGGCAAGATCCATTCTACAAGCTTAAAAAGTGGATCTGTAAGAGAGAAGCGTTCTCCTATCTGTGTAGGGTATCCAAACAGGGAATGGATCTATCCAAGCTGCTCGTGGAGCACCGTTACATCTCCATACAACGGACTGAACCCCTGATAGGCTGACAAGGACCCCTTCTTCGTCTCATCCACACCTTCATGAGACTCCCACGTTCCGCCTGGTGCCAGGGTAGTTGCCAGCCGAAGGGACGCAGCAGTTTTATGCTTAAGCTAGATCCGGTATGGGTCCCCCTTCATTCCAAGGTGGCTATTTTGTGACTTGTGTAAATGGTAACCTGGCAATTTATGAAATTGAGTAATAACACAGAAGTGAGATCCCTCAAAAATGACATTTCTTTCATTACCTCATTAAATATATTAATTTAATACACTAGCTATATACTTTTTTTCCCCTCTTATTTTCATTTTTTCTAGCTTTCCACCCTATCCCCTCCGCTCCAAAGGCGTGAGCTTAAGGTGCATTCCCTGCTGGGGTTTCATAGTGATAACTCCTCTCGGCACAAATTTTGATTCATCGATTTTCAAATCCCACGAAAATGTCGTCACCATGGCGGCTAGCAGGCAGCGCAATTCTGCCCTGGCAAACTCCTGGCCGATGCAGCTTCGCGGCCCGTGGAGGAAAGTCAAGAAGTCGTAATTGCTATCCGCACCGCCGTTGGTATTTGGCTTTCCATCCGTAATCCAGCGCTCGGGGCGGAATTCTGTGGCATCCGGTCCCCAGAACTCAGGTGAGCGGTTGATCATCCAAATAGATACTACGATCTCAGTCCCCTTCGGGATGAAATGGTCACCGATCCGAGAGTCACGAATGGCCTCACGCATAGTCACTGGAACAGTTGGGAAGAGACGCAAACTCTCCTGCATGATGCCGTTCAACAAAGGCAGCGGTCTCAAAATACCGGAGAGGTCTTCTGGCGCCTCCTCAAGCGCGTTGGCCGGCAGCGCTGCATTGATCTCTTCTCGGAGTTTCGCCTGCATTTCTGGGTGCTTGGCGAGCAAGTAGGTCGCGAATGTGAGAGCAGATGATGTAGTTTCGTGTCTAGATGCTTCATTAGTCCAGTCATCCTTTCGAACTCTAGGCACTTGGCTTACCCTGCAGCGAGAAACGTCAAGAGCTGATCCTTTAGGACTTCATCAGTGAAGAGATCGGATTTGATCAAGAGTGACAAAATGTCGAAGTGGTCGTCTCCCTTTTCGGAAATCGCTTGTCGCTTTTCCTGGATCAGCTCTCTACATATGCGGTCCAACGAAGAAGTTAGATAGACAAATAGCTTGTTTATCTTCCATGGTATCAAACGGATCAATGAGTAACTGGTCGTCATACAGCTCGCAGCAAACAAAAGCTTTTCTTGGGATGGTTCGAGCATTTCCTCGTAAAGTTCCTGAATCGGATCGCCTCCCTTCTCAATAACGTTCAACTGGCGGCCCATACCCGCAACACCGATAATATCGAGCGTCACCTTGCTAGCCCAGGTTCCAATTTCGATGACAGAGGAATCGTCTGAATCGGTACTGCCAGCTCCACTGGCCTCCTTTTTCAGCCTGTCACAAAGGATCTTGGCCTTGGTCCACATCATGGGGTACAGTTCATTGAGGTGCCGAAAGTGGAAAGCGGGCATGGTGTTCTTGCGAAGGAACTTGTGCTCGTTTTCCTCCACCAAGATAAGGCCACCACCGAGGACATGACGCAGAAAACGGCTGATCCTCTTTGGCTTAACGAAATCATAGGTATTTTTGACAAACAAGTCTGCCAGCAGACGAGGGTTAACGACAAGGACGTGATGTGAAAGATAGTCGAGCGCAAGCAGTTCTTGGCCTGGGTACCGCTTGACCAGATCTACAAAGAGCTCTCCAGAAGGCCTGTCCTGCACTAAGATGGTCCGATAAATGGTGCTAATGAAATCCTGTAGATAGCATAGTGAGTAGTGCATCATTTAACAACGCAGATAAAAGATGAGAAAGCAAATTTCATCTGCAATGCCTTAAAACAAATCTTGTTCTTTGTTTCTGGAGGCTGGTACGCATTGAAATCCAAAACCTAGGGCATTACTTACTCTTGGACCTTGGAGACGACGGAAAGGACTAAACAAAACTGGATATAACAACCCCCAGAAGACGAGTCCGAAAGCATAGTTGGCAAGGAAGATGAGTGCCACAGGAAGGAGGTGGTTTGTTCCACTGTAATAGTCCGGGAACAACTTGATAGCTACCACGGATTCCACCGTCGCAGCGAGCGTGAGGCTCGAGAAGCCAAAAATCTGAGACGCTATAGCCATAATGTGTGAAGGACCATGTGGTGTTTCTGGTATAAGAGTGCGGGAGATGTGATATGCCAGCGCCAGTATAGACGCCACAGGTTATTATCGTATCTCAGAATAACGCAGCAGGCGTAGGACAGTTCAAATATCGTGTGGGAATTAGCATGTGAAGGCACACAAGTGGGGAGTATCTATCCCTTCTGAGGATAGGCGCGCAAAATGTCGGGCGTTTGAATTACGCCGTATATAGTGATACGATTATGGTATGATATCACCTACAAAACGCCTACAAGCAATTTCATGAGCGGTATCAACAGGAGATACTACCGGGCTTTGGTTTACTAAACAAATATATTATTTGTCCACAGTGTAATGCCGTGGGCTGGACGACGAAATTCTGACCATCTTCTTCCCCCCGGATTCAGGGTGGAATCTGCCAATCGCATTCAATCGTACCAGTAGCTATTGGGTTTAGCATCTGCGTAAGCTGGGGTTATCTTTTCCTCACAAGAAGCCATAGAAGCTTCTCGCGGTAGATTGAGCATTGTCATGGGATCACTAACTGTAGAGTCCGCGGCCAACTTGGGATGAATTGCCCTCGCCGCAGCTCGCAAGCTGCATCTCGATCTGGTTTAGCTTACGATCTGCGGCTGCACACCTTTCCTTCAGTGGTTTTAGTGGCGCAAAGAAGTTTATTAGCCAGTTAACCTCAAAGCCCGCACGCGATGACTAACCAGTCACCTGCGCTGTGGTACGCGGGGACAGCGGCCATCTGTACAGCCCGTAGCATAGCTACTGTAGCTAGGCTTTGGCCAGTTGCGAGAATGGAGCCGCAATATGAAGGACTTGTCCGTCCATTAGAGCACTAGAAAGCCCACTTGATCCAGTGTAAACGCTTTAATCACATGCATCTATTATCTTATCCATCTTCACATGCTGCCGCAGTGAAGAACCCCTTGCCCCTCATGATGATCCTGTGCAGGCACGGCGGGTTACGTAGCACCGAGTCCGCCATCGTCAACATGTTCAAAAGGCGGATTCTTTGGCTCGAAAGAAGAGCACAGTTCATAGGTCAATAGGTCTCTATCTGGCCCAATATAATCGTGCAACAGAAAGAGGCAGAAACATTAGCTGCACGCCCCAATCAACGCCGCATTCAACAATGCTCACCACAGCTTCGAAAATCACCATCGTCCTGGTGCTGCTCTGCGCGGTCCTCGGCGGATACGCGGGCATGTTCCTGGCGTTCCATCATGGCTTTCTCGATGCACTCGGTGCTTGCACGAAGACGGACAGCCCAGTAGCTTGTGTCCTGGACATGTCCCATGCGCCTCCGAAGTGGACGTACACGGGAATCGCTCCTCTGGACGACTTGACCAATGTTCTCCTGGAGTTTTTTGGCCAGGGCGTCAGGTACATTCCGCACAGCTCTGGATTCGATGTTGAGGCGTTCCTCGCATTCACCTACCTGGCTTCCATGTTTGGCGGGGCCTGGTGCTTGATGGCACTGGAGGGCTTGCGAAAGGGATATGCTGGTACTATCTTGGCTCGGTATGCTCGTCTTCTTCACGATGCAATTCCTCTCTTGCTAATAAACCCTTTCACGAATACAGGTCCGAGATCTTTGGCACGCTCGGGCAAGCCATAACGATAACCGTTGCTGCCCCGATATACTTGGCGCTGCAAATCTACAAAACGTCCACTTCGGCAGCTCATGATGCTGCTGCGCTCCTCATTGATCCGACCGATTTGGACTTGATCCCCATTACGACCACCATCTCTTACGTATTACCTACGATCGGCCTCAGCTTGCCCATGTTCAACGTCCTCTCGCAGGTGGGCAACTACCTCGCCATCATCATCTGGCAGCCGTTCCCGATCTACCAGACCGTCATCCAGACGGTCCTGCGTAGCATCTTTGGATCCAGCAGCAGCAGTAATACTAAGCCAGATCGCATCGATCCCGCGCGTTACAAGAAGGCATTCGGGGGCGCATACAAGTTTCTGCTGGGATTGACCATGGGAGTGCACTTGGTGGTTCTGGGCGCGATCGCCACCTCAGCGTACACGGACCTGCTCCCACCACTCTCCGCGCAGAAGCTTCTGGCGCTGACGTCGCTCCTTGATGCTCCTACTCTGAAGATCTCGAGCCCGCCAGTCTCTGCACTCGATGCCCGAACGATGGTCCTGTGCTTCTTGCGCTGGGACGTCTACTGCTGCTGCGCATCCTTCGTCATCTGGGCGACGTACAACCTGCACCAGGAGAAGAAGTCGGCCAATTTCCTGGTGACGTTGAGCAGAATTGCCGTCTGGACTGTGCTGGGAGGTCCCCTAGCCTCGGCTGTCATCTTCATGTGGGAACGGGATATCAACGTCGTGGATAGGCTGAGCCAGTTTGAGATTGAAGGAAAGAGAAAGTGATTAAATTCGCCGGTTCAAAAGAGCTACTACAAGGTGTAGAGAGAGGCCTCAGGGAACAGCAAGAGAGAAAAAGGCACTTTCACGTGCGTGGATGAAAAGGTTCGAAGACGACGAGAAGACACGCTTGTGTGGACTAGATGGCACCAAGGTTCAAAACTGCAACGCGGCAGTGAAAGTGATGAAAAGACTAAAAGTACAAGCTTCGTAAATGGAAGTAAAACGTTAGAATTACATATAATGAAAATAAAAAAGTTCATTTCAACTAGGGTATCCCAAGTACGCATTAATTTCCCTCAACGCAGCAGGAGCGTCAACACCCGTGTGCCCCAGAACAACATACCGAAGAAATGCCTGCTCAGCTACCCATTGCGACCGCGCCATGTACTCCTTACCCATATCAACGGCGGACCTGATTCCAATGCCGGCATTGAACCGCGTCAGGAAATTCAGGGCGGTCTGCAACTGACCCGGCGAGGCGTATGCGCAGGACGCAACCAGCCGGATCGAGTGGACGATCACGATGGCCGCGGCGCCATCGTGGGATGGAGACGCGGGACGGCCACTTGCGTCGACATCACCGAGGGCATAGGGCACGCTCAGGAGAATGTCGTCGAGGGTCCGCCCGACGTCCTGCTCGAGAAATGGGAGGCACTCGCTCATGGGTGAGGGGTCGCCGGCGCCTTCCTGTCCGCAATCATCCATATACTGTAGCCTGTAGTGGTGCGAGATCATGCTCATCATCAGGATCAGGCGCGCCGACCGGATCAGGACGATGACGCAGGCGGTCTCGACGTCGTAGTTGGTCGTCACCGACCCGACCTCACCGAGCGCCGTCGGCACCCCGCGACCCTCGAACATGTTCTGCCAGTATACCGCCGCTTCGGCATCCCAGTTGTTGAATTCGTCTAGGGTCTCGAAGCATTTCTCCATGATGCCTAGGATTTCTTGTCGCTCGGCCTCGTCGTGGAATGTCGCCGCATGGTCCTCGCCCTGCCGTTGTCGAGCTTCTAACGACGCGTGGTATCGTAGCAGTCGGTGCCGGAGCGATAGGGTCCTCGACATCATCGACATGGCTCGTAGGAGGGGGTCGAAGACGCCCCAGATAGCGGCTATCCCGCCGGGGTCGGTGTAGGTATCATCTTCTTTGAGAAACGCGTAGATTTGCTGTTCCAAGAGACCAATCAGCAAGTGGTTCTCCTTCGGCAGAACCCAGCGGCTCTGCGAAGTAGGTCAGATCCAGAGGGCTACTTACCAATCGCACCAGAGCGAGGATGAGGAGCTCAGCTCCTCGTTCTGTGGCGAGCTGCCCAGGGCCTCTCTTGTCGATGAGATAGTACAGACCGGAGGCGTGGTCATTCTGGTCGACTGCTTCACCACTAATGTCCTGTAATGATCCGTTCAGTCAGTGGGACCGTTCGTGCAAATGCAACGATGCGAGCATGACACAAATTTTGATCATACCCATAACGCAAAGCAAGGGGATGAGATGTATGCCTACCTTCAGTGTGCACAAGAGCAGGACCGACGCCAGCACCTTATCGTCGGTCGCTTGCTCGTCGGACTGGATGATGTTCTGCAGCATGCGGATCGCGCGCCCGTAGTTCTTGTAGGACTGCATGCGGAACTTCTCGCCACCAAACTGGTTGTAGGCGGCCATCTGAGCGACGCTCAGGGTGGCCGTCTCGAGGATGCCATGGCTGTAGTGGTTCAAGATGCCCGGCAGGAAGCTCAAGTGGCCTGGGAAGCCGTCTCCTCCATTGGGCGAGACAAACCGCTGGACGAAGTAGCAGAGGGAGGTGTCTTCGTAGGATGCCTCAGGCGCCCGCACGACTACGGACTCCCAGGGGTGCTGGTGGGTGGTGGTCTCGAGGGCCGTCGAAGTGCCTTCCGGCTCCGACTCAGACACAGACTCCACTCGGCGACTTTTGGGTCGCTCCGGGGTCTTGCTGCGCACCGGCACGACCTGCAGCAGCTGCTGATGCTGGTGCTGCGGATGCTGCTGTGACGGCGGTGCTGGGATTGGGTCTGGATCGGGTTTGAAGAGTGGCTCCTGCTCCTCGACGAAGACTGTGGTCACGCTGGAGCTGGGCGAGGTTTTGGGTGACGGTGTGCTCTTGGGGGGTGATGAGGAGGAGGAGTCTTTCTCAAAGCTAAACTTGTTAATGCTGTGTCTAAAGTGAAATTGGTCCGTGTAGCCCGGACAGTCCTTGCCGTAAATGGAGCAACGGCGACATGAGGGTTTGGTTTCGTCGCACTTATCGACGGTGGTTTGGTGTCAGCTTATCCCAGCTCGTGCCTGCAAAGGGGGACCACCGCACCCACGCCCACCGAGCAGCAGGAGGAGGGGCGAGCGGCCCTCTTGACCTTGCGCGGGTGCAGCGCAGAAGAGGATGGGGGAAAGGGGGGAGCAGATGTTCAGTCCTTACCTTGACTTTGCGCTGGCGACAGCGCAGGCACCCGGTGCTGAAGCGACCTGGGAACACCATCGCACGAACAGCTGGCAGGCCTTACCAAAACCGGGGCCTGATTGCGAGGGGAGCGAGCAAGCGATAACAAGAGGGAGCAGGAGAGGGCCCCAAAGCGGAGCGACGCAGCAACGTGGTTAAGAGTGGCCAAAGCGAGCGCAGCGAACACGACAACTCTTGTTGAGGATGAAATGAAGGGGCGTGGAGGATTGTCCAGCGGCAGCAATGATGTGCTTGCGCAGGAAGAAGAAAAGCTCGGCCGTTCACGTGTTCTCCAGGCCTCTGGTTGGAGTAGAAGCCGGAAGAAGCGTCCGGGAAGAGCCAATACAGTCCGAATACCCAATACACCCGGTGAGTCCTGTGGGGACCCCGCAAGGTGCTGGGAGCGTTCTGCTCTCGCACTCTCAGCCAAAGCCTGGAGTCGCTGGAGAGGAGGAGGGACTCCTGGGGACGGTTGAGCCACGGCCGTGTGCCACTTCAACAACGGTCAGGTCAAGCTTCGAAGTGACGTCGGCGGGGAAGGCCTTCTAATGACAGTGCTGCGCAGTCGTGTGCGCTCTCCCGTGCTGATGCTTGTGCTTCGCTCTGCCCTCGGCGTGGCCTTTCGTGTGCCCTCTGTGTGCCCTCGGTGTTGCCCTGTGGAGGCCCGGTGGAGGCGGGTGCTGTACACGGTCCCAGCACCACGAACCACGATTCGCCCAATCCAGGTGCTGAGAAGAGAGGCCTCTTACGCTCTTCGGTTTAGCTTGCGAAAAGCTGGACCGAGGCTGTGTGAATTGCGATGAAGCAATCCCTGCCTCCATTCAGAAGATCAGAGACAAGCTACGGTACCGGTACCAGTTCCACGGTGGCCGTTTTCCGTGAAAAGTGTCTTTGGCATGTGGCCTTCACATCGTAATGGTGCCATGCGCCATCTGATATATAGCTTTGAAACACAGCTGCTCTGCGCGTTTGCTTGTGCTTTGTGGCCCGATTGAAAGTCCATCCGTTTCTGCGCAGTTCACCACCATTGCCCACCTCCCAACCTGAACCACGTCCCATCCTCCACCCTCAGCACGCACACACGGCCTTCGCCATGGGCTCCTTACTCTACTCCAGCGTTCCCGATGTCATTGAGTCCGCGACTCGGGCCATCCTCTCGCCCATCTTGACCGGCCCGCTCCTCGCCGCCGTCACGTACGCTCCCGATACCGTACGGGATGTCCTCATCAACTTGACCAAGAACCTGCCCCAGCAGCTGGTGATCGCCTCACCCGACCTCGCCCGGGCCAAATCCATCCTGCGCGTCCTGGTGGTGCTGGGCGTCTTTCGCCATCTGAACAATGTACTGAATACCATGGCCCATAACTCCTGGCGCCTGACCACGCCCTCGGGCTGGAACTGGTCCAACGAGATTGCCGTGGTCACCGGCGGCTCCAGCGGCATTGGCAAGAGCATTGTTGAGAAGCTCGTCAAGATGGGTGTGCGCGTGGCCGTCTTCGACGTCCAGGAGCTGCCCAAGGAACTGCAGTCGGAGCATCGCATCAACTTCTACAAGTGCGATGTGACCTCGCCCGAGTCCGTGGCCGCCGCGGCCGATGCGGTGCGCCGGGACCTGGGACACCCTTCCATCCTCATCAACAACGCGGGCATCGCGCGCAACGAGCCCATCCTCAAGGTGAACGAGGGCTTCCTGCGCAAGATTGTCGGCGTCAACCTGATGTCGCTGTGGTTTACCACGCAGCAGTTCCTCCCGCGCATGATCCAGGTCAACAAGGGCCACATTATCACCGTGGCCAGCATCGCCTCCTTTGTCGCCTTGGGCAGCTCCTCGGACTACTCGGCCACCAAGGCCGGCGCCCTGTCCTTCCACGAGTCGCTGGCCAGCGAAATCAAGCACGTCTACAAGGCGCCCAACATCCTCACGACGGTCGTACATCCCAACTTCGTCGCCACGCCGCTCGTCGACGACTTCCAGGCCCGTCTCAAGAAGTCCGGCGTGCGCTTCCTCACCGCCGACCAGATCTCGAGCAAGGTGGTCGCCCAGATCAAGAGCAAGAAGGGTGGTCAACTGATCATCCCATCTTCCGCATCTGGCATTTCGGGAATCCGTGGGTGGCCCACCTGGCTCCAGGAGCTGTTGCGTGACGAAGTTGGCAAGGGAGCGGCCTCTTGAGCGTGCAGGCAGGCTAAATATTATCCCGAAAGATACGGTGTATTTAAAGCTCTCATGACGAAGCAGGAAGGGACTTTTATCTATAGTTCAACAAAAAGGGGCAGAATGTGAATCCTGGAGGGTTGGCCAAAAAAAGGTCTCTCTACCATGTGTATAATATCATTATCCAGTATTCTGAGCCACCTTGATGGCGATGTACGAACGGAGCAAAAGGGAATGAATATAGACAGGACTGAGATAATCATGGCATTTCGCGAAAATTGTAAGACGCAGGGGCATCCTAGATCTATGATATATCAATGCTACAAAAAAAATTGGCAACATTTAACGTTCAGATATCAGGGAATACCCTCGAATTTGTGATTAACCCAACCCTAAGACAAGGGAGCCAAAATTTCCGTATTAGTACGGGTCGAAATCGATTCGATGCTATAAATCGGAGGGACCGTTGTGACATCTTTGAAATACTTTTTTAAGTTTTCTTCTCAGGACCCTTAAATCTAAAATAGAAACAAGTGAGACCGTTACAGATCTTCGAGCATCGTCTTCGACCGGGCCTAAATATGTATAACAAAAGCGCCAGTACCCCTAGCAGGGGACCCCAAGAAGCTCTACCACGACATTCCACGCATTAGCTTTCGATCTTAGTGCCAAATACCCCGATTGCTTGCTCTATGAGGCTGATGCGATGGAAACTCTGTGGCTTTGCTGCCAGCCGTGAACATTGTCAATTCCGATTTTGAGCAGCAGAATCACCAAAAGTTCCGATGGGCAAACGGCTCAGAAGGAGCTCAGCAACATTCCAGGATGAAGAACAGGGCTATTATCAGCATCTCCCCCTCGTTCTTCTCATATTCTGCTTTGGAACAATGGACGATGTCGTGTGTCGGTTACCATAGGCATGACCAGCCCGTCCTTAACCAGGCTTCCCACATGCATTTCGGTCATTCCGTTCCCCCTCTCCTCCTCTTTGCCCTTCCACACTCTGAAGCCATTCATCCTACGTCATCCAAAGTGTATAGAGGGTGTACTGGTGGAATTCAATCATGTAGCCAGGAAGCTCTCCGCATGACATGGGACATCGATTAGGCTGCCGCGCTGCCGCGTTCCGACTTTTGACAGGTTCCAGGCCTATGCATCTTCACGGCAGAGGTTCCGTGATTGGCATTGTACATGATGAGCATACAGGTTTTTATGACCTGCAGCGACGATTAAGGACAACGGTTGCATCTACGGCTTGCACACCCACCATCTCCAGGCTCGAGCCCGGGGCAAGGGTGGACGCTCCTGCTTGCCCCGGATTCTTCATGCCCCCTCTCTCACCGTCTATTTTCTGCCCACTCAGGAGGAAATGCCATCTTAGCACGCGCAGCATTTATCCCGTCTGGAGATCCCTGGGGGGTGAACATGGATTATAGGCTGCTGCCATGCATTCACGAGGATGGTTGCAGAGAATGGGATTTTGGGATCGGGGATTCTAGACTTCAGGAGGGGGGGTTAAGGCTTTGGTTTGATGGGTAGATATTGACGTGAGCGGCGTGCGCCGAATCTGAACATGGGAATGTCCATCTTCCCCAACACAAATATGGACTCCATCAACCGTGAATTCAGTCTAGCATAGTGACTTGCCTCCATTTTGGGTCTTTGGAAACGGCCGACCCGGAGAATGCTTAATAGCCCTCCATTATCGCATTCGTTTTCCTGCTAGGTGTACATATTCCCCTATTTGTTCACGCTGAAGAGTGTGAGATGCTGGGTGACGACAATGAGGAAAGTCGGGTAAGCAGTACCAAGGAATTTGGCTAGGCCGTCCACTTGGGTTGTTCCCCCAAAAGGCTGCTTTTCACGATAAGCAGCTGCTAAGAGGCCAGATTCAGATTTCGCCGATGATGCAGGAGAGACAGCTCGGGCTGTGGAGATTTTACTCTTTGCCACTACCGTGATGAAACAGCCAGAATTCAAGAAGTTGTTCTAGCTTGTACAACTTCAAGAGAGAACCTTTCGTTGCTCTCACTCACGCTCTTGCTCAGAGCATCCAGAGCGCACAATGCCGATGAATACCCGGCTGCCTTCTCTCCTGGCCCCCAAGACCTCTTTCGTCTGAACATCAGCCATCAGCGAAGCCCCGCACGTCACGGGTCAGCAACAGCAGCAGGTCGGTTCGAAGCGGGGGCCGGCATGGCACTGCGGCAGCCTCCAACGATACACACGCCGGCCAGGCCACAGCAGCTGCATCGGATTGTTTCTGTAGGGGATTATTCAATTTGCATAAACGGTCCGTATGGCATTTCACAAGACACCTGCTAGTTTCCCTCCATTGTGTCGGCATTGTGGCGGTCACGTTACGCTCACCGCGGTGCTTCCCATCGCGGGGTAATTGAATACTACTGTAGACCCAACTAACTCGCACAAGGGACTTTGAAGGTCAGGGTAGGTCGATCTTGTTCGGTAGGTGCCGTGGAGCACACAAATACAAAAGGTACAATGAATACAAAGAGTACAGGGAGTACATATTAATACAGAACCTACCTGAGTATCAGAGTACAAAAGGTACAAAAGGTACAAAAGGTACACAGAGTACAAAGACCAATCAGAATGCCCAATTCCCAAAAGAGACGATGCCTTCCCGTGCTGGTTTAGCTTCCGAGCCAAACAGTCCCTCCCAACAGTGCCCGGCTGGGGTTGCCAACTCTCAATGTCTAATGATGCTGCACCTCGGACACGATGTGCCATGCCGTCACCCAGCAGCTCAGGATGCTGCCGGGCTGAGTGCCGTGGATCTGCGGCACGTGCAAATACAGAGCAAGAGAGCCTCTCGACCTGTTCAGACGGATTACGGCGGCCCCTCCTCTTCGGTACGTACTGGGTGGCAGCACTATGTGGCATCTGCCAACCAATGGCTCCCAATTTGTACAGAGCTTGCGATATCCCACCACAATGGGCTCCGCCTGCGCATGGAGACGGATGGGTGCTGCCCCATTCCTTCATGTGACACTCCTGACCACACGACNGGACGGGACCCTCAGCTGCCCTCTGCTCGACCACACATGTCTCTGCTGATGGAGCAATACAGCGCAGACTTAGGAGATTAGCTTGCGAATTGCAGCTGACTGGCCTTCCATGCGTACATGATTACCAGTGCTGAATTTCACATGCTTTGGTACCGTATTTCTGACCACCAATGGCCCTCCTGCAAAGTTACACCCTGGGACGTAACGCGGTCATTGCGCCGCCACCTGCCCAGAGTACCGAGGTCCGTCAACGGTTTTTATTTATCAAATGCCGCTATATGACCAAAACCTTTGAACTTTGGCAGCAGAAAGTTTCATTTGCATTTGCTTTTGAGGAGGAAAAAAAGGGTTTCTGGTGGAATCCGACCGCGACCCCAAAACACCTGATCACGGACACGGCCTCGCACACTCCCTTCCCTTCACATCTATTCACGCTTCGATCGATTCTCCCTCGTCACCATGGCTAGCATCACAGACGGTAGCAGTCTGTCCGATGCGAAGACGGCTGACGGATTGTACTTTGATGCGCTCATTGTCGGAGCTGGCATCTCGGGCATCAATGCGGCCTACCGCCTGCAGACCGAAGGACCTGCCGGCTTCACTTATGCCATTCTGGAAGGACGAGAGCGGATGGGAGGAACATGGGACTTGTTTCAATATCCAGGCATCCGATCCGATTCCGACATCTTCACCTTTGGCTTTCCATGGAGCCCCTGGAAGCGCGAGGAGACGCTGGCTGCCGGCGGCCAGATCCGAAGCTACATGGAAGAATCCGCGCGTTCGGCGGGCATCGACAAGCACATTCTCTACCGCCGTAGCGTGACCTCTGCAAACTGGAACTCGACGAAGAAGAATTGGGAGCTCGAGGTTATCCAGCCTGGCCATGACGAGCCCGTTCTCTACCGCACGCGATTCCTGCTCTTGGGCACGGGCTACTACGACTACGAGACGCCTCTCCAGACCATCATCCCCGGTCTCGAGAATTTCAAGGGCAAGGTCATCCATCCTCAGTTCTGGCCCAAAGACTATGACTATACCAACCAGGAGGTCGTTGTCATCGGCAGCGGCGCGACGGCAGTCACCATCGTTCCATCTATGGCCGATAGGGTCAAGCGCATCACCATGTTGCAGAGAAGTCCCGGCTACATCTTTTCCCTCCCATCGAACAGTCTTTACGTGCGCCTTTTGTTTGCCATATTCCCCGCAAGCATGGCGCATTTCCTGAACCGGCTCATCTGGCTCTGGAGAAGCTTCCTCACCAACTGGCTCTGCAAGAACTACCCCGGACTCGCCAAGCGCGTCATTAAGAAGGTCACGATTTCGCAACTACCTCCGACGATCAAATGGGACCCCCACTTCAAACCTCGATACAACCCGTGGGAGCAGCGGTTCTGTGCCTGCATGAACGGAGATTTCTTCGCCGCGCTGCGATCCGGAAAGGCTGACGTCGCAACGGGTAAGATCCGGACGATCACCGACAAGTCGATCGAGCTGGAATCCGGCGAGAGCCTCTACGCCGACGCCATCGTCACCGCAACCGGCTTGAAGCTCCGATTCGGCGGCGGTATCAAATTCAGCATGGATGGCCGCCCCTTCAACTGCGCCGACAAGTTCGCATGGAGATCTGCTATGCTCGAAGATGTGCCCAACCTGCTCTTCATGACCGGCTACGAGAACGCATCGTGGACGCTGGGCGCCGACGTCAGCATCCGCCTCTTCCTGCGCGTCCTCCGCAAGGTCCAGGATCAGAATGCCTCCATCGCCGTGGCCCGAAGAAGCCAGGCCAAGGGCATGCCGGAGAAGCCCATGATGAGCTTAACCTCGACCTACCTCAAGAATGCCAGGGACATCTTGCCCAAGGGCGGAACCGGCGTCTGGAGCCCGAAATCGCACTACTTTTCCGACATGGCAGGGGCGAAATGGGGAGATCTGTCCATTGACTTAGAATTACTGAAGTAGAACGGCAGCATGGGTTAACCTCCTTTTTCATGTTTTTCTTTCTTTTTTTTTCGGTGGCATTTTCTTTCCCTTTTATCATGTGTAAATAAAATCACCCAGGGAGTGAGGTGATTTTACGACCAAAAGATTTCCATCATCTGTTTTTCATTAGGCAGTTTAGGGGCAGAGATTCGCACATATAATGTTGAATTAGACAGGACTTTGTATTTAAAAACAGAGATGAGAAAAGGGTTATTGAATAACATGATACGATATTCCTAATTGTTTTGACCCTGAACCTTGTGAATCTATGTCCCGTGGTAGTTTCTATGTTTTGTTTCTCTTCCCTCGCTGGGCTCGTGGGTTTTTGATATCCGAATCAAAGTAGATATAGAATATCCCATGATGGAGTCACTTATGACCTTTTCTCCCTAGCAACCATAAGAATATGAATTATTATTACTATTATTTCATCTGGATCAGTGAGTTTCATAAATCCTACATATATATATAGATATCAAGAAAAAATCCTTTTATTTTTAAATTGTATTTTGGTTATTTAATTTTGGCCCTGGAAATTAAAAAAAAATTCCGTCTACGTCTAAAATTCTTGTACTTCCAAACCATCATTGTGAATTGTCCTCGATTACTGTATTTTTTATCTTCACATGTATTCTACGGTTCCACTTGCGTCTAATAATAGCATCGTGATAGCACAAGATGTCACAGCTAGTCACAGCACAAGTAACCTCCTAGCACGTAGGGACGGATGTCAATAGCTCCAATTCAGGGTCAGACACAAAATACCACCTTTCTCCACTGCCCCGGTCTCGCAGCACACGGATCAGTTCAACTGTCACGGGTGACATCCTGGGGCTCGGTCTCAGGGGAAGTTTCCATCCATGCGGTCGTGCATTGTGACAGCCACAACTATAGTCATTAGCTTCGAGACCGCTCTGTTCCTCCGGATTGGTGCTGTGGAATTGGTTCATGTTGGACTGCTTTGCAGAATAGGTCTTGTTTCCGAGCTTGGATGCACATGCATATACCGAGGGATTGTCACTTTGTCTGTATCGAGGGGTTGTTTTTTTTTTNCTTTTGGGTAACCAGACTAATCAAGAAAGTGGTAATACAATTCTTCAATTTGCTTGGTAACAAGGTACAATCATTATGGGAATTTACTTTGCGTGTGACTGTGGAATACATCGAAATCTCCAAATGGGATATAGATGGTACGTATTACACTCCACACGTCAACAGATGATATAATGCCAGTGCACGTCTTTCATCGACATCTGGTATTCTTGCACATGGGGGCAAATGACCGGATTGTGGGGTGGTTGCCACTGTACAGTAAGCGGATAAATCCAGTGGAAATGAGTGCCGCCAGCTATTCTTAGTCACCACTACGAGCCATCGGGAGGCGAGCGATTCTGCCCCCTCAAGCTCCCCAGGACGGTACCATGGGGATTGCAAATTCGGCAGCTTCTGTTACAGTTAATCGTGCCTATCGGTATCCATGCACGTGCACCTCGGTACTCCTCTCCGTAATGATCCGTTTGCACATTGTCGGTGGTAAATCTCCCACTCCAAGTGCAGAGCAACTGAGTCGTGTTGCATAAGCCGCGAATGACGTCTCCTGCACCTCGCTGTGATCCCCCATGGGGGGGGTGGGGGGGGGG